>CM055279.1:20960881-21619064 GCA_029237695.1 Conchocele bisecta | reverse complement strand
ACGATATCCTAATTAGGAGTTATTATCTCCTAATTACTATATCCTGATTAGGAGATACTAAGTCCTAATTAGGAGATACTAAGTCCTAATGAGGAGATACAAATATTTTACCATTGGCACCAGACGCTTCGGTTCCATACAATGAAGATCAATGTTTCTGAAGAGAGGTCAGATATTTTATTATATAAATCCGATTTAACGACCTTTGGCCCGCCTTTATTATGTTTATGTTTAGCACCCCTTAGAACATGATGTGCTAGTCTATAATAATGATAGTCTACACTACCAAGGTGTATGATCACGTGGTACTAACAACAACAACAAGGACTGAAATGGGAAAAAATAACTGGCAAGGCTCAGGAAACGGGATGGGCGAGGCTCTGCCAAGCACATCCCGTTTCCGTGCCGCGCCAGATATTTTTTCCCATTCACGGCACTTACCTACTATTCTATTTATCCCGTCAACACCTACAAATGGCTTTAAATGCAAAAAAAAAGTAACCCAGCCACCGCACATATTCATACGCAGTGATTAGGTCGTATTGCCAGGATATCAACAATGTTTCACGACACCGTGTTTCACGGCACATACGCACTGTGTTGACGGGATAAACACAGTTTAGATTGCGCGCGTGATCAGGGCCTATAGTGTTCGTCATTTAGTCAGTGAAACGCCCGTCATGCTCTAAGAAAACAACAATAAACCACATACTGCTCCATGAGATGCTAGCGGAGCCGGAGTTAGGATGGTCACAAATGGCACTTTACCTCCATATTCCGGAAGCATGTAGTCTAGTGAAGACACGTGGACGGCATTTAAGGTTTTTCCACTCTCATTCATATAATGACTGATATCATATGTATGGCGGCCCCGCGATCACTCCACCCCACCCACCCCCCCACCCCCCCCCCCCCCCCACGATTACAAAGTATATCACAAATAACGTATACATGTATATGTTTAAGCCAACTGCGGGAGTCAGGAGTTTGACAGTCGAAGTCAGAATGAGCCTAATTCCACGTGAATTGACAAACCCTCGCGCACCCGCATTCACGGTTCAACTGAGTGGTAACAACATACACTTTTGATAAGAAATGAAAAAATTTGCAGAAAAATATTTACATTCCGTTTTTGTATACATGAATAATATTACAAATATGTTAAAATTATTGATCCGGCAGTTGCCGGACCTGCCGGATCTGTTCCGATGCCCCTGCCTAGGAACATACTTGTCAAGATTGACTTATATATAGAGAATAGTAGGCTAGTGCCGTGAATGGGAAAAAATATCCGGCAAGGCTCAATAATTTCTTTATTTCTTATCAGAAGTATATGTTGTGACCACTCATTTGAACCGTCTCGCCGAGACGGTTCAAATGAATGGTCACAACATATACTTTGGTTCAGAAATAAGGTAAATAGATAGAGAATAGTAGGTTAGTGCCGTGAATGGGAAAAACTATCTGGCAATGATCTGGAAACGGGTGTGGCGAGGCTCTGTCAAGCACATCCCGTTTCCGTGCCGCGCCAGATATGTTTTCCCATTCACGGCATTACCCTACTATTCTATTTATCCCGTCATCACCTACAAATTGCTTTAAAATGCAAAAATAAATAACCCCAGTCACCGCAAATATTCATACGCAGTGATTAGGTCGTATTGACAGGATATAAAAAATGTTTCACGGCACCGTGTTTCACGACACATACGCACTGCACTGTGTTGACGGGATACTATTATAGTTTTGCCTTTAACCTGTTCAACCCTGGATATCATAAATTGGATAGTTCATACTATTTAATATCGGACTATTCCATTAATGACAAACTGTGGATAATGGTGAGAAATGCTGCTTGGAATCCGCCTGCATTGTTAAATGTTCTTGCCGACTCAGTAGACATAACATGTCAGAGACATCATCTGTAGCCGATTTCATCAAAATTGCAAAGTATACTTTCCTAGCAAAGTATACTTTGAGGGAGCAATCATTGATTTTTCCGAAATGCATTATTTCATGCAGAACTAACGATTGCATATATTTGATGATTAAAACTATGCAGAATTATTATACTGAATGTATTACATTATCACAGCCAAAATGGCTGTGATAATGTAATAAATTCAGTATAATAAAAATTAATAAATTTATCCTAAAATTGAAAATTTCTCCCTCAAAGTATACTTTGCTAATAAAGTATACTTTGCAATGTTGGTGAAATAGGCTACTGAGCTATTTTCTGGCAAAATAAGCATTCATTCACCATTACCCCACGTATTGATTGGCATTATTTGCATTTTATATCAGATGTCAGGGGCGATAAATGTGTTTCCTTAAAATGTTAACGGACATTTGTATTTATTATCTGTATTTATTTTTGATGTGCAATGATCATACTTTATAATCTTTCGAAAATATTTTTGTTTTCAGGTGGCGCATTTAATTAGTATAAATAATTAAAAATAGCATGCCTCATTTGTATATGACAATAGACTGATACCACCGCGCGTCACTATCAGTAAAATAAAGATTACTAAATGATTATATCTGTATAGCGGGCACTAGTAATTTTTAGAACTGATGGAGTAATGACACACGTATACACATATTTAATTCCTATAAAGAACAGTTTGTGCCTACTGAGTGGTCATGTACCTTTAAAAGGGTTAATGCGTAATATAACCATAAAGGAAGCTCAACGTCTGCATCCATACGTACCTCTGATTGGTCGGTCAGGACGAAATATGTCCGCCGATGTGGTTATGTTATAAAGTCCGTTTGCTTGAGTCGGCCAGACTTTTCTAAACGTGTGTGGATGAAAATGCCGCGGTGTCATATAGAAACACGAGTCCTGTGGAGCGCCATTCGGCTTGCTGTGCACGTAGCATAACATTGACACCAGAATACACGCGAAATATAGTTCCTTCATATTGTGGAAATGGATTGGATGATTTAGTTCGCGTCCGGAAACTGGTTAATCCGAATATATGCAACTGTCGTTGTGAAGCACAAACAATCAGAAGTACATAGCGAATACAAAATTTAGCGCTGATTGTTGAACTCCAGATGTAATAGATCGAAAACTACAGAATTCCAATGCACCAACAATACTCCCTATTCCGGCCCGACGTTGGCTATCAATAGTATCGTGATTAATGGCGTACCACGTGACACATGACGTTGTCAACGTATGACACCGAAAACGTCTATTTCAATTGTCTATGGTGTCAGTCACTGTCGCTTTATTAACATACCATTGGAGGCCCTGTAACACGCATGCATGTAGCTACAGTGTAGCAAATTACATGTATATAATATAATCGTGCCTCGTGTTCGGACAGGAACGACCACACTTGTATGCTAGTTAGTATACTGATTTTGACGCATTTGAGTGGCAAGCAAAGTACATCACATACATACTTACTGTCTGGACACCACTCTTGGAATAGTTTTTGTTGTTGTTGTTTGTTTGATAAGGCGCAGTTTCCAGGGAACCTATATGTACAGTGTTGACATGTCGATGATGTTGTCTCCATAGCCGTAGCCGTTTCCGACCGTAGCTCGATGTCAGTAAGAATAACGCATGCAGCCCCTACATGTAGTTTACGCTTCGTTGCTCCACTTTTCCTTACATTTACTAGGTAATGATCACGTGGTTACAACAACAACAACAAGTACTGAAACTTCCAGAAGCCCTCCGATTCACACCACGAGATGAACATATATGTCATATCCGTTGCAAAAATATGAATATTCTATTTATTATATACCGCTCCATAGAAATTAGCTGTTTTTTAGACTGTATAAGGTAATAAATATGTATGTGCAGCCTATTTGCAGTCCGGCAGTCGATGAGAACATATGATTTTTATTTACATCGTATAACTATGTATTTCATGGGTAGGTATATAATAAACAATAATACTTACTTTGGAGTGGGCGCGCTTTCAACACTTTCAACCTTTGTTGTTGTTGGTGTAACCACGTGATCATGCACCTTGTAATAGCTCTAACATAGCATTGTGTAACCAGAAGTAAACCCTCGTCGAACCGCCTACGGGGTCCTCTTAGAGAGGAAGCAAAATCCCGGTCATACATATGCAACGCGCCTGTATGTGGGCCGCCGGCTAATAAGATGAACCTTAAGGTATTAGGTAATATAGAGAATAGTAGGTTAGTGCCGTGAATGGGAGAAAATATCCGGCAAGGCTGAACAATTTCTTTATTTCTCATCAGAAGTATATGTTGTGACCACTCATTTGAACCGTCTCGCCGAGACGTTTCAAATGAGTGGTCACAACATATACTTTGGTTCAGAAATAATGAAAATAGATAGAGAATAGTAGGTTAGTGCCGTGAATGGGAAAAAAAATACTTACCTACTATTCTATTTATCCCGTCAACACCTACAAATGGATGTAAAATGCAACAATTGTATTGACTGGATATCAAAAATGTTTCACGGCAATGTGTTTCACGGCACATACGCACTGTGTTGACGGGATAAAGATAGATACACTTGACTTCAATGATAATTGCTTCATAAGAGTGATGTGATATATGAATATAACATATGTGAATATTGTCTTGTTACTGTATAATATATGGAGCATTGAGTTGCTATCTCCGCCATCGTTGTATGTGCAAGCAATCGTATAGTTTCAGCACTTCGTGCGTTTGACACAAACAGCAAATACTATGACAGTAAACCAAATGAAATTTGGTGCAATAAATAATAGACATATCGATGGTTTAGTAACATAAGGTCGTAACTGCTATGCTAAAGCATCGATATATGAGAACGGTAAGCTATAAATATTATGCCAGAAAACAATACAAAAGACGAGATATCTGAGGCATTTCTCCCATCAATCTCAAAATAAATGTCAACGTGTAAACTTTCCAATCTGATGTACAGCCTATGCTAGTGTACACGTTACCCACAGGTAAAGCCATATTTACTCGCATAGTAGGTGAGTAGACACCAGGGACAATACACTAAGGTAACTGCTTACATGTCACTGGATTTGATAGCTAATAACATAGTATAATAATGGGTATATATGGTATGTGGTGTGTGGTTTGCCAGGTAAAAGTGATACACTGTATAATTTTCTGTGTACGAAGCTATTTATAATGGTGGTTCATGTTGTTAAAAACACAGGCACAAACCTGTCCAGAAAACTGACATATGTGACAGTTTCGTGTAATATAATTGATAGGAGTCCGTTCTCCTGGCTTTTCTACATGTGATTAGCTACATTATATCATATGTTCTACTTCACATGTTGAGTTCTTTGTCAAACGGCATAACAGGTGAAACTGGCTGATGGCTGGAAAACACAGAGATGACCGACTTGGCCACCCCATGTGCCGTATAGGATACAGTAACGAGGCAGTGTTCACATATAGATCTATGTTATACATATATTACATCACATTTACGAAGCAATTATCTTTGAATCAAACGATGAGCAGGTATATAGTTGGTCATTAAAGGTGTATGCCCACTCAGTAGGCACAAACTGTTCTTTATATCAGAGACATCATCGGAGACATTTTCTGGCAAAATAACAGTCGTTCACGATTACATGTCTACATTACAGATATAATCATTTAGTAATATTTATTTTACTGATAGTGACTCGCGGTGGTTATCGCCCCTGATATCAGTGTGAAAATTTACGTCTGATATAAAATGTATAATAATGCCAAGCGAAACGTGGGATCATGGTGAATGAATGTTTATTTTTCCAGAAAATGTCTCAGATGATGTCTCTGATGTAAAGTACAGTGTGTGCATACTGTGGGCATGTTTTGAAGATGTACTGGCTACCTAACATGTTTTCTGTGGTGGGCTTGGTTGCATATTTATTAAGCGTGTGTATCATGTTTTATTACTATAGGAATGAATGGCCTTTTTGTGGAATTTATCGGGGTATAAACTTGGAAATGTCGCGGGAATACTGGACGAAGGCCGGAAGGCCTCGTCCAGTATTCCCGCGACTTTTTCAAGTTTATATCCCCGATAGATTCCACAGAAAGGCCATTCATTCCTTATAATTCCAGCATTTGAAATAAATTCATCAAGAAAATGTGTTTATTTTCCGTTTTCTTAAGAATTATTTTAACTGCGCCTGACGGTTACGGAAAGTAGTTCGGCATTGGAGTTTACAGGGATATAAATTTTGGACAGAGACTTGCTACAGGCCAATCAATTTGTTAGGGAATTGTGTAAATATTGTTGTGCTGGAATTATAGTGGGTGTTAATACACAGCGAAAGCCAATTTTATGCAATAAATACCAGGGGCCCGTTTCATTAAACTTCGTACGACTAAAATGTTCGTAAATGCAAATTTAGAATAGTCTGTACATTTCAATTGATTTATTGAACATAGGCTGCATATACAGTATATGCTCAATTAATGTAAATCCAATATTTGTTTCCAATAATACATTGTTAATGTGAAATTTACAGACAATCATAAGTTTGCACTTACAAACATTTTAGTCGTACGAAGTTTAGTGAAACGGCCCCCAGGTACACGCACACATACAGGTACACGCACACATACAGGTACACGCACACATACATGCATGTACATGACCGTCACGCTCTTGCCACCAATACAACGAACTGTTCGATCTATTCGGAGATGCAGACTTACCGTTTGGTGATAAAGATCCAACTATGTATGGGGGCGGCATATTAACCCCAGCTGACATCTCTGTATTCCGAGATCTATGGAACGCCAAATATACATAAACTCAAATAATTAATGCTAGCTCTAAATAATTAATTAATGCTAGCTATAAATAATTAATAATTAAATAATCAGCGCTAGCATTAAATATTTAGAGATATCTCCAAATCATTTAGAGTGCTCTTCAAATGATAGCTATTAATTCTTATTTGAGTTTATGTAGATCGCGTTAGGTTATTATTTCTCACGAGACGTACAAGTATACGATCAGTTAGATCGTATACGTCTGGGGCCCGTTTCACTAAACTTCTTACGACTAAACTGTTCGTAAGTGCAGATTTAGAATAGTCTGTACATTTCAATTGATGGATTTACATTTATTGAGCATAGGCTGCATGTGCAGCCTATGCTCAATAAATGTAAATCCAATACTTGTTTACAAGAACACAATGTTATTGTGAAATTTACAGACTATCATAATTACGAACACTTACGAACAGTTTAGTCGTACGAAGTTTAGTGAAACGGCCCCCTGGTGAGTATTAATACAAATAAAAATGTCCATGTAACAATAATGTATGGTTAGCATGAAACGTTTTTTCCGTATCCTATTGTATTTGGATGAATGTAATAATGCCCGCCTTTTCGAGCGATCGTACATTTGCTGTTCTCATTATAATTGCAAAACATTAAGACTATTTTTTTGTGTTTTAATTTTACATCGATCATCCGTCAGCGGCATATGTGCATCGCCTTTGATAGGCAGAATACATGTACATTACTGCTGGGGCCCGTTTCACTAAACTTCGCACGACTAAAATGTTCGTAAGTGCAAATTTAGGATCGTCCGGAAATTTCAATTGATGGATTTACATTTATTGAGCATAGGCTGCATATGCAGCCTATGCTCAATAAATGTAAATCCGATAATTGTTTACAAGAAAACGTTGTCATTGTGAAATTTGTAGACGATCACAATTTTGCACTTACGAACATTTTAGTCGTACGAAGTTTAGTGAAGCGGCCCCAGTGTTTTGCACGTGGCGAACATCAAGTAGTGTGCTAAATGATTGAATGGAAATTCATTCAGTTCATTAAAATCATTTACGTTTGTTATTAAATAATTGGATTAAAACGAAGTATTGCCATGTTATTCCACACAGATATATGTGGTCGATGTGTACACCGAGGATCGAATTTGGTTATACTTTAAAGGTACATGCCCACTCAGTAGGCACACATGTAGACATCATCTGAGACATGTTCTGGCAAAATAAACATGCATTCACCATTACCCCACGTATTGATTGGCATTATTATACATACGTAAATCTCTACATTGATATCAGGGGCGATAACCTTGTTTCCTTAAAATGTTAACGGACATTATTATTTATACTCTGTATTTATTTTTTATGTGCAATGATCATACTTAATTATCGGTCGAAAATATTATTTTTTCATGTGACGCATTTAGTTAGTATAAATAATTAAAAAATACCATGCCTCATTAGCATATGAAAATAGCCTGATACCAACGCGCGTTACTATCAGTAAAATAAACATTACTAAATGATTGTATATGTATAGCGGGAACTCGTAATGTTTAGAACTGGTGGAATAGTGACACAATTATACACTTATTTAATTCCTATAAAGAACAGTTTGTGCCTACTGAGTGGGCATGTACCTTTACTATCATGGTAGTTATTAATAAAATATGATGTCCCTCGTATGATGTATCAGTTATTCGATACAAAACATATATATGTGGTGTTTTCGCTTTTTATATCTGTTTATAGAGATCCGGTCTTATTTCTTTCTGAATAGCACAAAAAATGAGTTTTGCGAACAGAGTGGACACAGATCAGACTGCACATCAAAAAAAAGATTTGTGCGAGGCTCGAACTCGCACAAAAGAAATACATTTACCTACTATCTACCATCTGAGCTGTGGGGACAATAAGGCTTCTGCACGCAAGACTGGAAAATCACAGTGAATCAACTATTGAAACATTTTACGTTTACAAATATGGCATTTATTGTGGTTTTCAATTGCATGTTTCACTAGTTAACTAGTTGATAATTTAAATTATCTAGACGTCGATTCAACCACCTAAAATTATCTGTATTTCTTTTCTGATGTGCAATGATCATACTTTATAATCATTTTAAAATATGTTTTGTTCAGATGACGCATATACTTAGTATAAATAAAATAGCATGCATCATTTGCATATGAAAATAGCCTGATACCACCGCGAGTCACAATCAGTAAAACAAATATTACTAAATGATTATATCTGTATAGCGTGCACTCGTAATTTTTAGAACCTGTGGAATAGTGACACTTATTTAATTCCAATAAAGAACATGTTGTACCTACTGAGTGGGCATGCACCTTTAAGGCATATCAACTGGTCTGGGTCGACGCTGTGCATTTAGTCATTGTAGTAGGGCAGCAGGAATCAGCTAGACAATGACATTCTAATCGTGTTGTGTGGATTATCTAGAAGGTGCCTTTTCTCAAAGGGGCAGCCCATATGTAACACGTCACGTGGAAATGGGACTGGTGGAGTCTTAGACTGGCCAGTTTACGGGCCTGTAGCTCACCATGGCAACAGAAATGGAGCTGGTCCTGTCCTATGGTGGTCGACATGTGTCATTCCAAATAATGGCTGTAAAAGACTTCCGTCTCGTAATTCATGATAAAATGTATACATATGCCACATTGGCATTCCAAGGAGCGAAACAACTGTGGCCAAACCGTTTACTCGTAATACGTAACTATAGCGGGGGAAATGACGTCTAGTAGACTGTGGCAATTTTGGCAAATCTCGCATCCAGTACATTTCCACACTGATATCAGGGGCGATAACCGTGTTTCCTTAAAATGTTAACGTACATTACTATTTATTCTCTGCATTTATTTTGATGTGCAATGATCATACTTTATAATCTGTTGAAAATATTATTTTTTCAGCTAACGCATTTAATTAGTATAAATACTTAAAAAACATCATGCCTCATTTGCATATGAAAATATCTTGATACCACCGCGAGTGACTATCAGTAAAATAAATATTCATTCGCTTCAAATATGCCAGGCCTCAGCAGGTTTTCCAACGGATCGGGATCTACACTGTCGAATCCGCGATTAGGTCAAATAGTTTACGATCTGTCACACGTTGTCGCAACGATAGAAAGGGCTTTAACGGTTTACGGCCAGCATAGTCCCCGACGGAGCACCGACCAGTGTAGCCCCTGATCAGACTGCGCTGATGCGCAGGCTGATCAGAGGCTACACAGGTCGGTGCTCCATCAGTAACGCATCATTGATGTATACATAAATTGTATATGATCACATCGAACTCTTTTGATTGGTTAAACTATACACTGGTATGAAATCACTAAACGTCCCAATTCCGATGTGTGGGCCAAATATGACACATGTGACGTTTTCATTGTCTTATAAACGGCTGGCCGTCAAACGCAACGATAGCTGCAACAATGCCCGCCCCGGGCCTACTATGTGACACGTTCACCCAATTAGCGTAACAAATAATTTGCCACTTTACGTAATATATGCAGCGATGGGCAAAGTACGTTTGCTTTTTAGTAACACGTAATGTACAGATACATGTACATGTATGATTTATCGAACGAGTCGCATTTGTGCTCTGGTTATATTTCAAGGTGCATAATCACGTGGTTACAAAAACAACAACAAGGGCTGAAAGTGTTGAAAGCGCGCCCACTCCAAAGTAAGTATTATTAGATATTTTCCTTAATAGGCAACGGCTTTTGATTAAATATGGCGCATCAAATTCGTCTTCATGAGTTGCATTTGGTGGTCCCGGGAGTTCGGCACATACTTATGTCGTTTTTGCAAAGAATCGATTTCAGTGTTAGTAGACACGGAAATCGATTCTTCGCAAATACGACAGAGCTTTGTGCCAAAGTACCGAGACCACCAAATGCAGCT
Organism: Conchocele bisecta; assembly: GCA_029237695.1. Taxonomy (NCBI): domain Eukaryota; kingdom Metazoa; phylum Mollusca; class Bivalvia; order Lucinida; family Thyasiridae; genus Conchocele; species Conchocele bisecta. The sequence continues at coordinate 21,608,374 of CM055279.1, read as the reverse complement.
TAACAAGACGCGTTTGATGCGCCATATGTAATCAAAATCCGTTACATAATAAGGACAAAGCCAATAAAAGAATACGTAATTTGAATCGGATGACTTCTGGAAATTTCTCCACGCCGTACATATAGCGCCCGTCTCCACGCTGTCCTGTTCAGAGCACAGTATACACGTGAGCATTTTGCATTAATTTCTCACTGACATGGCTTATTTTTTTTATTAAATCGTTCCCATGAAATAACAATTCGTTCAGGTTAGCGCAATCGGTAACGAGCGGGCTTCTCACCAATGCGGCCCCGGTTCGATCCTCGGCAGGGGCAATATGTGAGATGGTATAGTGGTCGCCAGACAGGTGGGTTTTCTCCGGGTACTCCGGTTTCCTCCCACATTAATGACCGCCCTTACGCCACATCTGTGCTAATGAAAGCATTTGTATAAGTGCTATCGCGCTTGCTTGTAATCGTTGTAAAATAAATAAAGTTTAAACAATTCGTTCCATCAATTTAACAATTCGTTCCCTCCATATAACAATTCACTCCCGCGAATAAACAATTAGTTCCCACGAGATGACAATTCGTTCCCTCAACTTAACAATTCGTTCCCTCGAATTAACAATTCGTTCCCACGATATAACAATTCGTTGGAACGAATTGTTAAATTGAGGGAACGAATTGTTATTTCGTGGGAACGAATTAATAAAAAAAATAATTATACGTCCCCTGCGGGGCTCCGTAGAATAGTGTAGCTCCATAGCAGGTGTCCGTTTCACTAAACTTCGTACGACTAAAATTTCAATTGATGGATTTACATTTATTGAGCATAGGCTGCAGATGCAGCCTATGCTCAATAAATGTAAAACCAATACTTGTTTACAAGCAAACGTTGTTAATGTAAAATGTACAGACCATCATACGTTTGCACTTACGAACATTGTATTCGTACGAAGTTTAGTGAAACGCCCCCCAGATTCGCATACTGACCTGGGACCACACTGTGCGTAGACACGCTACTTAGTTTCTACGATGTATGTTGGCAGATGACCACGACAAGTGATGTTTTCGGTCAAATCCCATGATATATATTGACATGCAACTGTAGTTAACTGTGACCTTGTTACCTAATACATTATGCTTAATGTAGCACTCGCCATTCGTCAGACTACTACTGTCTGTTTCACGAAAGCTGCCAAAATTTTACGGCCATATAAACAATTCAAAAACATTATTTTTTTCGATAATATTAAATTAAAGGAAAATTTAACAATCAGCCTACTTTTTATTTCGTGAAATTTGGTCAAATATTGGTTTTATTACGAAAAATTGATTTCTCTATGGGAATTTAACATGGTGGAAAAAGAGGTAGAGGAGTTGTGGGAGGAGTCAAACAACGAAAACATTTGGAAATTGACTCCGAAACCTAGCTAAATAGCTTGGAAATTATCTAACTAAGAAAACAAAAGTTAAATTTTAAAAATCGGTCCTGTATTTCTGAAATTTAAAAAAAATTCCCTTTGTTAAATCCACATAGACATCTTCACTCTGTAAAGATGTCTATGGGGATTTAACATGGGGAAATTGTTTTTTCGCAATAAAATAAATATTTGACCAAATTTCATGAAATAAAAATAAAGCACATTCTTAAATTTTCCTTTAATTTAATATTATCGAAAAAAATATTGTTTTTGAATTGTTTATATGGCCGCAAAATTTGGGCAGCTTTCGCGAAACAGTATTTTTTTTTTATAGGTTCATTGTCATTTCTACTGCACTCTATAAATTTCACGCAATCTGATTGGCTGATGGTCATACATTACAGTATACATGTATCATTGTTGCTGAACGGTCGTAAATTAATTTCAATATGTATTCCCACGTCAGTAGTAAAGGAGTGCATTAGAAATAGGTTACCCGCATTGCCATTAAACAGATTTTCCGACCTATCATTTTCTGATACTGTCTCTTTTACGAAACCTGCCCAAATTTTACGGATATATAAACAATGCAAAAACAATACTTTTTTTCAATAATATTAAATCTTATCAAAATGTTAGAATGAACCTTCTGTTTATTTCGTGAAAGTTGGTCCAATATTGATTTTATTGCGAAAAGAACAATTTCCCCATGTTAAATCCCCATAGACATGTTCACAGAGTGAAGATGTCTATGGGGATTTAACATGGGGACATTTTTCTAATTTTCAGAAACAGTGGACCAATTTTGAAAATTTAACTTTTGTTTTCTTAGTTACATCATTTCCAAGTTATCTAACCAGATTTCGGAGTCAATTTACACACCTTTTTCGTTTTCTTTAATCCTCCCTCCACCTCCTTTTCCTCCATGTTAAATTCCTATAGGAAAATAATTTTTTTCGCAATAGAATCAATATTTGATAGAATTTCATAAAATAAAAACATTTGGGGAGGGTAACTTTTTTTGTTATTGATTAAAAAGTACTTACATTTAAATATTTTTTTAGATTTAATGTGTTTAATAGCCAAAAGGAAAACGTGGTAGAGACAGTAGTATACTGTGTGCTTTATGTGTCCTAAAGTATTTACGAACGAGATCCGGGATTTCACATTTTCGACTTATGATCTCCTTATTATGACTAAGTATCTCCTAATTATGAATTAATATCTGTTTCAATGTTAAAACAATTTAACCTAATTATGAGATACTAACTCCAAATTAGGAGATAGTAAGTCCTAATTAGGAGATACCAACTCCTAATTAGGATATACTATATCCTAATTAGGAGCTACTACCTCCTAATTAGGAGTTATTATTAGGAGATACTAAGTCCTAATTAGGAGATATTATTATCTCCTATATATTTTAGCATTTGCACCAGGACGCTTCCATACAATTGTTTACAGACATGCTTGAAATGGAGGACAGGTAGCAACGGGAAATTACATACAAATGTGTAATCAAGTATGTTACATTGTAAATGACAACTTACACAATCGATGGCGAGTGTACCATTAATAGATCAGTAGCCTATTTCACCAACATTGCAAAGTATACTTATCCAGCAAAGTATACGTTGGGGTAGAAATTTTAAATTTAATCATAAATTTATTAATTTTGATTATACTGAATTTATTACATTATCACAATCATTTTGGCTGTGATAATGTAATAAATTCAGTATAATAATGCTGCATACTTTTAATCATCAAATATATGCAGTCGTTAGTTCTATATTAAATAATGCATTTTGATTATTCCCTCAAACTATTCTTTGCCAGATAAGCATACTTTGCAATGTTGGTGAAATAGGCTACAGACACAGTGTTTGGTTTTGTTGTTTTTGGCAGCCATGCTGGACGCCATGCTGGATTTTGGAAAATTCTCAAGGACAATAGAGTGTCATCCGTCGAATTCCAATACTATATCAAGGTGTATGACCACGTGGTACTAACAACAACAACAAGTACTGAAATTTCCAGAATCCATCTGATTCAAAGTACGTATTCTTTTATAGTGTCCTTATTACTTAACGAATTTTGATGAAATATGGCGCATCAAACGCGTCTTGTCAAGCTGCATTTGGTGGTCTCTGTATTTGCGCCCAAACTTCTGTCGTTTTTGCGAAGAATCGATTTCCGTGTCTGCGACACATTAGTGTACAACCTGGTATGGAAGGTGTTCGAGCCAATTTCCACCCTTAAATATAAGCCGAATCGTAAGTAGAGCTAGCCCCCTGAGCCGGTTTCCTCTGTATCCATCTCCTTCCTTTGTCCCCTTCTCGGGAGACGACATGCAAGGTCATCCAGCCAGTGCCGTCGTTAAATCCAAGCATTTACATTTAAAATTGTAGGATCAGTCAGTCCGTTATCGGGGAGATTGTGGAGCTTCTTTACACTGCTGCAAGTCGTCGTTCAGCCCAATCTCGGGTCTACAAATATCCAAGTATCTGATGTGATATACGTTCATTGATTGAAACTATTATATTGCCAGTTTTGTCAGCAGGAAATCTATCTTTATCCCGTCAAGACAGTGCGTATGTGCCGTGAAACACGGTGCCGTGAAACATTTTTGATATCCTGTCAATACGACCTAATCACTGCGTATGAATATGTGTGGTGTGCATTTTAAAGACATTTGTAGGTGTTGACGGGATAATTAGAATAGTAAGTTAGTGCCGTGAATGGGGAAAACATATCTGGCTCGGCACGAAAACGGGATGTGCTCGGCAGAGCCTCGCCGATCCCGTTTCCTAAGCCTTGCCAGATATTTTTCCCATTCACGGCACTACCTACTATTCTCTATTTATAAACATCATTCCGAACTATAAGTTAACGCTGATTTGTATTCGGTGAACTTCGCGAACATGCAAGTTTATACGGAGCCCTACAGGGGACGCAGCAATTTCTTTTTTTAAATTAATTCCCACGAAATAACTATTCGTTCCCACGAAATAACAATTTGTTCCCTCAATTTAACAATTCGTTCCTACGAATTAACAATTGGTTCCCACGAGGGAACGAATTGCTATATCGTGGGAACCAATTGTTATTTCGTGGGAACGAATTGTCAATGCGAGAGAACGAATTGTTATTTCATGGAAACGAATTGTTAATTCGAGGGAACGAATTGTTAAATTGAATTGTTAAATTGAGGGAACGAATTGTTAAATTGAGGGAACGAAGTTTAAACGTGTAGCTTGTCATTACCACCACTAGAATTTGCCATGTAGTTACATCCATCATCACAATATGGTTGGTAATCTATTATCTTGTATCGGCGACACATGTATGCTTATTTCCTGAAAGTCTGTCGTGATAGTATTCAACGAGTCAGTCACTTCTTTTCTAGATGCGATTTCTGAAGTGAATACTTCTTTACTGTCTGTTGGATGGCATTGCCTTCCTTGTAACTGAGGTGGGTTCGTAGTTATTGGTAAATTATCACGTTCCTTCACACAACCTGGGTCGTTTGATGTACATGACACGTTTATTTGAATCGGTGTGTTGTGTGGTTTGATTGCTTCCATACAGCCAGCTATGCTATTATCAATACGTGCTTCAGATAAGCCAGACAGTAGCGCCTCTCCATCTGTAGGGTTGCCCGACACTTTGAAACCATGCGCGTCATTAATTCCGGCGTGCAAGCCTGTCCGCTGTGGAGCTATATCTGTCCTGCCATCACATGCGTCATTCAGTGTATAGGCAATATCGCCCGGTAATGCCGCTGCCTTTAAACAGAGACCGTCGTCTAGATAGTTCGCGTGTGTCGGTGTCCCCGGTAGGTTTTTCGGCGGCTGGGGCTCACTGAACGTCCCGCTGGTGGATGGCAGACCCTGTTCCTCCAAGTGGCTTATCGATGTGTAACTGCCGATGGAGTTGGACGTGCCTGACTGGAGGTTCGTCATCGAGCCCAGGGTGCGCAGCACCTTGGCGTGTTTCCGCCTCGCCCCCGGGACGTATTTACACACCATGCTCTGGTTGACCTCCGACATGTCGTCACGGGTGTGCAGCCAGAACGTCTCCAGTGCTCCCTTTCCCTGAAGCAAGTTATGCCATTCATTGATAGTTTCTGTATTTACCGACATATCCTATTTATTTCGTAATTAATACATGTAACTGCGAACTATGTGTTCGCAGTTACATGTATTAATTTCGAAATAAACATGATATGTCGGTAAATTGACTTCGCAATAATAATAGACCAAATACATATCTTCTGATTTGTTGTCACATTTTAACCTATGTATTATCAAAGAAATGCTCAGAACAAGCACTGTACAATACCAGAGTAAACAACCACATACTAAACTGATAACGTATATGTGGTGGAGACATGGGGCATAAGGGTTTTGCGACCAGTGTAGATGCAGATCAGCCTGTTTATCCGCGCAGTCTGATCAGGTTGCACTGTTCGCCATCACCAATGAAACATACTCTTACTTCTTACAAACAATATAGATCGCTATCATGCTACATGAATATGCTATTGGTCAGGAGCTACTCTTGTCATAAATCCCATAAACACACATTTCGCCAGTCACGGCCACAATTAATGCCAGAGGGTACCGTACAGAGGGTATAATACATCAATTAACAGCATCATAATCACTGGCGATTTTAATATAAATTTAATTAACTAATTTCAGAACCAACACATTTCACCGAACACTCACAAACTCTAATAGACCACATCATCGTAAAGAATTCACGCATCGTTCTCACGAGTTATGTAACGGATCCGTCCGGATCTTATAAGGTACCACTCGCCTATAGCAGTAGTTCTCACATTCCCTAACCATAAGCCCACCTCATTCAGATGTCGCATTTGGAAATATGATGTTCAAGGTGGCTAAATATCGACAACAACTGCATAATACAAACTGGGAAGGCAAAATAACTTTCAGAAACAAGAGAAATGAAGTAACAAAACATGTAGATAATAGATAAAATTAATCAAGACAATATAACAGCTAAAAACTGGTTTAACATGGCTAAACCCTTAATAAGCAGACTGAGTGCTAATTCGAGTAATCAGATACCGACACTAAATCAGAACGACACCACTGCGTACGCAGATAAAGACAAAGGAAACTAAGTATTGTTGAAACGTAGATGATAACAACTAAAAACGACCGCAGTTACATGTCGTAACATTTACTAATAACTCACTCACTGCCAACTATAGTTTATAAACCAGGAAGTAAAATATGCAATTTTGCAAATGAACGCCTCGAAGGCATCTGGCCCCGATGCAATAAGACCTCGACTGTTAACCCTTTGAACCCGAAATCCCGCTATAGCGCTTTATGCAAAAAATGAAGATCCAGTTGAGCCGGCTCGTAACGAGCCGTCTCATCAGGATCTGCACTTTTTGAAAGTAATTTTAATATTTCTTAGAACAAAAACACCCCATTTTCATAAATGGACGAATCTGAAAATCATTTTGTGACCATTGGATTGGTCGGAACATTAGCATTTCACAGTCCATTCCAGTTCCTTAGGGTTGGAAGGGTTAAGAAAATGTGTGAACGAACGTCCAACACCACTAGCAAACATTTTAAACTATGAATTTCTACTTGTCAGTTCCCACTGGTATGGAAAATGGCCAATGTTACTTTGATATAAAATAAATATAACTCGGCAGATGCCACGAACTACCGACCAATATCACTACTTAGCTGTATTGGTAAAATCATGGAGCGATGTAGCGAAACACTTATATAATTACTTGAAGGTAAACACATTTGGGTAGTTTTCTGCGACATTTCAAAGGCATTCGACCGAATTTGGCATCGGGGATTACTAGCGAAACTCTCATCAATAGGCATTATCGGCAACCTTCATAAATGGTTCTCTTCCTATCTTTCCACACGACAACAGCGTGTAGTAATACATAGCAAACAGTCTTAGGAAAAACAGTAATGCTGGTGTACCACACGGTTCAATTTTAGGGCCACTCTTATTTCTCATATATATTAATGACATAGTTAATGAGATTAATTCCAACATATGATTATTCGCTGACGACACAATTCTTTGTTTTATAGTTGAAGAACCAATCACTCCTGCACGTATTCTAAACGACGACCGTGACAAAATACTTAACTGGTCGCAGGGGCGCATCCAGCATTTGACGAACGGGCGGTTGTCTGGTTGCGAAGGTAACTCTTGCAATCTACTCCCATAGTAGCTAGCTACGGACGGTACGGGAGTAATTGCAAGAGTTACCGTTCGCAACTAGGGGGTTGTCCTATTGTTGAGCTCTTCGAAATGCACTTTCCTGTGTTTTACGGCATTTAAATTCAGACTCCAACTGGTGGTAAGCTGTGATCTATCTAAAATCCGTGGCTGAACGGGGGGGGGGGGGGCGGAACCACCCCTCTCCAGATCCGCACCTGGGTCGACGATTGGGCTTGTAGATTTTAAGCCAGTGGCTATGTTGATATCCAGAACACAAAATAGACGACTTCATCCGCCCCGTCTTATGAATAATACCGTAATAAAAGAAGCTGAATATAATAAACACATAAGTATCGTATTTCCGATACTGGCAAATGACAGCCTCACATTTCATCGGTTATTTGTCGCGCGTGGCAACGTATTGAATTGCTTCGTTGTTTAAAGTTTACATTACATAAAAAGTCTCTAGAAAAAGCATTCTGCTCCCTCATACGTCCCTTGCTCGGATATAGTGATTTTTCAATTGTTACTGGTGCCACTAAACTACACAGTTTAGAAAAAGAAATTACGCAGAAGCCCAATGGGAAAGCCTCGCAAAGCGAAGGAAACACAAATAAAGTTGTGTCTACAAAACTAAACACAATTTGACACCAATTTATCTCAGTAACTTAATCCCAGATCAAACACAAACTCGATACAGGCTAAGAAACGACGAAGACATTCCATTAATACACACACGTACTAAACTGTATCAAGATTCATTTCTTCGATCTACCATAAACGAATAGAATTCCCTATCATCGAATATACGAAACAGCCCAACCCTTAACTCGTTTAAGAATGTACTAAATGTTAACTGGCGTAAACCACAACCATACTACTACACAGCTACTAATCGACAAGGCCCAATTCTCCTGGGCCCGGTTGCTCAAAACATCCGTTAGCTTAACGGACTGTTAAATCCTTAACTGAATGGTTGAAATCTCTGTTTTAACAGAGATTTTAACCATTCAGTTAAGGATTTAACAATCCGTTAAGCTAACTGATGTTTTGAACAACCGGGCCCTGACTTGTATCCGGCTAGGGTGTAGTGCTCTTAACTACGACTTATTCCGGAAATCAATAATTAACAGTGCAACATGCATTACATTATTTCATGTCCCCTTTGTACAAATCAAAGACAACGATAGTTGTCATCTCTTCCTTGTCCACCGATCCTTAATAACCTAATTTACGGCAGCGAATTCTTAAACTACAATGAAAACAGCCTTGTATTCCAAAGGGTTTAAGAGTTCATCATTGCCTCTAAACGTTTCACTGCATGCCGGGAGACTGCCCTTGCGACTGATCGGTTTGTAATGTTTCCCTTGTAACTTACCAATAGCAGCTCAACTGCTAGTTGAGTACACGTATCGTTATAACACTTCAGAACAATGCCAATGGTTCGGAGCACATGTTCGGGATATCTTCCTTTTTTTCCTTCAATTAGTTAACAAAACTTCCATACGTATACATTATATGCATTTTTGTCACATTCCCATTTACTGATGCTTTACTCAAGGAGAATAATTCACATATTAAGCTCTGTGAGCTTGTTTTCTGATCCTTATTCACCATTACTGTAACAATATGTTGATGAATATTGCATCTGTTTGCTTTTTGCAGCTCAAAGAAGTGAATGTTTCAATTTGTTATATTTGTTATCATTTGTTCACTATTTAGTAATGAAGAAAATCAATAATGCATTTGTAAAAGTAGATTACGCAATGATTTTGAAATCAGGGGGGCATAGTACGCTTTAGACACAAAGCGTATCTGGAGCTATGTTACTATATGGTGTCTCACAGCAATGAATTTCCAAATATTCACAGTTACTTTTGTCGTACTTGCTTATCACAATAACGATGTATTTGGATACAATTTGCTTTGGGAAAACCCTAATTTATAGCGGTTTAACCCAAAACAAAATGTGTCCGAATATGTTGCGTTATTACGGTACCTTGATGTCGGTGAAGCCGCGAGAAGACAGCTCGTAGTTGCCGGTCTCCTTGAGAATGTTTTGGGTCTCCTTGCTCACGTGTATCTTCAATGCTGGCAAATATAGAACAACGGCGATCATGACTAATATAGCATGTGTATGTCCATGCACATTGGCATATTATATGCGACAAAAATGGTTAGCCAGTATATACCATTTGCAATATATAATACTTCAAGCTGGTATACAGGGTGGTTCAAAATGTATGTTCCCACTTTGGGACCTATCTGTAAACAAGTAAATAATAGTAATCATTCAGAGAATAAAATGTAATTATTCACCATTTTTCAAGTAATGTAATATTCAGGAAACACATATGTATCTAGTAGTAGTAGTACGATATACATTAGTTTCAAAATGTGTGTCCATTTTTCACATAACACGCCGTCGCCGGTCTTTTAAAATTCTACGGAGCCCCGTAGGGGACGTAGAATTTTTTTTTATTATTAATTCGTTCCCACGAAATAACAATTCGTTCCCTCAATTTAACAATTCGTTCCCACAAATTAACAATTCGTTCCCTCAAGTTAACAATTCGTTCCCACGAAATAACAATTCGTTCCCACGGGAACGAATTGTTATATCGTGGGAACGAATTGCTATATCGTGGGAACGAATTGTTAATTCGAGGGAACGAATTATTAAATTGAGGGAACGAATTGATATTCCGTGGGAACGAATTAATAAAAATAAAAATCCATGTCCCATGCGGGGCTCCGTAAAATTCTGATATTCACACAAATCTGAGTCCTATTTTCTGGAGCAGTTCAGTTTATCTCCTCAATTGTTTCTAATTTGCTGATGGAATTACTTCCTTCCTTTCGCAAACCCTCCACATGAAAATACTACAACTAGTTCAGATCTAGAAAATGAGGGATCCATTCCATACGTGTTCACAAGAATACAAGTTTTAGCGACACTATTGACAATTCAGCTACTAAGACCATTTATAGCCGTTTTGCATATATGTACATATATATCGGTTCTGGGGGCCGTTTCACTAAAATTCGTATGACTTATGATGGCCTGCAAATTTCACATTAACCATGTTTTCTAGTCAACGATTGTTGGACTTACATTTATTGAGCATAGGCTGCATATGCAGCCTATGCTCAATACATGTAAATCCATCAATTGAAATTTCCAGACAATCCTAAATTTGCACTTACGAATATTTTAGTCGTACGAAGTTTAGTGAAACGGTACCCTGGTGAAAGTGTGTGTTTTTAATGTTTGTACATGATACCATACACTTTCGGAACTTTGTATTATCAATTAGAATTAATTGTGACCCATAAGAACCCAAATAAATCTTTACATGGGGTGGGTCATTTTACCACGGCCATAGAATATTGACCCCCCCCCACCCCCCTCCCTGGTGTTGGGGGTTCCAAGTGTGTGTTTCTTATGTTTGTACATGATACCATACACTTTTGGAACTTTGTATAAACAATTAGAATTAATTGTGACCCATAGTAACCTAAATAAATCTTTACATGGGGGGGGGGGGTCATTTTACCACGGCCATAGAAAATTGACCCCCCCCCCCAAATAAATCTTTACATGGGGGTGGGTCATTTTACCACGGCCATAGAATATTGACCTCCCTCCCTGGTGTTGGGGGTTCCAAGTGTGTTTCTTATGTTTGTACATGATACCATACACTTTCGGAACTTTGTATTATCAATTAGAATTAAGTGTGACCCATAAGAACACAAATAAATCTTTACATGGGGTGGGTCATTTTACCACGGCCATAGAATATTGACCCCCCCCCCCCCCCCCCCCCCCCCCCCCCCATCCCTGGTGCTGGGGGTCCCAAGTGTGTGTTTTTAATGTTTTTACATGATACCATACCCTTTCGGAACTTTGTATTATCAATTAGAATTAATTGTGACCCATAAGAATCCAAATAAATCTTTACATGGGGGTGGGTCATTTTACCACGGCCATAGAATATTGACCTCCCTGGTGTTGGGGGTTCCAAGTGTGTGTTTCTTATGTTTGTACATAATACCATACACTTTCGGAACTTTGTATAAACAATTAGAATTAATTGTGACCCATAATAACCTAAATAAATCTTTACATGGGGGGGGGGGGGGGGGGTCATTTTACCACGGCCATAGAATATTGACCCCCCATCCCTGGTGCTGGGGGTCCCAAGTGTGTGTTTCTTATGTTTGTACATGATACCATACACTTTCGGAACTTTGTATTATCAATTAGAATTACGTGTGACCCATAAGAACACAAATAAATCTTTACATGGGGTGGGTCATTTTACCACGGCCATAGAATATTGACCCCCCCCCCACACCCCCTCCCTGGTGCTGGGGGTCCCAAGTGTGTGTGTTTTATGTTTGTACATGATACCATACACTTTCAGAACTCTTTATTATCAATTAGAATGAATTGTGACCCATAAGACCAAAAACATATCTTTACATAGGTGGGGGGGGGGGGGGGGGTCATTTTACCACGTCCATAGAATATTGACCCGCCCCCCCCCCACCCCCCCCCCCCCCACCTCCCTGGTGCTGGGGATCCCAAGTGTGTGTTTTTTATGTTTGTATTATCAATTAGAATTAATTGTGACCCATAAGAACCCAAATAAATCTTTGCATGGGGGGGGGTGGGTCATTTTACCACGGCCATAGAATATTGACCCCCCACCCTCCCTGGTGCTAGGGGTCGCAAGTGTGTTTTTTTATGTTTGTACATGATACCATACACTTTCGGTAACTTTGTGACAAAAAAAATTACATAGTGGGGGGGGGGGTCATTTTACCACAGGGGGGGTCAATATTCTATAGCGGAATTATGACCCCGGGTCAATATTCTATAGCGGAATAATGACCCGCGGGTCATTTTTCAGGGGGGTCATTTTTCTATATGACACCGGCACTAACCAATATGAACTCACGAGACGTCAATATGGAAAGAATATTGACGTCTTGCGTTGCAATGTGTTTCAATGGGAAACCAACGTACATACTATAATACATATTACTTACGCATGCTCGTGGACTCCATCCTGCTGGCCACGTTCACTGTGTCCCCGAAGAGACAGTACCGCGGCATGGTGATACCGACGATACCCGCGCAACACGGACCTGAAATATAGAGTTTATTCAACTGCCATTTTGAAATACCGGATTTATTTCCCAAGACATCTGGAAATTCGACAAAGAAACGAGTGCGGAGCAGATGTCAATGGAAATAAATACAGTATTTCAAATTGGTATTGGAATAAATTGTATATTTCATGCTCTTCGGAAAATTTGAAATTTGCTTTTAGACCAGCTTATATTATTATAATGGTACCAAAATTCATAATTTCGCGTCAGCATATGAATTGTTTCTTTGCCGGAAATGACATCAATTACGTCTCGCGAACGTCTAGTAGGAAATATTTCCTTCAAATAAATCACTGGGTAGCATGTAATGTACATTTATATCATACATATTCAGTGAAGCTTCCCAATACATATTGCATGGGCGTCTACCTTAAAGTTAATATGAAATAGGTACAATGTACTACCTATGACGGGCGACGTTAGTGTATGAAAGTAATGTTACCAATTGATAGCTTTACCATGATGTTAGTATGCTATAAACGGTACCGTAGTATATTGTAGTATTGTAGAGCTACTTCCCGCAACTACCACGGTGTTACAGCTTCTCTATTATAATTACATGGTGTCATTGGCGCACTTCTCTTATTGCAGCAGTGATGCAATTTAGATATTTCTTTTTCATATATATAGTACATTAATAGCCTAGGCATTATAGAAACTGTATTAGTACATTTACGATATTTTAAGAATAAATAACAAGGCTAAGAATCTTCAGTGATATTATTCCCAATGTTCGCAATCTCAGTCGTCATTGAGCACGACTGTCACTTCGAGAGTTATACACATTTTGCCCATTGTTGGTATCAATAGTGTTTACATTTACTTTTGATTAACCCAGTGCTGTGTCAGATGTGTTTGTGTTATAACTAGCAATACACGTTGATGGTTGGTCGCTGAGACTTTATACTAAACTTTGTAATTCCGCGAATTGCTGGTTGACGATAACACAACTGGAGACCAGGAAAGTGTCGAGTGCTTCAACATGCTGCCGTTAATACTTTTGTGTACGTCCTAAGAGAAACCATGTCTGCAGGACCTGAGGTTTACCTGTGTGTATGCCGACCCTGATCTCGATGTTCTTCTGTTGCGAGTGTGGGTGTTTCACCTGTTTAATGGCGGCCAGCAGGTCTATGGACATTGTGGCTATCTCCTCCACGTGCTAGAATATAACGTTGGCATTCACAGATGGCCCGTTTCTGTGGGTCTGCGGAAATGGGGATTATGGGTTGTGCGACCAGTGTAGATCCAGATCAGCCTGTGCATCCACACAGTCTGATCAGGATATCCACTGTTCATTATTTCATCAATGAAACACCCGTCATGCTTCTAACAAGCAATGTAGATCGGTACCATGCTACAGGAGTGTGATATTTAATCGGAAGCGACACCGGTCACAAAACCCATAAGCCCCAATATAACGTTGGCATTAATAGATGGCTGCGGCCCGTTTCACTAAACTTCGTACGACTAAAATGTTCGTAAGTGCAAATTTAGGATCGTCTGGAAATTTTAATTGATGGATTTACATTTATTGATCATAGGCTGCATATGCAGCCTATGCTCAATAAATGTAAATCCAATAATTGTTTACAAAAAAACATTGTTAATGTGACATTTACAGACTATCATAATTTTGCACTTACGAACATTTTAGTCGTACGAAGTTTGGTGAAACGGGCCCCTGGTCTCTGGGACTGTCCGCACTGTTTAGTACTGTGACTGCAAACATGGGGTTTATGGGACTTGTGACCAGTGTAGCTCCTGATCAAATTGTAGCATGTAGCCTGATAGCGATCCGTATTGATTGTCAGAAGCGTGACGGGTGTTTCATTTAATTGATCAAATACGGACGGTGAAGATCCTGATCAGACTTTGTGAATGCACATGCTGATCCGGATCTACACTGGTCGCAAACAAATAAGCCCCATTTCTCTAATCACAGTCACATTTAAGGAATAAACGAAAAAAAACCTGAACGTTACCGTGACGTATGGAGCCTCAAGAGTAAAGCAATATCGTCGACGAAATGTCAAAAGGTCGTAACTTCAATTTGCTGCAAAATCACTTTTTGGCAGTTGTAGAGTTAGAATTGTAATACTCTGCTTGTGTTAAAATGCCGTATTTACTGGCCAATCAGAAAGTGGTTAACTGTCACGTGACAAAAGGGCGTACTGTAATTGGTTCCATAAACAAAATGTCAAAAGGCCATATTTACACAAAGTTTGTGTCTGGAGTTAGTTTGAAGTGTGGCAAAGGTGCTAAATTACAGTTTTGTAAGTTTATTTTTGTTGTCACATATCTAAATGTATCGTAGGTACGTGTGTATCAACTATTCATTGTGATGCATGTCCAGCTTTTTATAACTAATTTGAGTAGATTTTCTAGATTTTATCATCCTGATGCAGTAATGACCTTTTGACATTTTAATTTAATTGCAGACATGATCAAACTCTGTTTTAGTAGATCGTCAGATAAGAATTGCAATGATTATTGTTATAGTATCGATATGTTAATGAACTAAAATACACAAAAGAAAACATTTCTCTGTATGACAGTCTATCGTTTCGATTGACATGTAGTTACGACCTGTAAACCTATTACAGTGGGGTCAGCGTGTAAGTGCACACACAAACGAACACGACAGGTTGGTTCCAACCTGTCGTGTTCGTTCGTGTGTGCACTTACACGCTGACCCCACTGTAATAAATGACATTGACTAATAATTGCAGTAAATTATACTTACGATGTTTTGACATTTACATAAAATTAGATGCACAATCACAATGACTGTGTGTTAAAACAAAATAACCACTTTGTATTCTGGTTTGTCCAAGACATTGTTTTCGATGACATGAATTTAAGTATCTATAATCCTAAAAAAGATCAGTCTGATACTTGCTGTGCGTTTCAATCGGGAAATCTGTCAGCGGAAGAATATAATTCCCACATCGCTAACAAAGATTCTGCAAGAAGCGAAAAAACCAAGGACAAATATTCTGCAACGACAGACAGCTCTATTAAGGTATTAACGGTGTCCGCGGTTGAATGCAAGTTCACTCTATTACAAGACCAAGTTGTCATGTCACAACTTTACCATTTATGATCTGAAAACAAAGCATGTGAAATGTTATTCTTGGAATGAGTCCCAAGGTGACCTGAAAGCCGATTCGTTTGTGTCGTGTGTAGCAAATTGCATTGAAGGCATTTTTAGGGAAGAAAACGATGTGAAACGGTTTATTTTCTACTCTGATGGATGCACATACCAAAATAGAAATATTACAATGTCCAACACGCTCTGTCACTTGGCGAGAAAGCATAACATTATGATCAGTCAGAAATATCTTGAAATGGGCCACACTCAAATGGAGGTCGACAGTGTTCATAGTGTGATCGAGTGAAAATTAAAACGGAAACCAATATACGTACCGCAAAATTATGTGGATGTAATATAAATTGTTACATGGTTTCCTTTGTTTGCACATATATAGCGCGTGCTGTTTGCATATGACTTTAGGCAATGCTCATTCCGGGGCCGCGCGTAGACCAAGTGCCTTCATGACGTCAGTACGCGGAAGTGCCTTCATGACGTCACTACTTCATGGCGTGCATGACGTTCATGACGCGGCCCCGGAATATGAATACCGAAAATTATCTACGTGAATGGGACGATAGATAAAAGTACTGAAAATACTGAATATAATGCTTAAATTATATCAGTTTTTTGTTGGAAATGTAACAATAACGTTTGATCATGTCCAGTCGTGTGCAAACGTTTGCTGTGGCCCGAGGGAACTGTTTGAACCCAAGGCCTGTGATCATGTCCAGCCGTGTGCAAACGTTTGTTGTGGCCCGAGGGAACTGTTTGAACCCAAGGCCTGCCTGCGGCCTTGGGTTCAAACAATTCCCTCGGGCCACAGCAAACGTTTGCACACGACTGGACATGATCAATCCTTATATTGGTGGATTATTTGAAAGTTTGCAAGAATGATTGCTACCTCGAGGTCGTTCAAGATTGTTCAAATGGTGACGTTGTGGCCAAACATGGTGTTTGCACACGGGTGGACATGATCAAACCTTATAATGCTCGTACCAGTCAACCGTATAGTGTTGACTATGTCAATCACAACTTCTTTCAAAAGTACTCGCAGTTAAAATATTACAATTCAATTCGTCTGGGAATAAAAGTCGGTGACCATGTGGTCGTGACAATAAAGTGCTCAACTACAGCCCAAATGGTGAAATAAATAGAGAATAGTAGGTTAGTGCCGTGAATGGGAACAAATATCTCAAATAGGCTCAGGAAACGGGATGGGCGAGGCTCTGCCGAGCACATCCCGTTTCCGTGCCGCGCCAGATATGTTTTCCCATTCACGGCACTAACCTACTATTATATTTATCCCGTCAACACATACAAATTGCTTTAAAATGCAAATAAATAATCCCAGCAACCGCACATATTCATACGCAGTGAGTAGGTCGTATTGACAGGATATCAACAATGTTTCACAGCACCGTGTTTCACGGCACATACGCACTCTGTTGACGGGATAAAGTACAAACTGAAATTCGATGATGACTAATCTGGCCTTCCACGGAAGGCAAGGAATCAATTACCGGATGTATGTACAACGCGGTGAAGGCGTCATGGAGCCAGGCCTTCTACATGCAGGTTCATTGGCCATAAAGCAGACGAAATATAATCATCTGCAACAACTGAAGCACGTCATTCATGCGGACTACCACACATTATATGATTCTCTGCTCCACACAGGAAATTTAAACTAATAACTACAATATATTCTAAAGTGTAATGCAGAGTTTGACATGTGTCGTAGTTTGAAATATGTTTTCAATGTTAATATCGATTACTCTATTTTGATGTTCTGTTAGTTATAGGCCCACAACAGGTTGTGTGGGTATACTGGATTCGGGCTATCTGTCTGTGTCCGTCCTAAATATTAGACAATATATTCAAATAAAAAAAAGTATGACCGTAGAAGTAATATGTAAACAAATATTTACTGTTTTTGTTTTCCTGAAAATTGTGAAAAATGCGGATACGACCTTTTGGCATTTCGTCGACGATATCCTGCATGCTATCGCATCTGGGGCATAAAAACGCATCTAGGTTTAATCATCAGGGGTGGATCTGGAGGGGGGGGGGTCCGGGGTTGCAACACCCCCCCCCCCCCCCTTCCCCCCGCACCCCCCCCCCCGTTCTGCCACGGAGTTTAGATAGATCACAGTTTACCACCAGTTGGAGTCTGAATTTAAATGCCGTAAAACACAGGAAAGTGCATTTCAAATAGCTCAGAAATAGGACAACCCCTATTTGCGAACGGTAACTCTTGCAATTACTCCCGTACCGTCCGTAGCTAGCTACGAACGGTACGGGAGTAGATTGCAAGAGTTACCTTCGCAACTAGACAACCCCCCGTTCCTCAAATGCTGGATCCGCCCCTGATCAGGGTCTGCACTGTGTGGCATACGTACAACAGACAGTAGGGATCACTATCTGGTAGCATGAGTTGGCTAGCAGGCTAGAAGCTAGACTGACCACACATGCCATAAGCCCCATTTCTCCAGTCACAGACAATTGATATGAACGTAACTGTGACTGAAGAGATTGGGCTTATGGCATGCGCTGTCCATTTAGCTCAGTCTATATTTTCTGGTACACACGTGCATGACTACTACATGTACATGTACGTCATGATAAGCATCTATAACGTTTGTCAGATGTATTTCGGGTGATTCACTGACCGACACTGCTCAGGCTGATCTGGGTCTACGCTGGTTGAAATATTCATAAGCCGCATTTCTATAAACAAATGGTGTTGAATATGATAAAATAGTTTGAGTACATGTAAAATGTATCGTGTCCTCTGACAGCTGTGTCAACCGTTTACCTTATAATACGTTATTTATCAAATACAGTGAAACCTCTCTAAATCGGGTGTGACCTCCCAGGGTGTCCGATTTAGGGAGTTTTCACTGTAAATCCTCCCAAGGTGTTCGACTTAGAGAGGTTTCACTTTAATCAGGTATTAGATCAATCCGATCCACAGTTGTGTGCTTTGCGATCATGAACAGGCATTATCGCCTGAAATAAATGATCTAGAACGCCATCAAAATTAGATAGCAACAGTTTTATTGGTGTCCGGTGTAGAGAGGTTCCGCTGTATGATGAAAATATTCAAATTCACCATTGACAAATCCTCCTACGCAATACGGCAACATATGTCTCCCAATCTTGTCCAACTGTCATTTGAAGGAAGTCATTATCTTCTTTGAGCCAGTTATATATCCGACAACGACACAACGAGACACGGAGCCGGAAGTTACTGCGCCTGTTTATGTCACGCTAATACCAGTTGCACTATATCGCTACACCACGCTACACAGTAAAATGTGCGTAATAGCATTTACACTTCGCCACCAAAATATAGAAAAAACCTGCAGGGCGTTGACATTTATACTTCGCTATATTGTTATTGAGAGACAATTCTACAATATGACACACAAATATTACCATAAACTTACCTAAAAGTGTGTATTAACAAACGTCTTCGGTCACTCTTCACGAAGTATAAAGTAAACAAATAACATAACAATTATGCAATGCAGTGTAATTAAATGTAATTAGAGTTATGTACTCAGAACTACTGAGTATCTAGTTTCTAATATCAATTACACAGTTCGTGTACTAGAGGCGATACTGACATGTGATTGTTTCAGTCACCTAGTACATGTATGCGTTATACGTAAAGTGCAAACAAGATTATTAGGAAAAATATTTTTTCCAAATTAAAAACAAAAATTACAAGAGAATATCACAAGTACATATACATGTATTATGATAGTATTGTATGTGATCATATGGCTCTGTTTGGAAATGGAACATGTTTACTTTTGTCGCCCCCATATGTGTGACTGTGTGATTAGATAATAAAGAGCCAAATTATTGCGAAATTCAAGGCAAATAGCGAGTTATAGATTATAATGTCAGTTTTACCAATAAATATTTACACATTCCATAAATTCATAATGGAAATGTCCATTCGACGAGTTGCGTTTACATCCCAATACAATACATCAGCGCCACGTGACGTCGCGCGATGTTGTTGATCGGTTCATGTTCGTTTCATTAATTTCCATGAGGTTGTCAACAACGGCATGCTATTGACCGGCAACGTCACTGTTCCAAGAAGTGCGACAAAATGACGTAACACAATATTATTCTTAATTTTATCGCCACATTTAGTTATTTACATTTTTGAACCTATCAGAAAATGCAGTGTAAATATAAGTAATAAAACCATGGGCTGTTTCGTTTATTGTGGTGTATAATACATTAGTGAAAACTTTAAACAGACCAACTGTATTCTACACCCCAGTAAACACAACAGCCCATTGTTGTATTCCTTAAGTCAACAATATATAACTCACTGGTCTCCATTGCGTTACTTTTGATGCGTTATGTAAGTCGCCCGAAAAGTCGATTTCAATGCCCTAGAAGCGGCATGTATGCACCTATAGATGTATACCCATCCGCAACGGGCATGTAGCAGGGATTTATAAATATTGAAATGTAATGTCTATTTCCCGCATATAGGAATTAAATGTCTGCCCATTTTCCGTGGGGGGGGTGGGCGAGAAAAGCGTGTGTGTTCCTACAATATCGGAACAGTTTATGAACAGTTTCGTTTCTATAGCAATGCAAGCTCGCTCAACTGTAGTTTGACACGAATCGTTATTTACTTACAATCATGGGCTGTTGTGTTTTACTGGGGTGAATAATATGTTTTAGCTGTTTAAAGTGCGTGTAGTCCGAAGGACTCCTCGAAATCTTTAAACAGACCAACTATATTGTCCACCCCAGTGAATGCAACAGCCCATGGTTGTATTACTTATATTTACACTACATTTTCTGATAGTTTCAAAAATGTAAATAACCAAATGTGGGTGGCAGGTGGGAGCACGCGATGGGTAATTTAACGATCGGGGTTCATCCTTACCGGAATTCCGACTGGAGACTTGGTTTGGCCCTCACATACGTCTTTGGAATTTTGTATGTGACAGTTGAATCTGGTTATACCCCTTATGTCAGTATTACGATTATTCGTAATTCTATTTTAGGGGAAGGGGCCAAGTGACTTTGGTGTGGTATGGACCTCGCACCAGGTCAGGTTGTTCTAATTTCAGGGCTGAAAATATTGTTTCTGGATGTAAATATTCCGTTCTGATTTTGGGATTCCACCACCCCCCCCCCCCCCCCCCCAATGCAGCAGGTTAAAACGGGATCGAACCCGTTTGCTCGGCCTTACATGACCTTAGCAGTTGATAGGCCGATAAACACCAATAAACAAACAAACAAATAACCAAATATGGCGTTAAAATTAACAAAAATCTTTTTTTACGTCATTCCTGGAACAGCGACGTTGCGAACTTGCAACAACATCGCGCGACGTCGCGTGTGTCTAATTGATTGTATTGGTATGTAAACGCAATACGTCTTATGGGCGTTTGCATTATGAATTTATAGAAGGTGTACATATTTCGATGTATACATGTAGACTACGTGTATGCATGGCTGGTACTTGTGCATGTTTGCATGACTGGTGACAATGCATCGCCAACTTGTATGCACCCAGTGGGGGCACCTGAGGGCCATTTCACTAAACTTCGTACTACTAAAATGTTCGTATGTCAACAATTATGATAGTCTGTAAATTTCACATTAACGATGTTTTCTTATAAACAATTAATGGGTTTACATTTATTGAGCATAGGCTGCATATGCAGCCTATGCTCAATAAATGTAAATCCATCAATTGAAATTTCCAGACGATTCTAAATTTGCACTTACGAACATTTCAGTCGTATGAAGTTTAGTGAAACGGGCCACGTGCGATTATCGTCTTAAGAGAATCCATGCGTAACTATTCGAAACATTTACGACAATGGACCTATGGATCGGCAACAATCCGTGAAACAGCCCGGTACAAACACCTTGGTACGGCCGGGTAGCATTGACGCGGTAGTGCAGTCGTACCGCGACACATTCCTGATACTGGCGAACGCAGGCCGTCACCATGACAACCTTAATCCAATTACGGCGCTAAAACTCAACCGGACGATCGTTCTGTCGCTCGCCCTATACGGCTGTGCATTGTGAAACAATATTTATCCCGTCAACACAGTGCGTATGTGCCGTGAAACACGGTGCCGTGAAACATTTTTGATATCCAGTCAATACTATTTTTGCATTTTACAGCCATTTGTAGGTGTTGACGGGATAAATAGAATAGTAGGTTAGTGCCGTGAATGGGAAAACATATCTGGCGCGGCACGGAAACGGGATGTGCTCGGCAGAGCCTCGCCCATCCCGTTTCCTGAGCCTTGCCAGATATTTTTTCCAATTCACGGCACTAACCTACTATTCTATATATCTGGAGCCAACATACACAAACTATAGAAACAGTGCATCACTTCTGTGTTAAAGTGGCTCAATCCTTTTCGAAAAGACAAGATCAGCATGTGCTCTTGGAATGCTGGTCCATAACACGGTGTTCACGTGCCCTCAGCGGCATATACTCGGTTTGATTCAGTGAAGCTGGTTGATTCCTAAGGTGTCATCAAGTGTCGCTGAAAGATTACTTTACATGTGGTTTGTAAATAGTGTTGCCATGTATATGTAGTTCATAAATGTGTACTCTTCTAACTTTGGATGAAATACAGATTACCATACATACACGTTGGCAAGCAAAACAATCACCATCTTGACATGTACAAGTGTCTAAGTAGCACAATCATGTAGTAATGCAAAAATAAAATAAAACACATAAATTGAAAGCCGAGCCTAGTATATTCTGCACTGTTGTCACTGTAGTGAATAACGTAGTGTTTTGTATGACCTATCGTGTAAGTAAACTCGTGTAATGGAGTACTGTGACATAGTGTCTCCTAAGTTAACTATGACTGGCTGTCATTTCATATGACGTGCAATATATTACCGATCTTTTATATATTGTACAAATGACATGTGACACATTAATATATATACTACATGTACATATGACTACTATTTCTTCGGACCAATCTGACTCAGTTGGAAATCTGTATGGCAAGCCAAATGCACAATCCTTCCATAAACCATGGTTTGGAGCTTAAATGCTAGTTTAGGCTTCTCAAATCTTAGTGTGGACTCGCCAAATGCACAATAATTCACTAAACCCCAGTTTGAGAGCATAAACCCAAACCCCAGTTTGAGCAATTTGTTTGCATTTTGCCAGAAACATGGCCGTTTGTAGTGTTCTAACTCCGCAAGTTACATGTATAGTCTATATGGTAACATCACGCAAATATGATGTAGAGGTCGTTCAGCCTTATGAGTGGCATACCTGTAAGAATGTCCGTATTGGAGAGATTATACTGTATTTCTGAAGGAACTAAATTACGTGTTTAAAATAACCGTACATGCAGATCTACTGTTAAATGAACCCTTACCATATATGTATACATCTGCGCTGCGTGATTAGGAACGTCAGTAGTTTCTTTTTCGGCGGCTGACAAACAGACATTGCGATGTTTTCAAGCAGCGTAGACCCTGATCAGACTGCGCATCCAGACTGCCCACGCTGTTTGCCATTCATTCACTGATCAGAAGTACATTTACTGTCGTCATCACGACTATTAGACCACGTGAATGTGTAAGAGTCTACACTTCTTGCTGCAAACGGCTTAACGTACGTTCTCTCAGTCGGTGGCGCATTAGCAACTGTATTCATTTCTTAGAGTGATAACAGGATAAGCTCTACTAATGAGAATCTGACACAAATGGCAATCCGCCACGGCACTCCGCGTGTGCGTGTTAGCACGGTAATCGTGTGAATGACGGTGATAGGTAAATAACTAACAGCGCATGAGCGAACTTAGTCCGTTGAACCCGAAATCCCGCTATAGCGGTTTAGGCAAAAAGTGCAGATCCAGATGAGCCGGCTCGTAACGAGCCGTCTCATCAGGATCTGCACTTTTTTGAAAGTAATTTTAATATTTCTTAGAACAAAAACACCCCCTTTTCATAAATGGACGAATCTGAAAATCATTTTGTGACCATTGGATTGGTCGGAACATTAGCATATCACAGTCCATTCCAGTTCCTTAGGGTTGAAAGGGTTAATGCTTAATCATATTTTGCCACGTACAATTTCAGTGAAGATAGTATGTTCTGTATATGAGACGGTTATAACATTGAAACGGCTGCTAGACGAGTATCGCTGCTTTGGTGGCAATACTTGCTCACGCTCCGCGTACAGCTGAGTTGTGCAAAGCTTATTATTATATGACTATGTATTTCAGCCATTCTCATTGGCCGAAACACGACCACGTGATTATTTACAAATTGCATGTAGTTTTTTTTACACGAATAGGCACTCTCGAACCGCGAGACCGGTCCGAGAAGTGTTTATTCATGTAAAGATTATTCAAATATTGCTTTGAAACACACCATTTATTTCTGGAGAAGTTTGCAAAAAAATTATTTTGTGAGAGGGAAATCGTGGTAAGGGTCATATAATAAAACAATTATAGTCTTTTGAGTCGGTGTACATGAGATTTACGGACCTTCGAAAAGTGATGTTCACCTCCGCCTTCGAAAAGTGATGTTCACCTCCCCTTCGAAAAGTGATGCCTTCGGCGTCGGTGAACACCACCTTTCTCATGTCCGTAAATCTCATGTACACCTCATAAAAAGGCAATAATTGTATAATATTGAAGTCTGTCCATGATCGCAAAGGTCAAAACATGGCGCGAAATACTCAATAATATACGTGAAATACAATCATGAAAGCTTTTGAAACCGACAATCCTGGAGACATCCCAGTGTTCCAACGCTTGACAATAACTTCCAGATATCATTTAACATAAGTTTGTCCCTACGGAGCCCCGCAGGGGACGTAGAATTCGTTTTTTATTAATTCGTTTCCACGAAATAACAATTCGTTCCCTCAATTTAACAATTCGTTCCCACGAATTAACAATTCGTTCCCTCCATTTAACTCTTCGTTCCCATAGGAACGAATTGTTAATTCGTGGGAACGAATTGTTATATTGTGGGAACGAATTGTTAAATTGAGGGAACGAATTGGCATTTCGTGGGAACTAATTGTTAATTCGAGGGAACGAATTGTTAAATTGAGGGAACGAATTGTAATTTCGTGGGAAAACGAATTGTTGATTCGAGGGAACGAATTGTTATACTGAGGGAACGAATTGTTACTTCGTGGGAACGAATTAATAAAAAAAATCCATGTCCCCTGCGGGGCTCCGTATGTTCCACTGTGGTAACTTCTTGTGTACATCACCATGTATGCATGTCCTTCTATAAATAGCCTACCTTCCCGCCGTTCCGCTGCGGTACCCCGCTGGCAACCATATACGCGTCACCTATAGTTTCCACTTTATATACGTCGTACGTCTCGATTCGCACATCGAACGTCGAGTAAAGGTCGTTGAGCAATGAAACCACCTGCAATAGCAGACATGTGTAGCACCATGTCACATAACAATCACGCTATTTTGCCACATTCCAAAATGAACATAATGCGCCCAGCACCAAGATATTTTGTCTGTTTAAAGTGTGTGGAATCCGAAACAGACCAAATGTATTATGCACCACAATAAACGCAAAAGCCCACGGTTTTCTTACTTCTATTTACACTGCATTTTCTGATAGATTCAAAAATGTAAATAAGCAAATATGGCGTTAAATTAAGAATAATATTGCTTTACGTCATTTTGTCGCAATTGCTGGAACAGCGACGTTGCCAGTCAATAGCGTAACGTTATTGACAACGACGATGAACGTCATGTATTTTAATGACGTCAAACAAACTTTAACGAATCAACAACGTCGCGCGACGTCACGTGGGGCTAATGTAATGTACTGGGATATGAATGCAATACATTGAATGGGCGTTTCCATTATGAATGTACATGTAAGGACAGTGTAAATAGTTACTATAGGAATGAATGGCCTTTTTGTGCAATTTATCGGGGTATAAACTTGGAAAGGTCGCGGGAATACTGGACGAAGGCCGGAAGGCCTCGTCCAGTATTCCCGCGACTTTTCCAAGTTTAGATCCCCGATAAATTCAACAAAAATGCCAGTCATTCCTTATAATTCCAGCATTTTAAATAAATTAATCAAGAAAATGTGTTTATTTTCCGTTTTCTTAAGAACTATTTTAACTGCGCCTGACGGTTACGGAAAGTAGTTCGGCATGGGAGTTTATTGGGATATAAATTTTGGACAGAGACTTGGTACGGGCCAATCAAATGTTAAGGAATTGTGTAAATATTTTTGTGCTGGAATTATAGTCACATATTACATAGTGTTATAGGATTATGGGTAAAAATAACAATATGCATAGGTACGGAACCCCGCAGTGGACGTAACATTATTTTTTTATTAACAATTTATTAACAATTATTAACAATTCTTTCCCTCAATTTAACAATTCGTGGGAACGAATTGTTATATCGTGGGAACGAACTGCTAATTCGAGGGAACGAATTGTTAAATTGGGGGAACGAATTGTCATTTTGTTGGAACGAATTGTTAATTCGAGGGAACGAATTGTTATATCATGGGAACGAATTGTTAATTCGAGGGAACGAATTGTTATATCGTGGGAACGAATTGTTAATTCGAAGGAACGAATTGTTAAATTGGGGGAACGAATTGTCATTTTGTTGGAACGAATTGTTAATTCGAGGGAACGAATTGTTAAATTGAGGGTACGAATTGTTACTTCGTGGGAACGAATTATAGCAGTATTGGCCTCGGAAATGTGTCCGATCTTTTACGACCTAGCAATGATGCTAAATTTTTTTAAAACAAAACAATCGATAGCTCGAAAACGCGTTGACATAGCGCATCGGGGAATATATCGTTGCGGAGTACTAACATTGTCCCAACTTCTGCAATAGGCGACAATGATATAACTCGGTTGACGTTTCGTGAGAGTCCGTTGTCTCGAGGCCGTCCGGGTTCGGCCTATTAAAACTTGGCAACCTTCTATATGGAGTATATGGAGGGAGTAAAAACAAATTGTTTAGCTTATTTTTTTTTCGTTTATTGATGTTTTTAGACATATTTAATGTATTTATAGACCTCGGTCCGTTGCTTCAACCTGTGTGTACACACAGGTGGAAGACTCGGACCTATGACACCAAAAATATGCCTATTAAAAAAAAATCCCATTACCCACCCACTTGGTCTCGTACATTACCATCTTCTAGTTATAGCTATAAGATGGTAATGTATGAGACCAAGTGGGTGGGGTAATGGGATTTTTTTTAATAGGCATTTTTTTGGTGTCATAGGTCCGAGTCTTCCACCTGTGTTGTACACAGTCCACTGATAGAATATTTCCCGCCATGTGACTACCAAGAAAACATATGCATGGTGACGTAAACATATGCATGGTGACGTAAACATATACATGGTGACGTAAACATATGCATGGTGACGTAAACATATGCATGGTGACGTAAACATATGCATGGTGACGTGCATCGTACCAGTATATATATGAAGGGGACAGTGCAAGAAGTGGACAAACGCCATGCGTCAGTTAGCACTTGCACTGACACCGTCATATGTACATGTACCTGCTTTAACGGAGTTCTTGGTCATTTATCTCAGGTGATGATGTATGTTCGTGATCGCAGAGCCCATAACTATGGCTCAGAAGGATAACATGTCTGATTTACAGTGAAACCTCTCTAAGCCGGACACCCTGGGGACCCAGGGTGTCCGGTTTAGAGAGGTTCACTGCACATGTGTAAGCTACCAATGCTGCATGTTGTTCATAAATGTTGGATAAAACCAGTCTATAAGATGTTGATGAAACGCGTCGGCATAGTTACCCAAACCGCTAATATTTCTGTATTAAGAAAATAATTCCAGACTGGTTATTTACAAGGTGTATGATCATGTGGTTACAACAACAACAACACGTACTGAAACAACCAGAAGCCCTCCGATCCAAAGTACGTATTCTTTTATTTTGTCCTTATTATGTAACGGATGTTGATGAAATATGGCGCAACAAACACATCTTGTTAAGCTGCATTTCGTGGTCTCGGTACTTTGGCCCAAACATCTGTCGCAAAAACGACATAAGTATGTGCCGAACTCCCGGGACCACCAACTGCAGCTCATGATTGACGCGTTTGCTGCGCCATATTTCATCAAAATCACGTCTATTAAGGAAAATATCAAATAATAATTATTTTGGAGTGGGCGCGCTTTCAACACTTTCATCCATTGTTGTTGTTATTGTAACCACGTGACCATGCACATTGTATTTAACTCGTTTGAAGCAATATACGTTTAGTATTCAATAACTTACCTGCATAGGCGTGCTGTTTGCGGATATTTCCGTAAACCCGACTATGTCCGAAAAGAATATCGTCACGGAGTCGAACGATTCGGCTGGCACCGACTTGTTTTGTATGAGCTGCGTTGCCACGTACTGCGGCAACATCTGGTACAGCAGTTTGTCCGCGTATTGTTTCTGTACCTTAAACTCCTCATTTTTCTCCTGTAGCTCATCGGAATATGCAAACAAAGAGGCGTTCATTGAGTTGACAACAAGGATCACGATTATCACAAATATCATCAAAATTAAAAACAATATACTGTTGACCGTTATTCGTATTGCTGAGTCGACCTTATCATCGAGCAAGTTTTGGTTTATTTTCAGTTCAATATGCGCTAATATTCTATCCAGCCTTTCGATAAGCGTGATTATGGTCGATACGTATGTTGAGAAGTGAGAGGTATTCGATGTTTGCGAGCAGGTCCGATCCATCATCAGTCGGTGGTGAGTTTCCAGTAGCATCGACACTGTCGGGGTTGTGTGTATGACAGTCTCTCCCAGGGGCTCTGTCAGCACATGGAGCACCGAGCTGTGGACGACGGCGCTGTATTTTAGAATAGCATAGCTTTCGTAGTATATATCGCACGTATTATTAATAACCTGCATTGATGTGGCGTATAATAGTTCTTTTATTAAGCTATCAACCGCTAAATAACACGATCTGTAATTTGCCAGCACGGCGAGATCGTCCGACTTAAGACTGCTTGACAAATCTGCTAATTTGATGTTTGAATAAGTTTGAATATGAGCCAGGGTTACAGCGATGCAGTTCGATACATTATTGTTTCCTGGACCACAGACGGTAGCATTTCCGTAACTAAGCAACACGTTAATGTCCATATATGTCTTTACTAGTCTTAGATATTCATACGCGTGATTAATGGTACTAATGGTATCGTAGTCAATATTCTGTGTCAAAAGCTGTTTGATGTATATCGAGGAAATTTGCTTCAATGCGCGTATATAGCATTTAATTTCTAGCACGATTTCCGATATCCTAAAATATTTTGAACTCGTTCTGTATAAATCTATAGAGTCCATAGACACATCATAACTCAGTACTATCACCATTAACGTACTGAAAACCACACACACTATGGCAACTTTTAACGTGTGCCATTTCCTTCCTCGCTTTCGTAAATATCGTTGTTGACGAAAGCAAGTGCACGTGGTCTCGTCAACGTTATTCCGGACAGGCCGCTGTTCGTGGGGAAACACTTGGTTATTCTTCTGACAACAGATGGCTGTTTGTGAGTAGGACATTCTTGTCTTTTTCTCTGTAACACAATAAATATAAGGTGGGTAAATGTATTACAAAACTGTTACTATGTACCACCGTCATTGGCCTGTAAATTGGCATTCAATATGTTCTATTCAACGGAGCCCCGCAGGGGACATGGATTCTTTTTTATTAATTCGTTCCCACGAAATACCAATTCGTTCCATCAATTTAACAATTTAACAATTCGTTCCCACGAATTAACAATTCGTTCCCTTGATATAATAATTCGTTCCAACAATTAGTTCCCACGAAATAACAATTCGTTCCCGTGGGAACGAATTGTTGATTTGTGGGAACGAATTGTTATGTCGTGGCAACGAATTGTTAATTCGAGGGAACGAATTGTTAAATTAAAGGAACGAATTGTCATTTCGTGGGAACGAATTGTTAATTCGAGGGAACGATTTGTTAAATTGTGGGAATGAATTGTTATTTCGTGGGAACGAAATAATGAAAAAAAATCCATGTCCCCTGGGGGCTTCGTACTATTCTTTGCATAATGTGCATGTACATGTATATGTATATGGTGAATATTCATGTTTCGAGTATCGAGTTACACGTTTGTTCCACATTTTCTGCCGACAAACTTTTGGCTATTAAACACATTCAATCTAAAATATATTTAAGTACTTTTTCATCAATAACCAAAAAATCACCCTCCCAAATTATTTGTATTTGATGAAATTCCATCAAATACATATTGTATAGCGAAAAAAAGATGTTCCTATGGGAATTTAACATGTGGGCTAGTCTATATATGTTTGTATTTGTGTACCGATTTTCAAAATCTAACTTTTGTTTTCTTAGTTACATCATTTCCAAGATATCTAGCAAGTTTCGAAGTCAATTTCCCTAAACAGATTTTGTTTGACTCCTCCCCCAGGTCCTCTACTTCATTTCCCCCCATATTAAATTCCCATAGGAAAATTATTTTTTCCCAATATTTGATGGAATTTTATCAAATAAAAAATTTGGGGAAGGTGACTTTTTTGTTATTGATGAAAAAGTACTGACATTTAAATATTTTTTAAATTTAATGCGTTTAATAACCAAAAGTTCGTCGGCAGCAAAACGTGGAACAGACAGTTACTGTCCGCAACGAATACTAGTATACACCTAGTTGCGAACGGTAACTCGCAATTTACTCCCGTGCCGTCCGTAGCCAGGCAAGGGACGGTACGGGAGTAGATTTCAAGAGTAGCGAACAGTGTATGGTGTTATTAACCTGCGCGGGTGTTCAGTCTGGCCTGGGTATGCACTGGCCAGGTCCCCGTTTCAATAAACGTCGTACGACTAAAATATTAATCAGTGCAAATTTAGCATCGTCTGGAAATTTCAATTGATGGATTTACATTTATTGAGCATTTGCAGCCTATACTCAATAAACGCAAATCCAACAAGAAATGCGTCTGTCGAACGCGGATGCCACCTGCAGCATATTTGAGAAACTGTGACAAAGTGGTTAACCGAAAAGTGTGACGGACGGACGGACAGACGGACATACGGATGGACGGACAGACGGACAGACGGACGGTCCAAACACTATATGCCACCCGTTTCTTCGAAACCCGGTGGCATAATAATTGTTTACAAGAAAACATTGTTAATGTGTAATGTACAGACTATCATCATTTTGCACAATTTCGTCGTACGAAGTTTAGTGAAACGGCCCCCAGAAGTGCAATAAGTAACAATTCTTAGTTTCCGACTCGTACATGTATACAGTAGCAGTAGATCATAAATGAAGTGAATAATTCAGTTATATTGCCGCAATTATCATGTAACCGGTATTGTCAATTAACCTAATCATAGTTCTAAGTAGCAACCTCAGTGCAGACTCGTGCTGAATTAACAGCCTTTTATCCCGTCAACACAGTGCGTGTGTGCCGTGAAACACGGTGCCGTGATCCATTTTGATATCCTGTCAATACGACATAATAAAGAATATAAAGAAGTGTGTAGGTGTTGACGGGATAAATAGAATAGTAGGTTAGTGCCGTGAAAATATCTGGCGCGGCACGGAAACGGGATGTGCTCGGCAGAGCCTCGCCCATCCCGTTTCCTAAGCCTTGCCATATATTGTTTCCCATTCACGGCACTAACCTACTATTCTCTGTATACATGTCGTATCCAGTTCATTTATAATCCATAACAGTAGAGAAGAATATACCAAATGAGACCATTGAACCCATGTAAAGATGACACCACCGCATCACATCATGATAACTGCATGTACATGCCACGCGCACAGCGGTGGTCGTCGAGCCTTCAATGGGCACACAATTTCACTCCACATAAATCAAAGGACTGAAAGTCCTGAAATCCTTCGCAGTACGTGCTCAATCATTTTATTATTTCACACAAAAAATCATATATACTCCATTTAAAATCAATATATTCGTCGAATCAGTATACATTATCAATGCTGCAAAAACAATATTTATCTTGACAAACATGATTGTTCAAAGTAATTTGTCCTTGACCTTGGACATGAAGGCCACATGGGTGTGATACATGTATGGAATGAAAATATGTATGATGGTAAGGAAGTATATGAAGTTTGAAGTCAATCCGACTTTCCGTCACAGAGATAATGGGTACCCAAACTCTTTAACGTGGACGGACGGAATTACGAAAACTATATACCCCTCGACATACTTTTTATGCCGGGTGGGGGGGGGGTATATCTATAGTTTTGTATACACAGTTTAAACTTTACATATTTTACAACAATTACAAACAAGAGCAAGCAGTCATGCATGGAACACAACAGGTGACATATGTCATCAGTCCCTTTTTTCCTGTCACAGTCAAAGCTCAGGAACTTTGGGATTAATTTATTTTGTAAAATCTGCGTTAAAGTTTTAAGTACTGAATATCTCCACAACCCTAAGTCTTATTGACTTGAAACTAGACTGGTGGCATATTTCATCAGTCCATTTTCTCCTGACAGTCTCCTAAATTTAAAATTCATATCATTTTCCAATTCAAATAGGAATCCTCAGCGATTTGTAACCCGGAGGATATAACAAAAACCTTCTACTTTCACTTTCATTTCAGCTACACATTCGATTTTAATTTATTGAGTAAATGATGCCGAAATATTTATTTAAATTAATATATAATTATTTAAATATACTTTTTTAATTCATAATACAAATAATCTAGTGATAATTATTATCCTTATTCAAACTCAAGACAACGTTTCCTTTGTGAAGTGTATCGTACTGTATATGCTGTGTATACAGCGCAGCGTATGCGCTAACACACACGATCAAAAAATTGCTAGCACCTCTTTGGAAAGTTTGGATTTCCGCGCGAACTGTTTTACTAAATTCATTATAGATTACTTGATTTTTTAAGTAAAATGGACACTGATTAATAATATCGGTGGCTCAAGATTATTAAAACAGTATGTAACTGTCAAAAAACAATGTTTCTGCTTTAAATCATCATTATTTCGCTGTCCAATGTCGGATTTTATCGAGCCATTGACCTATGTAAAGTTCAGAATGTAAGCTTTAATCTGATTGGTCATTCAAGAAAAACGTCACAGGGAAATCCCGCCCCCTACTATATTATTGCGCAAAATATCAACATACATAACAAAAAACTCATATTAATACCTAACAGTTAATAGTTTATAAAGTATACAAAAACTTTTGCAATAACACACATACATGTATAGCACAAAAAAAGCAAACAACACAAACAACACAAACAACACAAACAACACATACAACACATACAACACAAACAACACAAACAACACAAACAACACAAACAACACAAACAACACAAACAACACACACAAACAACACAAACAACACAAACAACACAAACAACACATGTATTACGCTGAAACGGTAAGATAGCTCGCTGTTTTACTGTTGTTGAACTACTTTTTTATGGCGTAGTACCGCGTGTTTTTCTCAAATTAAACCCGCAAACAGTGACACTGCGACCGCCACTTAACTCATTAGCATATCTGCAATGACTGAGAATCTTCATATAGTTACTAAATCCGAGCTAATAGCTCCACAGTGTGATTTATTTCGTTGACCGGAACAGTCGCATTATATCGCTCTGATAGCAATCGATCGCAAAACATCAAATCTTGTGAGTACTTCAATATATCACTTATTTACAGCTAGTAACGACACCTTAGCAGCAACAATCAAGCAAGTGTATTAATTTATTATTTCTGGCTCTGCTCTGCTCTGCTCTGTATAGTGATCTGTGTAGATTAAATTGAATAAACACGGGATTTATCGTGGTTCTGCATAGCATAGGGTCTCTTTTCTCAGCACTGTGGTTCAAATCTGACCACATCAATAAATACTACTAATAATAGCCATCTACACTGAATACAAAGCACAGCTTACCACAGCTTACCACGGCAATACAGGTAAGGTGGTCCCTATTGTTGTACTTGGCGCGCACGCGTAAGTATAACTCAACACATACGTTGCCACTGTGAGGATTATATTGTGAGTATATTTATTCTTCTCAGTGGATTCTTTGTACGTAGGGATCCATTATTATTTATTATTTAATTTGATTAGTAGAATTTAATTTAAATTATCCTAATTCAATTCATTTTTCCATAATAATCAGAACTAAATATATACTTAAATTATATACTTATATATACTTGTTTATATAAATTATAATATTACTGGAATAGTCAATATAACTTGCATCACAGTAGCACATTGCTATCTATAGTCTAGGGGCCAACGTACGAAAATCAATCAAAACTGTTATTATTTGTTAGTACTTCTTGTATAAATAGACAATATAGACAGATATATAGACATATATATAGCATAAATTACACTTTAGAAGCATATACTATATATAGTCAAGGCGCAAACGTACAGAAAACAATAAAACTGTGAAATTACTTACTATTACTTACTATCAAAAATATTCGTTTCCCATCTTCGGTTAAAGTTAAATAATGGCACAACTCAACACACCTAATACTAAAAAGAGAAATAGGGAACAGGACATGTCAGACTCACTATCGCCTAGTAGTAAATCACCAGAGGCCAAGCAACCACATACATGTACCACACAGACCACCCCACCATCACGTCAATCAACTGTGGAGCCAGTCACAGACACAATACCTGACAAACAGACAAACAACAACACACAAACTGACACAATCCGCTTCAAAATCATTGGGTCCAGGCGAGCTGCAATAAGATTACCGCATTTCGTCTTGGCCCTGATGTCATTCCTGGGTAATAGACTAAACCAGTCAGATATTCGGTGTACACTCGACAGCGTACCGGACATCATTAGAGTCACTCTACCAAAACAATGGATTGGTAGAGCAAAATCATTCACGGCACAAGCACCCCCAAGTATGTCAAACGTAGAATTCAAGTTAGTTAATAAACCAATGCCCAGGAAAACTCAGTTCAACACGCACCAACAACAACAACAAATTGTCACGGTGGGCATAGCTGAGCACCCTGACTTCGCCCGCTTGAGCAAGGAAGACATCATGCTAGCATTAGACGCCAAAAAGAACAGCATCACCGACGCACACCACGTAGGTAAATCTAAAACCGCATTGCTTGTTAAATTCAACATACATCTACCATACCAAATAACACCAGCTTCGTACATCAACAACGGTAACCCAATCGATATTGGCATAACAATTCAACGACCAATTCGCTGCAATAAATGCCAGCAGTTTGGTCACCGACAAGACGCTTGCAGAAACAATTGTGTCAACTGCCCAATTTGTGGGTATGCACACTTCTATAAGGATTGCACATCTAAATACACGAGGGACAACGATTTCTGCAACAATTGCTTTGTAGCAGAATTACAGGCTTGTGGCCATCGAGCCAGCGATCCATACTGCCCGATATTTCTTAAATACAAGACGCACATTAATCACAAAAATCAAACAAGACAACTAACGCGTGACGCACTCAAGGAACAACTGCAAACACACACTTCGACCAATACCACACATGTTCATGCCACCACTAATCTACCTATACAACAACAAAACAGTCAGTATTCAACTATCCCAGCCACACCACAATACAATAAACGCAAACGGGCATCTGAATCACCATCCATGGATACACACGCCAAACGAGATACTGAAATACAGCAGTATGTCACAAAAAATCAACTTTTGGATCTAATAAGCGGTGATAGAAACAACATTAGAATCTCATTTAGGAATTAAAATGCAAGGAATAATAGGTCACATAGCAGAGTCCCATCTACAAAATAGGTCAGTTCACACCCCGAAGTTACTGCCGCTATTATTCAACACGTAAACACGACACCCAGACAAAACCCTACATCACCCCCACCCACTAAACAAAGAAGAAATAACAATACTGAACCCCTGCATCCATCAATAGCTACGAGTAATCGCAAACATGCTGGACTAATAACGGAAATAGACACAACAATACTAGAACTGGCGGCGGAACTCGGCATAACAACTGAAATGGAACCCGAAATGTCACATAGCATCAGCATGGACTGCGCAAAAAGTCCTTGCTGCCCAGTCGTAAACAATAGCCCCAACAAATCCGCCCCAGCGTCATCACCTACTATGCTTATCAAATATATCACAAATAGTTCCAGCGACAACATTAACACATACAACATAGCAGAAGGTCATAGAAATGTTACGAAACAACACACAGAGGCAGCAACCAACAACATTAAAACATCCACCCCAAATGCCAGTCCAATGGGTAGCCCGGTGGGGGAAACAAATAAGTGCGCTAAATCTAATAAGAACAAAACACACAATATGCCCCTTGCACAAAAACAATCAAAAACTTTTAACAGGAATGGAACATTTGGTAGTCGTCAAACTAAAAAACCTAAACGTAAAGTCCAATGTAAGCAAGGTCCCAATGTTCTAGCGCCTCCAGTACAGCTGAGAAGCAATGAACCTGAAACAGCCTCCCAGCCAGAACCTCTGAATTCTAAACATGGCGCTCTTCTGCACAAACGTAGAATATGTTCGCAATAATACATAACATTAATACAACATAAAACATATATGGGTAGAAATAATAATAGTAATAATCACCCCCTGACAGTCCTTCAATGGAACTGTCGGGGATTTCTAAGGACAAAGGGAGAGCTAATAAATGCTATAGAAACTAACATATTGTCACCCGATGTAATATGCCTTCAGGAAATGCCAAAACCATCAACTCTAACAGGATACAACTTAATAGCGCACTCCACAAATCCATTCCATGGTAGTGGAGTAGGCATATATGCTAAAAATGGAGTTTCTTGTACAAAATTAAAAACGAATCATCTGAAGGAAACAGAAAATATTCTTTATTCTGCAATTAAAATATTAGGTAACAAAGGTAATATAGACATACTAAATGTATACATCGGTCCCGGTGGCAGTACAAACGCTACTAAACTACACAATCTATATAACATTACCAAACAGATAAGTAATAAAGCTCTGATATTGGGTGACTTTAACGGACACAACCCACTTTGGGACGTGCATTATCTCGCCAAAACTAACAAAACTGGTGATGAAATAATAAACTTTTTAGACAATACAGATTACGTATTATTAAATGATGGGGCCGTAACCTTCGATACGTCTCATATCCCACATAGTAAAGGTATAGGAACAACACCAGACATCACATTAGCTACACCAGCTCTAGCTTCTTCGTCCTCCTGGTTCGTACACGATTCTACACTAGGAAGTGATCACTATCCAATAATTACTAAAGTTTTGACCCAATACCATAAGAGTACTCCCGCAACAATTCCTAAATGGAAGTTAGGTCAGGCTGACTGGGAGCGTTTCCATCACTTATGTTCAACTAAGTTACACATAGAGAAAAAATTAAACTGCAATGAATATCATAATGAATTTGTGAGCACTCTCTACGAAATCAGTAAGGAATGCATACCACAGACAAGTGGCAAAGCACACAATCGCCCAACCAATCCCTGGTTGACTCCGGCCTGCTCGGATGCCATTAAAAACAGGGAGAACTGTCTGCGTAGATGGAAACAGGCATATAAATACAATAAAACCCTGAAAGGAAAAAGGCGGGACGAGTATCGGGAGGCCAAATCCCTCGCGTCCACCATATTAAATGAGGCAAAACAAATCGGTTGGGAGAAATTTATTTCGGAACTTAATAACGAAAAAACTAGTAAAGAAATTTGGGATCAATTCAATAGAATCAGAGGTAAACGTACACCACCACTACCACCAATTTTACATAACAACAACCTAGTTTACGATGAAAAACAAAAGGCAGAGGTGCTCACAGACCATTATAAAACTATTTCAAGTAACGACAACCTTACACCAGAATTTAGACAAGTTAAAGAACAAAGAGATCCAATTATCCAATCTAAGATAGATACACAAGCAATAATTCCTGAATTAAATGAAGGAACCTGCCTCAATAGACGTTTCATCATGTCAGAACTAAAAGCTGCCCTTAAAAGTAAAAATAATACAGCACCAGCAGCAGATAAAATACACTATACAATTTTAAAGCATCTCCCTATTGAATCTATGGAACAATTGCTTCTGGCTATAAATAAATCCTGGGAAAACGGTACCCTACCTGACTCCTGGAAAGAAGCTACCATCATCCCTATATTAAAACCTAAAAAGGATACAACGTATCCATCATCATACAGACCAATATCGTTAACACCAACAATTTGCAAAGTGATGGAAACGATGGTAGCGAATAGGTTAATGCACCATATAGAATCAAACCAAAAAATAAGCCCGACTCAATCAGGATTCAGAAATCAAAGATCTACCTTAGATCAACTAGCACGACTGGAAACCGTAATTAAAACAGCTATGATGGAAAAGAAAACGGTCGTTGCTGTCTTCTTAGACCTAGAGAAAGCCTTTGACCTAATGTGGACAAAAGGAACAATAGAGCAACTCATAGAGAAGGGCATAAATAACAGAATGGTTTTATGGCTTGACAAATTTCTTAAGGGCAGGAAAATTAGAGTCAGAATAGGAACAGAGCACTCCGAATTCCAAAACATAGATAATGGTTGCCCCCAGGGCAGCGTCGTTAGTCCAATATTATTCAACATCATGATTGACACACTGCATACTGAACTTAACAATGCTAATAAGAATACACGTAAAACAGAAGACCTATCACAATTTGCTGATGACAGCGCGATCTGGAATGCACATGCGAATCTAGATGTAGCCCTCGGAGTTGTACAGACATCACTAGATAAAATTACAATATGGCAAAATAAATGGGGGTTTAAAATCTCCCCACTTAAAACTGAGGCAGTCATATTTCATAACGGAGGGACATTGTGCTATAAAGATGCGGAGCAGCGGTATGCCTATAAAAGAGAACAGTACTATAGAACAAAAAATCTAGTGGTGAACAACCAATCAATCCCTTACAAGAAATGTGCAAAATTTCTAGGTATGATATTAGACGACAGATTAACCTGGGGTCCTCATGTAACAGACCTAGTCCAACGGTGTAGGAAGGACCTTAATCTAATGAAACTTATATCAGGTACATCATATGGAGCAGACAAACCGTCTCTCCTACGATTCTATAAAGCATTAATACTATCTAAAATGGACTACGGCTGTATGTTATACAAAGACGCAGCGGCCAGTCATCTAAATAAAACTAGAAATAATTCAAAGAGCAGCATTAAAAGTAGCAACGGGTGCCTATCAATCAACTAGAGCCGCAGCAATAGAAGTAGAAACAGTTGTACAACCACTGGATCTGCGACGTGAATGTAATTTACTAAAATACTGGGCTCGCACCCAGCCACATGGTGCTAACCTACCACTTAACGAACTAATACAACCCAAACGTACATATAAATACAACATGTTAAGAATTAAAAGAGGTCCTAGTAAACCGAATAAAAAGTATCAATCTAACAATAATAAAATAAAAACATGTTATGCAATGAACGCTATAAGCCTAAAAGAAGAATATGGACTAAATGACTGTAAAATACAACCATTCTTCACATACATACCTTATTACCCATTTGAAATCACAGCAAGATCTGACCTTACAGAAATAATAATAGATAATAATATGGATCCATCCCTCAGCCTTACAAACGCAACAGATTACATTCACCAACATTGGAAAGACACACTACAGATATACACGGACGGTAGCAAACATTCAGAACTAGGAATAACATCAGCTGCTTTTGTGGTACCCCAACTAGATCATATAGAACAATACAAGTTGGCATCCACTCTAAGTGTATTTACAGCAGAGCTTATTGCCATAGAAAAGGCCCTTATATACAACCTTACGCTAAATGACTACAAAAACACAGTAATTATAACAGATTCATTAAGCTCTGTTCAAGCTATTAATTCAGGTACATCTAAAACGAGACCCGACAAAATACATGACATTAAGACACTAATAAGCAGAACAGTGGAACAGGGCAAGCTTATAAATATAGACTGGGTCCCTTCCCATATTGGAATACCCGGTAATGAAGAAGCAGATCGCGCGGCTGCTTCAGCACATTTGACAGGCACTGATGAATTAACACTACATACTCATAGAGAAATATATTCTGTTATTAGTAAACAATCAAGATAAAAATGGCAAACACGTTGGAATAACATTCATGAAAGTAAGCACGGTGGGCACATACTGCAATCAATGATTCCCACAATCCCAGTTACGTGTAAATTATACAGTAAGGATAGGCGGGCAGACAGAATAATCACACGACTTAGATTAGGCAGAAATGGTATAAAGGCAAATCGTTATCCACAGGGCAGCAATATTGATATAGATATAAACTGTAGTCAGTGCGATGAAGACGAAATAGAAGAACTGGACCACTATTTCTTCTTCTGTCCAACGCATGAATCAGCAAGAAAAGATTTAGCCGCTGTTTGCTTAAAAAATAATATTATATCGTCCCCATATAATTTAATATTCCCCCCTAAAGAATGTGAAACGGAAATACACTTAGCTGTACTAAAATACATTAAGGCGACAGGGTACTGGAATAAAATATAACATAATACCGCTGCTCCAAAAATATAAAAAATAATAATAATAAATTCTGCACAATTAAATAATATAATGAATCATACTTCAAAATACAATACATGTACACATGTATACACCGGTACTAAGGGTAGGAACAAAATAAAAAATAAGATGGAGTTGTCCTAGCTAAGTTATGTCCGTGACACTAGGCCCCATTGTCTCCTTCCCAGATATGAAAACTACTGTAAATATCGTCACTGGTTGACAATGTTGCAAGATCCATGTACGCAGCTTATGTTTACAATTAGGATGTATATACATGTAGTTAACGTTAACGTGTATTAGGTGGGGTGCGGTAGCCCAACACAATCAGAACCAAATCTCAAAACATAGCAACATATAACTAATATAAATATAAGACAAGTGATCCACCAATGGGTCTGTACTCGATCGGAACTGGCATGGGAAAGTATCTCTGGTATGGATTGCCTTATCGAGGATTAGTACTGGGAAATTAACGAGACGATATGTACAGGCTCGTGTAGGTAACGCATGAAGTTAAACTAAATAAATTAAGACAAACCCAATCTGAAAAAGTCTATTAGTATCAGGCTGTAAACATAAATATAAGACAAGTGATCTATTACATGTATTAGGTGGGGTGCGTAGCTCAACCCAATCAGAACCCAATCTCCAAACATAACAGCATATAGGTTGTATATATGTTATATCATCAATACATGTACATTGAAACAATGTATTTAGTGCTCATTCTTTCCCAATAACATTACATGTGAATTTCATGTTGTTTTTTTAGAATCTTAAGTTAAATGTGCCTGTATGCGGGAGGTATATAAATGTACGTATACATGTATGTTTCGTGTGAGGCATTATACTTTGGTATGCGGACGCCGAGAACCCGATACGTGGGAGCTTCACCTGGGCCATAAGCTGGCTCTGTGTACCACTGTTGATTGTTTCGCATGATACAAACGAATGTGAAAGTGCAACAATGGATACATGTGTACATGTACTTCACGTGTACAGGCTCATGTGGGCTAAAACATGAAGTTAAACTAAATAAATTAAGACAAACCCAATCTGAAAAAGTCTATTACATATTAGTATCAGGCTGTAGATATAAATATTAGACAAGTGATCTCTCCCCCATCCAATGGGTATGTACTCGATCGGAACTGGCCCGGGAAAGTCTATCTGGTATGGATTGCCTTATCGAGGATTAGTACTGGGATATTAACGAGACGATATGTACAGGCTCGTAGGGGCTAATACATGAAGCTAAACTAAATAAATTAACGCAAAACCCAATCTCCAAGCATAACATAGTATAACCAGTATGACAACCAATACATTCGACAATATATAGATGTATATATATATAGATTACCTATGTATTAATAAATATACATATCACTGCCCACCCCTCCCTCTGTACCATACACAATTCCGATGACACCATATACATGGACTATGACAACTTGCAACCTCTACCCCAACTCCCACTGACCAATAATCGTCTTCCAATACTGGCGACCGCACCCTATACTTTTTTTTTTTTTTTACTTCTTCCACAGAGGTTAATAATGGCAGCCAATCGCCTGTTTAACCCTTAATCATCTTCTCTTGTTTTAAAAGATATGTTGTAGAACCAAATGGATATCGTTGCGGTG
Organism: Conchocele bisecta; assembly: GCA_029237695.1. Classification (NCBI taxonomy): domain Eukaryota; kingdom Metazoa; phylum Mollusca; class Bivalvia; order Lucinida; family Thyasiridae; genus Conchocele; species Conchocele bisecta. The sequence goes on along the minus strand of CM055279.1, from coordinate 21,566,084 downwards.
TGGCCGGGCGCCGGGCACGGAGTGGAAGTAGCTGATGCCGTCATTTGGACCGGCAGTAAAGAGCCGGCATTGGTCCCCGGTAGCTGTTCGATCACAGCTCTTCACCTCTACACCGATGTATGTGAAGTTGTTATTACGTGCCGGAGGAGGTGGTTTTCCCCGGGTACTCCGGTTTCCCCACCATTCATCTCACGGAGTAATGCAGAATAGACCGGAATTGGCCGCCCGCATTACTCTTATTAAACATTATTGACTGTAATATGCATCGTCTGAAATCAAATTTAACATGTTGGACCATGACCGGCGGTATGGTATGGGCCACTCACTAATATATGGGCAATTGCTATACCGCCGTGTATTATCTTCTCTTTTTCTTTCGTCTTCAGAATATGTGAAACACATTGTCATATAACCAAATAGTAACAGATAAACGCCACACCTGAACTCGAATAATTGCAAATCGTATATAACGATAAGCCGCGAAACGACAGTAGCTGGGCCCGAAAACATATTACATCATACTTTGCATAACCAAATATCGATCATTCCCGGCCTGATATGTTATGCCCTGACCAATCGTCAAATATCATCATTATATAGGATAACACTGTCACGGCTGAGTCTCCATATATCACATGCACTCACACTCAGCCTTTTTCACGGTCTTACATACCGGCTTCGTGCGATAGGAGAATGAACTAGCTAGGTTAAATTAACCGCCTCATTGCCTCCTTCATTTAATGCACATATTTCGACTGTATTGCAGATATTAGTAAATTCGGAAACAAACGGGCCAACGGTCATTGACCTGCCACTTTTGGGTTCAAATGCCCGGGTTTGGAAGGTCCTCGAGCCAATTCCTACCCTTAAATATAAGATAAAAAAAACAATAAATAAATAAAAGCTAATAGCTCGGATAAAAACAATGCCACGAAAACCCTAAAGCAGCAATATTGTAATTTTTAGTACATCCAAGCACGCAATAATAGCTTACTTCCGCTCAATACGGACGGTCCCTTACACGCATAGGCATTATACATGTACACAATACTCCGCACAGCAGCGTGTAGTGTAGTAAAGAATATGCATAACATAAACAAATATAAACTCACACACCCATTGTGTCCGGTAAGACCACTAAGGCGACCAAGTCAACATATGAAGTCATAGAAGACAGAAGCTGCTCCCGCTGATTGAAAGCCGGGAGTGCTTGGTGAACCCGGGTGTCACAAATAACCGGTGGATCCACTCCATGCAGACACGACGCTAGAAGAAAGAAGCTCAAGAACGGAGGATTTCTACCTGCAACAATATACCTCAAAGCGCCGAACTGTTTCTGTGCAGTTAGTGGTCGAGCCGGGCATAATGGTCTCATCATATTGTCCATATAGTCAATCAACAGAATCTGGCCCTATGGGGACCAGCTATTTCGCCCTTAGGGCAGTAGATGAGCCAAGTCAATATGACATTGGACATAACCCTGACAGACACACTTAGATAGGCACGCACCCACAACTATACATACACAATCCAGATAAGGGCATCTGTGATTTTCATGCACACAGCTCACTCAAACACAAACCAGATGCGGTCCTCGCGGTGTAGCCAGACGCCTACGACACCAACAAAGAGAAGATCAGAACGAAATAAAACAAACTTAGTCCCCCCCCCCCCTCCTCGGGGACAAGGCCTCGCTCGTGTCTACCACCCACTCAGTGGGAGGTGGCCTAGGCCTCTGTGGACCCGACATCGGGTCGTTTCCTCTGTGTTGCATACTGGGCAGTGTCATGCTATATGCGCCTTGGGATCTGTGCGGAATGAGCTGCCTGGGTGTTGCCAGTGGCGGCCTTGTGGATGGCTTGGGCATGGCTTGCCTGTCTCCTCGTCGCTGCGGGTGGCGGTTGCGGTGCGGAGCCTCCGGTTGTCACTGACTGCGGTGTCCCGGTCTGCTGTGGGTGGGTCGGTGGCTCGGCTGCTCCGGCTCGGCCTGCGCTGTTGCTCCTTTGTGGGCGTTGGATTTGCCCATATCACGTGGATCCGTCTCTGCTTGGTCTGTCTTGCCTCGTCCAACCCTCTAATAGCATTAGCAGGTAATATAACCATGTAACGGCTGAGTATCCATATATCATGTGCACGCACACTCGGCCCTCTTCACGGTCTGACATATCGGCATTGTGCAATAGGAGAATGAACTAATTAGGTTAAACTCACCGCCTCATCGTCTCCTTCATTTAATGCACATATTTCGACTGTATCGCATATATTAGTAAATTCGGAAACAAATGGGCCAACGGCCATTGGCCTGATCATTTACGGGCACATGCCCGGGTATGGAAGGTCTCCGAGCCATTTCCCACCCTTAAATATAAGAATACAGCTAATAGTTCGGATAAAAACAATGCCACGAAAACCCTAAAGCAGCAATATATCCCCCCAATGAGCAACCGCGAAGATAAGTACAGTGTACGAAGAAATACGGAACCCTACAGGGGACATGGACTTTTTTTTTAATTCGTTCCCCCAAATAATAATTCGTTCCCTCAATTTATCAATTCGTTCCCTCGAATTAATAATTCGTTCCCACGATATAGCAATTCATTCCCACGAATTAACAATTCGCTCCCGTGGGAATTGTTAAATTGAGGGAACGAATTGTTATTTCGTAGAAACGAATTAATAAAAAATTCTACGTCCCCTGCGGGTCTCCATAAAGCACGGGTGTTGTCGCATTGGAATTGAACGAAACAATCCACTGGGGCGTTTGAACCTGTTAAGCACGGCGCTGCAAATCTTGTCATCATACCTAATGAAAGTACTGAAAGTACTGAATTATGTTATGTCGACAAAAACTGATCGCTTGCGGAACTAGAGACTGAAAGTTGCATATGTTCTCAATCATCATCCAGAGGCAAATGTGCTGTGATTGTGCAAACCCATTACTATCCATACGTTTTCCCTAGAATAAATTACTGTTTGAAACTCCCAGAAGAAAATTGTACGAAACTGGCGGCTAACTGGTCATTGTTAACTGTGAAAACTAAAGATAGCTGCTGTAGCCTGGTAGCGGGAGGCCGATTTTTTACCTAACCCAAAATGCTCTGGTATAGTTTTTTTTATTGTTGATTATTCATCACTGGGCATTTGGTGAATCAAATCCACTGCGATGTGGATTCTCACCCTTTTTTTGGCGGCCATCCAAAATAGCTTTTGCAATTTATCCCGTCAACACAGTGCGTATGAGCCGTGAAACACGGTGCCGTGAAACATTTTTGATATCCAGTCAATACTATTTTTGCATTTTACAGCCATTTGTAGGTGTTGACGGGATAAATAGAATAGTAGGTTAGTGCCGTGAATGGGAAAAAATATCTGGCGCGGCACGGAAACGGTATGTGCTCGGCAGAGCCTCGCCCATCCCGTTTCCTGAGCCTTGCCAGATATTTTTTTTGCCCTCCATTCACGGCACTAACCTACTATTCTCTATCTATTTTCCTTATTTCTGAACCAAAGTATATGTTGTGACCACTCATTTGAACCGTCTCGGTGAGACGGTTCAAATGAGTGGTCACAACATATACTTCTGATGAGAAATAAAGAAATTCTTGAGCCTTGCCGGATATTTTTTCCCATTCACGGCATTAACCTACTATTCTCTATATCTCGGTCTGGGGGACTCGTAATCATAATGTTGGTGTCTATACCTAGGTTTTCAGGGTCAGTGAACATGATAAGAACATCAATAATAACATTGGGTGATGTAGTTTTGTCAGCCATCTTGAATTTCAAAATGGTCTGTGGGACTCATAGAGCAGGGTTCAAGCTATGTGCTCTGGGTGGTACCATGGCCGGCAACGGGGACAGTACAAGATTACCTGGATCTGTTCCGAGGGCACATTCACACTCGCTTGAAGATCAGTGATGTCTACCTCGTTTTCGATCAGTATGTATAATACAGAGGCATATTTTTATACTGGCACAATATATTCACTCCTGGGAGTCGCTGAATACCACACCCAGGAAGATGATATTGCGACGAGCTGTTAATTTGTGTCACATACATGGCCAGTAAATACACCTATTACAGTTATCAGTATTCACAAATACCCTGTATCTTGGTCTATAGCACTTATTTAACTACACTGCCAAATGAAAACAGTAAAGTGGTATATATTTATTTTGAATGCCAGCATCTAATATGAGTACATGTATGTTAATTTAATCATGCTAGCTGTGTTCACGAATTTGAGTGGAGTAACATAGACTTTGTCGTCCTGTTTTTCTGATCTTATGATTAGTCCGCCATATACATGTATATCCAGGTATAGAGAAGGCAGTACCGAGGAATTGACCAGAATCGGAAGGGACAAAGGGGCTAGCAGGGTCTACGCATTGCGCACTAGTTCTCGTCTGCCCGCACAGAAAGTGATATTGACTGTCACTACCAACATATCCCAACTAATTGATCTCATCTGTGAATATATCATAGCACACAAGGACGACTTCACACTACATAAGTTAGTTGTAACCAGCAGCGACCAAGTGCCAGTCGAGATAAACAATGGACTAGTTATCAAACGAAACGATATGATCACTACACATGAAGAAGCTGATACCATTGTAGTACAACACGTGTCCAGTGTGGGGGCCAAAGCAGCTTTAGTAATTGCTGATGACACTGACATATTTGTATTGTTGTTACATTTCTGCTACAAAGGTGACCTTCCATGTCAAGTAAATATGGTTTCTCCGTCGCACGGTCGAGCTGTTATTGACATTAATGAAACAGTGGAAAAGCACAGACATATTATTCCAGATCTATTAGCTGCTCATGGTCTCACTGGATGTGACACAGTGGCCTCGTACTATGGGATTGGCAAAGGCGTGGCTCTGAAAGTCTCAAAATCCATGTCGTATTCACTTAGCTATATTGATGACACTGATATACCTCTATCAGACGCAATAGCTCAAGCCACGCCATTTATGTTGGCCTGCTATGGTCAGAATCGATGTAAATCCCTGACGGAAGCCCGACACAAAGTATGGACTTCAAAAGTAAGCCGGAGTGTCGCGTGTGCACCAAAACTTGCCTCTCTACCCCCGACAGACGAAGCATTCAGAGAGAATGTTGCCAGAGCCCACATGCAAGTTGCAGTATGGAGGAATTTCTTAGAGCCAGATCCACCAGCTTTAGATCCAGCTGTATATGGATGGTCCAGAGAAACAACACACAACTCACTCACCCATACCTCTATCCCAGATGGTAGCCCATTAGCACCTGTGGAGCTGTTGAAGCTGATAAAATGCTCTTGTGCCAGTCACATGCCATGCAAAACTAAAAAATGTGGATGCCAAAATTCGAACTTGTCGTGCACTGTTTTCTGTGCTTTCCAAGGGGGACAGATGTGTTTAAATGAGAGAACAAAACAGGTCCAAGATGCAGACGATGATGGGGACTGACTAACTATTAAGTACATTAAGTACATTAAGTTCTAAGTTGAACGAGTTGATACTGTGGTTATTACCACCATCATGAGTCATGTTTTTGGATATCCCATTGTGTCTTGTATGCCATAGTTAGCCATCTGTAGACATGCCTATTTACTTTGACATTGTGTAATACAACATGAATCACTTGGCTTTTTTGAGTGATTATTAGTCATATATAATGTGTATTGTCTAAAAAATATTGTACCCTTGAGATGTATTGCTTAGTTACTAGGCATACGTGTGTGTAATAATCAGCCACCATTGAGATGGATTGAGTGATTTCTAGTCATATATTATATAAATGTATTGTGTAATAATCAGCCACCTTTTAGATGCATCGAGTGATTAATAGTCATGTATATGTATGCATTGCGCAATAATGAGCCACCATTGATATGTATTGAGTGATTAAGGTCAAACATATGTGCATTGTGTAATAATCAGCCACCATTGAGATGTATTGAGTGATTTCTGATCATATATATGTGCATTGTGTAATAATCAGCCACCATGTATATGTATTGAGTTATTTATGGTCATATATGTGTGTTGTGTAATAATCAGTCACCATTGAGATGTATTGAGTGATTTCTGGTCATATATATGTGTGTTGTGTAATAATCAGCCACCATTATAATCACCATGGTGAATATTCATGTTTCGAGTATCGAGTTACACGTCTGTTCCACATTTTCTGCCGACAAACTTTTGGCTATTAAACACATTCAATCTAAAATATATTTGAATGGAAGTACTTTTTCATCAATAACCAAAAACTCACCCTCCCCAATTATTTGTATTTGATGAAATTCCATCAAATATATATTTCATAGCGAAAAAAAGATGTTCCTATGGGAATTTAACATGGGGGCTAGTCTATATATTTTTGTATTTGTGTACCGATTTTCAAAATCTAACTTTCGTTTTCTTAGTTACATCATTTCCAAGATATCTAGCCAGTTTCGAAGTCAATTTCCCCAAACAAATTTTGTTTGACTCCTCTCCCAGGTCGTCTACTTCATTTCCCCCATATTAAATTCCCATAGGAAAATCATTTTTTTCGCAATAAAGTCAATATTTGATGGAATTTTATCAAATAAAAAAATTGGGGAAGGTGACTTTTTTTGTTATTGATGAAAAAGTACTGACATTTAAATATTTTTTAAATTTAATGTGTTTAATAGCCAAAAGTTCGTCGGCAGCAAAACGTGGAACAGACTGAACACGGACGATACGGTAGTTACTGTCCGCAACGATTACTAGTGTACACCTAGTTGCGAACGGTAACTTGCAATTTACTCCCGTGCCGTCCGTAGCCAGGCTACGGACGGTACTGGAGTAGATTTCAAGAGTAGCGAACAGTGTATGGTGTTATTAACCTGCGCGGGTGTTCAGTCTGGCCTGGGTATACACTAGTCCGGGCCCCGTTTCAATAAACGTCGTACGACTAAAATATTCGTCAGTGCAAATTTAGCTCCGTCTGGAAATTTCAACTGATGGATTTACATTTATTGAGCATTTGCAGCCTCTACTCAATAAACGCAAATCCAATAATTGTTTACAAGAAAACATTGTTAATGTGAAATGTACAGACTATCATCATTTTGCACAATTTCGTTGTACGAAGTTTAGTGAAACGGCCCCCATAAGTGCAATAAGTAACAATTCTTAGTTTCTGACTCGTACATGTACACAGTAGCAGTAGATCATAAATGAAGTGAATAATTCAGTTATATTGCCGCAATTATCATGTAACCGGTATTGTCAATTAACCTAATCATAGTTCTAAGTAGCAACCTCAGTGCAGACTCGTGCTGAATTAACAGCCTTTTATCCCGTCAACACAGTGCGTGTGTGCCGTGAAACACGTTGCCGTGATCCATTTTGATATCCTGTCAATACGACATAATAAAGAATTTAAAGAAGTGTGTAGGTGTTGACGGGATAAATAGAATAGTAGGTTAGTGCCTTGAAAATATCTGGCGCGGCACGGAAACGGGATGTGCTCGGCAGAGCCTCGCCCATCCCGTTTCCTAAGCCTTGCCATATATTGTTTCCCATTCACGGCACTAACCTACTATTCTCTGTATACATGTCGTATCCAGTTCATTTATAATCCATAACATAGAGAAGAATATACCCAAATGAGACCATTGAACCCATGTAAAGATGACACCACCGCATCACATCATGATAACTGCATGTACATGCCACGCGCACAGCGGTGGTCGTCGAGCCTTCAATGGGCACACAATTTCACTCCACATAAATCAAAGGACTGAAAGTCCTGAAATCCTTCGCAGTACGTGCTCAATCATTTTATTATTTCACACAAAAAATCATATATACTCCATTTAAAATCAATATATTCGTCGAATCAGTATACATTATCAATGCTGCAAAAACAATATTTATCTTGACAAACATGATTGTTCAAAGTAATTTCACCTTGACCTTGGACATGAAGGCCACATGGGTGTGGTACATGTATGGAATGAAAATATGTATGATGATAAGGAAGTATATGATGTTTGAAGTTAATCTGACTTACGGTTGCAGAAAACTTTAAGGCAAATCGTACGGATGCAAATGTCTAAGTAATTTAACCTTTACCTTGGAAATGAAGGCCGCATTAGTGTGGTATGGATTGAAAATATGGTTGATGATAAGGAAGTATATGAAGTTTGAGGTCCATCCGACTTTCCGTCACAGAGATAATGGGTACAGAAACTCTTTAACGTGGACGGACGGAATTACGAAAACTATATACCCCTCGACATACTTTGTATGCCGGGGGGGGGGGGGGGGTATATCTATAGTTTTGTATACACAGTTTAAACTTTATATATTTTACAACAATTACAAACAAGAGCGAGCAGTCATGCATGGAACACGACAGGTGACATATGTCATCAGTCCCTTTTTTCCTGTCACAGTCATAGCTCAGGAACTCTGGTGACATATGTCATCAGTCCATTTTCTCCTGACACAGTCTCCTAAATTTAAAATTCATATCATTTTCCAATTCAAATAGGAATCCTCAGCGATTTGTAACCCGGAGGATATAACAAAAACCTTCTACTTTCACTTTAATTTCAGCTACACATTCAATTTTAATTTATTGAGTAAATGATGCCGAAATATTTATTTAAATTAATATCTAATTATTTAAATATACTTTTTTTAATTCATAATACAAATAATCTAGAGATAATTATTCTTATTCAAACTCAAGACAACGTTTCCTTTGTGAAGTGTATCGTACTGTGTATGCTGTGTAACGTCAAGTCGCAAGACCGTCGGCAGCGTATGCGCTAACACAAACGACGTGTAATTATCAAAAAATTGCTAGCACCTCTTTGGAAAGTTTGGATTTCCGCGCGAACTGTTTACTAAATTCATTATAGATTAGTTGATTTTTTAAGTAAAATGGACACTGATGAATAATATCGATGGCTCAAGATGATTAAAACAGTATGTAGCTGTCAAAAAACAATGTTTTTGCTTTAAATCATCATCATTTCGCTGTCCAATGTCGGATTTTATCGAGCCATTGACCTATGTAAAGTTCAGAATGTAAGCTTTAAGCTGATTGGTCATTCAAGCAAAACATCACAGTGAAATCCCGCCTCCTACTACATCATTGCGCAAAATATCAACATACATAACAAAGAACTCATATTAATACATAACAGTTAATAGTTTATAAAGTATACAAAAACTTTTGCAATAACACACATATAGCACAAAAAAGCAAACAACACATACAACACATGTATTACGCTGAAAGGGTAAGATAGCTCGCTGTTTTACTGTTGTTGAACTACTTTTTTATGGCGTAGTACCGCGTGTTTTTCTAAAGTTCAACCCGCAAACAGTGACACTGCGACCGCCACTTAACTCATTAGCATATCTGCAATGACTGAGAATTTTCATATAGTTACTAAATCCGAGCTAATAGCTCGGATAAAAACAATGCCACGAAAACCCTAAAGCAGCAATATATCCCCCAATGAGCAACCGCGAAGATAAGTACAGTGTACGAAGACATACGGATCCCCACAGGGGACATGGATTTTTTTTTATTAATTCGTTCCCTCAATTTAACAATTCGTTCCCCCGAATTAATAGTTCGTTCCCACGATATAGCAATTCATTCCCACGAATTAACAATTCGCTCCAGTGGAAACGAATTGTTAAATTGAGGGAACTAATTGTTATTTCGTGGGAACGAATTGTTATTTCGTAGAAACGAATTAATAAAAAATCTACGTCCCCTGCGGGTCTCCGTAAAGACATCACAGCACGGGTGTTGTCGCATTGGAATTGAACAAAACAATCCACTGGGGCGTTTGAACCTGTTTAGCGCGGCGCTGCAAATCGTGTCATCATACATAAATCAAAGTACTGAAACTACTGAATTATGTTATCTCGACAAAAACTGATCGCTTGCGGAACTAGAGACTGAAAGTTGCATATGTTCTCAATCATCATCCAGAGGCACACCCATTCCTATCCATACGTTTTCCCTAGAATAAATTACTGTTTGAAACTCCCAGAAAAAAGTGTACGAAACTGGTGGCTAACTGGTCACTGCTAACTGTGAAAACTAAAGATAGCTGCTGTATTTATACGCACGAAATGTCTCGATTCATTTTTTCCAGAATTTAACTGCCCAAAACTGTGAAACCATAGATAATAGTATATGTAGAGTTTTTGGATACAAAGCAAGACAAACCAAAACGCCATAGGATAAGTTGGCACAGGGCACTATTTTCTTGGTCGTACTCGCCATTTAGGCGTAGCAGGACAATATAATTTTGCGTGACATAATATGCTATCTCAAGGGAGATAGCATATAAAAATGCAGACACATACATGACAATACGAATAAATTAGTATAAGGATGGACACGACGTGAAAACAGCAATATTTTTTTCAGTGGAAGCTCTCTAATCCGGACGCCAAAAAAACACCTGCGATGTTATTTGTTATGAGTTTATTTGTCATGTATCTCATGTTATAATGTCTGCACGTGATAGCAGAGCGCACACTTATGGCTCAGAATTATCAAATGCCTGAAATGCCATTAGTATACTGAGTTGTGCCTGGCATTGCTAACATATCCATAACAGTCTAACTGAGCCTTTATATGTTATGCTATTTGTGGTGGTGTGTAAACACCACTGCGGGTATATACAAAATGCATAGGACTGTTTACATTTATGTACATGTATACACTATACATGTATAAAATCAAATTCCCCTATTTATATCAAATATACAACAAAGAACTTACTCATTTGGGAATCAGAAGCTGGATATATAATATTAGAAACATATATAGTGTGCATATGTATACCTGTTTATCACGGCAAGTCGAAGAAGCCTATTGACTTGCAAACATTTCCGACGACTTATCTCGCCTTGGCGGCCATTTTTAATTTTCACACTTGATATGGATCGTAACCAATTTTGATACCAAAACCCTATTTATTTTCAAAATTGTCAGATGACTTATTTCCCATTGACGGCCATTTTTAATATTTGCACCCTCTGCATCCTTGTCCGCCCAATAACTAGTGTTCTACTTGACGGATCATACCCAAGTTTGGCACACATGTTCATAATGGCAAGAGGAAGAATCTTATTGGTTTTCAACGAGTTTGCCCTTATTGACTAGCCTTGCCTCGACTGGCGGATATTGTGAACCTCTCCAAACCGGACACCCTGGTAGGTCCCCAGGGTGTCCGGTTTGGAGATGTTCCGCTATCAGTCAGACAAGTGAACAATTCATGACACATTCTAGTGTTTTGCAATCATGACAAGTCATGAACTCAGAGATACACAACAGCCTCGAAGTCTAAGTTGAACATCCATATCTTCCCGAGTGTCCGGTTTAGATGGGTTCCACGGTACTATAGTCAACCCTCTGAACCCGAAAGCCCGCTATATCGGTTTATGCAAAATGTGCAGATCCAGATGAGCCGGCTCGTAACGAGCCGTCTCATCAGGATCTGCACTTTTTGCAAGTAATTTTCATATTTCTTAGAACAAAAACACCCCCTTTGCATAAATGGACGAATCTGAAAATCATTTTGTGACCATTGGATTGGTCGGAACATTAGCATATCGCAGTCCATTCCAGTTATTTAGGGTTGAAAGGGTTAATATTGCAACACGAACATACAATCTACATGTAATACAACTGTACATTGATCAAACTGTACGTTGAAATATTTCGCACCTGTAAGGAAGAAATAACGTAAACCAATGTGTGACTATCTCCCTTATCGCACCGGGTCTCCCCCACCCCTCCCCCGTTCGGTACTGATGGTTTCAAATACATGCATGGACATGACGTCAAACGTTGACAGAAAATACAGGCCTGAGGAGCCTGAGCAATTGTACTTAAATTCGCATGAGCTCTGAATTGTTATGTCATTTTTCGAAGTTACATATTGGCAATATGACCAATTTTCGAAATCAATATCGGTACACACTGCTATATAATACGGCAATGGATGCAATTCCAGAGGCGATCCCGTATATAAGTTAGAACTACTGTCTACAACAGCTTTACATCTACTTTTCTATGCTGCGCCGTTTTACTATTTACAATGTATTCGGTATTTTTTTATATTGATAATTCGAGTTTGTAATATCAATAATTCGAATTACATGATTTGGTGTCAATACATACCGAATAAATAGTAAAACCGCGTCCCGCGGTTTTACTATTTGTTCAGTATGTTTTGACATTAAAAATCGAATTACTGATATAAAAAATACCGAATAAATTGTAAATTGACGTATCTGGAATTTTAGATATCGAAAATCAATTATTGATATCAATAAATACTGAATATATATGCCACAGAGCGAGAAATATGCATATCCTACCCGAGGCTCGAACTTCTGGATTACCGTAAAATCGCTCTAACCAACTGAGATAGCCCCATAGTGAGTTACGTACCGTGACACATAGTAAAACCTCGTCCCGTTGATTCGGGCGATACCTTGCTTAACCCTTTGAACCCGAAAGCCCGCTATAGCGATTTATGCAAACAGTGCAGATCCTGATGAGACGGCTCGTTACGAGCTGTTTGACAGTAATTTTCATAATTTTGAGAACAAAAAATACCCCCGTTTTATAAATGGACTAGTCTGAAAATCATTTTGCGATGATTGGATTGGTTGCAAAATTATCATATCGCAGCCCATTCCAGTTACTTAGGGGTGAAAGGGTTAAAATGTTATCATAAAGCCGAACATAACAAAAGGAAAACAGAACAAACATGATTTACAAAATGTGTTTAGCATAAAGGGTCGCAAAAATGATACACTGCGAACATATTTAAGTGAATATAATATATAAAGAGCTGCATACAACCTAATCCGTTCTTGAAATAACGTACCTGAATTTGGCGAATTTTCCAAACAATGATTGAAAACTACTCGATTATTTACACTGCAAATGATAACTTCTGGAAACATTGAAAGGAAGCGCGAGAATGAATTTTATCCCGTCAACACAGTGCGTATGTGCCGTGAAACACGGTGCCGTGAAACATTTTTGATATCCTGTCAATACGACCTACTCACTGCGTATGAATATGTGTGGTTATTTTTTTGCATTTTTAAACCATTTGTATGTGTTGACGGGATAAATAGAATAGTAGGTTAGTGCCGTGAATGGAAGCAAATATCTGGCGCGGCACGGAAACGGGATGCGCTCGGCAGAGCCTCGCCCATCCCGTTTCCTGAGCCTTGCCAGATATTTTTTCCCATTCACGGCACTAACCTACTATTCTCTATCTATTTTCCTTATTTCTGAACCAAAGTATATGTTGTGACCACTCATTTTAACCGTCTCGGCGAGACGGTTCAACATGAGTGGTCACAACATATACTTCTGATGAGAAATAAAGAAATTCTTGAGCCTTGCCGGATATTTTTTCCCATTCACGGCACTAACCTACTATTCTCTATATCCATCATCATGATCATAGTTTGAAATGGCATAATCTTCCTACGTCATTTTCGCATATATTTTTTTCAAACTGTCGAACTCATGTTATTAAATATCAATAATTCACAGACACATCACATACTTGATGAAAATAATTGAGGCCATCTCTGGTAATACTTCCCTATAACATTTTCGCCGATATTTATTTCGAAAATAAAGTATATTTTCTGTAAACATGGTAAACAGGTCAAATCCACATCTTACCTCTTCTTACATAATTGAATTTCACACGAGCTTTTATTGTTTGGGTATTTATTTCGAGATTATATACAGAAACTATTATGTTGACATAATTATCGGCTAAATACGAACCTACGACAAGGGAGGTAATTCTACACCCGCGCTTTCCTATTATTTTCCGCAATATCGACAAGCACACTAGACGTTACCTGAATATTTATATCCAGACCGACTGCTAGATCTCCCCGTACTGGTGATTACCGACCCCTGAAATCGTCTCTAAACAACGCCGTCGCTGATCAATAACAAAGGACTGAAAGTCCAGAAATTCTGCGCAGTACGTGTGTGTGGATAAGCAATATGCTAAAAATTGGTTTGCATTCATTTTGATTGGGTCATAGAAGGGATCCAATCAATCAATCTAGCCTTCTGCTGAGTAGGACATCCTTACCATATGGTCGACCTACATGGTTCGGCCCTCTTGTACCATTTTGGCAAATGCAATGCTCGCCGATGAGAAAGCATACTCCTGAGGATAGGAACATAATCCTTGCATATACAGAAATTCTTAATGGGGCATAACAGGATTTAACTCTCAAGTACCACCATGAGGGCCAAACCATGTAAGTGGGCATTCCGACAAGATGAATACCGATCGCTAAATTACCCTTCGCTACTCCCTCCTACCTCCCCCTCAAAAATAAGAGAACAAATGTTTATTGCTGGTAACAAAGGCATATATTCAAATATGGTTTATATAATAGTGTAAATAGTCATTTTAGGTGTTGGAGTATCTATCCTGTTGTAACATGTTGCGCATATTAGCTCGCAAGTACCAGGGGGGCTGAAATGGTTGGTACATGAGGGCCAAACCATGTAAGTCAGCATTCCATTAAGGATGATGGATTGATTATTGGTGTTTAACGGCCTATCAACAGCCAGGGTCATGTAAGGCCGGGCCAACAGGATGGAGTGTCCTGAATTCAACCTGTAAAAAAAGTAAGGGAAATTCCCAAAATCAGAGCTCAATATTTACATAAACTATATATTCTGCCCTGAAATTAGAGTGCTGTGGATTGATTGATTGATTGATTATTGGTGTTTAACGGCCTATCAACAGCCAGGGTCATGTAAGGCCGGGCCAACAGGATGGACTATCCTGTATTCAACCTGTATAAAATGAGGGAAATTCCCAAAATCACAGCTCAATATTCACATAAACTATATATTCAGCCCTGAAATTAGAATCTCCTGGCCTGGTGCCAGATCCATGCTGCACCAGAATCACTTAAGTCTTAGCTCACCCAAAAGCAATATGATTAGCTTTTAATGCTATTACTTTCTTATGGGGCATAACAGGATTTAGCTCTCAAGTACCAGGGGGCCAAAGTTAGTACATGATGGCCAAACTATGTACGTTGGCACTCCATAAGGATGAACACCAATCGTTAAATTACCCTTCGC
The DNA here is from genome assembly GCA_029237695.1 of Conchocele bisecta. NCBI lineage: Eukaryota > Metazoa > Mollusca > Bivalvia > Lucinida > Thyasiridae > Conchocele > Conchocele bisecta. The sequence goes on along the minus strand of CM055279.1, from coordinate 21,550,921 downwards.
TACTCCCTCCTACATGTACCTCCCATGCAGTCTTGTTGAATGCACAGGAATGTGTTGGGGGGGGGGGGGGGGGTGGGGTGGTTGGGGGGGGGAAGTTATTTTCACATACAGTACCATCAATCACTTCTTCTCCAAAACCAGATCTGCAATATCACTTCTTCTCTGAAACCAGATCTGCAGTGGAAAAAAAAGAGTAAATAATATCAATAATTGGACAATATTCACGCAAACCATGGAAATGAATTGTTAATTATTTAAATAATATGTGACCATGTTTAACCACAGGTGCCAGACAATTTTATTAATGTACGTATATGTTTATAGTAGTATATGAATAAGGTAGACAGCGAGAATCCATTCACTAAACACGACAGAATTAAGGTACCAGTCCACCTGAAAAAGGCTTAGTTTCGTAGTTTGCCTATGGGCTTTTTACTGAATATTCCAAAACTGCCTGTCTGTGGCGATTGAATGTTACTTACAATTAAATACTCCCCATCCTATGCTATTTTCAGCTGACAAAAGCAAGTATTTGTAAAATTATGTGCCAAACTGTGATTTGGGCCATTTAGTGAGCATATTCAAATTAAAATTGTACGCATCTTCCGCTCGAAATGTGTGTTTGTTGTTTGGGGCGCCATTTTAACAGTCTGAAACAGAGGTTTGTGGCTCGAAAACAAAACACTCAGTACCAGTACAGACTATGATCAGTGTGGGCAGGTATACATGTAGACTTGATTCACACATTATTTGTTGGTGCAAACTCCGCACGTCACATAGCTTTCTGGCGCCTTTAGTCCAGCGGCCATGACGGAATAAGTGCAGAAATTGACCACCACATGCTAACTTTCACACATTATAAATGCTCTTAGCTGTATGCCAATTTGATTTGTGTAGCTACTAAAGTTTCTTGACATATAATGTAACAGGTGTATACAGCAAACAGCCTCTGTGAATATATGAAGAGGATATCTGAGAAAAAAACTTGCGGAAGTGCTCACTCGGCCAAGAATTGCTAAAAAATTCTAAAATCTTGGTGGACTGGTACCTTAAGCAGAAAACAGGTTTATTATTACTATCTAAAGGAGTGTTTATTGTTCTTGGAAAGTGTTTGATGACCCTGTGGCGCTTCAAATGTTGTCCCATTTCATCAGAAAGTCTTGCCGCCTCTCCGTAAGCGATCGTTTTATCGGGATATAGTCGTCAGTTGGCGAAATCGACGTATTGATTTTTGCGCGCTGTAATGTCGAATTTCACTTTATTGTGTGCGTTGGTACATTTTGTTTGCGCGAGTCAATGCAGTGTTCCAAATGACACTTCTTTCTCTCTACACCGCTGCCGTGTAAATGTGCTAGGCTGGGTATTCTAAAATATACGGTCACCCGCAGGGGTCAGGCAGGGAGCTGTAGCTTTCGGCATAGCGTATGTCGTCCACATCTGCACTTGTTCGTCGGATACCTAACATACATCATCTTGGAGCAGCCACACGTCTCTGATGTTTAAGTAAACTGTGTTATTGCAATAAATATGGCCTACTTTTATTTAAATATAGGCCATTTCCCATAAATTGTTGACATATTTTCAAGTTTCCTGGATTGTGCATAAAGCCGATTTCGAGCGCTATGCTTTCGGCCCACATGTTGATCGTGTAAACTGTCGATGTTGCTTATAATGACCGCTAACCAATCTTTTCTTGCTAAATACCAAGACGCGTATCTATTTTGTTCATTGCAGTTAACCGACAAGCGGAACCGGAACCCGGTGTGAAGTTGGAGCCTAGAATTGTGCGTTTCGACCCGCGGGAAATCTTGTCGTCCGAGTCGAGCGAGTGCTGTACAGAGTAAATCACCACTCACTGTCCAGTAGAATTGCTGCTATTGGGTTGGACTGCTGCACCAGGTATAGTGTATTAGGTAGGCACAAACTAAAGTGACTCTGTACTTCACACATGTGCTGTGTGATTGATCCCTGTTTACAAGGAGTCGCAGAACGGAGAAAATGCAGTAAGGAGTCATTTCGGCCGCACAAGTGTCTCGAATGAAAATGACCGCTGTGTGTCTGATATTTCTCCAGATGGTATAGTTTTTGCATAGTTTTGCTTCAAAGTGAATACAGTCTCTGTGAAAAGCAGATTAGTGTATACAATTTTATGGAAAAAAAATCTTAAGGTACCAGTCCACCTGAAAAAGGCTTAGTTTCGTAGTTTGCCTATGGGCTTTTTACTGAATATTCCAAAACTGCCTGTCTGTGGCGATTGAATGTTACTTACAATTAAATACTCCCATCCTATGCTATTTTCAGCTGACAAAAGCAAGTATTTGTAAAATTATGTGCCAAACTGTGATTTGGGCCATTTAGTGAGCATATTCAAATTAAAATTGTACGCATCTTCCGCTCGAAATGTGTGTTTGTTGTTTGGGGCGCCATTTTAACAGTCTGAAACAGAGGTTTGTGGCTCGAAAACAAAACACTCAGTACCAGTACAGACTATGATCAGTGTGGGCAGGTATACATGTAGACTTGATTCACACATTATTTGTTGGTGCAAACTCCGCACGTCACATAGCTTTCTGGCGCCTTTAGTCCAGCGGCCATGACGGAATAAGTGCAGAAATTGACCACCACATGCTAACTTTCACACATTATAAATGCTCTTAGCTGTATGCCAATTTGATTTGTGTAGCTACTAAAGTTTCTTGACATATAATGTAACAGGTGTATACAGCAAACAGCCTCTGTGAATATATGAAGAGGATATCTGAGAAAAAAACTTGCGGAAGTGCTCACTCGGCCAAGAATTGCTAAAAAATTCTAAAATCTTGGTGGACTGGTACCGAACAAAAAACAACAACACGCAGAGTGATTTCTCTTGGAAGAGTCGTCTAGGGGAAATCACTCTGCGTGTTGTATATGGGATTCCCCCCTTGCCTATTTCCTTTGATTTCACTGAACAGTTTCACTTTTACACTAGTCTGTGTAGTATAATATCTGTGCCACAAATTTCTTGTTACGATATGCACCGCGATTGTAGTTCCCAATCAAACTCGCGATGTATCCTGTAGATGAACTCAGTAGCTGTGTTCTATTTATATCATACTTTCAGTTTCGATTCCAGGCAGGCTACCAGATAATGTTTTCTTGGTATGAATTAAATAAAATAGCTTCCACCACGCTGATTATTAAAAAAATATTGTGCAATAGAAGATGAGATAACTTATTTATAATATAACAATAAATGTGGATATATTATCACAATAGAACCGATACAAATCTTACATATTCTTTGTGTTTATGGAATGGGTCGGCATAAAATGGCGGTCGGAAAATACTATACGGAGACATGCGGTTGTATCATTGCGCGTGAAAAAAAAAATTCTTCAAATGAATACATGCCAGTTTATATTATATTATATCAGATAAACATTTTCTAATATAAATGTCGTGCAGAAAAAATAACAACACATGTATTACACGACACAATACAAATTATGTTAGCTCATATCAGAACTATTTTTCATGGCGTATATAGCGACGTATGTGTATCGGTCAGCATAACCCGCGAAAAGATATTATTATGCAACACGACAGTTAATATTTGATAAAATAAGAAAGTTTTTTGAGAAATTATATAACTGTAGCGAAAAAAAATGTAGCTGGCGAAAAATATGAGTGAAACGTTCATAATGCACCGTTCACATTCGCATTCTTTAACATGGCGTAGGTAAAATTATGAACGTGCGTTGGCTGCTAAAAAAATCACTACGCGATCCTGCGAGACCTGGAAAATCCATTAAACAAACCTAAATTCAACCCACAGGGGCTTGAATAATAATCGGTAATTCGTGTGACAAGGTCGGTACTAGCTCACGGTGACCAATATACAGTGGAACCTTTCTAAACCGGACACCCTGGGAGGTCCCCATGGTGTCCGGTTTAGAGAGGTTCACTGTAATTACGGTATATGTGGCTGCCACTTGAGAGCGGAGGTTCCCAGCGTGTCCAGTTTAGAGAGGTTCACTGTAATTACGGTATGGCTACGACTTGAGATAGGAGGTCCACAGGGTGTCTGGTTTAGAGAGGTTCCACTGTAATTACGGTATATGTGGCTGCGACTTGAGATTGGTGGTCCCCAGGGTGTCTGGTTTAGAGAGGTTCCACTGTAATTACGGTATATGTGGCTGCGACTTGAGATTGGTGGTCCCCAGGGTGTCTGGTTTAGAGAGGTTTCACTGTAATTACGGTATATGTGGCTGCGACTTGAGATAGGAGGTCCACAGGGTGTCTGGTTTAGACAGGTTCCACTGTAATTACGGTATATGTGGCTGCGACTTGAGATTGGTGGTCCCCAGGGTGTCTGGTTTAGAGAGGTTTCACTGTAATTACGGTATCTGTGGCTGCGACTTGATATAGGATGTCCCCAGTGTGTCTGGTTTAGAGAGGTTCCACTGTAATTACGGTATATGTGGCTCCGACTTGAGAACGGAGGTCCCCAGTGTGTCTGATTTAGAGAGGTTCATTGTAATTACGGTATATGTGGCTGCGACTTGATATAGGAGGTCCCCAGTGTGTTTGGTTGAGAGAGGTTCCACTGTAATTACGGTATATGTGGCTACGACTTGAGAACGGAGGTCCCCAGTGTGTCTGGTTTAGAGAGGTTCCACTGTAATTACGGTATATGTGGCTCTGACTTGAGAACGGAGATCCCAAGTGTGTCTGGTTTAGAGAGGTTCACTGTAATTACGGTATATGTGGCTGCGACTTGATATAGGATGTCCCCAGTGTGTCTGGTTTAGAGAGGTTCCACTGTAATTACGGTATATGTGGCTCCGACTTGAGAACGGAGGTCCCCAGTGTGTCTGGTTTAGAGAGGTTCCACTGTAATTACGGTATATGTCGCTCTGACTTGAGAACGGAGGTCCCCAGTGTGTCTGGTTTAGAGTGGTTTACTGTAATTACGGTATATGTGGCTGTGACTTGACATAGGATGTCCCCAGTGTGTCTGGTTTAGAGAGGTTCCACTGTAATTACGGTATATGTGGCTCCGACTTGAGAACGGAGGTCCCCAGTGTGTCTGATTTAGAGAGGTTCACTGTAATTACGGTATATGTGGCCGCGATTTGAGAACGGAGGTCCCCAGTGTGTCTGATTTAGAGAGGTTCACTGTAATTACGGTGTATGTGGCTCCGACTTGAGAACGGAGGTCCCCAGTGTGTCTGATTTAGAGAGGTTCACTGTAATTACGGTATATGTGGCTGCGACTTGAAATAGGAGGTCCCCAGTGTGTCTGATTTAGAGAAGTTCTCTGTAATTACGGTATATGTGGCTACGACTTGAGATAGGTGGTCCCCATGGTGTCTGGTTTAGAGACGTTCACTATAATTACGGTGTATGTGGCTACGACTTGAGATAGGTGGTGCCCATGGTGTCTGGTTTAGAGAGGTTCGCTGTAATTACGGTGTATGTGGCTACGACTGAGATAATGAGTACCCCATGGTGTCTGTTTAGAGAGGTTCACTGTAATTACGGTGTATGTGGCTACGACTTGAGATAGGTGGTGCCCATGGTGTCTGGTTTAGAGAGGTTCGCTGTAATTACGGTGTATGTGGCTACGACTTGAGATAGGTGGTCCCCATGGTGTCTGGTTTAGAGACGTTCACTATAATTACGGTGTATGTGGCTACGACTTGAGATAGGTGGTGCCCATGGTGTCTGGTTTAGAGAGGTTCGCTGTAATACGGTGGTATGAGGCACGACTGAGATAGGTTGGTCCCCCATGGTGTCTGGTTTAGAGACGTTCACGTAATTACGGTGTAGTGGCTACGACTGAGATAGGTGTGCCCATGTCTGGTTTAGAGATGTCACTTGAATAGGTTTGGTTATGCGTGGCTAACGACTTGAATGTGGTCCCCATGGTGTCTGGTTTAGAGAGGTTCACTGTAATTACGGTGTATGTGGCTACGACTTGAGATAAGTGGTCCCCATGGTGTCTGGTTTAGAGAGGTTCGTTGTAATTACGGTGTATGTGGCTACGACTTGAGATAATGGTCCCCCATGGTGGCTGGTTTAGAGATCGTTGTAATACTGTATGTGCCTTTAGGACTTGAATTATGTGATGGTGGTCTGTTTAGAGAGGTTCCTTATAATTACGGTGTATGTGGCTACGACTTGAGATAAGTGGTCCCCATGGTGTCTGGTTTAGAGAGGTTCACTGTAATTACGGTGTGTGTGGCTACGACTTGAGATAGGTGGTGCCCATGGTGTCTGGTTTAGAGAGGTTCACTGTAATTACGGTGTGTGTGGCTACGACTTGAGATAGGTGGTGCCCATGGTGTCTGGTTTAGAGAGTTCACTGTATTACGTGTGTGGCTACGACTTGAGATAAGTGGTGCCCATGGTGTCTGGTTTAGAGAGGTTCGCTGTAATTACGGTGTATGTGGCTACGACTTGAGATAAGTGGTCCCCATGGTGTCTGGTTTAGAGAGGTTCACTGTAATTACGGTGTGTGTGGCTACGACTTGAGATAGGTGGTCCCCATGCTGTCTGGTTTAGAGACGTTCACTGTAATTACGGTGTATGTGGCTACGACTTGAGATAAGTGGTCCCCATGGTGTCTGGTTTAGAGACGTTCGCTGTAATTACGGTGTATGTGGCTACGACTTGAGATAGGAGGTCCCCAGGGTGTCTGGTTTAGAGAGGTTCACTGTAATTACGGTATATGTGGCTACGACTTGAGAAAGGAGGTCCCCAGGGTGTCTGGTTTAGAGAGGGTCACTAATATCTACAGGTGTAAAAACGAGATATTGTCCGATTGTTGTGTTGTTGTATATAGGTGTATGTTCGTGGGGAGGGAGTGTAATGGTGTGGTGAGGGATCATGGGGAGCCGTACGACTGAGCTGGTGGCCGAACAGGGCCACCTCAATGTAAATCCTTGCATTGCTGAGGTGCTAACTCCTCATGCAATGTCTTTCATTAGTCGCTATGGCCCTGGGGGCCGTTTCACTAAACAGCCTATGCAGCCTATGCTCAATAAATGTAAATCCATCAATTGAAATTTACAGAAGATCCTAAATTTGCACTTACGAACATTTTAGTCGTACGAAGTTTAGTGAAACGGACCCCATGTGTAACACTGCAGCAAGACAATGCCCGCCCACACACAGCCAGAATCTCAAATCAATACCAGACTCGAACAACGTCGACGTCTTTCCACGGCCTGCGGTAGTCTCTGATCTGAACCCGATAGAGCACATCTGTAGCCTATTTCACCAACATTACAAAGTATACTTATCTAGCAAAGTATACTTTGAGGGAGAAATTTTCAATTTAGGCATCAATTTATTTATTTTTATTATACTGAATGTATTACATTATCACAGCCATTTTGGCTGTGCTAATGTAATAAATTCAGTACAATAATTCTGCATACGTTTAAACATCAAACATGCAGTCGTTAGTTCTTGTATATGACATAATGCATTTCGGGGAAAATAAATGATTACTCCCTTAAAGTATACATTACTAGATAAGTATACTTTGCAGTTTTGATGAAATCGGCTGCTGGAATGAGCTGGGTCGTAAGGCGAAGGCCAACCACCGAATTGACAACATTCGAGATCTTGCATGGGCTGGGCTGTACATCCAGAATGGAAGAATCTGTCTAGCGTATTAATCGTGCTGTTACTATTGTTGATCGACGACTATCGTTCACGTGTATGATTAAGCCGGGTTTTCCCGGCTTAATCATACACATGAACGATAGTCGTCGACTTGAGCTGTTGTTCAGCGGTCTACAGTAAAGTTGAAATAGCTACAGAAATAGCTAAGTTATTTTCACCCGGCTTAATCATACGCGTGAACGATAGTCGTCAATGAACAATAGTCGGCTCTACAGCGTTCGCTATTCGTTCAAATGGAAGAAGAAGAAGCATATTTATTTGACTTAAACTAAGCAGTTTCTCGTCTTACCACAGTAAGTCATGAATTACTCAGCATTTTAACCGTAAACAAAGCACAATTGTATCATGTGTATCATGTAGATGATGGACAATGGCTGAGTCTCATATTTACTCGAGAAGCATCCATGTGGCTCCAAGACATTACTATATACAGACAATTGCCTGTATGTTGTCCTAATGCACCTTCTTGTATGCCAATCATGCCCATATGAAACTGCTGCCAATACATGTACAATCATAATACAAATTTACCTTAATTCCAATGCCGCATACATGTACATTGTTTATATGTTTCTTATTTTGGGATTGTAGCAGATCACACATACACTACACCTATTTATATGATATGCTGGTATATATTTTAACCGTACAGTGCGGTCAGCGTGTAAGTGCACACACGAACGAACACGACAGGTTGGAACCAACCTGTCGTGTTCGTTCGTGTGTGCACTTACACGCTGACCCCACTGTAGGTCTCTGTAAACAGGACAAACAAAAATGAAATGAAATTCGTCGTTCAATATCACAATTATACTAAACACAGCGGACATTACTTTTGAGAAATCATTAATCCCTAAAGATTGTTTTTCTTCAGATTTTTGATTTTGTCCCTTCCGATTTCACCATGATCTCACTTTAATACTTTTCATCGCAGCACAATTTTGTCAACTGATATGGATCCACAATTGAATATACTTCACCTCCTGTATAATTCCACCAACCTTATAGATTTCCAGAAATCTTTACTTGAATATGGAGAGACGTTTCTAGTTTTGCTCAGTATATATTATATGGAATTGTATGTGCATTTAGTCTAGTCTACTGCGGTATTGGTTTTGACCACACACTTTCATTGGGTTTCGTTTAACCATTTCAACACCACAGACTTGTACAGTGGTATTGGCAAACAGTGAAGATTCAGATGAGCCGGCTCGTGACGAGCCGTCTCATCAGGATCTGCACTTTTTTCAAGTAATTTTCATATTTTTTAGAACAAAAACACACTCTTTTCATAAATGGACGATAGTGGTGAAAATCATTTTGTGACCATTTGATTGGTTGCAAAATTAACATATCAAATTCCATTCCAGTTACTTAGGGGTGAAAGGCTTAAGACGGTAACAGTGACTGTCATATGAATTGAAAAATTAAATTTTAAAATATGTTTTGTAAACTGGTAGATAACGACAATACAAACGACATGCAGAAAACCCCATGCAAAACGTATAACCCCATCAAGAGTTATGCAAGTTTTCATAACTGTACATTTTATGCAAATTTATGCAATTTTTTTTCAACAAATTTGTGAAAATCCCAATAAAAAGGTTTTAATTAAAATATTTTTGTTTACATTTTTCATTATATTATCAAGTTCATGCAATAAAATAATGAGAACAAATTCACTTAAGCTTAATATAAATAAATATAAAAAATAATTGGTCTTCTATGACCTCATAGTGGAACACGCATATTTCAGCTAATTAAAATGTTCAAACGTTTGTCACTGTTTTAATATTTGCTATGTTTACATGCTGTTTCAGCATTTATTTCATGTTATCAAATAGTATTATTTACAAAAACTAAATAAAGTTGTTAATATGACCTTGAAAGCGAAGCTCAATGAAAATACAATTGCATGTAATACCAGAATCTACAGCAATGCAACAGTTCAAGATCTCATATTGCACCCCCACCCCGTGTCTGTGCCGTGTCGAGTTCGCGTGCAGTTGGAATACCACATGCCATAAATAAAGAATAAATCGGTATTTAATTTTACTTTAATCACATTGCAGCCACTATCTAATAACATGCATTGAAATACAAAGAAGCCCCAATCTTAAAGCAGACACATGCACAGCACAACAAAGCGGTAATAAAACGCATGAAACATAATTACTTCTTTATTAAACATCGCACAGTCAATGTATGCAACTGATACCACGAATGGAATATAATTACACAATACACTAAACTGGAATACAATGCAAGTATGAAATATAGATGCATATTTTAATTTAACTATCCATGTGGCGCTCGTCGAGTTGAAGAAATTATTGAAGGCAAGTGTATGAGGTATAAATATGTGTGCATAAGGACGCATTAATTAATTTTACGGCAACCGCTTTGGTCGAGTTGGAGAAATTATTGAAGGCAAGTTTATGTGGTATAAATATGTGTGAATAAGGACGCAATATTCATTTTGCGGCAACCGCTTTGGTCGAGATGGAGAAATTATTGAAGGCAAGTTTATGAGGTATAAATATGTGTGCATAAGGACACAAGATTCATTTTGCGGCAACCGCTTTGGTCGAGATAGAGAAATTATTGAAGGCAAGTTTATGAGGTATAAATATGTGTGCATAAGGACACATAATTAATTTTACGGCAACCGCTTTGGTCGAGTTGGGAAAAGTATTGAAGGTAAGTTTATGAGGTACAAATATGTGTGCATAAGGACGTATCATTAATTTTGCGGCAACCGCTTTTCTAATAAAAAACCGGTTGCCGTATAAGTAAGTATGCGTCCTTATTGGGCTTATATTAGCAATTTAATACTATATCAGTTCATGTCATAAGTATGAAATATAGATGCATACTTTAATTCAACTACCCATGTAACGCTGGTCGAGTTGAAGAAGTTATTGAAGGGGCAAGTTTATGAGGTATAAATAAATATGTGTGCATTTGAGAAAAGCGGTTGCCGTATAATTAATTATGCGTCCTTATTAGGTATATATTAGCAATTTAATACTATATCAGTACATGCCACACGTTTACATCTATACAAACGACACCACATATATAGAGAACGCGTTTATATACAGTGGAACCTCGTTAAACCGAATAACCTTGCGACATTGATTTGTTAAATGATGACCAATTTCACTGTCGAATATCGCTGATGTGTATCAGTGTTTATGATTGCAATGCACACACGCATGTGTTTCTGTGCTCTTACATCGGAATTACAGTGGGACATCTCTAAACCGGGCACCCTGGGGACCTCCCAGGGTGCCCGGTTTAGAGATGTTCCACTGTATTCTCATTTTCAGATCTGGATCTACACTGGTCGCAAAATCCAATAGTGCAATTTCTCAAGTCGCAGTCACATATACCGTAATTACAGTGGAACCTCTCTAAACCAGACACCCTGGGGACCTACCAAGGTGTTCGGTTTATAGAGATTCAACTGTATTTCTCATTTTCAGCCTCATTTTTCAAGGTACATGCCCACTCAATAGGCACAAAATGTTATTTACATCAGAGACATCATCTGAGGCATTTTCTGGCAAAATAAACATTGATGCGCCATTACCCCACGTATTGATTAACATTATTATACATTTTATATCAGACTAAATTTCCACACTGATAGCAGGGGCGATAATTTATTCTCAGTATTTATTTTTCGATATGCAATAATCATACCTCATTTGCATATGAAAGGTCAAATATATATTACTAAGTGATTATATGTATGTATAGCGGGCACTTGTAATTTTTAGAAATGGTGGAATAGTTACACAATTATACACTTATTTAATTCCTATAAAGAACAGTGTGTGCCTACTGAGTGGGCATGTACCTTTAACATAAAGTCTTAGTTGGTGAAACGTGCACATGCGACAAAGCATCTTATTTCACCGATGGATTCGAATGGTTTATTGCAGGATTAAGTGTTTGAACACATACAGGGCAACCGCATTAAGCAAATTTGCCTGGCAATTTATAAACGCATTATTTCATCCAACCCATGAGAGCGGTTGTTAACAAGTCAGTTTATAGCATGTATATCACGTGTCTACTGTCTGGTTCCCGTAAACCTGACCGTTATATTGCTAAATAAACATTAATAATAAGATTGGGGCTTCTTTGCATTTCGTGAATATCTGTAAAATATTGATATTATTATAAACCAACAAAGTATTTTTCCATGAGAATGTATTCAAACATGGCTCAAACATGACGCAAACGGGTCATAAGCAGGAGGAGAGTCGATAAACGACAACGAAATGCAAACTGATTCAGAAACATGACTAGAGAGCTGAAAATAATGTAAATGTTCTGAAAATCTACCAATACATGTAGCTACAGAATTAGAAGAAATGCCATGAACAAAATGTCGGTAAAATCATAAATGTTGTTGTGACCGGCGAAATGGTGCTTTTGTGATTTGTGACGTAACCGTAACTCCTGATCACACTACAATAGCCTGATAACGATCTATATTGTTTGTCAGTAGCATGGCGAGTGTTTCGTTAATGGAATAGCGAACAGTGTAGATCTAAACTGATCGTAAGCCCCATTCTCGGGTCTAATGCACAAATAGCGTTATTACTTTCGACACTACACAAACTACACGTGCTATTTTAAACGATGCCATCCATACATGCCTCATCCTTGCAAGTAAGTCCAATCTTGATAAAAATACATTTATATGGCGAAAATATGATACAGTGAAACCTCTCCAAACCGGACACCCTGGGAGGTCCCCAGGGTGTCCGGTTTTGAGAGGTTTCACTGTAAATCAGGCATTTGATCATTCTGAGCCATAGCTATGCGATTATGAACAGACATTATCACATGAGATAAATGAACAAAACACCCATCAAAAGTAAGATCACAGATGTTTTATTGGTGTCCGGTTTAGAGAGGTTCCACCGGACATGTATGTTTATCCTCTGCCCCGTACAGAATTAAATAGCCTTTCATTTTCGGCGGGCAACTAAAGAATGAAAATGTGCCTGTGACTGGAGAAATGGGGCTGATATGTTTTGTGACTAGTGTAGATCCAAATCAGCCTGTGCATCCGCACAGTCTGATCAGGATCTACACTGTTCGCCATCCCATCGAGGAAACACTCGTACGCGTCACGCTTCTAACTTGTAATATAGACCGTTAAAAGGCTACAGGAGTTTTCTCGTCATGGTGCTAACTACAGTAGTGTGAACAGGAACTACACTGGTCGCAAATCCAATAAGCCCAATTTCTTCAGACACAGCCACAAATGAGTTTTATTCTACATGTAGCAGACATATGTGGTTTCGCTGAATTATGAGGCAGTTTGTTTCGGATCCATGCCTGATAATTCATGTTGCTTTGTTATAACTTGCAACTACGACATTAAGTAAAGTCTAAGTTTAACGACAGGTCATTAAACGCATATTTTCATGCAGTGTTGTTAGTGGTTACCACGTATTCAGTTAATGCGAAACTGTGTCGGACGATCGCATTTGTCTGCCAGTCGCCAGTACATCTGACAGCGACTGTGCTGACTGTTTGTTTCCATTATTTCATGGAAATGCTTCATATATGTACGAAACGTCAAGTACCATATATACTTATTAGCTGATACAACAACACAACAGTAACCCGAATTTTCTGTTTGCAAAGCAGGGCGAACTACATACGTTACATACAGTTAATACAACCGTTATCTTGTAACAGTAGTTTAGTCTAAATACATTTACAGTGGGGTCAGCGTGTAAGTGCACACACGAACGAACACGACAGGTTGTTTCCAACCTGTCGTGTTCGTTCGTGTGTGCACTTACACGCTGACCCCACTGTACATACATGTACGAGCCACGCCATGTGGTTTTGTAACTTCGAACATCTGCGTAATTTCATGAAATTGGCAACAGGACGCTTTCATAGATTGCATATCGTACGGCCTATATACGGTATGCAATTTACACGTTAATAAAACTCTCATTTATCTGGTAACAATGGATAGAAAGACAGGATAACAATTTCTCCGTTCACCTTTGTTAGTTTCCTTTACTCAGTCCCGGTATTCATCCATTGTTGTTATATGATTAATGCTTGTGATTTGTACTTATTTCTATACCTGACATCGCTGTGTTGTCAAAATATATATTTAAGCTTACATGTACCTACTGTATTTTGTAAATGATCATTATGCTTTGTGCGTATAACCCAGGGGGCCGTTTCACTAAACTTCGTACAACTAAAATGTTCGTAATTATGATAGTCTGTAGATTTCACATTAATACTGTTTTCTTGTAAACAATTGTTGGATTTACATTTATTGAGCATTTACAGACTATACTCATAAATGTAAATCCATGATCAATTGAAATTTCCAGACGATCCTAAATTTGAACATTTTAGTCGTACGAAGTTTAGTGAAACGGGCACCCGCTGTATACGGCATCCTGTTAGGCTACATGTTTTTGTTAAATACGCACGTGGGTATACATGTGGCCGTGACTAGAGAAATGGGGCTTATGGTATTTGCAACCAGTGTAGCTTCTGATCAAATTGCATATGCCCTGTAGACATGTTATTTAGACCATTGCATCAACTAATACTCATGATGGCAAAAGGGATAGGCGGTACGGGACATACCTGTTATAAGGTCGGAATTCTTCTGCTGCTGTCTCTGAGAGAATGTTCGAGTACGTATGTTAAAATGTAATAGTTAACTTAACCCGAACATGCATTTAAAATTCTCTATCACAACATAATATAAATATATAACTTTATATAATTACAGATTTGGTTCAGGAAAATACAATCCATATTAAAATTATATTCTCCACCCAACAAACAATTGTGAGCATTTTGATGACCTTCGCAGCCATGAATAAAATTGTCCACGATTTGACAAAAACATGCTTATTTCCTTAGTCAGTGTAGATACTGATCTACACATATATCGGCTACACACAAATATGTATATATTACACATACATGTAACATAGGCCATGATATTAAATGATTAATCCAAATTGTACTGAGTTATGTTTAGATGATCGCCTGACGAACAGTGTAGACCCTGATCAGGCTGCGCGGATGCGCAGTCTGATCGGGGTCTACACTGGTCGCAAATGCAATAAGACAGGCTTTGTCACGTCTTGGCTGAACTCACAACAATGCGATAATGTGTCGGGACCACAATACACTCTCTATAATAAAACGGCGGTGAAGTTTCCTCAGATCATCTGATGTGTAATAAATTAATAAATCTGTACGTGATATAGCAGTGACAGTCGACAGGTTTGGGCAATACTCTGTTTAGCCCGACTTCAGGGGCCCGTTTCACTAAACTTCTTACGACTAAAATGTTCGTAGGTGCACATTTATGATTTTACAGTTGCAGCCTATGCTCAATAAATGTAAATCCAATAATTGTTTACAAGAAAACGCTGTTAATGTGAAATTTACAGACTATCATACTTTTGCACTTAAGAACATTTTATTCGTACGACGTTTAGTGAAACGGCCCCCAGTAGTCTCAGTGTTGATGTGATTGTTCGATTCAATGGAACATAATATTATTATTTTAGTGGATACGTTGGGAGTTTGGGAATTTTCTGTATTAATAATTAAACTACGGTAAGCTGAATATTAATTTATGAATTACACCATTTGATCAATTTAAAACGGGCGGCGAAAACAGTACCTTGCCACATTTGCAATAAATGTAGATCCTGATCAGTTTCACAATATGCGCAATATAATACGGCAATCCCATAGTTGCGAACAGTAACTCTTGTAATCTACTCCCGTACGGACGGTACGGGAGTAGAATGCAAGAGTTACTGTTCGCAATTAGCAATTACCATGTACACGCCCTGGATATAGGCGACCTGTCGCGAGGAAATGTGTTGACCAATCTAGATCCTGATCGGCTAGCACACTCCTACAATAGGATAGGATAGATAGTTTTCGTTAGAATGTCCTCCTAGTCAATAACTAACATTATCCCGTCAACACAGTGCGTATGTGCCGTGAAACACTGTGCCGTGAAACATTTTTGATAGCCAGTCAATACTGTTTTTGCATTTTACAGACATTTGTAGGTGTTGACGGGATAAATAGAAAAGTAGGTTAGTGCCGTGAATGGAAAAAAATATCTGGCGCGGCACGGAAACGGGATGTGCTCGGCAGAGCCTCGCCCATCCCGTTTCCTGAGCCTTGCCAGATATTTTTTCCCATTCACGGCACTAACCTACTATTTTCTATCTATTTTCCTTATTACTGAACCAAAGTATATGTTGTTAGCACTCATTTGAACCGTCTCGGCGACGAGACGGTTCAAATGAGTGCTAACAACATATACTTCTAATGAGAAATAAAGAAATTATTCAGCCTTGCCGGATATTTTTTCCCATTCACGGCACTAACCTACTATTCTCTATATGTTTGAATCGAACGATGATCATGGGTCTCACGGGTCCTTAAGAAACGACGATATCCAATCCGGTAAAGTGGAAAAGTCGCGGGAATACTGGACGAGGCCTTCCGGCCTTCGTCCAGTATTCCTGCGACTTTTCCAAGCAAACTCGTGTACAAGGTGAATCATCACGTGGTTAAAGCAACAACAACAATGGATGAAAGTGTTGAAAGCGCGCCCACTCTAAAGGGAGTATTATTTGATATTGTCCTTAATATGCAACGGAGTTTTATAAAATATGGCTGTATTCAGGAGATGTTACTTGTGTCGTTTTTGCGAAGAATCATTTCCGTGTCAGTAAACAGACGACAGGAGTTTTGGCCAAAGTACCGAGACCACCAAATGCAGCTTAACAAGACGCGTTTAATGCGCCGTATTTCATTAAAATCCGTTACATACTTAGGCCAATTTCACAGAATACATGTATGTCATTTGAATCGGAGGCGCTTCTGGAAGTTTCAGTACTTGTTGTTGTTGTTGTTGTAACCACGTGATCATGCACCTTGATGTATATGTGATCGTGACATCCATGCTTGCTACATTATTTTCAGATTTTTCGACCATGTAAGTCGATCTAAAGCTACATTGCATGCATATTGATAACTATGAAAGCGTCCTGGTGCCAATGTTAAAATATTTTTTATCTCCTCATTAGGAGACAGTAACTCCTAATTAGGAGATACTATCTCCTAATTAGGACTTAGTATATCTCTTAGGCGATATTAAGTCTTAATTAGGATATTATATCTCCTAATTAGGCGTTATTATCTCCTAATTAGAACTAATATCTCCTAATTAGGAAGTGATGTATCCTAATTAGGAATTAGTATATCCTAATTAGGACTTAGTATCTCCTAATTAGGAGTAAGTATCTCCTAATTAGGAGATAAAATATTTTAGCATTGGCACCAGGACGGTTCCATAGATAACGGCTGGTCAATGCACATGTATAATAGAATAGCAAAACCTGTAGCCGTAATTCGTCTGTGGCTCGGGAATATTGTTCAATTGATCCAACTTATATTTATAATTACATGCCCACTCAGTAGGCACAAATTGTTCTTTATATCAGAGACATCACCTGAGACATTTTCTGTCAAAATAAACATTAATTTCCCATTACCCCATTGATTGGTATTGGTTGGCATTATTATACATCTTATATCAGACGTAAATTAATTTCCACAATGATATCAGGGGCGATAGCCGTGTTTCATTAAAATGTTAACGGACATTACTATTTATTCTCTGTATTTATTTGTTGATAATTCCAGCACAAAAATATTTACACAATTCCCTAACATTTGATTGGTCCGTAGCAAGTCTCTGTCCAAAATTTATATCCCAGTAAACTCCAATGCCAAACTACTTTCCGTAACCGTCAAGAAAACGGAAAATAAACACATTTTCTTGATGAATTTATTTCAAATGCTGGAATTATAAGGAATGAATGGCCTTTTTGTGGAATTTATCGGGGATATAAACTTGGAAAAGTCGCGGGAATACTGGACGAGGCCTTCCGGCATTCGTCCAGTATTCCCGCGACTTTTCCAAGTATATACCCCGATAAATTCCACAAAAAGGCCATTCATTCATATAATGTGCAAAGATTATATCTGTATAGCGTGCACTCGTATTTGTTTAGAACTGGTGGAATGATAACACAATTATGTGGGCACGTACATTTGTACCTTTAAGACTTACTCTACAAATCAGTCAGTATGCCGTAAAATTTTAATGGCGTCAAAGGTTGACAAAATATTCTGAGTACATGCGGAATTATATTTGAAAATGTTGTCAACTTTTGACTTTACTTATGAACTACAACGTATATTGTACATTTTGTAAACGTATTTAATGACATTACGCAGATGTCCAAAGGCACAAAATCACATGGCGTGTCTCAAATGTGTGTTTCAGCACCGTGGAAGCATGCCGCGGTCCGTGGGGTCCCGGTCCAACTCGATCTCCAGCATCGACTCCCAGAACGGCCGCCGGGAGAGACTGGCGAGGTGAGTATGGTCCCTAAAACAGTAGCGGAACCTCTCAACACCGGGAGCCTGAATTTACAGCGGAACCCTTAAAACCGGACACCCTGGGCGCTCGGGTGTCCGGTTTTGAGGTGTCCGCTGTACATTTTATTCATGATTTCTTTTTGCGTGTTGCAATCGCTAGCAAACAAGACTGCTATGACACGCAATGTGAGTATGATATTTGACGTTTCAGCGAAACCCCTCAAAACCGGACACGCTGGGAGCTCCCCAGGGTGTCCGGTTTGGAGGAGTCCGCTGTATATTATATTCATGAAGTGTTTTTGCGTGTTGCAATCGCTAGCAAACAAGACTGTTATGACACGGAATGTGAGGATGATGATTGAATTTACAGCGGAACCCCTCAAAACCGAACACCCTGGGAGCTAGCTGTGTGTATGAACAAACGAGAATTTCATGGCACACATGTGGAACTTAATTCCGCTTTTGCTCCGAACTGTGTGTTAACCTACACACGAGGCGCACAGAATAGAGTTCTAATGCGGATAGTTCGACCCTACTTACAAGTACCCTGTATGATATTGAGCCCACCCCGATTATGTTGATGAAAAAATTATATTTTGTCTAAGATGTATAGCGCTTCTACGGAAGCGTCCTGGTGCCAATGTTAAGATATATTTATCTCCTAATTAGGAGATAGTAAGTCCAAATTATGGGATAGTGTCTCCTAATTAGTGGGATTTGTGACCAGTCAAATAGCAGAATCATGTATCCTGATAACAATATATATTGCTTGTAGACGGGTGTTTCATTAATTGAATGGCAAACAGTGCAGATTTGCACTGGTCGCTAAACCCATAAGCCCCACTTCTCCAGTCACAGCCGCGAATGAAATGATGAATCAACACACTCCTGTAGCCTGTTAACGATCTGTATTGCTTGGTAGAACCATGACGGGTGTTTCATTGGTGGAATGGCGAACAGTGCAGATCCTGATCAGACTGTGCGGATGCACAGTCTGATCTGGATCTACACTAGTCGCAAAACCTATAAGCCCCACCTCTCCAGTCACAGCCACAGTTCAGTCCTATGAGAAAAGGTTGGACGTAAACAGCTAAGTGTGTCTCTTTTGTCCCGCTAAACAATACTTCATGTTGCCATGACGACAAAATCGAATGCATTGTAAATAATTTCTACATATAACTTCGCTGCTACAGAAAAACTAGCTATTTTTCATCAACAAGTCCAACGTTAATTATGGAAGCGTCGTTATTATATCCTAATTAGGAGATAAATATAGTTTAGCATTGGCACCAGATCGCTTCCATAGCTAATACATGTCAACACCAGGGTATGGGATATCGTGGTCTATTGTTTTGGCTGGAGTAATGGCGGCGCCCATGAGGTCTCAGGCAAATCTTAGTTTTCATCAATACGACTGCGTTTTCTTCCTTTTAATGATGACCATGGTCCAGCCGTTAACACTACGAGTCTGCCAATACCAAATTTAGCAGTATTACTTGTGTAGTTAGTCTGAACATTATGCAGAGTAATTTGAGTCGGATAAGCGTGTGTACGTACGGGCGTGCGTTAGTAACACCTTTCATTGTACAATAACTTATGAACCGCTTCAGCGATTTTGATACTATTTGGCCACAATGTGTGTCTAGGGATGACGTTTTGTTTGCATACGACCCACGTCCTAGCGCCCAAGGTCAAGGTCACTGAGAACTTGTGTTCACCTTGTTTTTAAGGCAAACATGTTTATTTATTTTTTTGTTTATTAACAAGGCTGCCAGCGAGAGGATTAGCTTAGTGATAACGATTCCCTTGTTATAATGGTAGTTTACAATCCGAGTTGAAAAACCAGTAATATTTTATTAAACAACGTACGAATATATAGCCTGACAGAAATTACAAGCCTATAGCATCCGTAATTGCTTTTAAGCGACATTCACATGTTAGCAAAATTGTACGGAGCCCCGCATGGGACGTAGAATTCTTTTTTTTTATTACTCCGTTCCCACGAAATAACAATTCGTTCCCTCAATTTAACAATTCGTTCCCACGAATTAACAATTCGTTCCCACAAATTAACAATTTGTTCCTTCCATTTAACAATTCGTTCCCACGAAATAACAATTCGTTCCCACGGGAACGAATTGTTAATTCGGGGAAACTAATTGTTATATCGTGGGAACGAATTGTTTAATATGAGGGAACGAATTGTTAAATTGAGGGAACGAATTGTCATTTCGTAGGAACGAATTGTTAATTCGAGGGAACGAATTGTCATTTCATGGGAACGAATTGATAATTCGAGGGAACGAATTGTTATATCGTGGGAACGAATTATTAATTCGAGAGAACGAATTGTTAAATTGAGGAACGAATTTTTATTTCTTGGGAACGAATTAATAAGAAAAATACATGTCCCCTACGGGGCTCCGTAAAATTGACATGCTTGTAATTTTCTATAACACGCGTACGTTGTTAATGAAGATGTTACCGATGTTGGCAATCATTACTTGAAAATACAATTAAGTCTTGTTCAGGGTCCTTTGGTGATGGCAAATTGAATACTGCACCGGATACAAATGTAGTTAACAGGAAGATGCAATGAACCTTTATAATTTCACAATTCTCATGATTCTGCGACATGCAATTTCGTTTCATTGCCATTGCATGAAATGACATCGTTATCACTAAGCTTAATCCCCTCTCTAGCAGTCTTGAAAGAAACCTTAACATCTTTGCCTTACAAACAAGGTGAACAAGTCCTTAGTGACCAAGACATTGGGTGCTCAGACGTGGGTCGTATGTAAATTAAAACACCATCTTAAACACACATTGTGGTCAAATATTATCAAAAACGGTAAAGTAGCTGATGAGTTATAGAAAGATTAAAGGTGTTACTAACGTATACATGTTAGTAACACATTTTATTTTTCAATAACTTATGAACCGCTTCACCGATTTTAATAATATTTGGCCACAATGTGTCTAGGGAAGGAAAAAACATTTTTTAATTATTAGTATCATCAAGACTGCCAGCGAGGGGATTAGCTTAGTGATCACGATGCCTTTTTATCAGGTAACCTGCCCTGTATTGACCGAATACGTACTGACTGATAACATAGTGTTGTATCAGACATTGACCTGATATAAACATCCGGGATACAACGAAGTGAAAACTGACGTTCCATTGGTCGGATGACGTCACGTGACGTTACCGAATGACGTCAGTGTAATGACGCAACGTAAACAAGTCCGCGTTCTGTCCATAGAATGCGACGTCATCTAATGTCATTTTCGAGCATAAAACGTTACCTGATAAATAGAATACCAGGCTAGTGTATTTTGATATCAAGTTTGTCAGGCTCGGCTCGGAAACGGTAGGAATTCCTCGGCAAGCCTCGGAATTCCTACGCGTTTCCTAGCCTTGCCTGATAAACTTGATATCAAAAGACACTAGCCTGGTATTCTCTATGTTAGTAGTATGCAGCCACAACACCTGACTTAATGAGTATATGACAGTGTATTATCATCAGTGTACGTGCGCGTGTGTTTGAGCGGGTCTAATGGTTTATTACATATATCAAATTATAAAACCCAGGGCCCAGTTGCTCAAAACATCCGTTAGCTTAACGGACTGTTAAATCCTTAACTC
The DNA here is from genome assembly GCA_029237695.1 of Conchocele bisecta. Taxonomy (NCBI): domain Eukaryota; kingdom Metazoa; phylum Mollusca; class Bivalvia; order Lucinida; family Thyasiridae; genus Conchocele; species Conchocele bisecta. The sequence continues at coordinate 21,529,101 of CM055279.1, read as the reverse complement.
AATGGTTAAAATCTCTGTTAAAACAGAGATTTTAACCATTCAGTTAAAACAGAGATTTTAACCATTCAGTTAAGGATTTAACAGTCCGTTAAGGATTTAACAGTCCGTTAAGCTAACTGGTGTTTTGAACAACCGGGCCCAGGCTGATACAAGTACAAAGAGAAATAAGTCAGATACCACTTTCCCTGGGCAATAATATATCTCGTGTCCGTTGTGCATGTACAACAAACGAGGTGTATGATCACGTGGTTACAACAGCAACAAAAAGTACTGAAACTTCCAGAAGCCCTCCGATTCAAAGTACGTATCCTTTTATTATGTCCTTATTATGTAACGGAGTTTTATGAAATATGGCGCATAAAACGCGTCTTGTTAAGCTGCATTTGGTGGTCTACTGTTGTACCTTTAATTTATTTTTCTGTTCATATGACCTTTAATGAGAATTTTAATGAGAATATGACCTTTAATGAGAATTTTAATGAGAATATGACCTTTAATGAGAATGAGAATTTTAATGAGAATATGACCTTTAATGAGAATTTTAATGAGAATATGACCTGTAATGAGAATTTTAATGAGAATATGACCTGTAATGAGAATTTTATGACCTTTAATGAGAATTTTAATGAGAATATGACCTGTAATGAGAATTTTAATGAGAATATGACCTGTAATGAGAATTTTAATGAGAATATGACCTTTAATGAGAATTTTAATGAGAATATGACCTGTAATGAGAATTTTAATGAGAATATGACCTTTAAAGAGAATTTTAATGAGAATATGACCTGTAATGAGAACAACAATGCATGTACAGTGTATGCGAGCAGTGTAGACCCATATCAGTCTGCACGTCCGCGCAGTCTGATCAGGTTCTGCACGGTTCGTCATTCAGTCAGTCAAGCATCCGTTATGATCCAAACACAGACTATCGATACTTTATATTAGTATGTCGTAGTACTCTTAGAGTAGAAAATCCGGGGTTGAGTGGCCACATGTGTCATAGGCCCCATGTCTCTAGTCACAGCCACATATGTCCAATTACCACGGGTGGCAATGTGTATGATCACGTGGTACTAACAAAAATAGCAAGTACTGAAATTTCCAGAATCTATCTGACTCAAAGTACCTATTCTCTTATAGTGTCCTTATTACGTAACGGATTTTGATGAAATATGGCGCATCAAACGCGTCTTGTTACGCTGCATTTGGTGGTCTCTGTATTTTCGCCCAAACTTCTGTCGTTTTTGCAAAAAATCTATGTCCGTGTCTCCGACACTGAAATCGATTCTTCGCAAAAACGACATAAATCTGTGCCAAACTCCCTGGATCACCAAATGCAGCTAATGAAGACGCGTTTGCTGCGCCATATTTCATCAAAATCCGTTTCATATTAAGGAAAATATCAAATAATACTTTCAAGATTTCAACACTTTGAGCCACTGTTGTTGTTGTTATAACCACGTGATCATGCACCTTGAATTAGCAGCCTATGCTCAATAAATGTAAATCCATCAATTGGAATTTACGAAGATTTTGTCGTACGAAGTTTAGTGAAACGGGCCCCAGTATCGCCCATATACATGTACTTGACATGTTACATGCTCCTTTTGTTCTTCCGCTGAGAAGATCATTTATGGCATATTTACGGCATCTACGTTGTACTGACACATTCAGTCGCGTTCTATCACATAACGTGGTCTCTGCACACGCCATACACCGGTGCAGCTCTTTGAATTGACATCAAATGCTCTGCGTAAGTTGGCCTTGTCATATGTGGGTTTGTGCTTCCATCTGCAACTGGCATGCCAGTGTATGGTAGTGTATCGTACATCAAACTACTGTCTGTTCCACGTTTAGCCGCCGACGAACTTTTGGCAATTAAACACATTAAATCTAAAAAATATTTAAAAGTAAGTACTTTTTCATCAATAACAAAAGTCACCCTCCCCTAATAAAAATTATTTCATGAAAATATTGATGGTTTCGGATTCAATTTTTTGGAAATTGACTCCCCATGTTAAATTCTCATAGGAAAATCGTTTTTTCGCAATAAAATCAATATTTGATGGAATTTCATCAAATAATTTATTTTTGGAGAGGGTGACTTTTTTGTTATTCGTGAAAAAGTACTAACTTTTAAATATTTGTTAGATTTGTTAGATGTGTTTAATGGCCAAATGTTCGTCTGCAGCAAAACGTAGAAGACAGTACATGTATATATTGTATAATTATTCTTCCCAAATGAAGCAACGCATAATTTAATTTTCGGTTCCGTTTTGTTGTAAGATTTTATTTCAGAATATTTTACGACAAACAACAGCCCACCATACTTTTGAGAACATATATTACTACTTTTAGAATTTCTAGGAAATCGTTGGTCTGAGCTACCTATGATTTTTCAAAGCAAATATAAACGTTATGCATACACCAATATGACAGATTGTGTGATGTGAAAACTAGATGAAAATGAGTAAAGCTATTTATTATATACCTACCCACGAAATACATAGTTATACGATGTAAATAAAAGTCATATGTTCTCATGGATGAAATAAACAACTTCTGGTGAAAATACGACTACTTCCGCTATCTACATTCATAAAATGTATGTTCGGGAAAACAGCGCAATTAGGCTGCAAATACACATTCATTACCGTATACAGTCTAAAAAACTGCTAATTTCCATGGAGCGGTATATAATAAATAGAATATTCATATTTTTGCAACGAATATGACATATATGTTCATCTCGTGGTGTGAAATGACCATATTTCACTCGTGCCTAACGGCACTCGTGAAATATGGACATTTCTCACCACTCGATGAACATAATTTATATGTCATATTCGTTGCAAAAATATGAATATCCTCTATGTAATTATGAACTGGCAAGAGTTTTGTAGTTTATTGCATTTGTCACATGATGATAACGATGTAATGTATGGAAGCGTCCTGGTGCCAATGCTAAATTATATTTATCTCCTAATTAGGAGATACTAACTCTTAATTAGGAAATAATAACTCCTAATTGGAAGACAGTATCTCCTAATTATGAGTTAGTATCTCCTAATTATGACTTAATATCTCCTAATTAGGAGTTAGTATCTCCTAATTAGGAGATAAAACATTGTTTAGCATTGACACATACATGTATAATAAGTCCTAATTAGAAGATAATAAGTCCCAATTAGGAGATAGTATATCCTAATTAGGAGTCGCTAAATCCTAATTAGGAGATAGTAAGTCCTAATTCGGAGATAGTAAGTCCCAATTAGGAGATAGTAAATCCTAATTAGGAGTCACTTAGTCCTAATTAGGATATATTAAGTCCTAATTAGAAGTTAGTATCTCCTAAGGAGATAAAAAATATTTTAGCATTGGCACATTTACGCTTCCATAGTAAAGCGATATTTTGCGATGTAGACGCTGGCGGAAAATGTCCAACTTTGAAAAATCACTAATAATTTCAACAAGAGACTTGAATTGAAGAGCGTCAATGTTTTAGTGTGGGGTAAATCGGCAAATTGTGTTTACGTTCATTTCCTTGTAATGTAGTTTTATCGTACAAGACACCAGGAATCGTCGCATTTTGCATTTTTTCTGGATTTTGTGGAAGTTCAGCTTCCTAGTAACGCATGCGTACATGTAAACAGCCGATAGGTGGCGCGGTTACTTATTTATGCCGGAAGTAGTGTTGACCGCGAGTAAGCCGAACCGGCGACTATACCGGAAGCTAGTATATGGGTTTTTTTCCATCAGGTTTTTAAGAAATCACTGTTCATTGAATATCAGATCACTCCTGAAATATTGTGTGGACATGCTTTCTGTCTGTGCATCATTTGTTGGAACATACTGTTATATATGGAAGCCATGGAGGGACTTCTGACTTTAATACGTCTAGCTTTCTTACTTTCTACTTCCTTACTTCATTACTTCCTACTTCTAACTTCATTACTTCTTGCTTCTAACGTCTTTGCTTTTTACTTCGAACTTCCAACTTCATCATTTCTTACGTCTAACTTCCTTACTTCTAACTTCATTGCTTCTAACTTCATTACTTCTTAGAAGTAATGCAGTTAGAAGTAAGGACGTTAGAAGTAAGAAGTAATGCAGTTATAATTAAGTTAGAAGTAAGGAAGTTAGAAGTAGGAAGTAATGAAGTTGGAAGTTGGAAGTAAGAAGTAAGAAGTAAGGAAGTTAGAAGAAAGAAGTAATGAAGTTGGAAGATATAAGTAAGGAAGTAGAAAGTTACAAATAAGGAAGTTAGAAGTAATGAAGTTAGTCTCTCCAAAGCTTCTATAGTTATAACATAGCACGGTATGTCTTCCAGTTTATATACAAATTTCGCAGTGTCATCATAGCATTTAATAAAGCTTAGAATTGTGTATTAATTATTCATACACGGAAGTCTGCACTGCGATTACAGAGTACGTTTCGTTTTAGCCAACGGTGGTGAATCAAATTAAAACGATTATTAAACTGTGTTTAATTGAATAAACCATCATCAGCAAATGGTGTATTATGACACCGTCGTACAATGAGTGCACGATATGAATAGAACGTGTGTAGGTCACTGAACTCCATATAGAGAATAGTAGGTTAGTTCCGTGAATGGGAAAACATTTCTGGGAAGGCTTAGGAAATGGGATGGGCGAGGCTCTGCCGAGCGCATCCCGTTTCCGTGCCGCGCCAACTAAACGTCTGATATAAAATGTATACTAAGGCCAATCAATACGTGGGGTAATGGTGAATATGAATGTTTATTTTGCCGGAAAATGTCTCCGATATCTGTGATAGAAAGAAAAGTGTGTGTCTACTGAGTGGGCATGTACCTTTAATAATACATGTAACATGGGACCGGCAACCCATCGCATCATCGAAGTTCGCAGATATTTATTTCGAAAACCAGTCATACAATGTGTTGCCCGTTAATGACGGCCGACAAACCCTTAAATTAATTCCGCATGAGCTCGAAACTTGCAGCTTCTTTCGATGTCATTTACGATAATGAGTGGGTATTTTTAGAAAACAATATCGGCGACACACAGCGATAAGGGAGGTTATACCAGGACATGGCCCTTTATCTGTTTATTATATTATAATAGTTCCGCACTGCACTGGATGACCTGGGGCGCATTTCACTAAACTTCGTACGACTAAAATGTTCATAAGTGCAAAATTATAATAGTCTGTAAATTTATTATTAACATTGTTTTCGTGTAAACAAGTATTGGATTTACATTTATTGAGCATAGGCTGCATATGCAGCCTATGCTCAATAAATGTAAATCCATCAATTAGAATTTTCAGACGATCCTAAATTTGCACTTACGAACATTTTAGTCGTACGACGTTTAGTGAAACGGCCTCCTGTTGACCGTTTTATACCAGATTACATCCATTTTTATACAAGCCTGAACCTACAATGTCGGTTAAAAATAACATTCTGTTAACTACCCAAGTATTGGATCAATTATTCAAACTTTAATTACACTGACGTTGCAATTACGACGATAATAATAGGAGTAAGGACTGACAAAATAGTCCTTAATCATTTTGCAATGGTGTGTTCCCAAATCAGCCAGTGCATCCACGTAGCCAATATGCAGCCCTTGGTATGTACTTATCGCTCTTTGTCAAAGCGGGTTATATTAATCGAACACAATGATCAGGGTGTGTGCTGGTTGTTTATTTCATGTGAGAATTGGTGCACTTCATGCACCGGCACTACAAATTGGAGAAAACGGGCTTACAGCATTTATGTCCAGTCTTGCACATGGGGTCGTTTCACTAAACTTCGTACTACTAAACATAAATGTTCGTAAGTGCAAACTTATGATTGTTTATAACATTGTTTTTTTATAAACAATCATTGGATTTACATTTATTGAGCATAGCTATGCTCAATAAATGTAAATCCATCAATTAAAATTTCCAGACTATCCTAAATTTGCCCTTACGAACATTTTAGTCGTACGATGTTTAGTGAAACGGCCCTCTTGCATGTTAGCACACGCTTGGTGTCAGATAAATAAACACCTGGGGGCCGTTTCACTAAACTTAATACGAATAAAACGTGCGTAAGTGCAAATTTAGGATCGTGTGGAAATTACAATTGATGGATTTACATTTATTGAGCATAGGCTGCATATGCAGCCTATGCTCAATAAATGTAAATCAAATAATTGTTTACAAGAAAACAATGTTAATATAAAATGTACACTATCATAATTTTGCACTTACGAACATTTTAGTCGTACGAAGTTTAATGAAACGACCCCCGGGATATTTGCTAGACATGTGGCAGGTGATTGAATGAGTGATTGGTGACTAGTACAGACCCTGATCAGACTGCGTGTCTGCGGACAGCATAGAAATTATGGCCAGTGTAGATTCCGGCCATACTCCTTATGCTAGTGTTCGTATAGAGATTAAGAGGCATGGCTCATATTTCTATGACTGTCTGAACGTGGCAGAGTGTAGAACCTGATCAGATTCAGCAGGCTGATCCGCGTCTACTCTGGTCGTACAGTTTATATTTATAATTTCTCCTGTCACAGCCAAGTGTTCGTATCGAGATTTAGAGGCATGGCATATATTTCCCTGACTGTTTGTACGTTGTAGAGTGTAGAACCTAATCAAGTTCAGCAGGCTGATCTGTGTCTACTCTGGTCGTACATGTTATAGAGAATAGTAGGTTAGTGCCGTGAATGGGAAAAAATATCTGGCAAGGCTCAGGAAACGGGATGGGCGAGGCTCTGCCGAGCACATCCCGTTTCCGAGCCGCGCCAGATATTTTTCCCATTCACGGCACTAACCTACTATTCTATTTATCCCATCAACACCTACAAAAATTGTATTGACTGGATATCAAAAATGTTTCACGGCACCGTGCTTCACGGCGCATACGCACTGTGTTGACGGGATAAATATTTATAATTTCTCCTGTCACAGCCAAGTGTTCGCATCGAGATTTAGAGGCATGGAATATATTTCCCTGACTGTCTGTACGTTGTAGAGTGTAGAACCTGATCAGATTCAGCAGGCTGATCTGTGTCTACACTGGTCGTATATGTTATATTTTCAATTTCATATGTCACAGCCAAGGACAGCTACGGTTTTATTAGATCGTGGCCAGCTAACGTACAATTATACATTGTCGATCGTTCAATTAGAAATAATTAACAGGACAATTATTGTCAACTAACATAGTGAATCATTGGAAACTTGTTTTATTTTGAAGCTCGTTTTAGTCAACAGTTTCTGGTCTAGTACTCAGTATTTATTGTTTAACGTATCTGGAAGTATTATCGTCCGAGATTTCAGTGGATGCTTAACTTTTTGCATGCTGGGAAATGTTTGGGCCATACATAGTTCAAAAATAGCAGACAACAATTCATTACATTTTCTTTTATTTCTCCCTATTCATATTGCGAATATGTCTTGGAATTTCATTAGAATTGCGTCCGGTGGACACAATTCTAATGTTATTCCGAAACATATTTACAGAGAAAATTAAGAAACATACTCATAATTTGTTGGATGTTATTTTCACCGCTAGCATCAATGTGCATGATCACGTGGTTACACCAACAACAACAATGGCTGAAAGTGTTGAAAGCGCGCCAACTCCAAAGTATGTATTATCTTATATTTTCCTTAATAGGCAACTGATTTTGATGAAATATGGCGCAGCAGACACGCCTTCATGAGCTGCATTGGTTGGTCCCGGTAGTTCGGCACTTACTTATGTCGTGTTTTGCGAAGAATCGTCGATTCTTCGCAAAAACGACAGAAGTTTGGACCAAAGTACCGAGACCACCAAATGCAGCATAACAAGATGCGTTTGATGCGCCACATTTCATCAAAATCCGTTACATAATAAGGAAAAAATAAAAGAATACGTACTTTGAATCGGAGGGCTTCTGAAAGTTTCAGTACTTGTTGTTGTTGTTGTTGTAGCCACGTGATCATACACATTGAGCATGCAAAGAGTTAAGAATATAGACACAGGTCTCTTAATGTTGCGGATCGTTATATTTTATGTTTCATCTTTTACTTTTGAAACTGTGAACATTTTAATAGATAACGGAATATAATTTACTACAAGGAAACAAATACAACATACATGTAATGTAATGTAATGTACGTGCAACTAATGTGCCTCACAGTGGAGGAAATGGACATGCCTTCTAGCCAGCCTGCGCAGACCTCGGCATATATGAGACACGCCATGTGATTTTGTACCTTCGGACATCTGCGTAATTTCATGAAATACGTTTACAAACTTTACATTATTTTCCGTAAATTGCATACATTACTTATGAAACATATTGTACATTTTGTATTCGTATTTAATGAAATTACGCAGATGTCCGAATGTACACAATCATCTGGTGTGTCTCAGTTATAGTGATCACAGTGACATCCAGCAGTCCGTGAGTCCGTCCGTCCGTCCGTCCGTTCGTGGGTTCGTGGGTTAGTGCATGCGATTTTAAGTTATTCAATGTTTTACTGCAGCCAAAATTACAATTTTCGAAACAAAAATCGTGTGATTCTGGATATGTGAAGATAGTAATAGGCATATAGAATAATTAAACAAAACGGCGACATGTCGACAGCGGGCAGGCTTCGACTGGACATGGAATCGCCGGCCGCCGGTCTACGTTCGTCGTAAGTTTCCGTTTAGAATCGAAACTGTTATTGAATAAGTATGATACACATGTATGAGAACAAGCAATGTGAGATTGCGCACAGTTTCTGTAAATATTTTTCATGAAAAATCGCACATCTTAAGAAAGATGTGCGATTTTTCATGAAAAATATTTACACAAACTGTGATATTTTCTGTAAATGACGTCGAAAGTTGGCGTAATTTTCATTGAAAATGCGGAATTCTATTCTGAATTTGCTCTGAACCTTTCGTCAACTTTCAACATCATATACGGACAATATCGTAACATTTGTAAATAGTGTCCATACGATGACGCGATGGGCCGAATATCCTTGCGATATCGATGTGCTAAAGTATGACCAATCTCACTGCCAAATATCAGTGTTCATGATTGCAATACACACAGTGCACTTACTTCGGAATAATAATGATAGTGGAACATCAGCTCTAAACCGGAAACCCTGGGGACCTCCCAGGGTGTCCGGTTTAGAGAGGTTCCACTGTAATTATATAGTGTGAACATTCTGTAAACATAACTTGTGTGTTCAGAACTCTTCATTAAATGTCCAAGTTTTTAACTAGAAAAAAGCACATGTTGTTTACGTTGACGTGTAGCGTTAATTAACCCTTTCAACCCTAAGGAACTGGAATGGACTGTGATATGCTAATGTTCCGACCAATCCAATGGTCACAAAATGATTTTCAGATTCGTCCATTTATGAAAATGGGGTGTTTTTGTTCTAAGAAATATGAAAATTACTTGCAAAAAGTGCAGATCCTGATGAGACGGCTCGTTACGAGCCGGCTCATCTGGATCTGCACTGTTTGCATAAACCGCTATAGCGGGCTTTCGGGTTCAAAGGTTAAAGTAATATCTTTTAATTTACTATTGATACGGTCGTAGAGAGCAGCGTGTTGTCTAGGCTGGCACCTGCAGTGACAGGTCCCGGATTTTGACCCACGTATACAGTGGAACGTCTCTCAACCGGACACCCTGTTGACAGTATATTCAGTATAATAAGTCTGCATACTTTTAATCATCAAATATATGCAGTCGTTAGTTCTATATGAAATAATGCATTTCGGGAAAAACAAATGATTACTCCCTCAAAGTATACTTTGCTAGATAAGTATACTTTGCAATTTTGATGAAATCGGCTACAGAAGTATGAATGTCAACAAATGCTATAAGTCATATTTCTCCAGTCACAGCCAATGTAAAGTACATTTTTTGTCTTGCCTAATATACATGGAATGCAATGGAACCTGTCTAAGTATGATTTCATTTGAACCTTAAAGCAGTATCCCGTTTAGAGAGGTTTCACTGTTTTATTTGTCAGTTGCATTTTTATCACGATCACGTTTATGTTCTACTGTCTGTTCCACGTTTTGTTGCCGACGAACTTTTGGCTATTAAACACATTAAATCTAAAAAATATTTAAAAGTAAGTACTTGTTTATCAATAACAGAAAATTCACCCTCCCCAAATTATTTTTTTTGACGAAATTCCATCAAATATTGATTTTATTGCAAAAAAAAAGATTTTCCTATGGGAATTTAACATGGGGAGTCAATTTCCAAATTTTTTCGTTTTTTGATCCTGAAGGATCAAACAACGAAAGATTTTGGAAATTGACTCCGAAACCTGACGAGATGTAAAGTTAGATTTTGAAAATCGGTCCACAAATAAAAAGAATTAAAAATAAATCTATTTTATGTTAAATTCCCATAGGAAAATCTTCTTATCGCAATAAAATCAATATTTGATGGAATTTCATCAAATAATTGTTTTTGGTGAGGGTGACTTTTTTGTCATTGATGAAAAAGTTCTTACATTTAAATATATTTTAGATTGAATGTGTTTCATAGCCAAAAGTTCGTCGGCAGCAAAACGTGGAACAGACAGTATATGCTTGTCTGCAAGTCTGATATGTGGCTGTGACTGGAGAAATGGGGCTATTTACATCTGTAACCAGTGTAACCAGTGTCACCAGTGTAGCTGCTGATCGAATAGAACACTCGTGTAGCCAGATAACGATCTATATTGTTGGGGACAAGCTTGACAGGTGTTTCATTGATGTAATGGTGAACAGTGCGGATCCTGCGTAGACTGTGCGGATGCACATACTGATCTCAAACTACGCTCGTCACAAAACCCGTTATGCCCAATTTTCCCAGTTACAACCACAAGAGCTCCAGATAAGGTGCGTATTGGCGTATATATGCACTTTACGCAGAAAACGAATTGATTATCCAAAGTGGGAGTACAAAATAGTCACAGCAGTTTGAAAATACGCATTGATTTTCAAATTTAGTAGTGAAAATATGTAATAAAGGTGAAAATTTACTTAGTTGAGCTGCAAAAAGCAAACTGTGTTTGCTTTTTGCAGCTCACATAAGTGAATTTTTAAATTTGTTTCATTTGTTCCCTATTTAATAAAGAAGAACGTCAATAATACATATGTAACAAGAACAATTATAACATGAATGATCATGTTATAAAAGAACGCTTTGAGTGTATGTTATTATTATTGAGGCCAACTACATGTTTGCAAGTAGCATGTAAAGTACTAGATATCAGGGTATGGGATCAGTGGTTTCCGAACCTGTTTTTCCGACGTGACGTATTCTGTGACGTCATTTTTACAGTAAATTTTCTTGAAACTTTTCCAAGCAAACGGACGGATTTCGATGATATGTATCACACCATAGAAGTGACATACCGGTTCGATGATATGTATGACACCATACATTCACGTTCTTTAGATTTATATTCACATCCATGGTAACCGATTCTTCGTCAAAACCAGAAAAATTGTTAGATTAAAGCAAACTATACCATAATGCAAGAACTGGCATCATTAAACGAAGCTAATCCCCTCGCACTGGCATCATTAAACGAAGCTAATCTCCTCGCTGGCAGCCTTGATAATAAAAAAAGTACTCCGTGACCTTGGGCGGTCGAACGTGGGTCATATGAATCTACTCATATGCTAAACCATGCTCCATCCATACACACATTATGGTCAAATAATATCAAAATCGTGGAAGCAGTTCACAAGTTATTGAAAAATGAAATGTGTTACTAGCGTACGTACATACGTACGCAGTACATGGACTAACGATATACCAGCTCTTGCCTATCGGCGAGGGGATACTAATTGGCAACCTGTTAAGCATTACTGCGTTATGTTTCATTAAACTCTGTCTTTCCATTATAAAGATATTACATTCAACATCCTGCACCAACTTTAATTGACATGGCGCAATTTTAAATATTGCGCGGGCCCAATTTTCCCAATTTTAGTACTTTCCCCTAACAAAAAAACCCGAGCCGCGATCTATAAACTTACCCAGGGAGATTACATTGCAAAACTAGTGTAACGCGTCCACTGGCGGTTTGTTTCGGTGAGTCCGCACAGTACAACTGTACAACAGTCCGACTTGGCAACGCCACCTAGCGACTTATCACCGGCACTGCAGTGCATGATATAAAAATCCTAAAACCATCAACTTCTAAAACTGGCGTTTTGAAGAAAGTCATGAAATATGCAATCTTAAATTCGATAAAATTGACGCAGTACAATTTGAACGACGTTATAAGCCAAAGATATGAGTGCCAGAAATAATCCACATTCAGACACATGAAAATGTTTTGCCATTTCTCCATTTCATTGTCGAAACTCCAGACGGTTTTACAGAATGTGAAAGCCATAGAAAATGTATACTGGTATATAAAATACTCCTACAAGCACCAATATGAACTTGTGAGTGAAATTCACGACAGGTCATACATTACATCGAAACAGAAATCATTGCCTTTGAAAAAGTCTGAGAAATATTACACACACACAAGTACACATTCAAACGGCTGTATGTCAAAAATTGTTCTGCGACTTTGCACTGCAGTGGAGTATCAAGATTCATGCAGAGGGGTGTGAATTGTGAATGGAGTTTGGAAGGGGGTGCGAGAACATACATTCAATTTCTTCCATTGTAGTGATTTTCACATATATTATACAGGTAGTTATTTCCCCCAGAAAACGTAGGTTAAAGTAAAAAAATACACACCTGACCAAATGTTACGGGATGCAATTACACACCATGTCACTGGACTTTGTACTGTACACCCACTGGTGAATCCATGTGACAAGTGTTTTGTATGATGTGGTGTTTGTGAATGAGCTGATAAGACAAGTGTCGTGCCTTTGCACTTAATGACTGGGTGCCAGACATCCTTCAGCAAAGTTGCAAATCATGATTTGAATTGGGGTCCCATCTGTTTGGCACAAAGTGTTCTTTACAGGAATTAAATATTAAATAATAATATAATTGTGTAACTATTCCAACAGTTTTCAAAAATACGAGTGCCCGCTACACAGAAATATTCACTTAGTAATATTAGGTTTACTGATAGGTTGTATCATCGCTATTTTGATTGTAAATGAGGCAGGTCATTTTTAAATTATTTATATCAACTAAATGTGTCACCTGAATAAATATTTGTATTGACTTGTTACAAAATATGATCATTGCACATCAAAAGATAAATAGAGAGAATAAATAGTTGTTTCCATTAACATTTTAAAGAGTCAATGTTATCGCCCTTGATATCAAAGTGGCAATTCAAGCTTGATGTAAAAATAAAAATAATAATGTAAAATTAACATGGTTGATATGATTTTTTATTTTTTTAAGAATTTTACCAAATTTTTCTACGACGGCCATCTTGGATTATGCGACAACCTCCATTTTAACAAATATGAAAATGCTTCACCCACGCACCACAACTGTGAAGTCTGACCAGCGTCGGCCAAACGGTACATGAGAAGAAGACGAAATCTATAATTAAAGGATGACCTGTCAGCGGCCATCTTGTATGATGTATCATCCGATTTTGACAATACCCACGATACCTTCGATTTGATATATATCGGGACCATATTAGGTCAAATTTGAAATATCGCCATGTGCCAAATACAAAATCAATGCGTAAAAGAAAAAACAAAAGGAGAACACTGGAATATTAGTGAGGCAAGAGTTGTGATAACTATACAAAAAGGAATTCCAGTTATGCTCGGGACACAAAATCAGTACATGTATCCGAAAAAAACAAAAGAAATCAGTACATGTATGGTAAGATATGTTATTCTTGCTTTTAAGGACTAGAGCAAGTGAGCGTGGGGTCTCACACATACCCTCGGCCGTAGCAAAGTCATTTGGCCTTGACCTTTGGCATGAAAGCCGCTTAGGTGAGATATAGAATGAAAATAGGTCTGTTGATAAAGAAGTATGTGACATTTCCAGTTGATCCAACATACGGTTGCAGATAAATTGTGTACTTAAAACTTTAATGCAAATATTTCAAAACATTTAACACAATTTGACCTTGGGCATGAAAGTCACATGTGTGGGCTATAAAATGAAAATATGGATGTTGATTGTTGATAGACAAATATATGAAGTTTCAATTCAATCTGACTTACGGTTGCAGAGAAATTGTTTACTTAAAACTTTAACGCATATATTTCAAAACATTTAACGCAAGTTTCAAAGTAATTTCACCTTCACTGTGTGCATGAAAGCCGTATGAGTGGGCTATAGAATGTTTGTTTAATGGTGTTTAACGGCTATCAACAGCTATGGTCTAATAATAATTTTCATCGAGAAAAATAAAGTCAGCCTGAAATTAGAATAACCTGACCTGATGCAGGTCCATACCACACCAAAGTCACTTGGCCCCTTTCCCTAAAAAAGGATTGCGAATAATCGTAATACTCACACAAGAGATATAACCAGATTCAACTGTCACATACAAAATGCCAAAGACGTATGTGAGGGCCAAACCAGGTCTCCAGTCGGATTTCCGGTAAGGATGAATCGCGATTGTTAAATTACCCATCACATGCACCCACCAGGGCTATAGAAAGAAAATATTGATCTTCTAACTTCATAAAGAAGTATATATATGAAGTTTCAAGTCAACCCGACTTGCGGTTGCAGAGACATTGTGTACTTAAAAACAAATTTGACATGTTTGATGCAAATATTTCAAAACTTTAAGTAATTTGACCTTGTGCAGGAAAGCCACATCGGTGTGCTACAGTATAAAAAATATGGATGACGATAAAGAAGTACATGAAGATTCAACTCAATGCGATTTACGGTTGCAGATATAATGGGTACCCAAAAACCTTTAACGCAAATCTTACGGATGGACGAAAATACAAAAACTATATACACCTCGACATACTTTGTATGCCTGGGTATGAATCATGATTGAAGGCACTGTGTTACAGATGATGCCTCAATATGTTGTTTGTCACATCATGCACTGCAAATGACCAATATCAACCAATTGCACCATTTCATTCGAAGTCAAATTTCGAAGTCGAAATTTATTGTACACATGTAATTTGTTACAAGTTTGACCATTGGGCATTGATTTCAATTATAATCATGATAATAGCACAAAAATACATCATTAATTCGTAAATTTTCGTTTCCTTCGAAAGTCTACAAAGTTTGTCTTTGGTCTATTCTGGATGTTTCAAGTAAAATCCTTTATTGCGAAGATAACAGAAACCATGTGAAACCAACCAAATATAGACTTTATAGACTGTGGACGTTAAACAGAAATTTATGAATCAAAGATTGAATGCAATTACCTTAAATGTTAATCATTCTAGGTTGGCGGTAGGATTTTTAAATTTGCTCAAATATGTGTCTGTGACTGGAGAAATGGGGCTTATGGGATTTGCGACCAGTGTAGATACACATATCCGCACAGGATCTGCACTGTTCACCATTGCATTAATGAAATCTCCATCATGCTTCTAACAAGCCACATCATTATCAGGCTACAGGAGTGTACTATTTGATCAGGAGCTACACTGGTCACAAATCCCATAACCACATTTCTCCTGTCACAGCCAACGGTTAATGTAACGGACCAATACCTATAAATACATTAAATATACCTAAAAGCATCAATAAGTGAAATAAAATAGGCTAAACAAATTATTTACTCCCATATATCACACATGGAGTAAATACATTTTGTTTAGCTTATTTTTCTTCTCACTTATTGATGCTCTTAGGTATATTTAATGTATTTATAGGCCATGGTCCGTTACTTCAACCTGAGGTCACAGCCACATAGTGTAAAAAGCATAGTAAATATATTTCTGACCATTTCAATATCTAGTCCTTCGAGTGTCACATAATCAGAAAATGTACAAATGTCATTCTGTCCACCACAATAATGAGTCACCGATTCAAAAATATTGACAAATCTTAAAACTGCACAGTCAGATTTGTGTGAATAGATTCATTCTCAATTCCATCAACACAAGAAGTAACATGTCTTCACGACACTCCTTTCAACAGGTTGATTAGATGAATTAGAGCAGAAATCAGAGTTAAGAACCAACACAAACACTGCCGCTGGCATGGATGGTACTCCGGTTAAATGGTTAATTTTTTGTAACTGAACTTGTCTTTCTCAAGCTCTTCCTCGAGGGTTATATTTTCAGATGTCGCTGATCTTAAGATGATGACAGTCTGTCATGGCGACACTATATTTTGCTTCGTGTAGGTCAGGAACTGGATCAGTTCCCATTTCGCGAGTGTTTGGCAACTTGTTGCCCAGGTGGAGTTGTGTCTTCGGGCAGCGATTCTTCTGGTGGCCTTTGTCCTTCAACAGCAGAATGAGAAACAATTTCCGCCTTATCTGCTTCTTCTGAAACCGCCCATATACTATCTCAATAGCCCTGCTGGTGTCTGCCTCGACTGCAGGGTGAAGTTGAAGAGGCTCGACGAATAATCCAGATGGCTAAGATCTGTAGACGGCTTCCCTGAAACAAACAATCAAACACTATTATGTACATGGTTAGCCTTTTATTGAATTTCTTACCAGTATTAACCATTACTCAGCAAATGACTCCGCAACTTTCCAACATGAAACAGTGCTTAGAGAACTACATCCCACCCTGGGCATCAAACTCACAACACTTGGATAAATGTGGTAAGCGAGTAAGCCACATTGTTCATAGTTGTGAACAGTAACTCTTGAAATCTACAACCGTACTGTCCGTAGCAGAGTTACGTTTCCATTCATAGTCTTCCTCTGCAGAATAGTGAATAAGAGATCTGGTTCGCAAATTACATGTAGCAGCTAAAGTTGGGGTCCTATCCACAGGTTGAAGTAACGGACCGAGATATATATATGTGTGTGTTATAGAGGGAGTAACAAAACTTTTTTTAGCTTTTTGTTTCGTTTATGGACGCTTTTTAGGCATATTTAATGTATTTATAGACCTCGGTCCATTACAATGTACTTCAACCTGTGGTCCCATCTAGTAGGCATAACAGTTTGCCTATAAGAATTAAATAAGTGTATAATTGTGTAACTACGGTACATGTATTCCGCCAGTTTTAAAAATTACGAGTGCAGGCCCACTATACACTATAATCATTCAGTAATATTGATTTTACTGATAGTGACTCGCGGTGGTATCAGGCTATTTTGATATGCAAATGAGACATGACATTTTTATTAAATTTATACCCATTAAATGTGTCGCCCGAACAAATATTTTTTTTTATTGACACATTATAAAGTACGATCATAGTGCACATAACAAAACTAAGCAGACAGAATATAGTTTCCATTAACCTTTAATGGAAACACGGTTATCGCCCCTGATATCAGTGACGAAATTCACGTTTCATACAAAAAGAAAAAGTACATGTATATTTTCACGTACATGTACAAATGGGGGGAAAATCCCAAAATCAGAACTGAATATTTACAATAACAAAACTATATATTCAGCGCTGAAATCAGAATAATCCTGGTCCGATACCAGGTCCTCGCCACACCAGAATCACTTGGCCCTCCCAAAAGCAGTAGGATAAGTAATAATATCTTACTACTTTTATAATGGGCAATAACCCAATCAACTCCAAGGTAACAAAAGAGCCAAAGATAAAAATGTACTGAAGGGTCAAACCAGGCAAATAGTGATTCCTATATGGAGGAACCACTACCGTTAATTTAAGTCGTCTCGTTCTCCCGACCACCACCCACGTAAAGTTTTGTATTACTTTTATAATAGTTTTTTTTTTTCAGATGGAAAATATACAAATTAGGTCACAATTAACAACTAAAGTGTAAATCAGATCTGATTAGCTATTCTGTAGAGGAAGCCTACGTATATCATTTATTTGTTTGTTGGGGTCTAACGGCCTATCAACAGATGCGGTCATCTAAGGCCGGGTCAATGGGTTTAGTAATAAATCCCATTACCTGTACAAGTACATGTTCAAGTACATGTACAAATGGGGGGAAAATCCTAAAATCAGAAATTAATATTTACAATAAAAGAACTATATACTCAGCCCTGAAATCAGGATGATCCTGGTCTGATGCCAGGTCCTCGCCACACCAGAATCACATGGCCCCTCCCAAAAGCAGTAGGATCAGTAATAATCTTACTACTTCTATAATGGGCAATTACCCAATTCAACTCCCATGTAACAGAAAGAGCGAAAGATGAAAACATGCATGAGGGCCAAACCAGGCAAATCGTGATCCATACGTATTACTTTATAATATTTTTTTTCAGATGGAAAATATACAAATTGTGTCACAATTAACAACTAAAGTGTAAATCAGATCTGATTAGCTATTATGTAGAGGAAAGCCTACATTGATGAATGGAATAGTAACTCTGCTACAGACGGTACTGGAGTAGATTGCAAGTTATTGTTCGCAACTACAATAACATGGTTCAATAATAATGAGACATCAGTGATTCGATATTTTATGTACATATTGGTGTCGTTTTTCTAGTTTCGATGTAGAACCAATAATTCATTAAACTGTGTTTATTCCATTGGGTGACAGTCCAGTTGTTACATTTATAACAGTATAGCCAATTGTTCTCGTCATTTTTTTAATTTTATTTCCACTTCAAGGGACCAGGGGTCTCAGAAATGTAATTTCCGTTATGTACATTTACATGACGTAAATATAGCTTTACATTTACATTTTTTTCTTTTCAACGGCATAAAACATACAACTGAAGGGGCATCTATTTAGAAAAGTGTCAAGAATATGGTAAGCTAATTGTATTAGTGCGAAACAGAGAAATTTAGTAGCAAGTCGTGGAATTTCTCATTTATGGCAACCCAACAACATGTATTTAATATGAATCAGTAAAGTTAAGCAAAACAAAATAGCTTGGCAACTAACAGAATGCCGTGTTTTACCACATGTACCAAACATCGTTATATACATGGTATTATACATAGTTTCTTTACCGAAAAAAAAAATATTTCCTTATAAATTGTGTGATTTGTCAGTAAATTACACGGGACACCAGATGTACATAAAATATAGAATCACTGACATACATATCTGTACATGTATCAAACCAATGAAAACTGACATTCTGATCTGCATATAAAAAATGTCATTTCGGCTAATTCTGCGCACCGGCTAATGCACAATTCACGTAATGTTTTGCCCAGCTTTAATTACGTCGAATAAATTATGTTGATTTTGGAATAAATCAGCTGATTAACGGTATACTAAGTCACAATTTTATCCCATTCCGATAGTTTGGTAAAAAGTTATTCAGAACATGGTCAAAATGATTAGTGGTCCTGCTTACTAAATTAATAGATCAACAACAGATCTGTTAAAAAAAGCTTCATAAACCAATAATACACATGCAAATATACCGACATTGGTTATTATTTTATTCCCGTATTATTCGCAAAACTCAAGGACAAAATGGACTGATATTTTGATCAAATTTGGCTGGGTCTCCGCTAGGCGGATACAGATAATAGACGACAGATGAAATAGTAAAAGCCATCTGTTTAGCCGTGATTATCTTGGCTAAGAACTGCCTTGAATGTTCAGGAAATTTAGACTGAATATGGACATTTCACGAAAATTATTATTAGGTGTGCAGAATTAACAGACACGATTGTAATCCCAACAAACATACAGTCTCCACCCCCGACCCATATTTCGCGAGGTCACCCCAATGAAGCAAAGAAGTCCCTCATCACCACCCCAGACCAAACATGGGTACCCTGTGTACAAATAAATTTTAGGAAGCCCACCCACTGCAATACAAATACTTAATACAAATACTGCATTTCAATTTTTTACTTGTTTGGTCACTGTTGTTTTATTTTTCTAAATCGTGTAAACACACTGACTTTCTGAAAACACTTGTCTTAAGAAAACAACATGAATAATCAGACATGTAAAATATTGGTGTGTGCAAAACCACATACACGGTGCGAAGCCGGGTACACTTACTTAATAGAAATACTGCACCGGCCTATATTCATGATATTTCGGGGAAAAGTCACCGCTGTGCAAATGCATGCAGTGTACCTGGATTCGCACACCTCAATTTTTTACTTATTTCATCACTGTTGTTACAGTTTTTATAAACACATTTTACTCTCGTGGGGGGGGGGGGGGGAATGAAAGTAGACAGTAGTGTCTTTTTTAAGTGGCTAAAAGCCTATACTATATAGACAATAGATAACAGATAATAGCCTAAATAGATAATGAATTGACTTGTTGGACTGAAAACATATATTCAAAGTGAATCTACAAGTATCGAGGTGCCACAAACACACAGAGTCCGAGAGATGCACCATAAATTCGCTATTTAAACAACAATTGTGGAAACAACATTGGTCGCGAAAACCAATGACTCGGCACATGCACAGGCAATGTTGAATATCCCCCACCCACTTGAATTCATGTTAGATTGAATACAATGGAATTATTTTAGTAGCCCTGTGGTTAAAAGTGCTGTCGAAGTCAGCACGATTCAAATATTGGTCAACAGTAATAAAGAAATAATTCCTACCTGAAACGAATGTTTCGTGTCTGGCAGCTGGTAGACTTTAAATGTAGGTCAATTATTGATGCGTCTTGGCTGTCGCCGTATTGTCCTCTCAACTTTAGCAAATTTGCAGAAATGTACGTCTGTAGCATTCACAAATCGTCGAGTACACAATGAGTATCTGTATTTCCGTAATTAGAGCTTATCAACAATGAAGACAGCAATAATGACACGATGGCTTCGACCAGTACGTGTAATGGCAATATGACCAATCATTGTATTATTACGCGTTTGGCAGGACACGAAATATAGTATGACGTCACAATGAAAATAAAATCGCATTTAACAACAAATAGCTGACTTTTTAAACGTAAATGTGTTATTGGTTGGTATATTACATTAAAAAAAAGTGTCCTGTGTCCAATAAATTGGACACATGACACTATGGCGTTTAGTAAAAAGGTTCAAATATTGACTCTATATGTGCCGGACGTTCTAAATGAGGCTCCATACGGGATAATCTATTTAAACTAAATTTCATTGGGAAGCTATTTTTTTGCAAATTACATGCGTATTATTATTTTAATATAACCTATCAATGTTTACAGGTGTTAGCATGTTTCAATATTGAACTAACATATAGCTTGTTGGTATTGGCACACTTTCATTTTACGAAGTTTCCCGCAGCGAACCCCATTCGGCCCATCGACCGATTGTAATTATAGAACGCCTGTAACTATTCACGAGAATATAGGCGTTCTATGAAAAAAATTCAATTTTAAATATGGGGGATATAATACTCTTTAGATACAACACTTATCTGGAGCTCTGCAGCCACATGTAATTGTCCATGCTTTAATACAGCCATAATTGTATACTACGGAATCCAGCATGGGACATGGAATGTTTTTTCCTAATTCATTCCCACGAAATAACAATTCGTTCCATCAATTTAACAATTCGTTCCCTCAATGTAACAATTCGTTCCCACGAATTAACAATTCGTTCCCACAAAATAACAATTCGTTCCCACGGGAACGAATTGTTAATTTGTGGGAACGAATTGTTATATCGTAGGTTCGAATTGTCATTTCGTGGGAACGAATTGTTAATTCGAGGGAACGAATTGTTATATCGCGGGAACGAATTGTTAATTCGAGGGAACGAATTGTTAAATTGAGGGAACGAATTGTTATTTCGTGGGAACGAATTCATAACAAAAATATCCATGTCCCCTGCGGGGCTCCTTAGTATACGACAGCCCAATTAATCTTCTACAATTTACTACCACTAATCTAGCCGCGATACTGAATTAGAACTAATTCATTTTCTCCACACGTGATTTCTAATATGGGTCAATTAAACCAAGGATTTAGTGTTTATATGTCTCTGATTAAACGAACATGGCGGTTAACTCAACCGATTAGCACAAAGCCATGGTGTTCCGAATGAATACAATTTGTATCCACGAGACGCTTAATTGTCTGTCGCCCGATATTACCGTTATGGTTTCATTCCAGTAAATCGAGGGTGGTTCTTAGTGTTCCAGTCAAAAGTAGTACATATTGAAGAAATAGTGCGAAACATTTTGCTTGCTTTGAGCTAACTGCTTGTGGTTACTGGTGAATTTCGCATTGGAATTATTAGAAGTACATATATGTTTAGTTTATTTATTTGCATTAAGCCAACTGGCCCATGAGCATGTACAACATATACAGAATAATTACAATACAGTGTGACTAATGGCATAGCGAAAATGTAATCTAAAGTTTGCAATGTACATGTACACATATATAATATATTTACGTTTACAATTGGCATATAAAGTTATGATAATTAAACGTACATGCCGACTCAGTAAGCACAAAATGTTCTTTATAGGAATTAAATAAGTGTATAATTGTGTCACTATTCCACCAGTTCTAAAAATTACAAGTGCCCGGAAAACAGATATAATCATTTAGTAATATTTATTTTACTGATAGTGACGCGCGTTGGTATTGGGCTATTTTCATATGCAAATGAGGCATGATATCTTTTACTTATTTATACTAATGAAATCCGTCACCTGAAAAAATAATATTTTCGACAGATTATAAAGTATGATCATTGCACATCAAAAAATAAATACAGAGAATAAATAGTAATGTCCGTTACCATTTTAAGGAAACACTGTTATCGCCCCTGATATCAGTGTGAAATTTTGTGTCTAAAATAAAATGTATGATAATGCCAATCAATACGTGGGGTAATGGTGAATGAATGTTTATTTTGCCAGAAAATGGCATACGTACAGAATATACAAAAGTATCTGTGTCACTATATTATAACCTACTGCGTGGTCATGTACCTTTAAGAGTGCATGCACAATACAACTATGTAATGTGTTACATATAGTGTGGGGACTGGGGGTGATTTCGTGTACATTTTTCTTTTAGAGCAAAACCTTGTTTTATCTTATTCTACATGACAAGACATTAAAAAAAAGATTGGGTGACAAGCCCAACTCAGGTACGTTTTCTCTATAGTCCATTTTAGTCCGGCAGCCAAGAGCTAAAATTACGATATTGGGTTGGTGTTTCATAGAATATTTCATTACTCTCCGTTCAAAATGAATACATTTTCAGTTGTTTCAATGGTCCGAGTGTTGCTAACAATGTTTTGGCACAAAATATTACCAAAACAATTGATTGTCGGAACGCAGTGACCATATTTTGCTCCAATTCTTGTCATGTAGAATAAGATAAAACAAGGCTTTGCTCTAAAAGAAAAGTATACACGAACTCACCCCAACCCCAGGAATAATACACTTTGAGATAAACCAAGGCGTTAGGATAAGGACGCTTGAAAGCTTGGTGAAATCGGATACGGGGCGAAGATACATTATATAACATATTAGACTTTATGTTGTCTTGTATAAAATACGATTCCTTAAGGCAAATGCCTTGCAAATAAATATGGCAAGTTTTCTAATAACCATGGCATTTTCTGAACTGATAAGGTCTATGCATTTTACCATACTTGGCCTTTTCCAATAACATTTCATAATATAAAATTTACGCAAATCTGTATACACGGTGCATTCCAAAACAAAGTGATACTCATCTTCTAGGATTGAACAAGATTGAGTTTAGTACATCGTCCAGATTCGATTTCTAGACGATGTGATGATGTTCGTAACTGTGCCATGTCGATACGAAATTTAGATACCTTAACATCATTTAAGTAAGGTTTAAAAGAAAATGATGCAACATTATTGTAAAATACTGTTCTACTACTATTATGAAGTATATCATTCCAGTTCTGTATGAATTGGTCGGTCATTCTTTGTTTTACAAGTGATAAGAATATATCGAAATCGCCACCACCTTGGTGTATCTAAGCATAACCAAGACCTAATGAGAAAATTAAATCACGGACACGTGATGCCCAGTTCGTTTTAGCTGGATACCTTTGTATGTCATTTACAAGTGGTTCGTATACAAGCTTGTTATACTTCAAGTTACTGCTATAACACAATTTTAACCAGTATTTCATAATGTTTGAATATCTACGTACTATCAAATTTGTACGTCCAAGCTCTCCATACATACAATCATTTTTTGTACACTGTTTAACACCCAAAATTCGTTTGCAGAAGCTACATGTAAGTTCGACCCTTTCAATAGTGTGTGCCTTTGTGAAACCCCATTCTTCTGAGCCATAATGTAAAACAGGTATAATAAGTGTATCAAATAGATCTATACTCAACAAAACTAGAAACGTCCCTGTTTTATAGCCGGTGTAGCTCTGTCTATGTATGTACCACATGTTCAAAGTACATGTATTTTAAACCGTGGCGATGTTCAGAATACGATCGTGTAGAGTTTAGCCGATACGCACGGTTTACATAGCGGCCAGTGACCGGAACGTTGATTTCCACTTTTTGCACGTGCACGCTATACTTGTCATCGATAAGGTGATTCAGTTCATGTCGTACCATTCATGCGATAGGGGCTATTCGGAAAATTAAAAAACTTTTTTAATTTTTCACTGTTTTCGATATGCAACGGCTTTCCGAAAACGAGCGAAATCAGGCAATTGGGATGCTTGCGGGTGGGATGGCCGCCAGGGCGGTCGCGCCTCGGTTTGGTTGCTGTCGGAAGACGATTGATCGTCTTGCAGTCCGGTACCAGCAGACTGGGGCTGTTCACGACCGGCAGCGACCTGGTAGGCCTCGTGTAACGACGGCTAGAGCCGATCGTTACATTACGTTGACGCACTTACGTCAACGTCGATTGGCAGCCACAGTCACTGCTAGGCGATACGGTGTCTCAGGGCAGACCATTCGCAACCGGTTACGTCGTAACGCCCAACCAATCCGGGCACGCCGCCCGTACACTGGTCAGATAATGACCCACGTCACCGTGCTGCCAGACTGTTATGGGCGCGACGTCATCTGAACTGGAGAAGGGCTGACTGGAACCGAGTTTTGTTCACCGATGAATCTCGGTTCACAGTTAGTCATGCTGACGGAAGATTACGGGTATACAGGCGTAAAAATGAAAGATTCACCGATTGTTGCATTGTTGAGAAGAACAGGTTTGGGGGGAGGGAGCGTAATGGTCTGGGGTGGGATCATGGGAAACCGGAAGACAGATTTGGTTGTTGTACAGGGCAACATCAATGCACAACGTTATGTTGCAGATGTGCTAAATGCACATGCCTTACCATTTATCCGTCAGCATGGTCCTGGTGTGACATTGATGCACGACAATGCCCGCCCTCACGTAGCCAGGGTCACCACTCAATACTTACAGCAAAACAACGTCGACGTCATGCCATGGCCCGCGGTCTCCCCGGATCTGAATCCCATTGAGCACATATGGGATGAGCTGGGCCGCAAAGCACGAGCTAACCATCAGATTGACAATGTTCGCGATCTTACACGGGCGTTACAACGGGAATGGAGGAATTTGCCCAACGCACTGGTATTGCGTTACGTCACGTCGATGCGGCGTAGGATCATTGCATGCATTCATGCAAATGGTGGCCACACTCGGTACTAACGAGATTTACTGAATTTGCCACATTACTTATTCAAATTCCATCTCTAAACATTAAGTAACACATTTCCGAGTTTTTGTGATTTTTGATTTTGACCCCTACCGCCCTTGGCCGGTTATCTCTCGAATATTTAACAAGATATCCAAATGCAATTTATTGGCTTTGATACAGAAATGAATGAACTTGTTTTTCCATTTTGATTTTTAAAAGTAACCCTTTTGGTTTTTGATGAATCTTTCCTTAAACATGGAGGGACGTTTCTAGTTTTGCTCAGTATAGTATTTGCTTAGCAAGCACATCTACAAATACATATATATTTACTCCTGCAACCAAAATTATGAGAGAATGTTCATTGTATTGCCTGTCACGTATTCATACGTCACATGACCCTATCATTCGTTGATCCATTCAAAATCGTCTGCTTGTTTAATCAAGCATGCCTTCCGAGTCATGGGAATTTCTTACATGATTGTCAACACCTTGTTTTCTCCTCATAGTTTACTGTCCACAAGCTAATTCATTATGAAAATGCCAGTCTGACAGAAAGTATTCCATTATATAAATAAATCCAGGTGACACAGGTGTCTGTTAAATTATACAGTAGGAATCAATGGTGGAATGTAGCCGTATGCCGCTGGCAATAAAGACACATTGCTAGTTTAGACCGGTGTAGATCACGACCTGTGTTTAGATGATTGACAGACCGCACTTGTCATTGTGACGTGCCGCCAATCAGCGACCATACGTCTTCGTCTCAGCGCCAATCGACCGTTAGGTCCTTGGCCATACCCTAGTAAACACACCTCGAAATGTTAGTTTTAGAATAACTACAATAACAACAACAACAATGGCAGCAGCGTTTAATTTAAGGAAGAGGGCTAACTTCTCCATGGTATATTTAAGACAATTGTTGGTTTTTGGCTTGTCGTTAGATATGAGAGCGGGTACAGTACCAATGTTTTGAGCACTCACATTTCGTTTAGTTCAATTTCCAACTGTTTTCGCGAGCGTATATGTATACGTGGTCGCTCAGAGGACGAACGTTTGTTTTGAAAGCATGCCGCGTCAATTTCTCGGTCATAACTGTACATAATTGAGACACCAGAGGCGTATGATGGTTCTGGAAAGTGGTCCGGCCAAATTACTATCTTCGCCAGGGCCCGCAGGGCACAAGGGCCCGAAGGGCCCGAGTCGCTAGGGGGGTCCGGGGTTATGCATCCCCGGAAAATTTTTGATACTTAGGTGCTCTGAAACGCGTTCTCCTGTATTCTGGTGAGTATTTTTGGAAGTTTTTTTTTGTCAGTATTGTGTGGCATCATCGGAAAAGGGAACCTAAAATTTGAGTCCGAATAAAAAGTGATGCCCGTTTCTGATTCAAATAGCTTTAATATAATGTTGTTGTTGTTGTCCTCGAGGTTCCGGCGCTTATTTTTACGACCTGCACAGCTGCTGAATTTTCGCGTTTACTTCTTACGGCCAACGTAAATTTATGGAAGTGCAATTGAAAAAAAAGAGTTTGATATAGCCCTACTACAGTCGAGTTCCGTTTCCCAAGTCTGTATGCGTCTCGTTTGACTTTCTATACGTCAGGCAGTGTATATATTATTCTCGAAATGTGTTTATTAAAAAAAAAAAAAAAAAAAAAAAAAGTCCGAAAAGTGGTCCGGCCATGGAAGTCCGAAAAGTGGTCCGGCCATGGCCGTACGGCCGGACCCGTAGATACGCCTATGGACACGCCATGTGAGTTTGTACCTTCGGACATCTGCGTAATCTCATTAAATACGTTTACAACATTTAAAATATTTGTTCATAAATCAAGTCAAAAGTTGACAAAACTTACAGAGTACCGGTACATGCGGCATGTACTCTGTAAGTTTTATCAACGTTTGATGACATTTACGAAAAATATTGTAAACGTATTTCATGAAATTACGCAGATGTCCGAAGTACAAAATCACATGGCGTGTCTCATATATATCGTGATGATATATACATGTATCTGCCGTATTACTAGTGGTGTCTTAACTGTACGGCGGACGGTGTGTGTTCTGATCAGACTGCGCCGCCGCGCATGCTTATACTACACCGGTGGCAAACGGCGTCAGGTTTCTGTTGTCACCTGGTGCCAATTTCTGATATTTATCCCTGCTGTTCCTACAATTATCACAGGAAGCCACATATCTCTCGTGTTGTTGATGACGTCATTGCACTGATCATGATAATGAGCCATTCTCGTACATCGGTAGCATATTCATCATTTGTGTGCAGTTGATGACAGGAAATATAATGACCATGCGTGTACATGGGGAACCAAGACATAGGATGTTGCGTTTACTGTGGTAAATAAAACGTGTGTACATATTAACACATAATTCATAATCAAGGTGCACGATCACGTAGTTACAACAACAACAACAATGGCTGAAAGTGTTGAAAGCGTGCCCATTCCAAAGTAAGTCTTATTTGATATTTTCCTTAACAGGCAACGGATTTTGATGAAATATGGCACAGCAAACGCGTCTTCATGGGCTGCATTTGGTGGTCCCGGATGTTCGTCACATATGTATATCGTTTTTACGAAGAATCGATTTCCGTGTCAGTAGACAGGGAAATAGATTCTTCGCAAAAACGACAGAAATTTGGGCCAAAGTACCGCAAAAATAATTCCAGCACAAAAATATTTACACAATTCCTTAACATTTGATTGGCCCGTAGCAAGTCTCTGTCCAAAATTTATATCCCAGTAAACTCCCACGCCGAACTACTTTCCGTAACCGTGAGGCGCAGTTAAAATAATTCTTAAGAAAACGGAAAATGAACACATTTTCGTGATGAATTTATTTCAAATGCTGGAATTATAAGGAATGAATGGCCTTTTTGTGGAATTTATCGGGGATGTAAACTTGGAAAAGTCGCGGGAATACTGGACAAGGCCTTCCGGCCATCGTCCAGTATTCCCGCGACTTTTCCAAGTTTATACCCCGATAAATTCCACAAAAAAGCCATTCATTCCTATACTAACCTTTCTCTGTGTCCCGTTTATAGTGGTTCCACTGTACGTTACATTATCTTCACGTGACGTCACGTGACGTCACGCGACGTTGTTCATTGGCTAACGTTTGTTTGACGTCATTAATCGCCACGAATATGTCAATAACGCACGATTTTGACCGGCAATGCCGTTGTTCCATGAAATGTGACAAGATTACGTAAAACAAGCGGATCCAAGTTATACTATTTACGCCATATTTGGTTATTGACATATTTGAAAGTATCATAAAATACAAAAAGTAATAAATGGGCTGTTGCGTTTGCTGTGGTAAGAAACACATTTCGTCTGTTTAATGTTTGCGAGGAGTCTTTCTTCGGACTCCTCAACAACTTGAAGGTAATAGGTACCCTTCTTGTGGCCGCGTGTTAAGTTTATGGAAATCTGATAGAAAACCCTACTAATAAAACAATAGCTACTTACATAAATAAATCATATGGATGCGATCAGTAAGTCTATGCAGATACTGCTAAAATGCACACGATCATGTAATACCACAGTAAACCCAACAGTATATGGTTGTATTACTTACGTGTAAATAAATGTTATAACTTGACCACATATTGGTCTCTTTGTTCCGTGGCCCGGTGGCTGAGAAAATGTTCATTGTAGCGTATGTGGCCAGCGTATCACCAGATCAGACTACGTATCTGCGCAGTCTGATCAGGACATACTCGGTTCGGTGTTCAGTAAATCAGACAAGCCTACTGTGAATGAGGCGTTGCTGCAACTGTGGAAGTGTACGGAATGGCCAGCACCTAGATTTACCATAATTGCCCCCGGGTACATGTTACGGAGCCCCGCAGGTGACATGGATTTGTTATTTATTCATTCGTTCCCATGAAATAACAATTCGTTCTCTCAATTTAACAATTCGTTCCCACGAATTAACAATTCGTTCCCGCAAAATAACAATTCGTTCCCGCAAAATAACAATTCGTTCCCTCAATTTAACAATTCGTTCCCACGATATAACAATTCGTTCCCACGAATTAACAATTCGTTCCCGTGGGAACGAATTGTTAATTCGTGAGAACGAATTGTTAAATTGAGGGAACGAATTGTTATTTCGTGGGTACGAATTAATAAAAACAAAGACTTATACGTCCCCTGCCTGCGGGGGTGGTGGGGGGCTCCGTAACATGCACCTTGTCACACCGGGTGGCCCATATGTCGTACTACTTTCACAATCAACGCCAGTGAAAGAGAGATAACTCTTGTCAGACGTTACATTCACATCTCTGATCATAGATAATTATAGCATTGCTCTGGCAGTACATAGAGGATATAGAGGACATTCCATCGTACATCTCTTATCGATTTGCTGCTTCCCATCGATAGTTTTGTCGGAAATAATTTACAATATTTTCCGTAACAGACGTCAAATATGTCACACACGTTACATTAGATCTGAGTTTCTTGTCAAATTTCGACGTCACTTGGAGAATACATGTATATGACTGACTGTGGAATGTAGTTCAGTAGGCGCAAACTGCTCTGTATATCAGATACATCATCTGAGACATTTTCTGGCAAAATAACGATTCATTCATCATTACCCCACGTATTGATTGACATTATTATGCCTTTTATATCCGACGTAAATTTCCACACGGCTATTAGGGGCGATACCCGTGTTTACTTAAAATGTTAACGGGCATTACTATGTATTCTCTGTATATATTTTTGATGTGCAATGAACATATTTTATAATTTGTCGAAACTATTATTGTTTCATGTGACGAATTTAATTAGTAAAAATAATTTAAAAATATCATGCCTAATTTGCATAATAAAATAGCCTAATACCACCGCGAGTCACTATCACTAAACACTAAATGATTATACATGTATCTGTAAACGGGCATTCGTATTTTTTTAGAACTGGTGGACTAGTGACACAATTATACACTTATGTAATTCCTATAAAGAACAGTTTGTGCCTACTGAGTGGGCATGTACCTTTAAGAGATTTATATAAACAATCAAGCTTTGGTTCGACAATTGTCTATGGTTAGTATAAAGGGTCGTATTTTCATGCAGGCCAACACCTGACAAAATAAACATCACCGTGTATCCACAGATGAGCATGCGCTTTCGCTCAGGTTGATCAGGGTATATACTGTGCGTATCTCTGTGATCCTTTATAGGAAACGGAATTGTTACAGAAGGTTATAGGTGGCCCGCTTTCGCATCACATGTTGAAGTAACGTACCACGGTCTATAAATACATTAAATATACCTAAAAGTGTCAATAAGTGGGAAAAAACACTTGCCACGTTACTTCAACCTGTGTTTCGCACCGTTTTTAAAATTTGAATCACTGAATATGACGACAAAGTCGTTTGTAACCTCGTACAACACATACTTACAGGACTGAGTATGGCTCCTTCACTTAACCCGTTCACCCCTTAGTAACTGGAATGGACTGTGATATGCTAATTTTCCGACCAATCCAATTGTCACAAACTGATTTGCAGATTAGTCTATTTATGAAAAGTAGGTGTTTTGTTCTAGAAAATATGAAAATTACTTGCAAAAGTTTAGATCCTAATGAGACGGTCGTTATGAGCCGGCCCATCTGGATCTGCACTATATTACGTTCCCACGAAATAACAATTCGTTCCCTCAATTTAATAATTGTTAATTCGAGGGAACGAATTGTTAAATTGAGGGAACGAATTGTTACTTCGTGGGAACGAATTAATAAAAAAAACTTCCACGTCCCCTGCGGGGCTCCCTACTTTCGGGTTCAAAGGGTTAATAGTGAACAGTGTGTGAATTGATCAGCATGGTCGGTTCTAGCTACAATAATTCGCCTCCGATGTTATCTACGGTTACAATTTGACCCATTCAAAAGATGTGAGCAACCAAAGTGCATACCCAAACCTGTTCTATATAGATCAAAATTTAGTAATCTGTATATTTTATACCTTTAAACAAATAATCTTGATGTAGACCTAGTAAATTGCCAAACATAATACAACAGGGAAATCATTTTCCCATGGAAGCCATATTTTCTCTTGTTGCTGTTCAACAAAAACATAACGAAATTAAGCTTTCAAATTTACAAGATATACATGTCAGATAAACACCTTGACACTGTAAAATAACCAATTTCTGCTCGTACATGTTCTTTATTAATAATTTATTTATACAGCTTTGACAGTTATATATCGCTAACATATCGAACACGCCGGTAAACCGATTGCAAAAATTATTCTTCCAGGTGTTACATTACAGAGATGGGGTTAAATTGCTACCCTTGCGAGAGGTATGGAGCGGGATAGCAATTTTTGTCTAGGTTGGTTCCATCTACAGTTTACGACGATCGCATAAATATGCTGTAAGACACATTTTCCCAATCGATGACAGAATAATTGAAAGTTCGTTCGAGACTCGCAGTCTTAATACCGTCGCGACATGAAGTATTACTTTTATAATGAATTAATACAATTGTTCGAGTTATGTTAACATTCACTTATTACAATATTTTCCTTCTTGTGAAAATCAATTAAAAGTTTACATTTGAAGACTGAATAAAGAGCTTTCCACGTCAATACAAGCACCTCTCATTTGATAAGGCTGGTAGAAAAATATTAATTGTTTACATTGCAATTTGTGTTTATAGAACGTTGCCGTTACACTCAGGCAGATAGCCTTTAACCCTTTCACGCCTACGTAACTGGGGCCCGTTTCACTAAACTTCTTACGACTAAAATGTTCGTAAGTTCAAATTTAAGATCGTCTGTAAATGTCAATTTATGGATTTACATTTATTGAGCATAGGCTGCATATGCAGCCTATGCTCAATAAATGTAAATCCAAAAATTATTTACAAGAAAACAGTGTGAAATTTACAGACTATCATAATTTTGCACTTACGAACATTTTAGTCGTAGGAAGTTTAGTGAAACGCCCCCCTGGAATGGAGTTTGATATGTTAATTCTGCAACCAATCCAACAGTCACAAAATGATTTTCCGATTAGTCCATTTATGAAAAGGGGTGTTTTCAAAAATATGAAAATTTCTTGGAAAAAGTCAGGAGCAGGCGCGTGTGGATCTACACTTTTTGCCGATACTACTGTGCAGGCCTGTGGTGTTGAAAGGGTTAAAGACGCAGGATGTTTTTTCTATACCTTGATGGAACCATCATTATTGAATATGGTCATTCTTCAGACACAAAAAAAACCACATTTACATGTAAGTACTCGTAGATTTCATAACATCAGTCTCCGCGAAATGCCACAATTTTACAGGACATTCGGTCTGGTAAACTTGATATCTTTACCAGACCGGGCAAAAATTAACCAGACCGAAAATTTTTATAAAAAATAAAATTTATTTTGTGTGATATTTAAGAGCTTTTTAGTTTAAGTATATCAGTCATATAAGAAAAGCTAGCTAGCATCAGAAGCGCATACTCAAAGGAAGGTGATTTCATTGAAGGTTAGAATAAAAAAGTAAAAACAAAATTTTTATTTTACTTTTTTGTATAGTCGGACATTCGGTCCGGCGACTCAAGTTCCGGTTTACCGTCGGACCGGCTGCAATTTTAACGGACATGTCTGTCGGACCGACGACTCTCGCGGAGACTGTAACATGTCAATATATGACATATGTAAATACAGAAATAAGGCACATCTTGGTGTGTATCCCGAATGTTACGGCTGCCACGCAGGAATATTTACACGAGCATATGGCCCGGCGTGATAGCCAGAACATTCGGGTTACGTGGTGTGTTGCCTGCCTCCTAGGTAGCGATGCCTCCAGCGCGTACGCACGATGAATTAGACAGCAATAAAATACCATGTGGCGGGTATTAGATAGCTCAAGATAATCCATGGACGATAGTTTAGATTTCATAGATGAAAATCGTCCATTGTCAGCCCATGATATATTAGAAAGAACATGTTTAGTCAGTCTATAATATATTAGAAATAAAATGTTCCCAGTTTCGGAATTAGACACATATTTAAACTCGACAATTGATGTAGAGAGTCTAATTCCTTTCGGTGCGTACACATGTCCCTCCATTGGTTGAGGAGGATTATATTGATAGACGAGTGATTGTCTAGCTAGAAACAAAATTGCTACCCCGCTCCATACCTCTCGCGAGGGTAGCAATTTAACCCCATCTCTTTAATGTAACACATGGAAGAGTGATTTGTGCAATCGGTTATCCGGCGTGTTTGATATGTTAGCGATATACAACTGTTAAAGCTGTATCAATACAGTATTAATAAAGAACATACACATGCAGAAATTGGTTATTTTACCGTGTCAAGCTGTTTATCTGCCATTTGCACGTATATCATGTGCATTTGAAAGCTTAATTTCGTTATGTTGAATGTTGAACAACAACAAGAGAATAGGTGCCTTCCATGGGAAAATGATTTCCCTGTTCTATTATTGTTGGCAATGTATTAGTTCTACATCAAAGATTATTAGGTATACAATATACAGTTTACTAAGTTTTGACCTACATGCAACAGGTTTGGGTATGTTCTTCGGTTGCTCACATTTTTTGAATGGGTCAAATTGTAGCCGTAGATAACATATCGGAGGCAAAGTATTGTAGCTATGTCTAGCTTGATTAGTGTGTTGCTGCTTTCAGCTTAGCGAGGTATGGGGTGTATTGTACGGAGTCCCGCAGGGGACATGGATTTTTTGTTATTAATTCGTTCCCACGAAATAACAATTCGTTCCCTAAGTTTAACAATTTCTTCCCTCGAATTAACAATTCGATTCGTTCCCACGAAATTACAATTCGTTCTCTCAATTTAACAATTCGTTCCCTCGAATTAACAATTCGTTCCCACGATATAACAATTCGTTCCCACGAAATAACAATTCGTTCCCGTGGGAACGAATTGTTGTTTCGTGGGAACGAATTATTAAATTGATGGAACGAATTGTTACTTCGTGGGAACGAATTGTTAATTCGTGTGAACGAATTGTTAAATTGAGGGAACGAATTGTTATTTCCTGGGAACGAATTAATAAACAAAATAAGTTTACGTCCCCAGCGGGGCTCCGACTAATTGAAACGCATTATTTTCTGTTTTGCCTAAATTAATACTATTGTGATACTGTATTTCGATTGCAGATTCATATCAATCTTGTGATTAACTCGTTCCAGATAAGACTTGTAGCACTTCTTTTATGCGTATGTAATTTACACACAATCACATACAAGCGGGCGGTTCTTTAAAGTCGTCTCCTCTAGACGGTTCTATGGAACCATAAACTTCTATGTTAGTTATCCCAGAATAAATCAAATAGATCATAACAAAGATAAATACATTTGCTTATCAGGGTCTACCTTTCAGCGAGATTAATTAAATGTTGTGTAATATTGGATACATATATGAACATGTATGGCAAGTATAATCCATAAACGATGCTGGACTTTAATTCATGTGGATTATACTGTTCTGCAGCCACAAATGTTTGTTCTAAAGCAAACAAAGTTATACATGTAACATAAAGCCCGCATATCGCTGAATATTACACGATAGTCTGTATAGAACTACTGTCTGTTGTTCCACGTTTTGTTGCCGACGAACTTTTGGCTATTAAACACATTAAATTTAAAAAATATTTAAAAGTAAATACTTTTTGATCAATAACAAAAAAGTCACCCTCCCCAAAAAAAATTATTTGATGAAATTCCATAAAATATTTATTTTATTGCGAAAAAAAGATTTTCCTATGGCAATTTAACATGGGGAGTCAATTTCCACAATTTTTCGTTTTTTGATCCTGAAGGATCAAAAAACGAAACATTTTGGAAATTGACTCCGAAACCTGGAATATATTTTTTTTGGAGGGAGGGTGACATTTTTGTTATTGATGAAAAAGTGCTTACTTTTAAATATTTTTTAGATTTAATGTGTTTAATAGCCAAAAGTTCGTCGGCAGCAAAACGTGGAACAGACGATACATGTTGCCGGGTTTTCACTGAGGTTGAACGGTTTTATAGTAATTATACTGTTGTGTTACAACGTTAACATCCGTCTAATCAAGACAGTTAACATCTTTAACAAAGGTCCGAGAACCACACCACGTAAATTACTAAAAGGAATTAAGCAAGTTTTCATTGCCGATATTAGAAATTTAATGATAAAAGACTGGTTTTAAATGACGATTGACGGTTTACTTAGTGTATACAATAATAAAACTTGAATGGATTATTAATTTATACGGTGAAAGTGAAAACGGTTTAATTGGTAATGGCGGGAAACTGGAAGAAAGTAAGGTATGTGCTAAATTAAATGTTTCTGTTCTCACTTTTCTATTCACTGAATGTGATGCCGTGGTTTTTTTCTCCGTCCGTCCGTCCGTCCGTGTGATGAAGGTTGTTACAATTTAGTTAACAGTGTTGTATTGGTATATGGCATAAACGTGCTGATTTCATTGTAATACACAGTAATGCACAGACTAACCAGATTCATAATGTGTGCAGGACACATGTAGTTATGTAGCATATTTGTGCAACTGGCGTCGGGAGCTGGTAACATTTGTAGTCAAGTAAATATGACTCCTACCGCTTCGACGTTACTCTTCTAAAAGATGGAAGGGAGCGAGTCGCGGTCGGTGGGTGGAATTATCCGATGTATCCCATGCCGCAGAGCCAGTTTGATTGGAACTATTAACTCATGCAACACAATGGTTGGGTCTCCAGGCAGCATTTCATTTTAGAAATTCATACGTTTTTTTTTGTGTTGTTGCTTTTTTTGGTTCCGTTGTGTGGCAATAAATCTGTGAATTATTGCCTATTCAGCCACGATTTCATCAATATTGTATCACATACAAATAGAGGCTAATTGGTTTGCTACCCGTATAGCCGTAGATCAGCCTGCGCATCCGCGGAGTCTTATCAAGGTCTACACTGTTCGCTATTATGCTATAAACAAGCATTACTGGTGCGTCTTCTAACGAAACTGTCATATCCGTGTACTGGTCCTAGAACGTACTTATCCGATCGCAAACTACACTCAGTCTGCTTAACTCTTTGCATGCTGGGACACTTACATAGTTCAAAACTAGCAGACAAAAATGTATCATATTTTCTTGTATTTCTCCCCGTAAATATCATGAATATATCTCGGAATTTCATCAGAATTGAGTCCTGCGGACTCAATTCTAATGAAATTTTAAGACATATTTACAGAGAGAAATAAAACATATACTCCTAATTCGTTTGACGGATATTTTCGCCGCTGGCATGCAAAGAGTTAAACAAATATTAAGTTCATATATGTCGTGGCGGGCCGTATATGTGGCTATGACTGTAGCCGATTTCACCAAAATTGCAAACTATGCTTATCTTGCTAAGTACACTTTGAGGATTTTCAATTTAAGGATGAATTTATTATGTGTTATTATACTGAATGTATTACATTAACACAGGTCATTTTAATGTAATAAATCCAGAATACTAATTATGCATACTTTGAGTCTTCAAATACAAAATGTATATGCAGTCGTTAGTTCTATATGAAATAATACATTTCGGGAAAAATAAATGATTACCCCCTCAAAGTATACTTAGCTAGATAAGTATGCTTAGCAATTTTGGTGAAATCGGCTATTGAGAGATTTAGTTTACGTCTTCTGTGATCAGTGTAGCTCATCATGACCAAATGGCACTCTTCAATATAGACTGGTAACGATCTATATTATAAGTTATTGTCATTCTACACAAATATGTCATATTGCCCGCCTGAATCTATATTCACCCGAGGCGCAGAAGAATGATGTGTGTTTCGTTGATGCAATGACGAACAGTGCAGATCCTGATCAGACTGTGCGGACGCACAGGCTGATCTAGATCTACACTGGATGTAAAACCCATAAACTTTATTTATTTTAAAGTTTAAACTTTATTTATTTTACAACGATTGCAAACAAGCGCGTATGCACTTATACAAATGCTTTCGTTGGCACATATGAAGGCGTAAGGGCGGTCATTAATGTGGGAGGAAACCGGAGTGCCCAGAGAAAACCCACTTGTCCGATCTGGCGATCTGCAAAACCCATAAGCCCCATTTCTCCAGTCACCATCATAGACGTTAGTGAACACCACAATTAAGACAAACATGTTTACGGAGTAATATCTTCAATTAGACAATGTGTTGTTCGTGACTACATCGACTATGTGTCTTTGAAACAGCGGCCGTGCTAATCCCAGATCAAACAGCACGACACCTCCTCCTATTTGCACAGTAATTATGGTGCCGGAGATGTCTTGAGAAATACGGGCTTGGTGCCCCTGGGGCCCGTTTCACTAAACTTCGTACGACTAAGATGTTCGTAAGTGCAAAATTGAACGTTTGTTCTGGAATTCGATTTTGGAAAATATTTCATGAATGTGCTACAACCCGTAATGTCATGAACCCGTAGGTACAAAATGGCAGAATTTGAGAAACACGTTAATGCGAGAAGCAAATTCATAGAAATATTCGTACGAACATGCTTATTGTACACAGTGCACACTTCTGCACTTTAAAGGTGCATGCCCACTCAGTAGGCAAAACATATTCTTTATATCAGAGACATCATCTGAGACATTTTCTGACAAAATAAACATTCATTCACCATTATATTGATTGGCATTATTATACATTTTATATCAGACGTAAATTTCCACACTGATATCAGGGGCGATAACCGTGTTTCCATAAAATGTTAATGGACAATACGATTTATTTTCTGTATTTATTTTTGATGTGTAACGATCATACTTTATAATACATTGTATGTAGAAAATATAATATGTTCAGGTGACGGATTTAATTAATATAAATTGAATTAAAAAATATCATGCCTCATTTGCATATGAAAATAGCCTGATATCACAGCGAGTCACTATCAGTAAAATCAATATTACTAAGTGATTATATGTATAGCGGGCACTCGTAATGTTTAGAACTGGTGGAATAGTGACACACTTATACACTTATATAATTCCTATAGAGAACAAGTTGTGCCTACTGAGTGGACATGTACATGTACCTTTAACCCTTAGAATGCGGGAACCGAAAATAGTCGTCTGCTGTTAATTCATATTTTGTCTTTTCTCTCAGCAAAAACATGGTTTGGCAGCATTTTAGAATCATTTCCGTTGGAAATGATT
Source organism: Conchocele bisecta (assembly GCA_029237695.1). Classification (NCBI taxonomy): domain Eukaryota; kingdom Metazoa; phylum Mollusca; class Bivalvia; order Lucinida; family Thyasiridae; genus Conchocele; species Conchocele bisecta. The sequence continues at coordinate 21,490,304 of CM055279.1, read as the reverse complement.
CTAAAGTGCTGCCAAACCAAGTTTTTTATGAGAGAAATGGAAAATAACAAATATTCAGCAGACGACACAACTTAATTCAGCATTGTAAGGGTTAAGTAGTAACGCTTTTAAACCCTAATGACTGGATACTTCATATTTGGTATGTGGCTAGATTATGGTGTGTATATGCGCAGACTGAATTTCGAATTTTGATTCGATCACCGGGTCATGGATTATCTCCCCAGTTTGGGCTTAGAATTTCGCATTTTTACCTTGTATATCTTAAAAGCGCAAACACTAAAGTCACTGACTACGCCGAACACTATAGACTCAGATCACACATGGATGTGTGTGTATGCGCCTATTCAGGTACGTGCAAGTATATATTTATTATTAGGGTACAATAAGGACGGTTTTAAATAATATTGAATTGTTATCTATCAAAATACAAGGTGACATATTACTGTCTCTACTCTTTGTTATTTTATTGTCACTTTTTATTGTATAAAACCTACTATCTCTGTCACGTTATGGGAGGTTATGTCGTAAACGCCGGTGGAGATAGATTTTCAATATCTCCAACACTTAACAGATCGTGCCATGACAAAAGTGGGATTATCTATTTTGAGACCAGTGTAGCTCCAGATCAGCCTGCGCATCCGCGCAGTCTGATCAGGGCCTACACGGTGTGTTTTAGAGTAAGGGAGATATATCTGTGCATCTAATAAAAACTTCATATCCGCAATATGCTACATAGATGTGCTGGCCATCCAGTCGCAACATTGGTAAAATCAGCAACCACCATATTTGTCGTGGCGAGTCATAATTCGGCAAGGAGCACAGGCTCGCGTGTACATCAACTCGTTCTACCCTGAATATCCTACAGTGATTTGTATGCCCCACCACGATAGTGGAGGGGCATTTAGTGTTACCCCCGTCCGTCTCCGTCCGTCCGTCCGTCCGTCCGTCCGTCCGTCCGTCCGTCCGTTCCTTCCTTCCTTCCTTCCTTCCTTCCTTCCTTCCTCCTCCCTCCTCCCTCCCTCCCTTCCTCCTCCCTCCCTCCCTTCCTTGCCTCCTTCCTTCCCTTCCCTTTTCACCTTCCTTCCTCCTCCCCCCTCCGCCCCTCCCCTTCCATTCCTTCCTTCCTTCCTTCCTTCCTTCCTTCCTTCCTTCCTGCCCTCCCTCCCTTCCTTCCTTCCTTCCTTCCTTCCTTCCTTCCTTCCTTCTTCCTTCCTTCCTTCCCTCCCTCCCTCCTCCCTCCCTTCTTCCCCTTCCTTCCTTCCTTCCTTCTTCCGTTCCTTCCTTTTCCTTCCTTCTTTCCTTCCTTCCTTTCCTCCTTCCTTCCTTCCTTCCTTCCCCTTTCCTTCCTTCCTTCCTTCCTTCCCTCCTTCCTTCCTTCCTTCCTTCCTTTCTTCCTTCCTTCCTTCCTTCCTTCCTGTCTTCCTTCTTCCTTCCTTCCCTTCCCTTTTCCTTCCTTGCCTTCCTTACCTTCCTTTCCCTCCCTCCCTCTCCCTTCCCTTCCTTCCTTCCTTACTTCCTTCCTTTTCCTTCCTTGTTTCTTCCTTTTATTCCTTCCTTCCCTCCTCCTTTCCTTCCTTCCTTCCTTCCTTCCTTCCTTCCTTCCTTCCTTCCTTCCTTTCGTCACCAACTTGTGACTAGGAAAACTATTAAACCGTACTAGTTACATACCTGAAAGTATGATGTGTAGATGCGCAAAGTTTATTTTAATTTTGACTCAACCAGATCGGTCATGGATTATCTCCCCCTTTTCGACTTAGAATTTCCCAATTTTGGCTTGTAACTCTTAAAACATTTAAACCATACTAGCTACAGACCTGGAACTGGGTATGTAGATTCCTTATGATGAGTAGATCCGCTAAATTTATTTCCATTTTTGATTCGACCCTCGAGTAATGGATTATCTCCCCCTTTTTTACTTATAATTTGGCAAGTTTACGTTTAACTCGTAAAGCTTTTAAACAGTTATAACTGGAGGCTTGATTCTTGGTATGTAGCTTCTTTATGGTGTGTATATGCACAACGTTGTCCCCAGGCTGTCCGGTTTAGAGAGATCTCTCTGTAAAACAGGCGTATAACTACTTGAAGCAAAACTACATGTTCTATGTGACCGGTTTAGAGCGGTTCGACTATACATGTACTGTCAAACCATGCTTCGTCGTCTCCGCTGAGACGGTCCTGTAGCCTAGTTCATCAATATTGCTAAGCATACTTATCTAGCTAAGTGTTTGAAGGAGTAATCATTTATTTTTCCTGAAATGCATTATTCCAAATAGATCTAACGACTGCATATACAGTGGAACCTCTCTACTAACCCGGACACCCTCTGAGGTTCCACTGTAATTCTGGTATAAGAGTGCTGCAATACATATTGGTATGCATTGCGATCACGAACAGGCATTACCATTATAAGTACAGTGCAGTTAAAGCTACCAAAATTGAACAAGCAGATGCGGTATTGCTGTCCAGTTTAGAGAGGTTTTACCGTATGTGATGATTAAAAGTATGCAGAATTTTCTGAATGTATTACATTATCACAGCCATTTAAATTCAGTAGAATAAAAAATAATTAAATTGAAAATTGCTCCCTCAAAGTGTACTTAGCAAGATAAGTATACTTTGTAATTTTGGTGAAAGAGATGTTTATCTCATGCCGAAAATGGTTTCAAACGCCTGTGACTCTCGCACTTCCTATTTATATTCACATCATGTTCGGTTTTATATCTGTTGATGTATTTGGGAATTAGTGCATCGAATACACACACAATGTACGCACGTGCGATGTTATCTAATTTATATACCCAGTGCTAAACTGAAATTTAATTAATTTAGACCAAAACATAAAACTAGGTACATGTAAATTTATATACATTGTCAAAAGAACATATAATACGTTTAATAATTATTCAGATATTGGACTTAATTTAAATGATCAAACGTGGCTGTGATTGGCGAAATAGGGCCTATGGATTTTGCGATCAGTGCATGTAGCTCAGTCTGATCAGAATATACACTGAATATATCGCCATTACTTATCAAACACATGTCATGCTTTAAACAAGTAATATATATCGTTATCAGGCTATATAAGGGTGCGCTATTTGATCAGGAGCTACACTGGGCACAACTCCCATAAGCCCCATTTCTCCAGTCACGGACACACCTCTGATCGTTGGTTTTAAATTCATCATAACGGATCCATGGATGTTTTATATTGACGGGAGATAGATGCAAACGGATAAACATGAGCAAGGCAGCATTCTCGAGGTAACAACGACTGACCCAGAGTTGGAAGACTCGAACATAGGACACAGTAAATGGCCCATGCGTAAAAATTTACCCCACCCACCCATTTCTATCGACTATCTAGCGTTTTTGAAAACGCTATATAGTCTACAGAAATGGGTGGGTGGGGTACGGTTTATCGAATGGGAAACGCTATATAGTCTACAGATATGGATGGGTGGGGTAACGATTTTCGAATGGGAATATGCTATATAGTGTACATATATGGATGCGTGGGGTAACGTTTTTCGAATGGCCAAACGCTATGTAATCGGCAGAAATGGATAGGTGTGGTAACGTTTTTCAAATGGGAAAACGCTATATAATCTACAGATATGGGTGGGTGAGGTAACGTTTTTCGAATGGGAAAACGCTATATAGTCTACAGAAATGGGTTGGTGGGGTAACGTTTTTCGAATGGGAAACACTATATAGTCTACATAAATGGATAGGTGGTGTAACGTTTTTCGAATTCGAAAATGCTATATAGTTTACAGATATGGATGGGTGGGGTAACGTTTTTCGAATGGGAAAACGCTATATAGTCTACATAAATGGGTGGGTTGGGTAACTTTTTTCGAATGGGAAACACTATATAGTCTACAGAAATGGATAGGTGGGGTAACGATTTTCGAATGGGAAAATGCTATATAGTGTACAGATATGGATGGGTGGGGTAACGTTTTTCGAATGGGAAAACGCTATATAGTGTACAGATATGGATGGGTGGGGTAACGTTTTTCGAATGGGAAAACGCTATATAGTCTACAGATATGGATGGGTGGGGTAACGTTTTTCGAATGGGAAAACGCTATATAGTGTACAGATATGGATGGGTGGGGTAACGTTTTTCGAATGGGAAAACGCTATATAGTCTACAGATATGGATGGGTGGGGTAACGTTTTTCGAATGGGAAAACGCTATATAGTCTACAGATATGGATGGGTGAGGTAACGTTTTTCGAATGGGAAAACGCTATATTGTGTACATATATCGATGTGTGGGGGTAACGTTTTCGAATGGGGAAAACGGCTATTATAGGTGTACAGATATGGATGGGTGGGGTAACGTTTTTCGAATGGGAGGTATAGTGTTACAGTATTGGGGGGGTAACGTTTTTCGAATGGGAAAAACGCTATATTGTCTACGATTGGGTGGGTGGGTAACGTTTTTTCGAATGGGGGAAAACGCATATAGTTACAGATATGGATGTGTACGTTTTTCGATGGGGAAAACGCTGATAGTTGTACAGATATGGATGGGTGTGGGGGGGGGGGGGGGGGGAACGTTTTTCGGAATGGTACGCTATATAGTACAGATGGATGGGGCGTTTTTGTGTGTTACGTCCGGAAGGGTGGACGCTGTCAAGGTCTACAGATATGGATGGGTGGAGAATGTGTTCGAATAGGAAAACGAGTGTACAGTTATGGATGGGGTAAGTGTACGAATGGGTGGGAAAACGCTATTCCATGTAGTTGACAGAAATGAATGGGTGGGTAACGCTTTTCGAATGGTAAAACGCTATATCAATGGGTGGGGTAACGTTTTTAGAATGTGAAAACGCTATATAGTCTGCAGAAATGTGTGGGTGCGTTAAAGGTTTTACTGAGTCCTAGGTCCGAGTCTTCCATCTGTTAATTGACCATACGGCAGTTATTCATGACAAGCCGCTTTGGTGTTTACTCATGAAACACAGATATCGCCATTGCATGTAAGATAACTGTATTTAATTAGAGGCAAATCATATATATATAGATACTGGTGGCGAACTATATTTAATCCTTACTACGCTGAATTACATTTTGTCGTCTGTTGAAAATGTTTTATTTTCAATATTTCTCCACCAAAATCTGTTTTGACAGCGCATGAGAATCGTCTCCACTGGAGACGATTCTCATGTGCTGCCAAGACAGGTTTTTTGTTAAGAATTAAGGCAAAAATTAAAAACAGCAGACGACAATTTTCGTCTCCCGCGTAGTGAGGGTTAAGTGATGTGTGTCATGACTATGGTAATAGCGACTTCCACAGACGTTAATTTTGTCGTGAATAGTTATTATTCCATGAATTTGTTGATACAACCTTAATACTTTAAGACTCTCTGACAACATTTCTATACAAGCGATTATACCTTTTCACTCGCAAAATATTATGTTTACTTTTAATATTACATTTAGTGAATAAATGAATTACTCATCTCAACTTGTTTTTGTTAGTTTATAAAGGTCGCCACAAATGCATGTATTTATACGACATGTTATGCTAATACGTTGTTAATCGTATATGTGGCTTTGACTGGATTAATGGGGTTTATGGGTTTTGCGACCAGTGTAGATCCCGATCAACCTGTGCCATTCCATCAATGAAAAACATTTCATATTTTAATAAGCAATATACATCTTCAGCAGGCTACAGCAGTTTACTATTTGACGATGAGCTGGGCGCAAATCCCATTATTTTCATTCACGTTTGAACCAATTTGATAATTCCGTGACCCGATGACCTTAGGACCATAACGAGATCGCGTATGTGTGCATACAAGTCTAGGGCTATACTGGGGGCCGTTTCACTAAGCTTCGTACGACTAAAATGTTCACAAGTCCAAAATTATGATAGGCTGCAAAATTTACATTAACCTATGCCTATGCTCAATAAATGTAAACCCATCAATTGAAATTTACTGACGAACCTAAATATGCACTTACGAACATTTTAGTCGTACGAAGTTTAGTGAAACGGCCCCCTGATCTCCATAGACATCTGGTCCAGTTTTCCTCCTGGCACGAGACGACACTCGCACGCATACGGACTATTCCAAAATACAAAGTACAAACATATCGTGCAGATAGCATACAATTTACACATTGAAAAGTCTGCACTTGGTGTTTCAGTGCAGTTTTGTCAACGTCTAAATTGTCTGATGCACTATTATAATGACATATGTGGCTGTGACTGGAGAAATGACGCTTATATGTATTGCGACCAGTGTAGATCCATATCAGTCTGTGCATCCGCACAGACTGATCAGGATCTGCACTGTTCGCGATTCATTCAATGGCCCATTTCACTAAACTTCGTACGACTAAAATGTTCGTAAGTGCAAATTTAGGATCGTCTGCATATTTGTATTGAGCATAGACTACATATGCAGCATATGCTCAATAAATGTAAATCCAATAATTGTTTACACGAAAACAGTGTTAATGTGAAATTTACAGAATATTATAAGTTTGCACTTACGAACAAAATTTTAATCGTACGAAGTTTAGTGAAACGGCCCCAGATGTTAGTAATTGTACATATGACTTCTATTACCATCCAATGTCCTCCGTTGCGCTGATATGTTCTGGTACATGTAATATATCGGACAGTCGCCCTGTTAAAGGTACATGCCCACTCATTAGCCTCAAAATGTTCTTTATAGGAATTAAATAAGTGTATACTTATGTCACTACTCCACCAGTTCTAAAAATTACAAGTGCCCGCTATACAGATATAATAATTTAGTAATATTTATTTTACTGATAGTGACGCGCGATGGTATCAGGCTATTGTCATATGCAAATGAGGCATGATATGTTTTAGTTATTTATACTAATTAAATGTGTCACCTGAACAAATAATATTATAGATAGATTATAAAGTATGATCATTGCACATCAACAAATAAATACAGAGAATAAATAGCAATGTCCGTTAACATTTTAAGTAAACACGGTTATCGCCCCTGATATCAGTGTGGAAATTTTACATCTGGTGTATATTAATGCCAACCAATGCATGTGGTAATGGTGAATGAATGTTTATTTTGCCAGAAAATGTCTCAGATGATGTCTCTGATATAAAGAACATTTTGTGCATACTGAGTGGGCATGTACCTTTAAACCAGAAGCAGAAAAAATAGCAGACTATCGTTTTACTATTATTATTATTTATTCAATATGCCAAATAAAGGGCATGTTGCCAACATTTTCCGTTTGTACGAGAGGGCACCGGGATGGCATATAGGGCTAGTTTATATGTACACCATACTGACATACACTGTTTAAATGTTTGTTTTTTATTCTACAGTTTAGTATTATATATTTACGTGTCCTATATTCCCACAAAATACTCTGATTTATACGGAGACACGCAGGCGACGTAGGATTCTTTTTTCATTAATTCGTTCCCACGAAATAACAAGTCGTTCCCTCAATGTGTTCCCTCAATTTAACAATTCGTTCCCACGAATGAACAATTCGTTGTCTCAATTTAATAATTCGTTCCCATGAATTAACAAATCGTTGCCTCAATTTAACAATTCGTTCCCACGAAATAACAATTCGTTCGTTACCGATTTCTTGTTGTTTTTATTCCCCCGCTACCGAATGGTGAGGCGGTGCAAATAGTGTTACCGGCGTCCGTATGAACGTACATACGTCCGTCCGTGCCGAAACCTTAACGGTTGGGTTAGTGGCTTCTAATATATGGTTCCTTGCTCTGATCTGCTTCACATTTCACACACGCATTGCTACTATTGTCCCCTACCGCCCTGGGACAAATCCACATTCGTCCCACCCCCGCTAAGCCCAGGGTCAAGGTCACATACTTGGTGCATTCGAAACCTTAACGCTCAGGTAAATGGCTTATAATTTCTATTTCCTTGTTCGGAATCTGCTTCACATTTCACAAACGCATTGCTCCAATGATCCTCTAACGCCCTGTGACAAATCCACATTTGTCCCGCCCCCGCCAAGCCCAGGGTCAATGTCACAGACTTGGAGCGTTCGAAACCTTAACGCTCGGGTTTCCTTGTTTTCAAATTTGTCTCGTTTTCTTTGGCTGCCAGCGGGGACGTTCGTGTGCCGACAGGCCACATTTCTAGTATTTTATGAAATTCCGTCAAATGTTGATTTTATATTGTTATGAAAAAGAATCCTATGGAAAATGAACATGGGTTGAGATGGAAGAAGAAAGTGATAACAAAGCACTAAAAAACGAAACATTTTGGAAGCTAATACCCAATCCAAATCTAAGAAACCCAATGTTTTTTTTCTGCTATAAATTGGTTCTTAAATACTAAAATTATTGGTAAAAATGTATAGTTTAGCAAGGTGCATGATCACGTGGTGACAACAACAACAACGTCGCCCGCTCCAAAGTAAGTATTATTTGATATTTTCCTTAATATGCAACGGATTTTGATGAAATATGGCGCAGCAAACGCGACTTCATGATCTGCATTTGGTGGTCCATGGAGTTCGGCACAGAGTTATGTCGTTTTTGCGAAGAATCGATTTCCGCCGTGTCAGTAGACACGGAAATCGATTATTCGCAAAAACGACAGAAGTTTGGGCGAAAATACAGAGACCACCAAATGCAGCTTAACAAGACGCGTTTGATACTCCATATTTCATCAAAATCTGTTACGTAATAAGGACACTATAAAATAATACGTACTTTGAATCAGATGGATTCTGGAAGTTGCAGTACTTGTTGTTGTTGTTAGTACCACGTGATCATACACCGTGTTTATGCCACATGTCTCATATGTGGATGAAACAGTTGGTGACGGTGACCTGATAAAATAAAGTAAAAATAAAATATATGGAAAACAATAATTAGCGCTTTGCAAGCGCTAGTTTTGCTAAACATTCATATTCCCCCCTGATGCGCTCACACTCAGTAGCCAGATGTCTTGCTTAGACTAGACACTACATCACCGATAACATTCAGTTCTCACATTTTTTAAATTCGGTTATGTTGATGACCAGTGACCAGTTGCGACATACATTACTTGACATATCTCGACTGTTTTTGTGAAATGCATTTTCGGAAGTACCATCTCTACTAGGGGGTTGTCCTATTGTTGAGCTCTTCGAAATGCACTTTCCTGTGTTTTACGGCATTTCAATTCAGACTCCAACAGTTGGTAAACTGTGATCTATGTAAACTACGTGGTTGAACGGGAGGGTGCAACCCCGGAACCCTCCCTGATCTGAGACACAGCCGCTTTAAATATCATGTTCACATTTTCCGACGAGACTTAATTTTGACGTAGTTTTTACAGTGTATTTTTATCCGAGCTATTAGCTCGGATTTAGTAACTATATGAAAATTCTCAGTCGTTGCAGATTTGCTAATGAGGTAAATGGCGGTCGCAGTGTCACTGTTTGCGGGTTTAACTTTAGAAAAACACGCGGTACTACGCCATAAAAAAGTAGTTCAACAACAGTAAAACAGCGAGCTATCTTACCGTTTCAGCGTAATACATGTGTTCGTTGCTTTTTTGTGCTATATGTGTGTTATTTCAAAAGTTGTTTGTATACTTTATAAATTATTAACTGTTATGTATTAATATGAGTTATTTTGTTAAGTATGTTGATATTTTGCGCAATGATATAGTAGCGGGCGGGATTTCACTGTGACGTTTTTCTTGAATGACCAATCAGATTAAAGCTTACATTCTGAACTTTGCATAGGTCAATGGCTCGATAAAATCCGACATTGGACAGCGAAATGATGATGATTTAAAGCAGAAACATTGTTTTTTGACAGTTACGTACTGTTTTAATCATCTTGAGCCATCGATATTATTAATCAGTGTCCATTTTACTTAAAAAATCAACTAATCTATAAAGTATTTAGTAAAACAGTTCGCGCGGAAATCCAATCTTTCCAAAGAGGTGCTAGCAATGTTTTGATAATTACACGTCGTGTGTGTTAGCGCATACGCTGCCGTACGATACACTTCACAAAGGAAACGTTCTCTTGAGGTTGAATAAGGATAATAATTATCTCTAGATTATTTGTATTATGAATTAAAAAAAGTATATTTAAATAATTGTATATTAATTTAAATAAATATTTCGGCATCATTTACTCAATAAATTAAAATTGAATGTGTAGCTGAAATGAAAGTGAAAGTAGAACGTTTTTGTTATATCCTCCGGGTTACAAATCGCTGAGGATTCCTATTTGAATTGGAAAATGATATGAATTTTAAATTTAGGAGACTGTGTCAGGAGAAAATGGACTGAGGACATATGTCACCAGTCTAGTTCCTGAGAGCTATGACTGTGACAGGAAAAAAGGGACTGATGACATATGTCACCTGTCGTGTTCCATGCATGACTGCTCGCTCTTGTTTGTAATTGTTGTAAAATATATAAAGTTTAAACTGTGTATACAAAACTATAGAGATACCCCCCCCCCCACCCGGCATACAAAGTATGTCGAGGGGTATATAGTTTTCGTAATTCCGTCCGTCCGTCCACGTTAAAGAGTTTGGGTGCCCATTATCTCTGTGACGGAAAGTCGGATGGACCTCAAACTTCATATACGTCCTTATCATCAACCATATTTTCATTCCATACCACACCCATGCGGCCTTCATTTCCAAGGTCAAGGTTAAATTACTTAGACATTTGCATCCGTACGATTTGCCTTAAAGTTTTCTGCAACCGTAAGTCAGATTGAACTCAATCTTCATATACTTCCTTATCATCATCCATATGTTCATTCCATACATGTACCACACCCATGTGGCCTTCATGTCCAAGGTCAAGGTGAAATTACTTTGAACAATCATGTTTGTCAAGATAAATATTGTTTTTGCAGCATTGATAATGTATACTGATTCGACGAATATATTGATTTTAAATGGAGTATATATGATTTGTTGTGTGAAATATTAAAATGGTTGCCATGACAACCAATATTATTAAACGTTCACATGTTAAGTGTATTTCAAGATGGTAACAGTACTCGGGTGTATTGCATTGATTTTCAAAAAGTAAACACCTTTTCAACAAATACTATTTTTGTGTTTTCCAATATTGGTTACCATGGTTACTATGGTAATGCATATATATTTCAGAACTAGTGTATGCTAACATATGACAAAGCAATATCTCCTGTGAGTATATATAGTCGGGAAATTATTGAGCAAGTGAAACTTGTATGTAGCTGACCATTTGAATAGTTGCTGTCTCAACTACTGACAAGCCGCAATACATCTATTCCGCAAAGTTCCGCATCCCTCCTGGTGCCAATTCTTAAGACGACAATGTACTTTCCAACAAATTAATTCTTAGTATATGTGTCTTCCACAAGCACGTACTGCGAAGGATTTCAGGACTTTCAGTCCTTTGATATTTAATGGTACATACCAATTCAGTAGGCACAGCATGTTCTTTATATCAGAGCCATCCTCTGAGACATCTTCTGGCAAAATAAACATTCATTCACCATTACCCCACGTATTGGTTGGCATTATTATATATTTTATATCAGACTAAAATGTCCACACTGCTATCATTGTCGACAACCGTGTTTCCTTAAAATGTTAACGGACATTAAATCTACTATGTATTCTCTGTATTTTTTATGTGCAATGCTCATACTTTATAATGTGTCGAAAATATTATTTTTTCAGGTGATGCATTCAATTATTATAATTTATAGGTAAATAAGTAAAAAAATATGATTATACCTGTATAGCGGACACGCGTAATGTTTAGAACTGGTGGAATAGTGACACACTTATATACTTATTGAATTCCTATACAGAACATTGTGTGCCTTCTCAGGGCATGTACCTTTAAATCTTCCCAACACACATACGCATGTTGATGATTTATCCTGTCAACACAGTGCGTATGTGCCGTGAAACACGGTGCCGTGAAACATTTTTGATATCCAGTCAATACTATTTTTGCATTTTACAGCCATTTGTAGGTGTTGACGGGATAAATAGAATAGTAGGTTAGTGCCGTGAATGGGAAAACATATCTGGCGCGGCACAGAAACGGGATGTGCTCGGCAGAGCCTCGCCCATCCCGTTTCCTGAGCCTTGCCAGATATTTTTCCCATTCACGGCACTAACCTACTATTCTGTATATATAACGCACCAGACGATGAGATGACTTGCGTGTTTTGTGAGTTCTCTAAACGTCATTTAGGAATAACAAGTCATCACTTTCACGAAGAATCAAGTACAGTTTATTTCTTACATTCACCTGCTTTTTATTTACATTGACGGAAACCGATTATTCGTCTAAATTACCAAAAAATGGACACCGTTACGGCGTAGATCTATGACACTCCTAAAAAAACTTGTACTTTACGAAAGTTTACGTCCAATTGAAATTTGTTATAAACTGTCGCTAAGCCCGGAAGGAAATAATTTACGCGTTGTTAAGCGGACATACATTGATATCACGCATGCGCATTAAACTTACTTTCGGTTTACGCGTATTGATATTGTGACTAACATACTAGTTTATTTATGATAATTGTCAGAAAAATTGCAACGTTACAAATACGCTACCGTATATCTTTAAGATCGTGTATATAATAAATTGATCTGAGTGGGTTATATTTGCTGTTCCATTGATTTCTCTTAGGACTTTTTGATTAGCAGATCTACTTCCGGCTAAACTACTTGGTGCTCTTCGGTCTTTCGTATTTCTTGTTTATGTTTTGAGAAACTATGATCTGATTTCCAGAATAACAGCGGATAACTGCTTGTAAAAGCACTTCTATTGTGGTAGTTACACAAATAATTAAATATTGAATACTCTGTTAAGGGCACATTGTTCATTTTGTTAATACAATTGCTTACATAAGCAGAGAACATGTTCTTGAAATATCTGGATGTTTCGTTCCCGATAAGATTCGTACCGGATTCTATTCGTAACAGTTGTTACTCATGTAGTTGATTTATATAGTTAGTTGAGACAGCGTTTAATAGCGAAATTATCAGAGTATATCTTGCGGACACATTATACAGGGACAGCTTAGATAATCTCGGCTATACTGTTGTATTTATTTTACTATTCATCGCTTTATCATCCGGGTTCTTTAATCGAAACCGAAGTTATCCGAAAGTTTTTTCATTTCCGGTCGTTCTAAATCGACTACGCTATACACAAACATGATACAACAGGTGCAAACAATAACACGTAAATCAAGCCGGAAGCATGCGTAGTTTGAGGCTGCAACAGCCACAACATGCAGGAAAGAGACATCTGCGTCTCACAGTTCAGAGATATGAAAAATAATAACAAAAAAATGTCCTAGCAACTACTCTAATGTTAACTCGATTCACACACCACAACGGCACACACCCATCCCAGCCCGGGCCTACCTGTTAGCAAATCCAAAAGTAACAATCCAGTGATTAAGAATTAACACAATAGAAATATAGGTTAATTTTCAATAGTAATAATGGCCGCCGCCTGTAAGCGTGCGATAATTGTCGGTCAATATAAACACACGACCCATTTTGTCAAGAAAACCTTTGACAGAATCAGGAAAATGAGGAATTAAGTGTTAAATTGGTATTATTATTTTTTTATAAAATACCAACATAATATCTTTTACTTTTCGTACATTGATTATGCAATGCTTTGCAGATATGTGTTAAGCATACTCGTGTTGACAATTTCGAGATGAATTATTTGTTTGACCCCGCCATAATCATTTGCACGCGTGTGTAGCTACGCTCAAACGAATGCCGCCGGATGTCATTAATATTGCGGCAGGTGTACTCTAAAATCAACGAAGCAACACATGTTCTATGCTGATTGGTTGAATCCACTGTTTTTATCTACTTGTTTCAAATAAACAGAAAATTATTAGACATGACGTCAAAAATAAATAGCTTGGTCCGATATGTGGCTGTGACTGGAGAAATGGGGCTTGTGTGACCAGTGTAGGTTTTGATCAAATAGCACACTCCTGTAGTCTGAAAACGGTATAGACTGTTCATTAGTGTGTTTCAGTGATGGAATGGCAGATCCTGATCAGACTGTGCGGTCTGATGTGGATCTACATTGGTTCTGATCTGGATCTACACTGGTCACAAAAGCCCTATAAGCCACGTTTTATGTTTGGCATATAACAGACCTTCTCGTTCGCAGTGCCTGGGTCATCCGCTCTGATAAGTACGGCGGATGTTCGCACCAGCTTAAAACAATTGCCCGGGGTGATGTTCCGTCACTGGCCCTCCAGTGCACACCACCCCCTTGGCAATTAGAGTGACTAATTTCCCCGCGGCTGGCCCCTCCTAATGACCCAACAAAATTACCTTATGGCATTTTGACTAGCATATAGCACCAGGTCCATCTACGCATCTGATATATAGCTATGATAAGCAGGCCCGTAGCCAAGATGAGGCAGCCGCCTCGTCTCGGATTTTGCCGATTTTTTATTATTATTTTCTTTTTTTATGATTTTTACACTCTATCGATCTGTGTACAATAAAACTCTAAAAAGTCACTAGTCCAGCGTGTGTGTTTATATATGTAGTTTGTGGAGGTAAATATTTTGAAAATTCATATTTTATCCGCTGTATGCGATTTCAGGGCATTATATTTAATGCCGTATCCGGCAGGATTGGCCGGGAAATACCGGGGGCGGGAATTCCCGGCGGGAAATACCGGTATTTCCCGTCCCGGGAAATACTCCCCAAAGTGGGAAATACCGGGAAATATAAATTTTGATGTTATTATTTGATAATTAAAGTTATTTAAATTAAGTTTTAAGCTCAGTAATAGTTAATTAAACAATCAACAACTTACTAATTAGATATAGGGGTTAATTACAATGTATAGATCTGTTTCATTCCCAACTAGGGGTACTCATCAGGTGGAATATTTGCCAACCATGACTATTATATTTTGGTTGTATTATTTTTTTTTAAATTACTTCTTCATTTTTTAGGAAGCATCTGAGTGTCTGCTAGATACAATTCACAAGGATAACGTCATCATGATCAGACTATGTTTAGACAACAGGCTGTTAATTGTCAACCTTCTCCCACACTAATATTCGGTATCAAGAAATGAGAATAAATGATCTTAGCATGCATGATGTGCATACACATAGTCTCCTACAAGTCTTATATGACTGACAATGTACTGTTGTTTTATGCTTTGCATTTGTATTACTTATTATACCCACTTTTTTTGTAAAAAAAAACGGGTATATTGTTTTCGTCACGGGTGTCCGTCCGTCCGTACGTCCGTACGTCCGTACGTCCGTCACGTTTCTTGTAACTCGAAAAACTTTTTCACCTTCATACCTACGCGCCTGATATTTGGTATGTAGCTTCGTTATCATGTGCAGATGCGCAAAGTGAATTTGGATTTTTCATCCGACCCTCCATCATGGATTATCTCCCCCTTTCGGACTCAGAATTTCCCATTTTTTCCTCGTAACTCGAAAAACTTTTTCACCTTCATACCTACGCGCCTGATATTTGGTATGTAGCTTCGTTATCATGTGCAGATGCGCAAAGTGAATTTGGATTTTTCATCCGACCCTCCATCATGGATTATCTCCCCCTTTCGGACTCACAATTTCCCATTTTCTCCTCGTAACTCGAAAAACTTTTTCACCTTCATACCTACGCGCCTGATATTTGGTATGTACCTTCGTTATCATGTGCAGATGCGCAAAGTGAATTTGGATTTTTCATCCGACCTCCATCATGGTATAATCTCCCCCTTTCGGACTCAGAATTTCCCATTTTTTCCTCGTAACTCGAAAAACTTTTTCACCTTCATACCTACGCGCCTGATATTTGGTATGTAGCTTCGTTATCATGTGCAGATGCGCAAAGTGAATTTGGATTTTTCATCCGACCCTCCATCATGGATTATCTCCCCCTTTCGGACTCACAATTTCCCATTTTCTCCTCGTAACTCGAAAAACTTTTTCACCTTCATACCTACGCGCCTGATATTTGGTATGTAGCTTCGTTATCATGTGCAGATGCGCAAAGTGAATTTGGATTTTTGATCCGACCCTCCATCATGGATTATCTCCCCCTTTCGGACTCAGAATTTCCCATTTTTTCCCTCGTAACTCGAAAAACTTTTTCACCTTCATACCTACGCGCCAGTGCCAGTATAAATGTGCCAGTGTATGATATTATCTAATTTATTATACCCACTTTTTTTGTAAAAAAAAACGGGTATATTGTTTTCGTCACGGGTGTCCGTCCGTCCGTACGTCCGTACGTCCGTCCGTACGTCCGTCACGTTTCTTGTAACTCGAAAAACTTTTTTCACCTTCATACCTACGCGCCTGATATTTTGGTATGTAGCTTCGTTATCATGTGCAGATCAAAGTGAATTTGATTTGATTTTTTCATCCGACCTCCATCATGGATTATCTCACCCCCTTTCGGACTCACAATCAATTTCCCATTTTTTTCCTCGTAACTAACGAAAAACTTTTTCACCTTCATACCTACGCGCCTGATATTTGGTATGTAGCTTCGTTATCATGTGCAGATGCGCAAGTGAATTTGGATTTTTCATCCGACCCTCCATCATGGATTATCTCCCCCTTTCGACTCAGAATTTCCCATTTTCTCCTCGTAACTCGAAAAACTTTTTCACCTTCATACCTACACGCCTGATATTTGGTATGTACCTTCGTTATCATGTGCAGATGCGCAAAGTGAATTTGGATTTTTCATCCGACCCTCCATCATGGATTATCTCCCCCTTTCGGACTCAGAATTTCCCATTTTTTCCTCGTAACTCGAAAAACTTTTTCACCTTCATACCTACGCGCCTGATATTTGGTATGTAGCTTCGTTATCATGTGCAGATGCGCAAAGTGAATTTGGATTTTTCATCCGACCCTCCATCATGGATTATCTCCCCCTTTCGGACTCACAATTTCCCATTTTCTCCTCGTAACTCGAAAAACTTTTTCACCTTCATACCTACGCGCCTGATATTTGGTATGTAGCTTCGTTATCATGTGCAGATGCGCAAAGTGAATTTGGATTTTTGATCCGACCCTCCTCTGGATTATCTCCCCTTTCGACTCAGAATTTCCCATTTTTTCCCTCGTAACTCGAAAAACTTTTTCACCCCCTTCATACCTACGCGCCAGTGCCAGTATAAATGTGCCAGTGTATGATATTATCTAATTTATTATACCCACTTTTTTTGTACCTTCGTTATGTGCAGATGCGCAAAGTGAATTCCCATTTTTGATCCGACCCTCCATCATCGATTACCTCCCCCTTTCCGACTCAGAATTTCCCATTTTTTCCTTTTTCCTTGTAACTCGAAAAACTTTTTCACCTTCATACCTACGCGCCTCATATTTGCTATGTAGCTTCGTTATCATGTGCACATGCGCAAAGTGAATTCGGATTTTTTATCCGACCCTCCATCATGGATTACTTCCCCCTTTCGGACTTAGCATTTGGGGAAAGTGGGTATATTGCGATGGCGCGCCATCGACTTTTTCTAGTTTGCATTATTATTATGAGATTTATTTAACGTGAAGACTATGGTACGTATGAGATACAGTACCTAAAATCGTTAAAATTAGCCAAAAGCCTACTAATGTCTACTTATTTGCATGTACATTGATGAGACTTTAATATACTTTAATAAACCATCAGACTATGACAACAGGCTGTTAATTGTCAGCCTTCTCTCACACCTTTTGTGTCATACTGTATAATAAGAACCCAGGTGGTCTGTATATGGTCATGTCAAGTTGTAAAACAATTACACTTACACTGTACATTGATTATCCCTGTTATCAACAGGGATTTTCTCAAAATTCTAAAAGCAGCTTTTATTAGTGGCAGGTTACTATAGTAATGAGGGGTGTTCTCATATACAATAAAATAGACAGTTGGCAAATACTACATAGACTTGTAAATAGGGAAGAAAATTGTCTAGAAAATAATAATGTTTTTTTTCTCTAAATAAACTTATTATTTCTTTTTTCATTGCAGAATGTTTTACCTGTAGGCTTATCAGTCTACACAGATATAAACCATAGTAGATATAGGGGAATATAGAGACTCATCTTGACATTTTGGAATTAAAAAGACCATCAAGATTCATATTTCCCGGTATTTCCCGCCGTCCTGGGAAATACTCTTATTTCCCGGGAAATTGCCAACCCTGGTATCCGGTAGTCTAAGTGCCGGGAAATCACGTCTATGACAATCTAGATGTCAACATTTTCTTGGGGGAAAACTCCAACCCCTCCCCCCCCGCGTTAGCGGTTACCCGCTTGGTCACTTGGACCATACATACTTTCATTATGCTCAGTTTAAAATTACATATAAGATTCATAACCCATCAAAGTGCGATATACTCCTTTGAATTGACGAGTCGTTGTTGGGAACAATTTCGGTAACTAGTTATGTACCGGCGTAGTTAGTGAAGACTGTTTGATCAGTGTAATCCTTGCATGTCATTTCATTCCGACAAACATACATGTTGTAATTCATTCATTATTATTAAAAATATATATATATATAATTCATCAAGAAACATAAAATACAGTAATGTATGTTTCTG
This sequence comes from Conchocele bisecta, assembly GCA_029237695.1. Lineage (NCBI taxonomy): Eukaryota > Metazoa > Mollusca > Bivalvia > Lucinida > Thyasiridae > Conchocele > Conchocele bisecta. Next base: position 21,471,689 of record CM055279.1, on the reverse strand, counting down.
ATTCATCAGTACATGATAAGTTTTCGCTGATACGTTATGTGATGTGAGGGTCGGTGTGTGTGTGTGGGAGAGCATTTCAATAAAAGCACACGTCTGACAAAGAAAGGAAGGTCATATAAATACAACTCATTTACGGTTGTATGTAATTAATGTTGACCTATGTACAACAATTATCACCTTGCCACTAAATTCACGTGCGTGGATAAATACTTGATCACATTTTTATTTATCATATTAACTTAAAACATTATCATACATTATTTATCATGGAGATATTATCTGAATATAAATACAGGTAAATCTATAAAACATCCAATCTTCCATGGGCTTGGTCTAGATCCTTGGGTTGAAGAATCGTGTGAATCTGAAATGAGAAATTACGTTACATGTAAAGTACATAGACTCATTGACAATATATAAACGGGACGCTTAATCCGCCCTGTTACTACATTATTATTATATACCGAACGGCCATATATATACTGGTAAGTCATTTATACAACGGACGGCAATAATGTTTATATGGACAACACTGATTTAACTATTATATGGACAACACTGATTTAACTATTATATGGACAACACTGATTTAACTATTATATGGACAACACTGATTTAACTATTATATGGACAACACTGATTTAACTATTATATGGACAACACTGATTTAACTATTATATGGACAACACTGATTTAACTATTATATGGACAACATGATTTTAACTATTATATGGACAACACATTTGAACTATTTATATGGACAACTGATTTAACTATTTTTATGGACAAACTGATTAATATTTAATATGGGACAACACTGATTTTTCTATTATATGACAACACTGATTTTAATATTATTGGGGACTACAAGATTTAAACTTATTATATGGACATACCTGACTATTATATGGCAACAACACTGATGTAACTTTAATTTTATATGAACACCTGATTTAACTATTATATGCACAAAACATGATTTAACTATTTATGATGCACAACACTGATTTAAACTATGTATATGGGACAACACTGATTTAACTATTATATGGAACAACACATGAAATTTAAATTATTATATGCACAAAATGATTTAAACTTATATGGACAACACTGATTTTAACTATATGGACACTGAAATTTAAATTATTATATGTTCACAAACTGATACTTATATGGACAACACTGATTTAACTATTATATGGACACTGATTTAACTATTATATGCACAACACTGATTTAACTATTATATGGACAACACTGATTTAACTATTATATGGACAACATGATTTAACTTATGATTTGGACAACAACTGATTTAAATATGTTCAACACTGATTTAACTATTATATGGAAACACTGTTTACTATTTTTTATGGACAACCACTGATTTAACTATTATAGACAACACTGTATATGGACAACACTGATTTAACTATTATATGTTCAACACGATTTACTATTATATGGACAACACTGATTTAACTATTATATGGACAACACTGATTTAACTATTATATGTTCAACACTGATTTAACTATTATATGGACAACACTGATTTAACTATTATATGTTCAACACTGATTTAACTATTATATGGACAACACTGATTTAACTATTATATGGACAACACTGATTTAACTATTATATGGACAACACTGATTTAACTATTATATGGACAACACTGATTTAATATTATATGGACAACACTGATTTAACATTATAGTTAACACTGATTTAACTATTATATGGACAACACTGATTTAACTATATATGGACAACACTGATTTAACTATTATATGTTCAACACTGATTTAACTATTATATGTTCAACACTGATTTAACTATTATATGTTCGAAAATGTTGGACAAATATCACTGGAGATAACACTTTTTAATATGGCGGCGCTTTTGTGGTCACCTACTGTCATGGCGGACTGTTGCTAGGCGGTGCTTTTGTGGTCACCTACTGTCATGGCGGACTGTTGCTAGGCGGTGCTTTTGTGGTCACCTACTGTCATGGCGGACTGTTGCTAGGCGGTGCTTTTGTGGTCACCTACTGTCATGGCAGACTGTTGCTAGGCGGTGCTTTTGTGGTCACCTACTGTCATGGCGGACTGTTGCTAGGCGGTGCTTTTGTGGTCACCTACTGTCATGGCGGACTGTTGCTAGGCGGTGCTTTTGTGGTCACCTACTGTCATGGCGGACTGTTGCTAGGCGGTGCTTTTGTGGTCACCTACTGTCATGGCGGACTGTTGCTACGCAGGTGGTTACAAACCGGAAGTTGCGTCATGCAAAAGCGGTCAATTTCATCTGTCTTTTATATTTTCTGTAGCCTTGTAGCTGAGACCAGGCCATTGTAAAATTTAGTCAAAATAACAGCCCATTCTGTCCTGGCATTTTGTGACGAGCGAGCAGTTTAATACTTTGCAGTTCTGTTAAAAAGCTTGCACATTCCAATAATAAACATGTACATTTACCTAATCCTTTTATTCCCGTTTTCAGGGCACGAAAATTCTTGAAATGTTTACTCGTCTTTACTTTGACAGGAATGGCAAAATTAAGAAATCTACATTACAAAAATTGAAATTTCCACTCTTCCTGCAGGCTGAGCGAACGAGTGGAATTTTCGTCCCCTGGTTTTATTTGCAAAACAGGACAGGATGGTCTGTTATTGTGACCATATTTTACAACAGCCGGGTCTCAGCTGGTAGCTAGGATACAGATAATGTCAAAGACAGATGAAATAGTAAATGACATCTGCATAGCTCATGGGCAGATTCAGAGGGGGGCGGACCCGGCGCGCGCCTCCCCCCTAAAATTCGCCGATTAAATATTTTTTACAAGTTACAAGGCACGTTTCATGCCAAGTGCCATGTATTCCATGCATTTTTCGGTCGTTTTATTGTTTCAAAATTTAAACGTTTTCAATCAAAAATCATGTCTGAACATACTGTGACAATGTCAATATTTTTGTTCCAAAATGCGTCAGAACGCAGGAAATGCGATGTAGATTTCAAAAAATTTCCGGACCCGCCTAGCCTCCGCTCGGTCGACTATTTTGCAATACTTGACTATATTATCGAACGAGCTTAGCTCGTTCGATAATGTAGTCAAGTATTGCAAAATAGTTACGCGCCCCCTAACCCGGAATCCTGGATCCGCGCCTGTAGCTGAGTTTATCTAAGCTACTATCTAAGTTAGTATATATAATTAGAGAACATTAATGCCATTTGCTTAGTTGATAATGTAAAGAAAACTTCGCTATCCTACTTTTTTATGCCCCACCACGATAGTAGAGGGGGCATTTAGTGTTACCTTTGTCCGTCCGTACCTTGTAAGTCGTAAAACATTTAAACCGTACTAGCTACAGACCTGAAACTTGGTATGTAGCTTCCCTATGATGAGTAGGTGTGCAAAGTTTATTTTGATTTGACCCCCGGGTCATGGATTATCTCCCCAGTTTCGACTTAGAATTTGGCAATGTTGCCTTATAAGTCATAAAACTTTTAAACCGTACTGGCTACACACCTGAAACTTGGTATGTAGCTTCCTTATGTTGAGTAGATGCGCAAAGTTGATTTTGATTTTTTATTTGACCCCCGGGTCATGGATTATCCTTTTCGACTAAGAATTTGGCAATTTTGCCTTGTAAGTCGTTAAGCGTTTAAACTGTACTAGATATATATACACACCTGAAACTTGGTATGTAGCTTCCTTGTGATGAGTAGATGCGCAAAGTTTATTGTGATTTTTTATTTGATCCCCGGATCATGGACATCCTTTTCGACTTAGAATTTGGCAATTTTGTCTTGTAACTCTTTTAAACCGTAGTAGCTACAGACCTGAAACTTGGAATGTAGCTGTCTTATGATGAGTAGATGCGCAAAGTTTATTTTGATGGATTATCTCCCCTTTTGGAATTTTGCCTCGTTTATTATCAAAGCGTTATGTGTGGCATCCATGTTCTATGAACACATTTTCTAGTTTAGCATATTATATGTACCGGTGTTGATCAAGATCATCATGTGTGTTCATATTACAGTGCTCCAGATAAGCTGCGTATTTGCTTAAATACCCAATTAAAATTGCCAAAAATCCAATTAAAATCAGAAGTAGCGAGTATCAAAAAGCAATACAAAATTTGTGGTACCTGCAGAAAACAATAAATAAACCACAAATATAGCATATTTTTCTTATTTTCCATGAAAACACATCTTGGTATTTCATTAGATTTATCTGCAAGAATTACCCAATTAAAATTTTGAAATACCCAATTGCTTCAGAAAGGATGGAGTGATAATACTCAATTACTAATTCCTTATCTGGAGCCCTGTATTATCAGTGGCACAAACAATTTTTTTTTTATTAAAATTGCAAAGTATACTTATCTAGCAAAGTATACTTTGAGGGAGTAATCATTTATTTTTCCCGAAATGCATTATGTCGTATAGAACTAACGACTACATATATTTGATGATTAAAAGTATGCAGAATTATTATACTGAATGTATTACATTATCACAGCCAAAATGGCTGTGATAATGTAATGAATTCAGTATAATAAAAATTAATAAATGTATCCTTAAATTGAAAATTTCTCCCTCAAAGTATACTTTGCTAGATAAGTATACTTTGCAATGTTGGTGAAATAGGCTACTGATCGGGGGCTACACTGTATGGTATGTTATCTCTGCCAAAGGTCCATAAAATATTAGTTGAGTAACGTTGAAATTGTACTCTTTTTAAACTATTGAAAGCATGATTCTGATTCTTTGTTTTTATTTTATTTATTTCAGCTTGGCATCCAGAGTCAAGATGGGAAAGAAAGTAGAAAAGGGGCTCAACAAAGAAAAGAACCAATCAGCTACAAGCCAAGATGAAACAGATTCTAACAAGGCTCTAGGTATTAAATCAGTTCCAAATAACGTACAGTCGAGCATCAGTATCTCGAAGTCGTTCATATAGTCGAGATAGGACTAGGTTCGAGATAGCGAAGAAGTGAAATGGTCGAATATTTTCACAAAAAATATGAAATTATGTTACCCACGAGTAAACAATCACCAATTAACTAATGACCAAAGGTAGTAAGCTAATCAACATTACAAGGTGGCGTCACCACTCTCAGTGAATTGCATAAATGACCAACGTGATATGCTTAATGAATCGTGTCCAACACATAAATAATGACCCACATACCTGACTGATTCTTGTAGATGAAATAGCAGAGAATCTGTATGATTCTGATCCAGAAAATGGTGAGGCATTAACTTTTAGTGTTGTCAGCCGCACTGGGAATGTATCTTGTATCACAGAAAATAATGCATGTAAAACGGCTCGGAGATTATTGTTGTTGTTGTAATTACTATACCTGACATGAGACCACCATGTTTCATGCTTCAATGCTTTAAATCTGGAAGTTTGATCAACGCAGAGCTGGGCTAAGCCATGGCCAATCAAACTGATTTTGGGTACAAATTTGGAGAATATTAAGAAAGATATTTGAACACGGACAAATGATTTTCATATCCTGGTTTTTTGTCTCACCCATGTTAGTGGAAAGTGAGACTTGTTTTGCGTTCACATTTCCAGCTTCATAGTTGGGGTCTGCATCAACAATTTTGGACAGCATCCAAATTTTGTATATCTCCTGTAGCCTATTTCACCAACATTGCAAAGTATACTTTTCTAGCACAGTATACTTTGAGGGAGTAATCATTTATTTTCCATGAAATGCAATATTTCACATAGAACTAACGACTGCATATATTTGATGATTAAAAGTATGCAGAATTATTATTCTGAATGTATTACATTATCACAGCCAAAATGGCTGTGATAATGTAATAAATTCAGTATAATAAAAATTAATAAATTTATTCATAAGTTGAAAATTACTCGCTCAAAGTATACTTTGCTAGATAAGTGTGCTTTGCAATGTTGGTGAAATAGGCTACTGGTTAAATAAACGGTAGATAAAGCACCTCCATGTTGTTAATGTTTCACCACCACCTCTCACACCCCACAAAAATATGAATGTACATGTACCTAAAATGTTCACCTCGTCAAAAACAGAAATCCTTAATGAACCCCTGTCTGTGTACATGTATGAGAGCTCCAGTTAAGATGCGTAATTTGACCAAATATTTGAGGTATTTTTCTTAATTCTTCACCCAAAATGGCAAGTTGGGAGTTCTTTAGAATCGTCTCAATGAGACGATTCTAAAGCACTCCCAACTTGCCATTTTTGGTGAAGAAATAACAAAATTCCCCCCAAAGTCGATAAAATTACGCATCTTAACTGGAGCTCTGATTGTATTGTCAACCACCGAAACATGTTGTTTAGTCCTTGTTAATCTTTGCTAAATATTCATAGTTACCTAATGACGCAATAGATGTAAACACGATGGATAAAAATACAAGTTTACATAGAGCTTACACAGGTTGAAGTAACGGACCGAGGTCTATAAATACATTAAATATGCCTAAAAACATCAATAAATGAAAAAAAAGTAGGATTTATTTTTACTCCCTATATATAGATATACATGTTTAGCTTATATTTGTTTTTCATTTATTGATGCTTTTAGGCATATTCAATGTATTTATAGACCTTGGTCCGTTACTTCAACCTGTGTAAGCTCTATGTAAACTTGTATTGTTATCCAACCTGTGAGAGCTTATGGTATCTGTGGGTACTACCAAAATTGACTGGTTCAACCAAAATGATATTTCTATGTACCACACACTTCAGAGCCACACATCTGCAATGGTAAATTCCAAGACGACTTTAATGAGCTGTGTCGCCGTAACAACGTGACGTACGTCGCGCCGGTGGTGCTGCGCCCCCGCCTCCCAGGGCCCGTGGTCCCGGCGGACTCGAGCCCGGTTAAGGGTGGGAAAGACAAGGGGAAACAAGCACAGCCAGAACCCGAGCAGGAAGAACTCACAGAAGATGGTGGTACGTTGCAGTTGGGGGGTTGGGCTTGTGTAGCAGGACTCCAGATAAGGTGCATATTTGCTTAAATACCCAATTGCCAAAAACCCAATTGAAATCAGAAGTAGTGAGTATCAAAAAGCAATGAAAAAAATGTGGTACCTTTATCATGCTGCAGAAAACAATAAACAAACCACAAATATAGCATATTTTTCTTATTTTGCCATGAAAACACATCTTGGTATTTCATTAGAATGGTCCCAAGGAGACAATTCTAATGAAATGCCAAGACATGTTTTCATTTCAAAGCAAACTATTCAATAATTGCTATCTGCTGATGTGTGATTTTATTTTACCCAATTAACATTTTGAAATACCCAATTACTTCAGAAATGAAGGAGTGACGATACTCCATTACTAATTCTTTATCTGGAGCCCTGTAGCCTATTTCATCAACATTGCAAAGTATACTTTACTAGCAAAGTATACTTTGAGGGAGTAATCATTTATTTTTCCTGAAAAGCATTATTTCATATAGAACTAACAAATGCATATATTTCATGATTAAAAGTATGCAGAATTATTATACTGAATTTATTACATTATCACAGCCAAATTGGCTGTGATAATGTAATAAATTCAGTATAATAAAAATTAATAAATTTATCATAAAATTGAAAATTTCTCCCTCAAAGTATACTTTGCTACTAAAGTATACTTTGCAATGTTGGTGAAATAGGCCCCTGGTGTAGGCTTAACCTGGCTTGTATACGTACAGAGGTAAATCATATTATCAGATTTATGATTCCATATATACCCATGTTTATTTTCTCACATAAGATGGAGGTACGTGGTAGTTGGGGGATGGGCTTGTATGGGATCACATTACATTACAATGTGACATTTATTACAAATGTTGGATGGGCTGTGGTCTAGGGGATATGGCATTGGACTTCAGTACCGGAGGTTGTGAGTTCAATCCTCACCCTAGGTGTGATGAATACTTACATAGTATTTCCATTCAACTGGTCTGTCGGATGAGACTTTAAACTGTGGTCCCATCTCTATATGACCTTAGCTGTTGCTGGGGTGTTAAACCCAGTGATCCAGATAAGCTGCGTATTTGCGTAAATACGCAATTAAAATGACCAAAAACCCAATTGAAATCGGAAGTAGCAAGTATCAAAAAGAAATAAAAACATTGTGGTACCTTTATCATGCTGCAGAAAACAGTAAACAGACCACAAATATAGCATATTTTTCTTATTTTCCATGAAAACATGTCTTGGTATTTCATTAGAATTGTCTCCAAGGAGACAATTCTAATGAAATACCAAGACATGTTTTCATTTCAAAGCAAAGTATTCAATAATTCTGTCTTGATGTGTAAACAGTAGTGTGATTGATTTCATGCAATTAAAATTTTGAAATACCCAATTGCTTCAGAAATGATGGAGTGACAATACTCAATTACTAATTCCTTATCTGGAGCCCTGTAAACCCATTCACTTTCAGTTTTCGCTACAAAGGTATATAGATCTTGATTATCTGGGATACCCACAAAGTTTCACTGTGATATAAGTGAAGTGGTCAGTGGAAGAATGGGGCTAACACCCTCAGGCTCTGCATAGGTGATGGAGAAAACAATCTGATAGTCTCCAGGGCTCCAGTTCAGCTGCGTAATTTGGAGGTAAATTTCTTATTTCTCCATCAAAAATGGCAAGTTGGGAGTGCTTTAGAATCGTCTCAATGAGACGATTCTAAAGGACTCTCAACTTGGCATTTTTGATGAAGAAATAAAAAAAATTCACCCCAAGTTGGTCAAATTACGCACCTTAATTGGAGCTCTGGTCTCTCGTGGTATAAATATAAGGTTATAAATGGGAAAATCAACAGGCTTTTTCAAATCTGTTGAAATGTGTTGAAATGATAGAAATTGTCACCTTAATCAGAGCTCCAGATAAGCTTTGTGTCTAAAGCGCACTATACACTGATTTCAAAATCATTGCTTATTTTAAGCAATAAGTATTTATTTTCTTCAAACTAAATAGGGAACAAATGATTAAAAAATATGACAAATTGAAACATTCACTTATTTGAGCTGCAAAAACTCCACTAAGTGAATTTTCAACTTTATGACAGTATTTTCACTACTCAATTTTAAAGTTAATGCGTATTTTCACATTGCTGTGCGTATTTTGTACACCCACTTTTGATAATCAATGCGTTTTCAGCTAAACTAATTACATAAAATACGCCAATACGCACCTTATCTGGAGCCCTGCTTACTGTAATAATTGACGTTGATTATTACTAAACAGACATACGGTTTACTATATACTGTTATGTGATTGGTCACTTTCGAAAATGTCACTGAAACACTTAGCCATTTTGTTAAGTTGAAAAGTTTGTAAGAGTTTCTCCAGTTACAGTCCAGTGATTTATAAACATAATGTCTAGTTGATAGAGAATAGTAGGTTAGTGAATGGGAAAAATATCCGGCAAGGCTGAAGAATTTCTTTATTTCTCATCAGAAGTATATGTTGTGACCACTCATTTGAACCGTCTCGCCGAGACGGTTCAAATGAGTGGTCACAACATATACTTTGGTTCAGAAATAAGGAAAATAGATAGAGAATAGTAGGTTAGTGCCGTGAATGGGAAAAAATATCTGGCGCGGCACGGAAACGGGATGTGCTCGGCCCTACTATTCTATTTATCCCGTGAACACCTACAAATGGCTGTAAAATGCAAAAATGGTATTGACTGGATATCAAAAATGTTTCACGGCACCGTGTTTCACGGCACATACGCACTGTGTTGACGGGATAAAAGGGTATATCCAACCAGCAGTATTACTGATTTCCTTTTCCATGGAGTTATCCCCCCTTGTATACTTGCTTTATCTCGGCAGGCATATATTGTGACATTCAGAATTCTTGTTATATATACCGGGTTTGGAAGGTCCTCGAGCCAATTCCTATAAAGATTCTTATAAGAAGATAAACCTGATTATGACCCGAGCAAGGGGGGCATATTGCATTGCTTTTGAGGTCCCGTCCATCCGTGTACATTTACGTCAAAATGTTTCTCCAACATGTAATATCTTCAATATTACACGAAGGACACTTGGACACCTGAATCACCTGAACATTTGTCACACACTAACACCACCATTAACACGACTTTTGACGTTTTTCATCTTCGAAATGTCGCTGAAACACATTTTGTTAAGTGGAAAAGTTTGTAAGAGTTTCTCAAGTTTGTGTCCAGTATGGCATGGGGGCATATCCATGTTTTGCAAACATAATTTCTAGTTATTTGTTTAATTCGCAATAAAAATATATATTGCTACCACTCATTTGAATCGTCTCATCAAATGAGTGGTAACAATACAAATGTATACACTTTCAAGATAAAATTAAAAGTGAATCAAGCAAGCTGGCTGGTTTAGTGTACAGCGGTTTGGGACCTGGAGCCTGTTTCACTAACCTTCGTACAAATAAAATGTTCGTATGTGCAAAATTATGATAGTCTGTAAATTTCACATTAACAATGTTTTCTTGTAAACAATTATTGGATTGACATTTAGTGCAAATTTAGGATCGTCTGGAAATTTCAATTGATGGTTTTACATTTATAGAGCATAGGCTGCATATGCAGCCTATGCTCAATACATGTCAATTCAATAATTGTTTACAAGAAAACACTGTTAATATGAAAGTCATATCATAATTTTGCACTTACGAACATTGTAGTCGTCGGACGTTTAGTGAAACGCGCCCTGATCCATATCCTGGTGTTTCAGAGCCGATGGATTCTCCACCAAAGACGTACACAACCAAGGAAAAGTTTGAGTACTTCAGGCCCTGTATACAGGTTGAGATGGACAACCCCGATAAACTGAAACTGTCACCGAGGTCTACATCAGAGGTATTGGCAACTTTCTTCTATCTTATCATGTAATTTTTTTAATCCATCATTTGTCATCCACGTATTAACCCTTAGCCAGCTGTTCGCGAAAACTGTTGTCTGCTGTTGCTTTATTTTTTGCCCTGTTTCTCAATAAAAACATCGTTTGACAGCACTTTAGAATCATTTCCAATGGAAATGATTCTAAAGTGCTGTCAAAGCATGTTTTTGATGAGAAAAATCGAAGATAAAACATAAACAGCAGACAACAACATTTCATTCAGCAGGCTAAGGGTTAACACGATTACTCGAAACGTTATCATGGGATTTTCATCAAACTTGATCATGTTAATCAACCTGTCATATTGATGATATTTAGGATGAGTTCCTTAGAGCTCCAGATAAGGTGCATATTGGCATATCGTACACACTTATTTTAGCAGAATATGCATCGATTATCAAAAGTAGGAGTACAAACTACTCGCAGCAAAGTGAAGATACGCATTGATTTTCATATTGAGTTGTGGAAATACTGAAATAAAGTTGAAAATTTACTTAGTTGAGCTGCAAAAAGCAAACAGTGTTTGCTTTTTATACACCCGAGTTCTACTTGACGGATTGTAACCAAATTCGGTATACATGTTTATCACGGCAAGACAAAGAAGTCTATTGATTTTCAAAAATTTCCGATGACTTATCTCCCCTTGGCAGCCATTTTTAATTTTCGGACTCTGTATCCTTGTCCATGCAATAACTGAAGTTCTACTTGACGGATCATAACCAAATTCTGTATACATGTTTATCACGGCAAGATGAAGAACCCTATTGGCTTTCAATGACTTATCTCCCCTTGTTAACTGGCCTTGCCTCGACGGGCGTATATTGTGACCTTCGACACTCTTGTTATTAACTGAACTGATCATTGTGATGGTGATTGCAATGATGCCACCAGCACAGTCCCATATCAGCATGCACATCCATGTATACGTATTCTGAAGTAGCCCGATTGTTATCAGGAAAACAATTAGATTTTGTTTCACATGTTTTTCCAGGTTGGAAGATAGACCCAGTGACAATGGATATGTTCAGACAGTGCTGGCCCACCATGGAAAAATTACACACATTACAGTAAGTTATCTCCCTTGCAAACAATGTTTTGATGACAGTTAACCCTTTCACCCCTAAGAAACTGGAATGGATTGTGATATGTCAATTTTGCAACCAATCCAATGATCACAAAATGATTTTCAGACTAGTTCATTTGTGAAAAGGGGATGTTTTGTATAAAAAATAAAATAAAATCACTGGCAAAAAGTGAAGATCCTGATGAGACGGCTCGTCACGAGCCGGCTCATCTGGATCTACACTTTTTGCCAATACCACTACATGTATACAGGCCTGTGGTGTTGAAACGGTTAAACACAATTGTAGACCTATCAACAGAGTAAGAAACAAGTTTTAATCCCTCAGCCTATGCAGTATGTTGAAGCGTATATAGTCTTTGTATTTCCATCTGTTTGTCCGTCCATCCATCCGTAAGATTTGTTGTATTATTATTTTGTGTCCATCCAGACGACGGGCGGGGGTATCCATGAGCCTCTGCTCACTTGCTCTAGTTGCAAAATTTGTTAATGAATTACACAATTCCAATTTTGCTGGCAATAGTTGTAAAGGTACATGCCCATCCACTAGGCACAAAATGTTCTTTATAGGAATTAAATAAGTGTATAATTGTGTCACTATTCCATCAGTTCTAAAAATTACGAGTGCCCGCTATACAGATATAATCATTTAGTAATGTGTATTTTACTGATAGTGACGCGCTGTGGTATCAGGCTATTTTCATATGCAAATGAGGCATGATCTTTTTGACTATAGTCGGCACTTTTTCTGGCGGCGTCGTCCGCGCCGTCGTGCGTTTTGTTTTCAGGCAAATGCGTTAAAGTTATTGTTTTTTCACAACACGGTCAAATGCTTCGGCAGGCGTGATACCGCTTCCATGGCGGAATTCTTGTTTAATTATTTATACTAATTAAATGCGTCACCTGGAAAAATAATATTTTCGACATATTATAAAGTGTGATCATTGCACATCAAAAAATAAACACAGAAAATAAATAGTACTGTCCGTTAACATTTTAAGCTTACAGGGTTATCGCCCCTGATGTCTGTGGAAATTTCCGTCTGAAATAAAATGTATAATAATGTCAATCAATAGGTGGGGTAATGGTGAATGAATGTTTATATTGCCAGAAAATGTCTCAGATGATGTCTCTGATATAGAGAACATTTTGTGTCTACTGTGTGGGCATGTACCTTTAATGTGCATATTTTCACATGGAATAAAAATCATCCAATCCATGTCACAGGTGTCCAACTGGACACGATACCAGCCAGTTTTCCATTGTTTCAGTTTGTGGAATTCAGGACTGACAAGTGAAACTCTACACAGCCTCTGCACATTTCTGCCACATTGTCTAAACATACGGTAAGGAAGACAGTTTTACCCCTTATATTTCTGTGTAGTCACAGCTTGTCCTCACGATAACTCAAGTTCTACTTGTCGGATCTTATCCAATGGGTTGGTCGGGCGAACGCGAAGGGTAAATTGACGGTAAGGCTTCCTCCTTATAGGAATCACTATTTGCCTGGTTTGGTCCTCAGGTACGTTTTTATCCTTGGCTCTTTTGTCATGTTTGTTACCTGGGAGTTGAATTGGGTTATTGCCCATTATAAATGAACTGGAATGGATTTTAGTATGTTACTTTTGCAACCATTCCAATCATCACAAAATGTCCATCTATGAAAAAGGGTGTGTTTTTGTTCGCAAAAATATGAAAATTACTTGCAAAAAGTGCAGATCCTGAAGAGACGGCTTGTCTAGATCTACACTGTTTGTCAATACCACTATACAGGCCTGTGGGGTTGCAAGGGTAATTAAGTTGTATTTCATATTATTTCACATTTAAGTGTGAAAGTACTCTGACATAAGTACTGACCATTTTGCTTCGGTACTCAAGTAAGTATGAGTACGAGTATGAGTGGCACATCCCTGGCTGCATGTTTATTGTATTTTTAAGCCACATTTTACTTACATTAGGGATATATTAGGCACAAACTCCCATTTATGAGACAGTGGAAGTTTTCAAATAAATCAATTAAATGTTTACTATGAGTACAGTATCTTTAAAACCCTTTATACACAACAGACTGCTTTCCCAATGTTTTTAAGCAGTGTAGATCCTGATTATGCGGCTCATAACGAGTCGTCTCGTCAGGATGTGCACTATTTGTTGGATATTGTTTTGTAGGAGTGACATATTTCATGAGAATTATTCACATTTACACAGTCTTAAATTATTTTCAACCATCTCCGTGTGTTGTTTCAGAAATGTGACACTGGACGGTAACACTGCGGAGGAACAGAACTGGTATGAACTTCTCACAGAGGAAAGCCCGTAAGTTGCCACATGTATTCATCACCTTATGTCTTTCTGTTTGTCAAATTCGGCACTGCAAACCACAGGTTGAAGTAACGGACCGAGGTCTACAAATACATTAAATATGCCTAAAAGCGTCAATAAATGAAGAAAAAAAAACCTAAACAATTGTTGTTACTCCCTCCATATAGACTCCCATATGGACAAATTATTAGCTTTTTTTTCTTCATTTATTGATGCTTTTAGGTATATTTAATGTATTTATAGACCTCGGTCCGTTACTTCAACCTGTGCTGCAAACTATACATTTACATACGTACACAGCTACTTATCATTATCTTGAAGTTGACAGGACTGAGCAAAAAATATATTGATGTATCCAAACTTTGATGCATAACCTCAAACAAACAAACAAATTAGAATGTTTTACAATAAATAAACAAGAATATTTATGTTCTCTTTCAGTATTCAGAACCTATCATTACGTCACTGCGGCATAAATGACCAAGGAGCGACTATGATTGGCCGATACCTGGGAAGCACAAAGCGATCAAATGTTAAACTTGTAACATTGAATCTGGCCAACAATAGAATCACAGATGCTGGAATGAAGAATGTAGCACAGGTATAGTATACATCTTCTGAAGTCGATTTCATGGAAATTGCTAACGGTACTTATCTAGCTATAAAGCATACTTTGAGGGAGTAATCATTTATTTTTCGCGAAATGCATTATTTCATATAGAACTAACGACTGCATATATTTGATGATTACAGTTATGCAGATTTATTATACTGAATTTATTACATTATTGTAATAAATTCAGTATAATAAATATTAATAAATTTATCATAAAATTGAAAATTTCTCCCTCAAAGTATACTTTGCTAGATAAGTATACTTTGCAATGTTGGTGAAATAGGCTACAGATCAGCCTGCGCATCCGCACATTCTGATCATGATCTGCACTGTTTGGTATTCCATCAACGGAACACCCATTATCCTTCTAACAAGCGATATGATCAGGAGCTACATTTGTCACAATTCCCGTGAGCCCCATTTCTCCAGTCACAGCCACATGACGCATTTGAAAGAGACCGCTATTCGGTTCATGCTTTTCAAGAGTATTGATGTGCGACCAGTTGTAGCAACAATTTTATCCCATCAACACAGTGCGTATGTGCCGTGAAACACGGTGCCGTGAAACATTTTTGATATCCAGTCAATACTATTTTTGCATTTTACAGCCATTTGTAGGTGTTGACGGGATAAATAGAATAGTAGGTAGAGCCTCGCCCATCCTGTTTCCTGAGCCTTGCCAGATATTTTTTCCCATTCACGGCACTAACCTACTATTCTCTATCTATTTTCCTTATTTCTGAACCAAAGTATATGTTGTGACCACTCATTTGAACCGTCTCGGCGAGACGGTTCAAATGAGTGGTCACAACATATACTTCTGATGAGAAATAAAGAAATTCTTGAGCCTTGCCGGATATTTTTTACCATTCACGGCACTAACCTACTATTCTCTATACGTGTGTATTTCAGGGTTTGCGAATGAACAGGACCCTACTCTCCCTGTCCCTGGCCAGTAACCAGATAGGGGACGCCGGGGCGGCCAAACTGTCTGAGGTAACTCGTAGCACCTTGCTGACTTAGTTTGTCTTCCATGTTTTGCCAGTACGTCACATTTTGTTTTGTGCTGTATTTACCAGAAAACCAGTATTTATCGTTTCTGAACTTATCCGGTGTTCTTCACCGTGCATATGCAGTTTTCAAAAATCAAACCTTCAAATGTTTAATCAGTTTCATATCGCTATGCATGCACAGTGTTATTTCATGTTAGGCTTGCGGTATGCAGAATTCTCAGTACAGTAGTATTTTAACCCTTTCACCCCTAAGCAACTGGAATGGATTTTATATGTTAATCTTGCAACCAATCCAATCGACACAAAACGATTTGCAGACGAGTCCATTTATGAAAAGGGGGTATTTTTCAAAAAGTGCAGATCCTGATGAGACGGCTCGTTACGAGCCGGCTGATCTGGATCTGCACTTTTTGCATAAACCGCTATAGCCGGCTTTCAGGTTCAAAGGGTTAAACATGAACATGGGCATTTCATTGGCTACAACTCGCTGACTGGAGGATACAAGGGTACGCATATCTTAACCATGAATCCATCCTTTATAGGAATTCATATCGTAACCCTTCCATCCCTAAGTAACTGGAATGGATTTTGATATGTTAATTTTGCAACCAATCCAATCATCACAAAATGCTTTACAGACTAGTCCACTTATGAAAAGGGGCTGTTTTTTTGTTTTGAAAAATATGAAAATTACTTGCAAAAAGTGCAGATCCTGATGAGACGAGCCGGCTCATCGGGATCTACACTGTTTGCCAGTACCATTATACAGGTTTCTGGTGTTGAAAGGCTTAACCGTCCGTTACTCTAGTCTTACCTGGATTCACACCTGGGACCAAGTATCCAGATTACGGTGCCTGACACCAGATCATGATAATGACTCAGTACTGAACATTTTCAGCGTAATTTTAGTGCAGAATGTTCAGTGATCCCCTCCCCCCACACCACCCCATACAGGTGCAATCCCTCCCCCACACCACCCCATACAGGTGCAATCCCATCCCTTCTCACGACCACCCCATACAGGTGCAATCCCCCCCCACCACCCCATACAAGGTGCAATCCCTCCCCTACACAAAACCCACACCACCCCACAAGGTGCAATCCCCTCCTCCACACCATCCATAACAGTCAATCCCTCCCCCCACAACCACCCCATACAGGTGCAATCCCTCCCCCACACCACCCCATACAGGTGCAATCCCTCCCCCACCACCCCATACAGGTGCAAATCCCTCCCCCACTCCACCCCATACAGGGTGCAATCCCACCCCACACCATTCCCATACAGGTGCAATCCCTCCCCCACAGCACCGCACCCCATACCCTGTGCAATCCCTCCCCCACACCACTCCCATACAAGGTGCAATATCCCTCCCCCCACCACCCCATACAGGTGCAAACCTCCCCCACACCACCCCATACAGGTTGCAAATCCCTCCCCCCACCACCCCATACTGGTGCAATCCCCTCCCCCACAAGTCCCACCCCATACAGGTGCAATCCCACCGCCCACCCACCCCATACAGGTGCAAACCCTCCCCCACACCAGACCCCAATAGCAGGTGCAATTCCCTCCCCCACATAACCAACCCCATACAGGGTGCAAAATCCCTCCCCCACACCACCCCATACAGGTGCAATCCCTCCCCCCACACCACCCCCCATACAGGTGCAGTCCCTCCCCCACACCACCTCATACATGTGCAATCCCTCCCCCCACCACCCCATACAGGTGCAATCCCTCCCCCACACCACCCCATACAGGTACAATCCCTCCCCCCACCACCCCATACAGGTGCAATCCCTCCCCCATACCACCCCATACAGGTGCAATCCCTCCCTACCAACACCACCCCATACAGTACAATCCCTCCCCCCACCACCCCATACAGGTGCAATCCCTCCCCCACAACCACCCCTTACAGGTGCAATCCCTCCCTCACACCACCCCATACAGGTGCAATCCCTCCCCCACACCACCCCATACAGGTACAATCCCTCCCCACACCACCCCTTACAGGTGCAATCCCTCCCCCACACCACCCCATACAGGTGCAATCCCTCCCCCACACCATCCCATACAGGTGCAATCCCTCCCCACACCACCCCATACAGGTGCAATCCCTCCCCCACACCACCCCATACAGGTGCAATCCCTCCCCCACACCACCCCATACAGGTGCAATCCCTCCTCACACCACCCCATACAGGTGCAATCCCTCCCCCACACCACCCCTTACAGGTGCAATCCTGCCTGAATATGACCTTGCTGTTAAATGGAAGTAAAACCTCAATTTATCGATCAATCAAAATCAGGGAAATTGACTTTTTTGGTGGGTGGCAGGTTGGAGCATGCGATGGATAATTTAACGATCGGGGTTCATCATTACCGGAATCCCGACTGGAGACCTGGTTTGGCCCTCACATACGACTTTGGCATTTTGTATGTGACAGTTGAATCTTGTTATACCCCTTATGTGAGTATTACGACTATTCGTAATCGTATTTTAGGGGAAGGGGCCAAGTGACTTTGGTGTGGTATGTACCTGGCACCAGGTCAGGTTATTCTAATTTCAGGGTTGAATATATTTTTTCTTGATGTAAATACATTGTATTCTTTTTTGATTTTGGGATTTCCCCCCAAATGCAGCATGTTAAAACGGGATCGAACCCGTTTGCCCAGCCTTACATGACCGTTAAAACACCAATAAATAAACAAACAAACTTTTTTTTTGCCAGTGATTAAAATTTTAACAAGCAATTTTGTTTTATATGAAATTATATGACATTTAAATATGTGTCCGTGACTGGAGAATTGGGGCTTATTATACAGTCCAGGGGGCCGTTTCACTAAACTTTGTACGACTAAAATGTTTGTAAGTGCAAAATTATGATAGTCTGTAAATAATAGTTTCTTGTAAACAATTGTTGGATTTACATTTATTGAGAATAGGCTGCATATGCAGCCTATGCTCAATAAATGTTAATCCATCAATTGAAATTTCCAGACGATCCTAAATTTGCACTTACAAACATTTTAGTCGTACAAAGTTTAGTGAAACGGCTCCCTGTAGCTTATTCAATGTTTTATATTGCTTGTTACAAGCATGCAGGTGTTGATTTAGTGGCGAACAGTACAGATCCTGATCAGACTGTGCAGATGCACATGCCGATCTGGATATACGGTGGTCACAATGCCCATAAACCTCATTTCTCCAGTCACAGCAACTTACAGGTACAGTACAATCAAATTCATAATATGGCAAATATATTTGCTAGTGACAAACTATATTCAGGGTGAAATGATACACTATCGTGGCAGGTATTGTCGCGGTTCCCGCTAACCCATGATGAGGTGGTGGAACGTCGCAGACAGAAGTCCGACCGCAGTTCTCCCGACAGGAACAAGTCTGTAAGTACACGGCCACCACCAGGCCCATAGCCAGGGGGATCGGAGCGGTCGTCGACCCCCCCGCCCAGCCTCGAAGTACACTTTTTTAGCATCGAGGTCCACTTTTTTAGACCCCCCTATATACCTCAGGCCCATTGGGCCTTCGAAACCACCCCCCCTTCAAACAGGTCTGGCTACGGGCCTGACCACTCTACAACAGCCACACTGTGTGAAGTTGTGAGGGGACTGGGTATGGCGTCCGAGCCAATTCCCACCCTTAAATATAAGCCGAATGAACGAATGAAGTTGGGAGGGTATGTTTAGGTTAGCGATCCAGCCTTAACATTCCATAAAATATTTTCATAGCAAATGTGGAATTGTATTCCGCATTTGCTCTGAACATTTCGTCAACTTTCTTCGTCATTTATGGAAAATATGAGATATCACACATTTTCTTACGTAGAAAATCACAAAGCTGTCTCATACATGTATCAGATCTCCAGATAAGCTTTGTGTCTAAAGCGTACTATACTCCCTGATTTCAAAATCATTGCGTATTTTACTTTCCCCACTTTTGATAATCAATGTGTATTCAGCTAAAATAATTGCCTAAAATACGTCAATACGCACCTTATCTGGAGCTCTGCCAGTAACCGATTTCACCAAACTAATCTTGCTATAAAGTACACTTTGAGGGACAAATTTTCAATTTAAGGATAAATATATTATTTTTTATTATACTGAATTTATTATATGTGATAATGTAATAAATTCAGTAAAATGTGATAATGTAATAAATTCAGTATAATAATTATGCATACTTTTAATCATCAAATATATGCAGTCGTTAGTTCTACAGTGGAACCCCTCCAAACCGGACCCCCTCTATACCGGACTTGGCGCTATACCGAACATACGACCACGTCCCCAATATTCTGCTATATAAACACATTAGTTTCTACCCCTCTATTCCGGAACCCCTCTACGCTGTAATCCGGACGCCATATCAAGTCCCAAAACCATATTTCAGCGTCAAAATAACCCCGGAAAACCGGAAACACGGTCACCTGTCAGGATGTCATCCAAGAAATACACCGCGCCCAATTTCAATGTTGTTGTTGTTTCAAGCGGGTGTCAAAATCCAAAATCACACCGTGTTTACAATAGACTGGTTCCCGGTAGTATTGTTCAGCTCTGGTTCCCAAAATGCGGAGCCACGAGAATGAGACGATTCTAACGGACTCCCAACTTGACATTTGTGTGGAAGAAATAACAAAATTGATCAAATTACGCACATTAACAAGCGCTATCGATGCGTGTAATGTGCTAAGCGGCGTGTTTTTTTAACGTCATAAGCGGCATTACAAAGTTAAGAATCTATTCAATACATGCGACCTAAATACCAGACATGTTTGCTGTTTTACAAGCTCATTGCAATAGCATGGTTCACAATTTAATTATACGCGTACGTAACAATTACGGAAATAAAATAATTGGCACATTATTTGTGAACCCACCGACCGATTAATTGAGATAATCTGATAATTACTGTAAACTCTTGACTGTAGCCTGTGGGCTATTGTAGCAGCTCGTGGTAACTACACAGCACACGCGAAATGTGTCATATGCTCTGCGACCAGTGTAGACCGTAGACTCGGATTACATTGCGAATCTGCACTATTTGCTATACCCCTTGCGAATCTGCACATATTTATTGAAAAAATGTGTACATATGCTTTCAATATGGTAATAATGGTATATACTATACAAATCCAAGAATTAATGATGGAAAACATACATTTCCTGAACTGGAAATAGAAAACCCCTCTAAACCGAAAACCCCTATAAAGCGAACTTTTAAGTCTGTCCCCAGGGTGTTCGGTTTGGAGGGGTTCCACTGTATATGAAATAATGCATTTCGGCCAAAATAAATGATTACTCCCTCCAAGTATACTTAGCCAGATTTGTATGCTTAGCAATTTTTGTGAAATTGGCTAGTTACATATTTATCCCGTGAACACAGTGCGTATGTGCCGTGAAACACGGTGCCGTGAAACATTTTTGATATCCAGTCGTATTTTACAGCCATTTGTTGGTGTTGACGGGATAAATAGAATAGTAGGTTAGTGCTGTGAATGGGAAAAAATATCTGGTGCGGCACGGAAACGGGATGTGCTCGGTAGAGCCTCGCCCATCCCGTTTCCTGAGCCTTGCCAAATATTTTTTTCCCATTCACGGCACTAACCTACTATTCTCTATATGTAGTACCAATCAGTGTGTCCCAAACGCCAATACACACCTTATCTGCAGCTCTGCATGTATGTTGCCTGTTTTTCCATGGACAGCCGCCTGCGAGTCGCCGGGCGGACTCCAAGGATCGTCCGGGCAGTGTCCGTAGCAGCTCACACACAGACAAGGACAAAAAGAAGGATAAGCCGTCTGCCAAGACCAAGAAGGTTAGACAACTTGTTTGTCTTTTATTTTACAAAACCATACGTGCGATTATTAGGAAAACTACAGATCCCTGCAGGGGACGTAGAATTCTTTTTTTTATTAATTCGTTCCCACGAAATAATAATTTTTTCCCTCAATTCAACAATTCGTTCCCATGAATTAACAATTTGTTCCCTTGAATTAACAATTTGTTCCCTCAATTTAACAATTCATTCCCACGAAATAACAATTCGTTCCCACGGGAACGATTTGTTAATTCGTGGGAACGAATTGTTATATCGTGGGAACATATTGTTCAATCGAGGGAACGAATTGTTAAATTGAGGGAACTAATTGTTATTGTATGGGAACGAATTAATAAAAAAAATCCATGTCCCCTGCGGGCCATCTGGTTTTATTAGTTCGTTAATTTGAGGGAATAAATTGTTATATCGTGGGCACGAATTGTTATTTCGAGGGAACATATTGTTAAATTGAGGGATTGAATTGTTATTTCGTGGGAACAAATTAGTAAAAAAAAATCCATGTCCCAATCGGAGGCTCCGTAGAAATGCACAGAAGCCCAAGCATGAGAATATTCAGCTAACCAGCTAATTTCAGATGATTTTGTCATCGTTTGCGTTTTCAAAATGATTCAGAATCAATCAGGGGCCCGTTTCACTAAACTTCTTACAACTAAAATGTTCCTAAGTTCAAATTTAAGATCGTCTGTAAATGTCAATTTATGGATTTACATTTATTGAGCATAGGCTGCATATGCAGCCTATGCTCAATAAATGTAAATTCAATAATTATTTACAAGAAAATAATGTTAATGTGAAATTTACAGATTATCATAATTTTGCACTTACGAACATTTTAGTTGTACGAAGTTTAGTGAAACGGCCCCCTGGTATGCTCAAATTTGATACTTTTACAAGTGGGGTAAGGGGGTTTCAGTGGATTTCAGATGTTTTCGGCGATAGCCGTTCTCATGCCTGGAAACCACAAGCACTGGTTTTCTGGCAAATTTAGCTGAAACGTGAGCCAAATGTGGGTCACACCAAAATGCCACATGTAAATCAGAACAAAAACTCGGACGTTACTGTGATGGCTATTGTAGGATGTGAAAGGAGGGAAGGAAGAGAAAGATGACAAACATGATAAGGGGAAAGGGGGCAAAAAGGAGAAGGAAGAGCCAAAGGGACAAGCAAAGAAAGGTATGCACTTGTGTCCTGGCTGTGACTGGAGAATTGGGGCGTATGTGATTTATGACCAGTGTAGCTCCTGATCAAACATCACACTTGTGTAAGATGATAATGATATATCTGTTGTTCGAATCCTGACGGGCGTTTTATTGATGGAATGGTGAACAATGTAGATCCTGAATAGACTCTGCGGATGCACAGGCTGATCTGAATCTACACAGGTTGTAAAACTCATAAGCCCAATATCTCCTGTCACAGCCGTATTTGATTTAAAGGGGTACATTTACATTGTACATGAGGTGTGTTAATTATATCTAGATTTATAAAAAAAACATTTGGAGTTAGTAAGTGTATTTATTTAAAGGTGTGTTGAAACTGAGTGTAGAACTGTGGCTCAGAATGATCAAATGTCTGATTTACAGTGAAACCTCTCTAAGCCGGACACCCTGGGGACCCCCCAGGGTGTCCGGTTTAGAAAGGTTTCACTGTAGTTTCAATATGTCAATATATCAGTGTCAATGCCTGATAAATCATTATTACAGACTGGTTACAAAGACAACACACTTAGTTTTGTATACTCACAATTCATTCACAGAATATCAGTCTGCAACTTGGTTTGAAACTTACATAACTGCAGATGTTTTATTTTGATGTGCTATTTAGAACATGTAAACATTTGCAAATTTTCATTTGATAAACATTAAAACAATTTGTTGATTTGAGTGATTATAATATGTTTAATTTTAACTTTCTAATCTGTGTGTGTTTGATGTTGTTATTAACAGTTTATTGTCGGAATTTTCCAATGTATCAATTCGTAGTTTAAATTTGATAATATATATGCATGTGCTTGAAACATCTTCTGAATTTGAATTTAACCCTTAGACCGCTACTCACAACAATTGTCGTCTGCTGTTGCTTTTATATCTTGCCTTATTTCTCAATAAAAACATGGTTTGACAGCACTTCAGAATCATTTCCAATGGAAATGATTCTGAAGTGCTGTCAAAGCATGTTTTTGATGATAAAAATGGAAAATAGAAAATAAACAGCAGACGACAAAAAAATAACAGCGGTCTAAGGGTTAAGACAATTATGTGGCCGTGGAGAAATGGAGTTTATGGTTATTGCGACCAGTTTAGATTCAGATCAGCCTGTGCATCCGCACAGTCTGCTCAGGGTCTGCACCGTTCGCTGTTCCATCAATGAAACATCCGTCACGCTTCTAACAATCATATAGATCGTTTAATATCAGGCTACAGGAGTGATATTTGATCTGAGATACACTGGCCATAACTCCGATAAGCCCCATACCATACCATACGGCCACATACCAGTATGCCCATGTTGATCTGGGAATGTCAGAGCTCCAGATAAGGTGCGAATTGGCATATTTTACGCAGCTAATTTAACAGAATACGCATTGATTATCAAAAGTGGGAGTACAAAATACTCGCAGCAATGTGAAAATATGCTTTGATTTTCAAATTGAGTAATGAAAATACTGAAGTAAAGATGAAAATTTACTTACTTGAGCTGCCAAAAGCAAACACTTTTTGCAGCTCAACTAAAGTAAATGTTCAACTGTATTACAGTACAAACAAGTGAATAAGTAATAATACACTCGAATAGTGAATGTTTAAATTTGTTTTGATCATTTGTTCCCTATTTAATAATGAAGAAAATCAATAATCCATTTGTAAAAATAAAATTAATTTGAAATATGGGGGTACAATACTCTTTTGATACAAAGGGATGGATTGTGGCCTAGAGGTTAGAACACCCGACTTTCAATCCGGAGGTTGTGGGTTCAAACCTCGTCTAGGGCATTAAAAATACTTTCATAGTATTTCTATCCCACTGGTCTGTCGGATGAGACTTTAAACGGTGGTCCCGTCTCTATATGACCCTAGCTGTTGGTGGGACGTTAAACCCATTCACTTTCACTTTTGTTAAGACACAAAGCTTATCTGGAGCTCTGTAGCCAATTTCATCAAAATCGCAAAGTATACTTATCTAGCAAAGTATACTTTGAGGGAGTAATCATTTATTTTAGCCGAAATGCATTATGTCATATAGAACTAACCACTGCATATATTTGATGATTAAACAAGTATGCAGAATTATTATACTGAATTTATTACATTATCACAGCCAAAATGGCTGTGATAATGTAATAAATTCAGTATAATAAAAATTAATAAATTTATCCTAAAATTGAAACTGGAATGGAATTGGAAATAGGCCACTGGAATGAAATAGGCCACTGGAATGAAATAGAATGAAATAGGCCACTGGAATGAAATAGGCCACTGGAATGTATTGTTGTCATGGTTGCGAACAGATCCATCATATTCATACATGTTACCTGCATAACCATACCAGTTGTTTACCAGTATGATTCATTCATTGTGTGTTTTATTTTCCCAGATGGAAAGAACAAAGGTTATTGTCTTGCTAATCATGCTAATCACTTTGTATTTAACTCTTTGCATGCTGGGAAATTTGCGGGCTATAAATAGTTTGAAAGTAGCAGACTACAATGCACTGTATTTTCTTTTATTTCTCCCTATAAATATCATGGATATGTCTTGGAATTCAATTCTAATGAAATTGCAAGACATATTTACAGAGAGGAATAAGAAACATGCTCATAAGTTGTTGGATGTTATCTTCACCGCTAGCATGCAAAGAGTTAATCAGCAGCTGAGACTGAATATATCCTCTTATGCTATCTAGTAGTCATTTCCAATAACCTCCGACGAAGGGAATCACAATTTATACATGTTATTCACTCTTTTTTATTACATTTTTGACGACGTGTCGTATGTGACGTCCATATTGAAGCAGTGCGACTGCTACAATATGGACGTCACGTCACATACGACTGCCAATACAGTTTCTAACTATTTTGATGGTCGAAAATTTAATAAAAAGAGTGACTATTAACCCTTACTACGCTGAATTATTTTTTGTCGTGTGACGGAAATGTTTTATTTTCAATATTTCTCGACAAAAACCTGTTTTGACAGCACATGAGAATCGTCTTCACTGGTTTTTTGTTAAGAATTAAGGCAAACATGAAAAACAGCAGACGACATTTTCCGTCTCCAGCGTAGTAAGGGATAAAATAATATCTATCAGTAATCAGAAATTAATCTGCTAGTATATACCTGTAAAACATTCACGCCAGTATCTAGGGATGCCCAGACTCGGGAATCAATATTTACATGTACATTGTGTACATTGATTGTTTGTTGATTTACTGACGATGATAGCGTGTTATACATACCTTCATCCAATTCATGTTTCTGATTTAGGATTAAGGGCACGAGGCAGATCTCAAAGTAAAGGTCTGAACAAAATATCTATGCCACAAATAGACATGTGTATTCATATACATATACATGTAGTTCATGAATATACCTTTATACAAGTATAAGATGACTTCTTTCTACAAGACAATAAACGCGAAATTATAAAATTATTCTCTATATATGTATGTACATTGTATATCAATAAATAGCATATATTTTCTATGTTATCATGCTGCAAATGAAATATAAGTTTTATTTATCCCGTCAACACAGTGTTTATGTGCCGTGAAACATTTTTGATATCCTGTCAATACGACCTAATCACTGCGTATGAATATGTACGGTTGTCATACTAGTCGATTCTCAGATTTTGAGGGGTTACTTTTTTTCATTTTAAATCTATTTGTCGTGTTGACGGGATAAATAGCATAGTAGGTTAGTGCTGTGAATGGGAAAAAATATCTGGCGCGGCACGGAAACGGGATGGGCTTGCCCATCCCTTTTCCGTGCCGTGCCAGATATTTTTTCCCATTCACGCCACTAACCTACTATTCTCTATATTCATAGCTATGTTTATTATGTGTCATTTCTTCTTGATGAATTGCGTTGCTGGCTGTAAGTTAACTGGGCATCCTGCCAATGATATACCAGTATATCTCTCTTTAACATTCTCAGACTGACGAAGGATTAATTATTATTAATAACTAATTGAATAATTATACACAAACATGTGGGTCACGCCCGCTTGCAGAAGGCTAAATATAATGATCACAATGATGTGTGTGTGCCTGTGCCTCTGTCCAAAATATTTGGCTTGGCTTTATAGAAAACAAATCTTGGCTATTGGATTATCAATTCTGCAAAGACCAGGGACCTACTTTTCCAACATTTCAGCGCAAAGACTTTATCAAGGAATTAGTTTCTACTAAAATCTAAAATGGATGCCACTTAGCGTTTAGTAGAAACTAATTTCTTGATAAAGGACTTGGGCCGAAATGTCGGAAAAGTGGGTTCCTGGTTTTTGCAGAATTGTTCAACATTGGGGACATTCAAGGTCATCGAACCAGTGCCGTCGTTAAATCAAAGCATTTAGATGTAGTACTTTGGTCTGTCAGTCCTGGTCTGTGCTTGCTAGAGATAGGTATGTGCTAGTAAGCAAAACACATACAACGTACTACAACTGAAATTGGCAAACATTGTAGACCCAGGTCTACCCTGCATAATCATGCAGTCTGTAGCCGATTTCACCAAACTTGCTAAGCATACTTATCTATCAAAGTGTTCTTTGAGGAAGTAATCATTTATTTTTCATGAAATGCATTAATATAGAACTAACGACTGCATGTATTTGATGATTAAAAGTATGCAAAATGGCTGTGATAATGTAATAAATTCAATATAATAAAAAATAATAAATGTATCCTTAAATTGAAAATTTCTCCCTCAAAGAGGGAGATAAGTGTATTTATCACAAGATAAGTGTATTTTGCAATTTTGGTGAAATGGGCTACTGATCAGGGGGCCGTTTCACTAAACTTTGTACGACTAAAATGTTTGTAAGTGCAAAATTATGATAGTCTGTAAATTTCACATTAACAATGTTTTCTTGTGAATAATTTTTGGATTTACATTTATTGAGCATAGGCTGCATATGCAGCCTATGCTCAATAAATGTAAATCCATAAATTGAAATTTACAGACGATCTTAAATTTGAACTTAATAACATTTTAGTCGTAAGAAGTTTAGTGAAACGGGCCCCAGGCCTGTTTGCCGATTACATAGTGAGCCAAGTACTGTACTCGACGTATAGTGACCACGACGTAGTGACCACAAGTGTGTCCATAGCCGTAGTATGTATTCATCAGTTTGAATGTGTCCATCCAAAATGTGTGTTTTTAAAGTTTTTGCAATGTATTATGTCTCCGCAATCCAAACTTCATATGCGTCTTTGTCAGCATCCATATTTCATTCTGTAATCCACCCATGTTGGCCCCAAGGTATTCTTTAAAGATGTTTGCAAACTTTGCATGTATTCCATCATTTTGATTTCAAACTTTGTATGTATCATAGTCGTAATGGATATTTTTATTCTATAGCCCATTTTTTTTACAACCTTTGCATTAAACTTTTTTAGGTACTTTGTATCTCTCTAAATCACATTATTATCGGAGAGAAATGTCAATGAACCCGACCGGAATTAGTAATAATATAAGGTTTGATCATGTCCAGCCGTGTGCAAATGTTTGCTGTGGCCCGAGGGAACTGTTTGAACCCCAAGGCCGCAGGCCTGGGTTCAAACAGTTCCCTCGGGCCACAGCAAACGTTTGCACACGGCTGGACATGATCAAACGTTATTGTTACATTTCCAACAAAAAACTGATGTAATTTGAGCATTATATTCAGTATTTTCAGTACTTTTATTAATCGTCCCATTCACGTAGATAATTTTCGGTATTCATATTCCGGGGCCGTGTCATGAACGTCATAAACATCATGAAGTAGTGACGTCATGAAGGCACTTCCGCGTAGTGACGTCATGAAGGCACTTCCATTACGCGCGGCCCCGGAATGAGCATTGCCTAAAGCCATGTGCAAACAGCACACGCTATTTGTATGTGCAAACAACGGAAACCATGTAACAGTACTATTTAGATGCATCCAGTTTAGAGAGGTTTCACTGTAAACCATACAGATGACTACCTACAGACCCACGTGGGTGCTTTGCGATCATGAACAGACATTATTATCGGATATAAATGGCAATGAACCCGACCAGAATTGAGTAATACAAACATTTCTCTGTGTCCGGTTTAGAGAGGTTTGACTGTAATTATTGTCTAATATGTTTCATTGTAATCTAGGTTACAACATGTTACAGCAGAACACAGCTTATTATACATGTATGTTACCAATGAATAACCACACTCCGTCTTGTCCCGTCTGATAATGATACAAAGTCTTTGGAGTCAACAGTGTTGCTTTAGCCCTTAGAATGCTGGGAACGAAAAATGTTGTCTGCTGTTGCTTAATATTTTTCCGTTTTTATACGCCCTTTCGAAAAAACTGGACGTATTATATATTCGGGCTGGGGGGCGGGCGGGCTTGTCCACGCAATAACTAGAGTTCTACTTGACGGATTGTAACCAAAATTTGGTATACATGTTTATCACGGCAAGCCGAAGAAGCCTATTGATTTTCAAAAATTTCCCATGACTTACATCCCTTTGGCGGCCATTTTTATTTTTCGCACTCTGTATCCTTGTTCACGCAATAACTCAAGTTCTACTTCACCGCTCGTAACCAAATTTGGTATACATGTTTATCATGGCAAGACAAAGAAGTTTATTGATTTTGAAAAATTTCAGATACTTATCTCCCCTTGACAGCCATTTTTAGCTCGACTATTCGAAGAATAAGTAGAGCTTATGTTGTCACCCCGGCGTCACCGTCACCGTCACGCCTTGGTTAAGGTTTTTAGTCAAGCTTGTATATGGAATACTACTGGCCCTACACCCACCATACTTGGACAACTTCATCTCCTAGTGATGTACATCAATAACCCCTGATCTATATTTGACCTTGACCTACATTTCCTCTTGAATTACTTGGTTAATTCCCCTTGGTTAAGGTTTTTAGTCAACCTTGGTTAAGGTTTTTAGTCAAGTTTGTATATGCAATACTACTGGCCCTACACCCACCATACTTGGACAACTTCATCTCCTAGTGATGCACATCAATAACCACTGATCTATATTTGACCTTGACCTACATTTCCTCTTGAATTACTTACTTAATTCCCCTTGGTTAAGGTTTTAGTCAACCTTGGTTAAGGTTTTTTTTCAAGCTTGTACATTGAATACTATTGTGCATCCAGACACCATACTTCGACAACCTTTTCTCATAGGTATGTACATCAATAACCCCTGATCTATATTTGACCTTCACCTACATTTCCTCTTCAATTACTTACTTAATTCCTTTTGGTTAAGGTTTTTAGTCAACCTTCTATATGGAATACTACTGGCCCTACACCCACCATACTTGGACAACTTCATCTCCTAGTGATGTACATCAACAACCCCTGATCTATATTTGACCTTGACCTACATTTCCTCTTGAATTGCTTAATTCCCTTGGTTAACGTTTTTACTCAAGCTTGTAGATGGAATACTCCTGGCCCTACACCAACCATACTTGGACAACTTCATCTCCTAGTGATGTACATCAACAACCCCTGACCTATATTTGACCTTGACCTACATTTAACCTTGAATTACTTACTTAATTCCCCTTGGTTAGGTTTTTACTCGACCTTGGTTAAGCTTTTTACTCAAGCTTTTGTAACATGGAATACTATTGGTGCATACAGAAAACATCCATAATTGGACAACCTTTTCTCATAGTGATGTACATCAATAACCCTGATCTATATTTGACCTTGACCTACATTTCCTCTTGAATTACTTACTTAATTCTCTTTGGTTAAGGTTTTTAGTCAAGCTTGTAGATGGAATACTCAAGGCCTCACCACCAACCATACTTGGACAACTTCATCTCCTAGTGATGTACATCAACAACCCCTGACCTATATTTGACCTTGACCTACATTTAACCTTAAATTACTTAATTAATTCCCCTTGGTTAAGGTTTTTACTCAACCTTGGTTAAGGTTTTTAGTCAAACTTGTAGATGGAATACTATTGTGCATACAGACACCATACTTGGATAACTTTTTCTCATATGGATGTACATCAATAACCCCTGACCTTTATTTTACCTTCTCCTACATTTAACCTTCAATTACTTGGTTAATGTTTATAGTCAAGCTTGTATATGGAATACTTCTGGGCCTACATCAACCATCCTTGGACAACTTCTCATGATGAGAAGGTGTGTCGCCATCAATAACCACGCACCTACGTCCAAGGTCAAGGTCACAGTTGAAGGTCAAAGGTCAAACATATTGAAATTCCCTTCCGCTCTATATCTTCTACACTGATGCATGGATTATCAAATTGCTAACCACGCACCTACGTTCAAGGTCACAGTTGAAGGTCAAACCTATTGAAATTCCCTTCCGCTCTATATCTTCTACACCGATGCATGGATTATCAAATGGCTTGGCACAGATGTTTCTCATGTTGAGAAGGTGTGTCACAATCAATAACCACGTACCTACGTCCAAGGTCAAGGTCACAGTTGAAGGTCAAAGGTCAAACCTATTGAAATTCCCTTCCGCTCTATATCTTCTACACCGATGCATGGATTATCAAATGCCTTGGCACAAATGTTTCTCAGGATGAGAAGGTGTGTCGCGATCAATAACCACGCACCTACGTCCAAGGTCAAGGTCACAGTTGAAGCTCAAAGGTAAAAAATATTGAAATTCCCAAATGGCTTGGCACAAATGTTTCTCACGATGAGAAGGTGTGTCGCGATCAATAACCACGCACCTACGTCCAAGGTCAAGGTCACTGTTGAAGGTCAAAGGTCAAACCTATTGAACTTCCCTTCCTCTCTATGTCTTCTACACCGATGCATGGATTATCAAATGGCTTGGCACAAATGTTTCTCATGATGAGAAGGTGTGTCCCGATCAATAACCATGCACCTACGTCCAAGGTCAAGGTCACAGTTGAAGGTCAAACCTATTGAAATTCCCTTCCGCTCTATATCTTCTACACTGATGCATGGATTATCAAATTGCTAACCACGCACCTACGTCCAAGGTCACAGTTGAAGGTCAAAGGTCAAACCTATTGAAATTCCCTTCCGCTCTATATCTTCTACACCGATGCATGGATTATCAAATGGCTTGGCACAGATGTTTCTCAGGATGAGAAGGTGTGTCACGATCAATAACCACGCACCTACGTCCAAGGTCAAGGTCACAGTTGAAGGTCAAAGGTCAAACCTATTGAAATTCCCTTCCGCTCTATATCTTCTACACCGATGCATGCATTATCAAATGCCTTGGCACAAATGTTTCTCAGGATGAGAAGGTGTGTCTCGATCAATAACCACGCACCTACGCCCAAGGTCAAGGTCATAGTTGAAGGTCAAAGGTCAAACCTATTGAAATTCCCTTCCGCTCTATATCTTCTACACCGATGCATGGATTATCACACTATGCCCAGGGTCAAGGTCACAGACTTGATGCGTTTGAAACCTTAACGCTCGGCTAAGTGGCTTATGATCAAAAATGCCTCGTTTTCTTTGGCTGCCAGTGGGGGTATTCGTGTGCCGACAGGCCACATTTCTAGTTTCCTTGGTTAATGTTTTTAGTCAACCTTGGTTAAGGTTTTTATGTAGGCCGCAGCCACCTTCTTTGTCAAGCTATGTGTACATCGACACCCTCGTAGTCGAGCTATGCTGTTCTCCTACAGCTCTTGTTAATTTTTGCACTCTGTATCCTTGTCCACGCAATAACTCGAGTTCTACTTGACCGATCATAACCAAATTCGGTATACATGTTTATCATGGCAAGACAAAGAAGCTTATTCGGACTCCATATCCTTGTCCACTCAATAAGTCGAGTTCTACATGTTTATCATGTCAAGATGAGTTATCTCCCCTTGTTGACTGACCTTCGGCACTCTTGTTCTCAATAAAAACATGATGTAACAGCACTTCAGAATCATTTCCATTGGAAATGATTCTAAAGTACTGTCAAACCATGTTTTTCATGAGTAAAATGGCAGATAAATCATATAACAGCAGACGACATAGTTGAATTCAGCATTGTAAAGGTTCACCAAACAGCTAACATTGTGGCTGATGATCACACGACGTAGCTGCCTTGTATGTCGGCCAGTTTCACTTAAGCAGAGCTTTTTAATATATTTATAAATCTCATTGCATTCGAACATCGTGCTGATTCAAGTCATTCCCAGACAAATTCATGATCATAAGAAATGATTTCCTTTCGCTATGAAGATCTTCTAAAAGTGCCCTCATCCCAACATTTGACTGTGCCCCGGGCGTCTTCCCCTCGCGGGAATACTCCCCGTATGTCAAGTCCAGGAGAGCAAGCTGGGCACAAGCGAAGTAAGTTTGCTGGTTGCAGTGGTCAGATAACCCATAAATAGGGCATGGAATCTCCGCTAGTTTGACCTTGAAACCATGTTATCGACAATGTCATTGTTACCGAGCCCCGCAGGGGCGTAGAATTATTTTTAATTCGTTCCCACAAAATAACAATTTGTTCCCTCAATTTAACAATTCGTTCTCATGAATTAACAATTTCTTCCCTCGAATTGACAATTTCTTCCCTCAATTTAACAATTCGTTCCCACGAAATGTTAATTTGTGGGAACGAATTGTTAATTCGTGGGAACGAATTGTTAAATTGAGGGAACAAATTGTCATTTTGTGGGAACGAATTGTTAAATTGACAGAACAAATTGTTATATCATGGGAATGAATTGTTAATTCGAGGGAACAAATTGTTATATCGTGGGAACAAATTAGTAAATAAAAGACATGTCCCTTGTGGGGCTCCGTACCTTGTAAACCCATATTTGATAAACATTGTCTAAGCAGATAGTGATTATTATGTTATAAGGTATATCAACACACTCATGCCACCATTAACCCTTAGACCGCTACACACAACAATTGTTGTCTGTTGTTGCTTTTATATCTTGCCTTATTTCTCAATAAAAACATGGTTTGACAGCACTTCAGAATCATTTCCAATGGAAATGGTTTTGAAGTGCTGTCAAAGCATGTTTTTGATGATAAAAATGGAAAATAGAAAATAAACAGCAGATGACAAAAAAATAAGATAGCGATCTAAGGGTTAAACATGACCTTGACCTCTTTGACATTCGCAAGATATCCAAATCACTTTCATTCATCATTTGTATCATCCCATCCCTATCATATGACTTGTTATACCCCCCGGCATACAAAGTATGTCGAGGCGTATATAGTTTTCGTAATTCCATCCGTCCTTCTGTCTGTTCGTCCGTCCTTTTCCGTCCACATTAAAGTTTTTGGGTGCCCATTATCTCTGTAACGGTAAGTCGGATTGACTTCAAACTTCATATACTTCATTATCATCATCCATATTTTCATTCTATATCACAACCATGCGACTTTCATGTCCAAGGTCAAGGTCAAATTACTTAGAAATTTGCTTCAATAGATTTGCTTTAAAGTTTTCGGGTACCCATTATCCAACGGTAAGTCGGATTGACTTCAAACTTCATAACTTCCTGATCATCATCCATATTTTCATTCCATACCACACCCATGGGCCTTCATGGCCAAGGTTAAGGTCAAATTACTTAGAAATTTGCGTTAAAGATTTTTAAATATTTGCGTTAAAGGTTTTATTTGTTGGTCCAGGCGTCGGCCGGGGGTATACGTAAGCCCCTGCACACCTTCTCTAGTGAAGTAGTACTTTAATATTGAAATACTAATGCATGTGCACATATGTTAAACACATTCATAACACCATTCACCGGACCTGGACAATTTTTACATGAAAGTCTTATACGGGTTTCAACTGTTACGGTCAAGTTTGGCAAGGGGTATACCCATGTTTTGCAAACATAATGTCCAGTTAACATGTGCTACGTGAAACATGTTTATATGTCCAATATATTGATATGCATGCATTTCTCTCTTTGTTCATCCACAACACATTTTCACAGATAGATGTTCAAATGTTCAATATAGATGTTCAAATTTTAAGATACCAGTAGCCTATTTCATCAACATTGCAAAGTATACTTTTCTAGCAAAGTATACTTTGAGGGAGTAATCATTAATTTTCCTGAAATGCATTATGTCATAGAAGTAACAACTGCATATATTTGATGATTAAAAGTATGCAAAATCAGGGCTCACACTGGCTTTTTTTTTATTTATTACATTATCACAGCCAATTTGGCTGTGATAATGTAATAAATTCAGTATAATAATTTTAAATTATTATACTGAATTTATTACATTATCACAGCCAAATTGGCTGTGATAATGTAATAAATTCAGTATAATAAATTGATTGTTAAATTGAAAAATTCTCCCTCGAAGTATACTTTGCTAGAAAAGTATACTTTGCAATGTTGGTGAAATGGGCTACTGTGCTATCATTTTACATAGATCCATTCTATTATTTTGTGCAGAATGTTTATATAGCATATACACATAATTTAGCCCCATCCATACATAGGTACATGTAATCTATGTCCTATTGTGTTCATGATGACCGTGTAGTGTGTCAGGAGTTTGCGGCAATGAATCAATTTTTCTTTTAACACTAGGTTTTTTCACCACACATATTTTTATAAACGCGGCATACAAAGTATGTCGAGGGGTATATAGTTTTCGTAATTCTGTCCGTCCTTCCGTCCGTCCATCCACGTTTTTGGTACCCATTATCTCTAACGGTAAGTCGGATTAACCTCAAACTTCATTTATCCCGTCAAACATTTTTGATATCCAGTCAATACTATTTTTGCATTTTACAGCCATTTGTAGGTGTTGATGGGATAAATAAAATAGTAGGTTAGTGCCGTGAATGGGAAAAAATATCTGGCGCGGCACGGAAACGGGATGTGCTCGGCAGGGCCTCGCCCATCCCGTTTCCTGAGCCTTGCCAGTGAGTGAGTGAGTGAATAGGGTTTAACGTCCGCTTTTCTGACATAGAGGTACAAGCCTCAGGGAGTCTACACGCAGACGGGTCAACGGGCCTTGCCAGATATTTTTTCCCATTCACGGCACTAACCTACTATTCTCTATATACTTCCTTATTATCATTCATATTTTGATTCCATACCACACTCATATGGCCTTCATGTCCAAGGTCAAGGTCAAAGTGCATGTGCTTAGACATTTGCATCCGTAACATTTTTGTTAAAGTTTTCGGGTACTCATTATCTCTGCAACGGTAAGTCGGACAAATTGACAAACTGGTGTACCCGGTAACTAAGACTCCCCTCGACCCGCAATTAGCGTCTGGCCCCTTTGTACAGTGTAGTTGATGGTGGCAGTGTGGTATTCATCATATTTCACATACAGAGCTCCAGATAAGCTGCATATTTACTTAAATACCCAATTAAAATTTCCAAAAACCCAATTGAAATCAGAAGTAGCGAGTATCAAAAACCAATATAAATGTTGTGGTACCTTTACCATGCTGCAGAAAACAATAAACAGACCACAAATATAGCATATTTTTCTTATTTTCCATGAAAACACATCTTGGTAGGAGACAATTCTAATGAAATGCCAAGACATGTTTTCATTTCAAAGCAAACTATTATTCAATAATTGCTCTCTGTAGATGTGTACAGAGTAGTGTGATTTTATTTTACCCAATTAAAATTGTGAAATACCCAATTGCTTCAGAAATGATGGAGTGACAATACTCAATTACTAATTCCTTATCTGGAGCCCTGCACACATACTGACAGGTATTCTGAGTCATGTTAGCTTATACTGGTAATGCAGTGTAAATATTGGTGTTCAGAATTGTTCTATTAATAGGGTTATCTGCCATTGTTACACACTGCATAATATTAAAACTAATAAATTGTTTCCTTGATGCCAAATTAACAATGCATGATACACCAAGCCAAGTAATAAGGATAGCATGGTCAATCAAGTCTGGCCATAATTAGGTAAACATATTTGGCTGTAGATGCATTTTCTAGGCTTACACTTTGCTTGCTTTCTATCGAGAAAACATCCAAGAGTTTTTCCATGAAATGCATACATGTGATGTAATTAATACTTAGACCGCTCACACTCACAACAATTGTCGTCTGCTGTTGCTTTTATATCTTGCCTTACTTCTCAATAAAAACATGTTTTGACAGCACTTCAGAATCATTTCCAATGGAAATGATTCTGAAGTGCTGTCAAAGCATGTTGAAAATTATACTAATGTGTTGTCAAAGCATGTTTTTGATGATAAAAATGGAAAATAGAAAATAAACATCAGACAACAAAATAAATTAAGATAGCTGTCTAAGTGTTGAGTGGATTAACAGTAACAAGTTGATTTTTTCAATGCACATAAACAACTAGTAGATTTATTATTATCAGAACTGTGTAATGCATGTGCCAATATTGTATCGCTCAGCTCAGCTTCATCCGCATGTGACGAGTATATACAGGACTGGCGTGTGTTTTCTGATGTGATTCTGCCGTTTCATTTATATAATTTGTGAATAATTACTAAATATTTGCGGTATATCTTTTACAAGATTTGAGCAAAACCTTTTGTGTAAGTTATGTCGCTGCAAACTCAAGAAATGATTGGCTTTAAAACCAATATATACTTAATGATAATTCATACAATGAAACCTCTCTAAACCGGACACCCTGGGAACCTCCCAGGGTGTCCGGTTTAGAGAGCTTCCACTGTAAATCAGGCATATGATGATTCTGAAATGTATTGGTGCGCTTTGCAATCATGAACACACACTAACATCTGAGATAAATGATCAAGAAACCCACCAGAAATAAGATCACAGGGGTTGCATTGGTGTGTGGTTTAGAGAGGCTCCACTGTACTTTCATTTTATGGTCCATCCACGTGATTACCAACTATGTACATAGGCCACGCACTAACCA
Source organism: Conchocele bisecta (assembly GCA_029237695.1). Classification (NCBI taxonomy): domain Eukaryota; kingdom Metazoa; phylum Mollusca; class Bivalvia; order Lucinida; family Thyasiridae; genus Conchocele; species Conchocele bisecta. The sequence continues at coordinate 21,433,808 of CM055279.1, read as the reverse complement.
TATGCTGACTGATCACTTCCTCTAGATATAACGAAAAGTGCCAGTGTTATGCGAGTCGAGTCGTTCATTACGTAGTGAGAGACATGTCATATATTTATGCTTTATAACACATAAAACAAAATAAACTTTCTAGATCCTTTTTGCTTTGACTGGATATTTAAGAAATTGGTCTTCTATGACAGCTTAACTCTCCTTACGTATTGAATGACCAGCTTAACTCTCATTACTTATTGAATGACCAGCTTAACTCTCATTGCGTATTTAATGAAGCTTAACTCTCCTTACGTATTGAATGACCAGCTTAACTCTCATTACTTATTGAATGACCAGCTTAACTTTCATTACGTATTTAATGACCAGCTTAACTCTCATTACGTATTTAATGACCAGCTTAACTCTCATTACTTATTGAATGACCAGCTTAACTCTCATTACGTATTTAATGACCAGCTTAACTCTCATTACGTATTGAATGACCAGCTTAACTCTCATTACTTATTGAATGACCAGCTTAACTCTCATTAATTATTGAATGACCAGCATAACTCTCATTACTTATTGAATGACCAGCTTAACTCTCATTACTTATTGAATGACCAGCTTAACTCTCATTAATTATTGAATGACCAGCTTAACTCTCATTATTTATTGAATGACCAGCTTAACTCTCATTACTTATTGAATGACCAGCTTAACTCTCATTACATATTGAATGACCAGCTTAACTATCATTATTTATTTAATGACCAGCTTAACTCTCATTATTTATTGAATGACCAGCTTAACTCTCATTATTTATCGAATGACCAGCACGTATTGAATGACCAGCTTAACTCTCATTACTTATTGAATGACCAGCTTAACTCTCATTATTTATTGAATGACCAGCTTAGCTCTCATTATTTATTGAATGACCAGCTTAACTCTCATTATTTATTGAATTACCAGCTTAACTCTCCTTACGTATTGAATGACCAGCTTAACTCTCATTACTTATTGAATGACCAGCTAGTACAGATATAGCTCAGTGAATCTACAGTGTAGTACATGTAGTTCATGGGTAGTTTGTCAAGAACTGTCTAATGATTTTAGATTTTAGATTTGCCAGATGCTAGTATGATATTATAGATTTGCCACTAAGATTTCAAGTTGTTTAATTGAACACTACTGTCTGTTTCACGAAACCTGCCCAAATTTTACTGCCATATAAACAGTGCAAAAACAGTATTTTTTTTGATAATTTAAGAATGAGCCTTCTTTTTATTTCGTGAAATTTGGTCAAATATTGATTTTATTACGAAAAATTTATTTGTCTAGGGGAATTTAACATGGGGGGAAAAGGAGGAGCTGTGTGAGGAGTCAGAAAACGAAAACATTTGGAAATTGACTGAAACCTGGCTAGATAGCAAATGGACATGATCTTAGAAAACAAGTTAAATTTTGAAAATCGGTCCAGTATTTCTGAAATTCTAAAACATTTCCCCATGACCAAATTTCACGAAATAAAAGGGAGACTCGTTCTTAAATTTTCTTTTAATTTTATATTATCCAAAAAAAAAATATTTGGGCAGCTTTCGTGAAACAGACAGTAGTTCTACTAGGCACGATGTGATGTTTTATTAAATGTTGATATAGTGTGTTATAACTGCACCACTACATAACAATATAGGTTTTTAAATATGTTTTGTCACTATATTGTTTTCTTACATTGTAGTCTACATTTTCATGTGAATTTCTCATAATCTTACTGGCAAATTTATTCAACCAAATACAATTTAGAACTGCATTAGATAGTAATTAGACTAGAATACATAATGAGTATACATGCAATGATATCCTGACCATTAGAAAGTGTTCTCTTAGCTGCGGAAAATTCATAGCCATTGATTGTAAATTGCTTTACAACAGGGAACAATATTGGAAGGTATTAACCCTTAGACCGCTACTCACAACAATTATCGTCTGCTGTTGCTTTTATATCTTTCCTTATTTCTCAATAAAAACATGTTTTGACAGCACTTCAGAATCATTTCCAAAGGAAATGATTCTGAAGTGCTGTCAAAGCATGTTGTAAATTATTCTAAAGTGTCGTCAAAGCATGTTTTGATGATAAAAATGGAAAATAGAAAACAGCAGATGACAACAAAATTAAGACAGCGGTCTAAGGGTTAAAGCTATATGCCAGTATTTATTCATGAGTTTATGTTCTAAATATTCCCAGTAAGTTGACATATTTCTGTTCTGTATCATCCACATGTAGCAGTCTGCCCTTTTTAATAAATTAATTTACTTACTTACTTAGCAAGGTGGAAGCCATTGTTAGCTGCAGGTAGTGTATGCACATATCATAGCATATGGCCACCAGCCCCCAAGTGGAATGTAGTCCAAACGAGTGTTCTATATTTGTGTTGAAAATCCCATATATACGGTATGAAAATATTAAGTATCAATATTATTTGTAATCATGCCATGCAAATGTATTTTTTGATCCCATAATAAAAAAAAAATGTATGGTGTATTATATATAGATACATGTTCTTATACTTTCCTCTCAAAATGTTATCTTTTTCATCCCATAATAAAAATGGTTTTATGGTGTTTTATATATATAGATACATGTTCTTTCCTCTCAAAAATAATCATGGCGGCATTTGATGTTTGTGGACAACGTTGGAATAGTGCTGATTGCTGTATTGAACTTATATCTACTTAATCCAAATTCACAATGGTACCTGTTGAAAAATCGTTAAAATTACACCCAACTTCGGTACTTGGCATTTGTTCATTTTACAAGAAACATACTTTTTAATTAGCATACAATGTATATCTGGTTCAACATGATCACTCGTGCTTGTCATTCATTCCGGTATGTCGATATATTTGGCGGTCATTAATAACACATTGTGGCAGCAATATTGCAGTAACTTGATTTACGTGTTAGGTTTCGACCCATATGTGATGTGTACATGTGGCACATGTAGATTTTATTACTGTACAGACTGTCATTAGGGGGCCGTTTCACTAAAATTTGTACGACTAAAATGTTCGTAAGTGCCAAATTATGATAGTCTGTAAATTTCACATTAACAATGTTTTCTTGTAAACAATTATTGAATTTACATTTATTGAGCATATGCTCAATAAATGTAAATCCATCAATTGAAATTTCCAGACGATCTTAAATTTTCACTTACAAACATTTTAGTCATACAAAGTTTAGTGAAACGGCCCCCTGAATTAAGAGCGGTGCTGTGTAAAAAGATATAGCCGGCCGGTTACTCATCGAGCATTGTATACATGTAGTATTGTGTGCTGCAGAAAATGACACAGTGGACTTTGGCATGAATATGTTGAATTTATTGTTTAAACATTCCGTGTCATATATTGCCATTATACTCGTGTTGATTACTAATAATCGTATATGTATTATTATTATTCTTAACTCTTCACTTGATCGCAAACTAAACATATATCACACATACATGTGTAGTATTAATTTAGTATATGCCTAATTCTTAATTATGAATGTATCCATGCTTTGCGTATCAATTTGAGACTTCAAAAAATATTCTTTCTTGTAAAATAATAAATAGAAGGTGGACTGCCGACATAAAGTTATTAACTCTTTGCAGGCTAGCGTTGAAAATATCCGCCGAACAAATTAGGAGTATATTTTTTATTTCTCTCTGTAAATACGTCTTGTAATTTCATTAGAATTGAGTCCTCAGGACTCAATTCTAATGAAATTTCAGGAGATATTCATGATATTTACAAGGCGAAATAAAAGAAAATATGATGATTTTTTTGTCCGCTACTTTTGAACTATTTATAGCCGACAAGTTTCCCAGCATGCAAAGAGTTAACTATGAAAATAGCGAACAACCATGTGAATGAAATAACATGAAATTATATCTTTTCAGATGAACTAAACATAGACAGGGCTCCAGATAAGGAATTAGTAATAGAGTATTGTCACTCCATCATTTCTGAGGCAATTGGGTATTTCAAAATGGTAATTGCATGGGTAAAATGAAATCACGCTACTAGCTGTTTACACATCAACAGACAGCAATTATTGAATAGTTTGCTTCGAAATGAAAACATGTCTTGGCATTTCATTAGAATTGTCTCCTTGGAGACAATTCTAATGAAATACCAAGATGTGTTTTTTATGGAAAATAAGAAAAATATGCTGTATTTGTGGTCGGTTTGTTTTCTGAAGCATGATAAAGGTACCACAAAATTGATATTGCTTTTTGATACTCGCTACTTCTGATTTCAATTTCAATTTTTGGCAATTTTAATTGGGTATTTAAGCAAATACGCAGCTTATCTGGAGCTCTGCATAGCCACTCATGTTTAATTGAATTAAACTACCAGTACTCCAATATCATTACAATACTTAATGTATTTGCCTTCACATATAATACTATAATCAGATTACAAGACAATACTCGGGCAATATCATTATGAATTATCATTTATGTATACCATAATCACTTTAACTAAATGTACAAACTTTCGCATATTCATGTGTACTGTGTGTTCCACAAATTCTGCCCACATTTTATGGTTTTATAAACAATGCATTGATTTTCAAATTGACTAGTGAAAATACTGTAATAAAGTTTAAACTTTACTTATTTGAGCTGCAAAAAGCAAACAGCTGAAATAAGTGTATTTTTAAATTTGTTTTAATTTTTATCATTTGTTTCCTATTTAATAAGGAAGAAAATACTCTATAGATACAAAACTTATTTTGAGCTCTGAATTTATATGCCAATAAATGCCTTGTAGCAAACTTTTCCAATCAGGGACATAGAATTCTTTTTTTTTTAATAATTTGTTCCCACGAAATAACAATTCGTTCCCACGGGAACGAATTGTTAATTCGTGGGAACAAATTGTTATATCGTGGGAACAAATTGTTAATTCGAGAGAACGAATTATTAAATTGAGGGAACAAATTGTCATTTCGTGGGGACAGATGGTTAATTCGAGGGAACAAATTGTTATATCGTGGGAACAAATTGTTATTTTGTGGGAACAAATAAATAAACAAAATCCATGTCCCCTGAGGGCCTCCGTAATAATCAGCATGTTGAGTATGTCACTGTTACATACTACAACTGTGGGTGGTTGGTCAGGAGCACGCGATGGGTAATTCAACAATCATGGTTCATCCTTACCAGAATTCCGAATGGAGCCCTCACATACATCTTTGGTGTTTTGTATGTGACAGTTGAATCTGGTTATACCCCTTATATGAGTATTAGGATTATTGTAATCCTATTTTAGGGGAAGGGGCCAAGTGACTTTGGTGTGGTATGGACCTGGCATCAGGTCAGGTTACTCTAATTTCAGGGCTGAATATATTTTTGAACCCGTTTGCCCGGCCTTACATGACCGTAGCTGTTGATAGGCCGTTAAACACCAATAAACAAACAAACATACTACCACAAAATAACAATATTTATGCATATTTATCCAAGTAATTATGGTATACTATGTTTATATTGTGTGTTTAATCCTAACACTATATTTGCCAGGTACCAATTTGTCTGTCTACATTGTGTAAGACATCACCAAATAATCATGATAATTCAGTTGATACATGTACAAGTCATAAGACATCGATAACGAACAATACTATACAATTGTCTTTGCCCTGAGAAAAGTGATGTACACCGACGCCGAAGGTGGAGGTAAACATCACTTTTTGAAGGTCCGTAAATCTCATGTACACCAACTCAAAAGACTATAAATGTTTTATTATATGACATTTACCACCAATATTCAGAAAATCAGGAATAGTCACTAACAGTGTAAACACAATAACAATTACATGTGTCAGTACCGCATTTATTCGGCGTCAGATTTACGCATGCTCTATGGAGGTGAACAATAGGTTTGTTGACATGAATAAACACATCTTGGACCGGTCTCGCAGTCTGAGAGTGCTTACTCATGTAAACAAACCGTTCAGAGGTCTACATTCAATTTGGAGATAATCACGTGGCCGTGTTTCAGCCAATGAGAATGACTGAAATACTTAGTCGTATAATAATCAACATTAATTTACTGTCTGGAAAGAATTTTGATAACGTATTGGTGGTTGGCATCTGTTAGTTAATACTTATCACTGCTTCAGGTGCATTTACCCGAGTGTACTTAATTGCCTAAAGTTATGTTATACAATTGGTACCTGTCATAATTTTTGTTATACTCACCTTGTGTGTTTTGTCACTTTGCCATCACTAGGAGGAACAGCGACGGTCGGTGGACGCAGCTCTGGCGGTAAGATTGGTCTAGACATTTCTCACAGTGTTCCAGATAAGCAAAATCTTCCCCAAAATAAACACACCAGCGGCTGTGATCGGAGAAATGGTGTGTAATGGTTTTGGTAGATTCAGATCCGCCTGTGCATCCATAGTCTGATCAGGATTTGCACTGTCCACCATTCTTTCATCAATGAAACACACGTCATGCTTCTAACAAGCAAACTAGATTGTTATCAGGCTTCACGAGTGTGCTATTTGATGAGGGTCTACTCTGCCGTAAATCTGGCACAGACTTATGTCGTTTTTGCAAAGAATCGATTTCCGTGTCGGAGACACGGAAATCAATTCTTCGCAAAAACGACAGAAGTTTGTGCGAAAATACAGAGACCACCAAATGCAGCTTAACAAGACGCGTTTGATGCGCCATATTTCATCAAAATCCGTTACGTAATAAGGATAATATAAAAGAATACGTACTTTCAAGCCCCTATTTCTCCAGTCACGGCCATATATATGTGTACCCAGCCTTGAGATCATCAGCCTGGTCTCTCGTTAGTGTTTCACATATAGTTAGCAAACAGGTAAAATAAATTCTGGACATCTAATTGGATAAAACAGATCAAATGATACTTGTGGTCAAATTAGATATTATTTGTGGTCAAATTAGATATTTAGTAGTCATCTGTGGGTCGTTTCACTAAAGTTTGTACGACTAAAATATTGGTAAGTGTAAAATTACGATAGTCTGTAAATTTCACATTAACAATGTTTTCTTGTAAACAATTATTGGATTTACATTTATTGAGCATAGGCTGCATATGCAGCCTATGCTCAATAAATGTAAATCCATCAATTGAAATTTCCAGACGATCTTAAATTTGCACTTACGAACATTTTAGTCGTACGAAGTTTAGTGAAACGGGCGCCAGGTTAGCTAACAAATAGAGGGATCGTTAGTCTGTGACATATACATGTATAGTATTTGATTGATGCAATGGCGACTAAGGTAGGCGTTGATCAGACAGACAGTCTGACAAACATGACGAATGATTATAACCACTACCCTCACTAACAACATTAGTCTACACAATTATCAGTTGTCTGTAACACAGACAACAGTCGTCGATTTCACCAAAATTATCTAGCTAAGTATACTTTGCGGGAGTAATCATTTGTTTTCTGCGAAATGCATTATTGCATATAGAACTAACGACTACATATATTTGATGATTAAAAGTATACAGAATTATTATACTGAAGTTATTACATTATCACAGCCAAAATGGCTGTGATAATGTAATAATTTCAGCAAAATAAAAATTAATAAATTTATCCTTTGATTGAAAATTTCTCCCTCAGTGTTTACTTTTCAATTTTTGTGAAATCGGCTACAGGTCAAATTAATGCTCCTAACAACAAAAACCTTTACTTTCATGTAGAGTACAAATGGAGAAAACATGTTTTTAAATAGAGATACCTATGAAATGTGTGTCCCACGTGAAAGGGGATTTGGAGATAGGCTGGTAACAATAATTGGTGTGTCCGTTGTCAGCCTGTGACTTGAAAATAAAGCCCTCATAACTTGCTTATCTGGAGCTCTGTATATTCTACTTTGCTTTTCTACAATCCTGCAGCATATTGTATACCACAGTTCAATTCACAGTACCGGTAGTTGCTGTCACTTTCTTAATTAATTAAAATTCCTTCGTGTTCACTTTTTTCTGTGTTACTACATGTATACATGTATGTTTTATTGCATCTTTCAAAACTGTGTTTTACTGATTTTATTTCTTCTATCAGTTTCAAATTACTATGTGTTCACTTGATCGATGGTTCATGTTTACTTGTGCAATTGTATAGTACATGTCTATTATGGACCATTAACAGTCAGTGTTTGACAGCACATACGCACTGTGTTGATGGGATAAAACGTGTTGATTGTTATTTTCCAAAAATGCAGTGAAGCACTTTTAAGGTTGTTTTAACTTGTAAGCCAACGTTATACAAATTGTCATCGGCATCGGTACTGTCTGTTTCACGAAACCTGCCCAAATTGTACAGCCATATAAACAATGCAAAAACAATATTTTGTTTGATAATATTAAATTTTATCAAAATTTAAGAATGATCCTTCTTTTTATTTCGTGAAATTTGGTCAAATATTGATTTGATTACGAAAAATGAGTTCTCTATGGGAATTTAACATGGGAATAAAAGAAGTGGAGAACCTGGAGGAGGAGTTGAAAAACGAAAAATTTGGGAAATTGATTCTGAAATCTAGCTAGATAGCTTGGAAATGTTCTAAGAAAACAAAAGTTACATTTTGGTAGTTACATTACAAGTTACAATTTCCCCATGTTAAATCCTCATAGACATCTTCACTCTGTAGAAAGAGGTAGAGGAGTTGTGGGAGGAGTCAAAAAACTCCGAAACCTGACTAGATAGCTTGGATATGATCTAACTAAGAAAACAAAAGTTAAATTTTAAAAATCCGTCCAGTATTTCTAAAATTCAAAAATATTTCCCCATGTTAAATCCCCATAGACATCTTCACTCTGTGAAGATGTCTATGGGGATTTAACATGGGGAAATTGTATTTTCGCAATAAAGTCAATATTGGACCAAATTTCACGAACTAAAAAGCAGGCTCATTCTTAAATTTTTCTAAAACTTAATATTATCGAAAAAAATATTGTTTTCGCATTATTTATATAGCCGTAAATTTTGGGCAGGTTTCGTGAAACAGACAGTAGGCCTGTTTAAATCAACACACATTGGCAACATAACTCTTTGGAGCGCAGAGATGGTACATTGTATTTAAAAAAATCCTATTTTATGCTGGTACGCCCGGGGCCTGATTGTGTTGGAAGTCAATGAACTTGATACCTATTATACATGATCTAACTAAGAAAACATGCATATCATGCATATCACTTTTCTTCAGCATGCACCTTACTTCTTAGCCTACATCGTTAATTATAGGCTAGACTTCATATTTAATATACATTTACCCTTTTTCTAACACTTTAGAAATAGCACTATTCCATGTTAATTAGCACAAAGAAAGTCATATTCTAAATAGTCTTGTCAATAATAGTAATATTATTCTAAGCGAAACCACTGGCTGGAACTACATGTATTTTAACCCTTAGACTACTCACAACAATTGTGGTCTACTGTTGCTTTTATATCTTGCCTTATTTCTCAATAAAAACATGGTTTGACAGCACTTCAGAATCATTTCCAATGGAAATGATTCTGAAGTGCTGTCAAAGCATGTTGTAGATTATTCTAAAGTACTGTCAAAGCATGTTTTTGATGATAAAATTGAAAATAGAAAATAAACAGTAGATGACAAAAAAAATAAGATAGCTGTCTAAGGGTTAATAAATTGTTATGTAAACATACATAAACATACCAAACAATCCAATATTGCTTGGAATAGTAATGTCACCCATGCCATAGGTTACAGTTTATCAGGGGAATTTCATGGTCACCTTCCTGGGTGGCAGGTGGGAGTATGTGATGGGTAATTTAACAATCAGGGTTCTTCCTTAACAGAATTCCGACTGGAGACCTGGTTTGGCCTTCACATACGTCTTTGGCATTTTGTATGTGACAGTTGAATCTGGTTATACCCCTTATGTGAGTATCACAATTGTTCGTAACGACTGCATATATTTGATAATTAAAAGTATGCAGAATTATTATACTGAAATTATTACATTATCACAGCCAAATGTAATAAATTCAGTATTAATTTTGACTGTGATAATATAATAAATTCAGCGTAATAAAAATTAATAAATGTATCCTTAACGTGAATATTTCTCCCTCAAAGTGCAAAATACATGTAAGTATTCTTTGCAATTTTGGTGAAATAGGCTGCTGATATAACACTCCTTCACAGACATTTAACCATTTCTACATGGAACTGCAACTCCTTTCTATCACTACTGCCTTATTGACAATGATACTCTCATGCAAACCTGAAGACACATTCTCATAATATTAGGCCATCCATAATTATATCTCCGTTTCCTGTAACCCGACCGACCCGCTAAAAACGGTGCGACCCGATTTTTTGTATTGCAATTTTGTTTACAATTTTTTTTTATTTTTATTTGTTTTTATTTTTTTTTTGTTTTTTTTTTTTTTTTTTCAATTTAGTGCTACAGTGGGTTATAAGGGTTAATATAATCTCTGGCCCTAAATGGCATACATGTTCATACAACAACACATACAGCAATTGACATACTTTTATTGCAAGACTTGCAACATTGAATTTAAAAATTATTAATATTAAAAAGGTACAATATTTTAACACTTGCAATGCAAGTGTTAAAATATTGTACCTTTTTAATATTAATAATTTTTAAATTCAATATGTCATGTGACAGAAAAAAAAAAAATTGCCTACCGACCGACCCACTTCTAAAATTCTGGGTCGGGTTACAGGAAACAAAATTTTTTTTAAGGACGGCCTTATGTTGAAGCAAGATTGTAATAAGTTCGGACAAGCAACAGCTTCTATAGATCATTATCCATTACTCGATTGTTAATGAACTAATTGGCGGCATTACTGTCTCAGAATATTTTACAGAAAAAAGTGTGTGATTATTTACATTAACTGCCTACCTGTTTTCTCTCCCAGTTGCAGCCATTCTACAAAAGGCGGCATTTATTGGTTAATATGTATATGATTAAATATTTTTATCAGTATATCACACCTTTTATTAATTAACTCTTTGCATGCTAGCGGTGAAAATAACATCCAACAAATTATGAGTATGTTTGTTATTTCTCTCTGTAAATATGTCTTGGAATTTCATTAGAATTGCGTCCAGAGGACGCAATTCTAATGAAATTCCAAGACATATTTATAGCCCACAAATTTACCAGCATGCAAAGAGTTAATAACTTAATAGTACTCTGTTTATAATCTTATCTATTTATAACTACTGCATTTATATATATAGAATAACCCCGGGTGATCTATTATAGATTATGATATTTTTTCTTTCCTTTTTTGGAGGTGGTGTATATTTTATGTTTTATAGCACACAAATGCAATGTTAGTAAACTGGTATTTAATGTTCAATGGAACGGCTGTATACTGACTGAAAATGAATGCTCTTATTGTATGACTCAGAAGTGCAGCCAATGAGATTGCCCAATAGAGGGTCACATGATTGCGGACACGTATGATATTCACCTGAATATCAGTCTGGAACTCGTCTCGCTTGCAACGGAAACATGACACTGTTCAACGACGAGCCAATTGAACAAAACCATGCAAATACTGTCATCCAATCAGCAACAAGCTTACACATGCACTTGGCACTTGACAGCAAAACAACAATAATGGATGCAACCTGAAGAAAACTTGTACATAAAGTCAGTCGTGTTTCAGCAAAACCATAAGTCATATAATAAAATAAGTATTGTCTTTTGAGTAGGTGTACATGAGATTTACGGACCGTCAAAATGTCATATGACTTTTCTCAGGTCCGTAAATCTCATGTACAGTCCTCCTCAAAAGTCAATAATTGTACATTATTCCTACAGAACTTTAATGGTACACGATTGTACACCTAATTAAAATGAGCTCAGTGCATAGTAATTTAAAGAGTCGTCAGAATATAATTGATTCGGAGTCAATGTAATGTGATAATACCCGATCAGTACCATTTCAGAACGTAACATTCAGATTTAGTGTCTCTTTTCTGGAAGGTATATGTTGTTTTGTCAACAGGAAGCATATTAACTCTTTGCATGCTGGGAAATTTGTGGGCTATAAATAGTTCAAAAATAGCATACGACAATTCATTGTATTTTCTTTTATTTCTCCCTATAAATATGAATATGTCTTGGAATTTCATTAGAATCGCAATTCTAATGAAATTCCAAGACATATTTAGAGAGTGAAATAAGAAACATACTCATAATTTGTTGGATGTTATTTTCACCGCTAGCATGCAAAGAGTTAATTGAATGATTTGCATTTAAATGTATGCAGTAACACGCCTTTGGAATGAACATGATGAATGTTATTGAAACAACATGTATATTGTTAGCAGATAAACAGTTGCTTTATACTGAAAATTGTTTGCTTCACATCCGATATTCAAACATGTTTGTGGTAGTAGTAAACTGCTATACGGTTGACATGGAAATATAATGGGCTAACATCCATATTATTACACATATATATCTAACGGACCGGATAATAAAAGTATCATTCATTTTTGTTATTTCTCATTTTTTCCAGATTTAATGAAAACAGCATGCCTAGGTTGATACTTTTCCTACTTATATACATATATTTTTATACCCCCCACCCCCCCCCCCCCACTTCGCAACAAGTTGTAGGGTATACTACTAGAGTCAGGTTGTCTTGTCCGTCCGTCCGTCCGTCCGTCCGTCCGTCCGTCAGTAAACATTAACGCTCGTGTAAATGGGTTATAATTCCTGTTTCTGCTCGCATTGCTCCAATAGTCCTCTACCGCCCTGTGACTATTCCACGTTCGTGCCACCCCCGCTAAACCCAGGGTCAAGATCACATATACTTTAATTGGCCCACGCGAGGGGTATTCCATAAGCCTTGCTTACTGAAAAATCTAGTTAATTTTGTTCTGTTCGTTATAGTGGCATGTGGATTTAATAAATGCAATAATACTGCTTTTAAAATGAGGTCACACTGTTTCAATAATACATGATTCTTCTTTCTGGTCATGATGATGGTGTTGGGGTTATTGATTTGTTCTTTACGAATTTTGGCATTGGTTTGATTCTCTATCGATTTAGTGAGAAAATCTCTGCAATTTAGCATTATACTACATTAACCCTGAGACCGCTACACTCAACAATTGTCGTCTGCTGTTGCTTTTATATCTTGCCTTATTTCTCAATAATATTTCTCATGGTTTGACAGCACTTCAGAATCATTTCCAATGGAAATGATTCTGAAGTGCTGTCAAAGCATGTTGTAAATTATTCTAAAGTGCTGTCAAAGCATGTTTTTGATGATAAAAATGGAAAATAGAAAATAAACAGCAAATGACAAAAAATTAAGATAGCGGTGTAAGGATTAAGGACATATGGAGCCCCTGATTATCATTCGATTCAAACATAATTGCGTCCTAAATGGGATGAAATATATGTATAACATATGTCAACATTTACTCATTACTGTATTTTATACGACACATTGAGTGGCCAACTCGGCCATCTTTGTGTGTTCAAGCCATCAGCCAATTTCACATCTTCTGGCGTTTGACACAGAACAGAAAATGTGAAGTACATGTATAATATATGATATAATGTAGCAACACACTTATATTAATTATATTAACCAACCTGTAAAATATATGTAAGTTGTATGGATAGTTGTGTGCCTGTTTTTTTTTAAGAGCACAAATCACCATTGTAAATAGCCTCATACACATAAAATGACACAGTGTGTCACCTTTGACTGACTGACCACACAACACATACCAACACAGTACTCTATTATTAGACACTAATATAATTTACCTGTACATTCTATATAGTGCAGTGAAGCTTCGTATGTTGAGAGTGAATAATTGGCTCATGTGCATTTATATGTAGCACAGTACAGTGTCTAGGAAACGTGTACACGTCAGCCATAGTTTATGTTCATTTTGAGAGTGTTGGCAAAAGTACACCAATATCTGGCTTGCATCTTGGTGTAATATAATTGATAGGAGTCCGTTGTCCCGGCTTTTCTATGTACATGTAGTATTATCTACATTGCATTGTATCATGTTCTACTTCGCATTTTCCGTTCTGTGTCTAATACCTGATGGCTTGACTACACAAAGATGGCCGTGTTGACCACTCCATTTCCCGTATAGGATAGTGTAACGAGGCAATGTTCACATATATGTTATACATATATTCTATCACATTATCTTTGAATCACATCATGATCAGATATAGGACTGGGTGCCGTTTCACTAAACTTTGTGTGACTAAAATGTTTGTAAATGCAAAATTATGATTTCACATTAGTAATGTTTTCTTTTAAACAATTATTGGATTTACATTTATTGAGCATAGGCTGCATATGCAGCCTCTGCTCAATACATGTAAATCCATCAATTGAAATTTCCAGATCATCCTAAATTTGCACTTACAAACATTTTAGTTGTAAGGAGTTTAGTGAAATGGGCCCCTGGGGCCCGTTTCACTAAACTTCCTACGGCTAAAATGTTCGTAAGTGCAAATTTAAGATCGTCTGTAAATTTCAATTTATGGATTTACATTTATTGAGCATAGGCTGCATATGCAGCCTATGCTCAATAAATGTAAATCCAACAATTATTTACAAGAAAACAGTGTTAATGTGAAATTTACAGACTACATGTATCATAATTTTGCACTTACGAACATTTTAGTCGTAGGAAGTTTAGTGAAACGGGCCCCTGGTCCTTAACTAGATGGATATGGTTATGTTTTACTCATTCATATGTTCATACTTACTAACATTTCTGTTCACAATAACATTCTACAGTGATGCCGTTACAGTCATTGTTTCATTTATGACTATCCACATAAGTAACAGTCATTTTATATCTCTGACATGTTTATGTATGGTTCCATTAACTGTTTAAAACCATTATCATTTATGTATGACGAGTATTAAGACATTCAATTTTTAATTTCTCTCAGTCCTACAATATTCTACATACTATGCAACTATTTGCACTTTAAAATTACAAATCATGTGTATATATGTATTGTTTCATTTATATGTTATTTACGTGTTTACATCAACAAATTATCCTTCCCACTTTTAAATGATACATTTTCTTTCTGATATCATGTCCAGCTTTTTACTACAAATGTGCTCGGACATCTGTGTTCGACAATTGCACTTTCATTGTGTTTTTGTTAAGTTTACAGTCTTAACCCATTTCAGTCTAAGGATACAATTATTTTCATTGGAAAAATCTCATTCTTTTGTTTATTTCTCCATAAAGGTATATGTTGTTACCACTCATTTGAACCGTCTCATCGAGACGGTTCAGATGAGTGGTAACAACATATACTTTCGAGATGAAATGAAGAAAATAGGATTTTCCACCCTAAAAAGTTTCATACTATATAAGTGTATCCCGTCTTTAATGGGTTAATGAAATAGAGATGTGATCCTTGTAAATTGAAAATATATGTACATATATGCATGTTGAGAGAGGAATGCATACTGTGTGTGTGTGTATATGTATATTTATATAAAATGACATTACATACATGCATATGGTAGGCTGTTCAACTTCGGTTTTAACAGTTTTTGGAAATATTTTTCTACTCGTACTTTTAAATTTATAAAAGGGAAACATCTGAAAGTTCGGAGATTGGTCTTTAGCACATACATTGTACATCTATATGCCCACTCAATGGTATGTGCTTGTACATCTGATCAAGAAATTAATGTGCAACACCATTTATTCTGGTCATGGAGGATCATATATGAGACACATACGCTATGTGATTTTGTACCTAAGAACATGTGCTATGTTTCATGAAAACTATTTACCGAAACTGTGATATTTTCTGCATATGATGTCGAAATTTGATGGAAATTTCAGGTTCCGTCAACCTTCAACGTCATTTACGAAACATATCGTATATTTTGTAAATATTTCTCATCAACGGATATCGCACATCTGTGCATGTACAAAATCTCATGCCCTGTCTCACATATATCACAATTGTAATTCCTGTAGCCTAATTTTCACCAAGATTGCAAAGCATACTTTTCTAGCAAAGTATACTTTGAGGGAGAAATTTTCAATTTTAGGAGAAATTTATTAAATTTTATTCCACTGAATTTATTACATTATCACAGCCATTTTGGCTGTGATAATGTAATACATTCAGTATAATAATTCTGCATACTTTTAATCATCAAATATATGCAGTCGTTAGTTCTATATGAAATAATGCATTTCAGGAAAAATAAATAATTTCTCCCTCAAAGTATACTTTGCTAGAAAAGTATACTTTACAATGTTGGTGAAATTGGCTACAGAATACTGCATTTCCAAACAATATTGTAAATGGATTGTGGTATTATAAAACTGGGAATATTACAAAACTGGAAATCATGATTTATATAGCTGATCAATCTGTGCATATTTGTTGTCACCTTGTGTTATGTGTATGTACAGTCAAACCTGTGAATAAAGGTCAGCCATGGGAAGTAAAAAAAATCTGGCCTTTGTTCACAGGTGGTCTTTATTCACAGGGTCATTTATATAGTAATTGTGCCGTTGGGACAAAAGTGTGGCCTTGACAGCCAGGTGATTGCACAGGTTGAAGTAACGAACCGAGGTCTATGAATACATTTAATATGCCTAAAAGCATCAATAAATGAAGAAAAAAAAATAAACATTTTTTTTTATCCCTCCATATAGACTCCATATGGAGTCTATATGGAGGGAGTAAAAAAAAAAATTAGCTTTTTTTTTCTTCATTTATTGATGCTTTTAAGCATATTAATGTATTTATAGACCTCGGTCCATTACTTCAACCTGTGGGTGATTGCTATTCGGAGGTGGTCTTTAGCAAAGGTTGAATTTGTCAAGAATGCAGGCATTGATCAGTCTCTGTAAGCGAGTGCAAGTCTGCACCTGTCCCAATTGCAATATACAGTGGAACCTTTCTAAACCGGACACCCGAGAAAACATCTGTGACCATACTTTTGATGAGTTTCTTGGTCATTTATCTCGGGTGATAATGTCTGTTCGTGATCGCATAGCACACAACTATTGCTCAGAATGATCAAATGCCTGATTTCCAGTGAAACCCCTCTAAACCGGACACCCTGGGGACCTCCCAGGGTGTCCGGTTTAGAGAGGTTTCACTGTACCAAGTTTATTACATGTCTCCATAACCAGTTATACCGCAGCTTGTATTGTACATAGTCGCTATGTATACTTAACCCTTACTATGCTGAATTAAATTTGACAGCGCGTGAGAATCGTCTCCACTGGAGACGATTCTCATGTGCTGTCAAAACAGAATTAAGGGAAAAATGAAAAACAGCAGATGACTATTTTCGTGTCCCGCGTAGTGAGGGTTATACAGTATGGTATGTACATATATATATATGTTCTGTAAATATTATAATCTTAAATATTATATACCACACAGCCCTCCTGAAATTCATGTCAATCAGTATGGCTGGTAAATATATTCTACCAGTAGCTAGTTCCCCCCCCCCCTCTGCCCACCCCCCTGCTGAATCCTTACCACACTGATTTAATTTTGTCATCTGCTGGAAATGTTTTATTTTCAATATTTCTCGAGAAAAACCTGTTTTGACAGTGCATGAGAATCATCTCCACTAACGATTCTCATGTGCTGTCAAAACCGGTTCTTTTGTTAAGATTGAAGGCAACAATAAAAATTGTCAGATGGCAATTTCCGTCTCCAGTGGAGGGAAGGTTAATCCCACTTTTATTTGTTTCATTCATAATTATTGATATGACCTTTCGTACAGTCTGTGACCTTTCGATTGATTTACCTGTATGTGATTTGTTATAGGAATGAATGGCCTTTTTGTGGAATTTATCGGGGATATAAACTTGGAAAAGTCGTGGGAATACTGGACAAGGTCTTCCGGACGAAGGCCGGAAGGCCTTGTCCAGTATTCCCACGACTTTTCCAAGTTTATATCCCCGATAAATTCCACAAAAAGGCCATTCATTCCTTATAATTCCAGCATTTGAAATAAATTCATTAAGAAAATGTGTTTATTTTCCGTTTTCTTAAGAATGTTACTGAAAGTAGTTCGGCGTGGGAGTTTACTGGGATATAAATTTTGGACAGAGACTTGCTACGGGCCAATCAAATGTTAAGGAATTGTGTAAATTTTTTGTGCTGGAATTATTAGAATATCATCATTTGTGATGCAGTTTTTATACGCCTGTTTGAAAACGATGAATGTACATTTACGCCTAAGGGATAGCATGTAGGAATGTTCGTCAGTCTGATTTACAATAAAGTTATCGTAAGTCCGAATGACTTGAAAATTCATATACGTCATCCATATGTGTATTCTGTACCCCACCCATGTGGCCCACGTGTCCAATATCATGGTAAAATTACTTACATTTGCCTTAACTGGTATACGTTATACGGTACCTGTCGAATTGGCTTGAAACTTCAAATAGTTTTTTACTGATTTCCCATCCCTGGAAGTTAAATTGGGTTATTGCCCGTTATAAAAGTAGTAAGATTATTACTGATCCTACTGTTTTTGGGAGGGGGCCAAGTGATTCTAGTTTGACGAGGACCTGGCATCAGATCAGGATTATTCTGATTTCAGGACTGAATATATATATTGTAAATATTCAGTTCTGATTTTGGGATTTTCCCCCCATTGGTACATGTACTTGAACATGTACATGTACTTGTACAGGTAATATATGGGGTTTAGTACTAAACCCATTGACCTTAAATGACCTTAGCTGTTGATAGGCCATTAAACCCCAACAAACAAACAAACTGATTTCTCATCATCCATATATATGTTCATGCTATAGCCCGCCCATGAATACTTTGTGTTCAATGTCAATGTAAAACACTCAACTCGGATTAGTTTGAAACTTCATATACTTATTTCTCATCATCTATAGTTTCACTATATTGCTCACACTTGCGGCCCGTGTGTTCAAGGTTAATGTCAAATGGCTTGGACATGGCATGAACTGCTTAAGAAAAAAGTTAATATTTATATGAAATAATTTTATGGCTGTTTATTGTTTGCACTATACTTTCAGAATTCATACATTTAACAAGCATGTGGCATTTTAAATAACAGACATTATTTGCATGAATGTGCATGCATATTATTATCCCCTCGCCGATAGGCAAGAGGGAATATAGCGTTAGTCCATGTGCGTACATTTGGCCACAATGTGCGTCTAGGGATGGTGCTTTGTTTTGCATATGAACAACGCCCAACCGCCCAATGTCAAGGTCACTGGGGACTTACGTGTGGATTACGGATGGTGTATATCCTTTTGCATATGACCCACGTCCGACCACCCAAGGTCAATGTCACTGAGGGCTTACAATTTGTTTTATTATCAACGCTGCCAGCGAGGAGATTAGCTTCGTTTAACGATGCCAGTTATTATTGTATGTTGCAACAATGCGCTTGTGAATGTAATTTATTTGTACTTCTAGATACTGTATTGTGCCCAAAAGTAGTGTAACGTGTTTATTGTGTAGAGCCAGTTACTTTCCTCAATTGAATAGAATGCATGACTGTTACATTCCTGATGTTAGTGACAGAGAAATGAACGTTGTGACTGCATGTGTTACAAACCTGATGTTATTGACAGAGAAATTAACGTTGTGACTGTGTTACAATCCTGGGGGTCGTTTCATTAAACTTCTTACGACTAAAATGTTTGTAAGTGCAAAATTATAATAGTCTGTAAATGTCACATTAACAATGTTTTCTTGTAAACAATTATTGTATTTACATTTATTGAGCATAGGCTGCATATTGCAGCCTATGCTCAATAATTGTAAATCCATCAATTGAAATTTCGAGACGATCCTTAATTTGCACTAATTGGACAGGTGGTGGTGGGAGCATGCGATGAGTAATTTAACGATCTGGATTCATCCCTACCAGAGACCTGGTTTGGCCCTCATGTACGTCTTTGGCTTTTTTGTATGTGTGAGTTGAATCTTGTTATACCCTTTATACCAGTAATATGAGTATGCCTAAGCCGTTAAACATGAACAAACAAACAAACAACTAATTGGACAGTCAGCATGTGTCGGTTATCTAAAGATAACACATATTGTGTCAGTGTATCTATTTATCCGAATATCATTTGACTATAGAAAATGATAGAAGTTGGAACTCTGATATCATCAATGCACCAAATGAAAAAAGATTTACAGTTGTAATACCTGATGTATTTGAGCATGCTAAAGATACCCAAATGTTCTTGCATTAACTGAATGACACTTACAATGAGGGGGTCGTTGTTAGTTATTTCCCTTTGCTAATCTATTTATAGAAATCCTGTGGTATATTTTAGCATTTATTTATTGCTGAATAGAGCAAAAAAAATAAAAAAATTGAACAGTGTAGACCCAGATCAGACTGCACTTCTGTGCAGTCTGATCTGAGTCTACACTGTTTGTAATAAAATTAATAAGTGAAAAAATATGAATCTGGCAAATAATGCAGTCTGGGATCAAACTGCAGATATTTAGGATAACCTGGATCAATGCTAATCCAAAACGCTACAATGGTTCTAGATTTCTATAAATACATTCAAAGGGAGATAACTAGTTACGATCCCCCATTGGTTAGATAACGCTCAGTAAAATGGACATACTCATCTGCATATAATTGGACATATCACCATTAAATTATGTACCTAGTGCTATGCGTGTATTGAATAAGCGAAGGTTGGAATCTAACATTTTCATCTAACATTATCATTTACTCTACTCCGTCTTATACAGATAGTTTAAATGCATGTATGCATTAATTGTTGTATATCATGTTAATAGTTGTGATTAACTCTTTGCATGCTGGGAAATGTGTGGGCTATAAATAGTTCAAAAATACCAGATGACAATTCATTATAGCTTCTTTTATTTCTCCCAATAAATATCATGAATATGTCTTGGAATTTCATTAGAATTGAGTCCTCTGGACTCAATTCTAATGAAATTCCAAGACATATTTACAGAGAGAAATAAGAAACATATTCGTAATTTGTTGGATGTTATTTTCACCGCTCGCATGCAAAGAGTTAACAATGTGTTCAATTGAAAACATTTTAATCAAAATGCATATCATAATATTTTTTGTTCTACCTCTTAGTGTGCATAATTAAATTACTCTATGTCCACCTAAGTCGGTCAGATTTCACACTGCATTTGCTTCATGTATCAGATCTCCAGTTAAGATGCGTAATTTGATCAACTTTGGGGGGAATTTTGTTATTTCTTCACCAAAAATGGCAAATTGGGAGTGCTTTAGAATCGTCTCATTGAGACGATTCTAAAGAACTCCCAACTTGCCATTTTGGGTGAAGAACTAAGAAAAAATACCTCGAATATTTGGTCAAATTACGCATCTTAACTGGAGCTCTGATGTATATTTTGTATTGTAGACAGTTATTGTAATCGTGTATACCTACATATTTCAGCGTCAATCGCTGCTGACACTTCTGGCAAGGGCGGCAAAGGAGGCAAGGGCGGCAAAGGAGGCAAGGATAAGGGCAAACAGGCATTGACAGAGCAAGAGGTAATTTACGATGGCAGTGTTAGTAGGTACAGTGTACCATATTACACCGTAGATGATGTGTGTCTGTCACTGGAGAAATAATGGGCTTTATGGGATTTGAGACGATAAGTGTAGCTCGTAATAAAATAGCTCACTACCATAACTTGACCATAAGTCATATTTCTCTAGTCACAGACACATATGCCCAGGTCTCATTAGTACTAATCATATTTATACCCCCGCAACGCGTTGTGGGGGGTATACTGGAGTCAGGTTGTCCGGGCAAACATCAGGGGTTTAGGAGCTTAGGGTAAGGGTTAGTAACATAAGGATTCCTTTGAAGTTCTTTGAACTTATTCCGTTAGCCCATAAAACCTTTTGAAGTTTAGGGGCTAGTCCTTTGATCTTTTATATAGCAAATAGCCCATAAACCCAAAATGTTGGTACGTCCGTCCATGGAATGTCCGTCCATGTGTCCGTCCGTGCATCCGTAAACTTAACATCAGAGAAATATTGTTATAACTTCTATTTCCTTCATCTAAAATGCTTAATATTTCACACATGCATTTCTGTAAGGCTCTACTACCATGCTGTGCCAAATCCACGACCGTCCAACCCCCGCTGATCCCAAGGTCACATACTTAGTCTCTTTACAAAACTTAACATCCGAGAAATATTGTTATAACTTCTATTTCCTTCATCTAAAATGCTTAATATTTCACACATGCATTCCTGTAAGGCTCTACTACCATGCTGTGCAAAATCCACGACCGTCCAACCGCCGCTGATCCCAAGGTCAAGGTCAAATACTTAGTCTCTTTACAAAACTTAACATTAGACAATATGTTATAACTTCTATTTCTTTCATCGAAAATTCTTAATATTTCACACATGCATTTCTGTAAGGCTCTACTATCATGCTGTGACATATTCCCGCTGATCTCGAGGTCAATGTCACATAGTTAGTCTCTTTACAAAACTTAACATCAGAGAAATCGGTTATAACTTCTATTTCCTTGCTCGGATCTGCTTCACATTTCACACACGCATTGCTCCAATGGACATCTATCACTCTGTGATAAATTCATGTTCATGCCGCTCCCGCTAAGCCCAGAGTCGAGGTCACAAGCCCACACACTTGGAAATTTTTACGTAGTTTAGGGGTACCTGGGCCCACGCGGGGGGTATTCCGTAAGCCTCGCTTACTGACCAATCTAGTTCTTTTAGGAAATGTTGGTAAGTGATTATGGTGTGGTTTGGACCTGGCACCAGATAGTTATGCTAATTTGAGGATCGAATAAAACAAATATGTAAATATTGAGTTATGATTTGGGGATCCCCCCCCCACCCACCCCCCCCCCCCCCTATCACAATAGGCGAACTTTTGGATTTGAACCCAGTTAACCAGTACCCTATTTCATCAACATTGCAAAGTATACTTATCTTGCTAAGGACACTTTGAGGGAGACATTTTCAAATTCAGGATATATACGACTGCATATATTTGATGATTGAAAGTATGCATAATTATTATACTGAATTTATTACATTGTGCATTTTGGCTGTGATAATGTAATAAATTCAGTATAATAATTATGCATACTTTCAGTCATCAAATATATGCAGTCGTTAGTTCTATATGAAATAATGCATTTCTGGAAAAATAAATGATTACTCCCTCAAAGTATACTTTACACTTTTGGTGAAATCGTCTACGAGCCTATATTGACATTGGCTGTTCACATGAGTAAACTAATGACAGCACTGTAAGAAATCATTGCAAAAAAGGAGCAAAGCTTCATTCATTAGTGGGTGGTTGGTCAGGCACACGCGATGGTGTAAATTAACGGTGGGATTCCTCCTTATAGGAATCACGATTTGCCTGGTTTGGCCCTCAGATACGTTTTTATCTTTGGCTCTTTTTGTTACCTGGGAGTTGAATTGTGTTATTGCCCATTGTAAAAGTAGTAAGATTATTACTGATCCTGCTGCTTTTGGGAGGGGGACAAGTGATTCTGGTGTGGTGAGGACCAGGCATCAGATCAGGATCATTCTGATTTCAGGGCTGAATATATAGTTCTTTTATTGTAAATATTCAGTTATGATTTTGGGATTTCCACCCCCCATTTGTACATGTACTTGAACATGTACATGTACTTGTACAGGTAATATATGGGAATTAGTACTAAACCCATTGACCCGGCCTTAAATGACCTTAGCTGTTGATAGGCCGTTAAGCCCCAACAAACAAACATCATTCATTTAATTAGTCAGTCCAGAGTTTACGAACCTGGAACAAATCTAACCAATAACACACTGCAGATGGTACTAATATATAATACACAGGGCTCCAGATAATTGAGTATTGTCACTCCATCATTTCTGAAGCAATTGGGTATTTCAAAATTTTAATTGGGTAAAATAAAATCACACTACTGTTTACACATCAGCAGACCTCAATTATTGAATAGTTTGCTTCTAAATGAAAACATGCCTTGGTATTTCATTAGAATTGTCTCCTTGGAGACAATTCTAATGAAATACCAAGATGTGATTTCATGGAAAAATAATAAAAATATGCTATATTTGTGGTCTTTATTGTTTTCTGTAGCATGATAAAGATACCACACATTTGTCATTGCTTTTTGATACTCACTACTTCTGATTTCAATTGGGTTGTTGGTAATTTTAATTGGGTATTTAAGCAAATATGCAGCTTATCTGGAGCACTGATATATATACAATGAAACTACAATGTATTTGCATTTTGTTCATATTTACATTTAACGAAATCATATTGAATATGATTTTGTTAAATGTAATGAACAAAATGTAAAGACATTGTAGTTCCATTGACTATATTATATCATCAATATGATTTTGTTAAATGTAATGAACAAAACGTAAAGACATCATAGTTTCATTGAATATATTATATCATCAATATGATTTTGTTAAATGTAATGAACAAAACGTAAAGACATCGTAGTTTCATTGAATATATTATATCATCAATATGATTTTGTTAAATGTAATGAACAAAACATAAAGACATTGTAGTCTCCACGGAGACAATTATAATGAAATGCCAAGACATTTTTTCATTTTGAAGCAAACTATTCAATAATTGCCGTTTGTTGATGTGTAAACAGTAGTGTGATTTTATTTTACCCAATTAAAATATTGAAATACCCAATTGCTTTAGAAATGATGGAGTGACAAATTACTCAATTACTAATTCCTTATCTGGAGCCCTGTATATTATATATTAGTACCATCTGCAGTGTTGCATATCATGCTACTGGTGACCTAGTTTGTACACACTCTACTTTGCAGACATCTGACAGTCCAGAGTTCATCAACCCACTTCTTGAAGTAGCGGATTTCATGGACGGACAACTCTGGGTTTCTGGGAATCGAGTTATTATCAATATCAATTTGTCACGTAAGTCATTGATACACCGCTGTAATGGAATAGCACAGGTCGTACCATAGCATTGTAATGGAATAGCACAGGTCGTACCAGCTCAGATCTGTTTAACACTTTCACCCCTAATGTCTGTAATTGTCAATTTTCAAATTTTTAATTTTTTGACCCTCCTGGTCACCTTCCTCCTGTTTGCCCCACTTTAAATTGCTATAGGAAAATCGTTTTGGCGCAATAAAATCAGTCTTTGATGGAATTTCATCAAATCATTTTTTGTTGGGGAGGCTGACTTTTTTGTTATTGATAAAAAGTATGTACGTTTAAATATTTTTTAGATTTAATATGGTTAATAGACAAAGTGTTGTCGGTAGCAATATGTGGAACAGACTGTAGTATTTTGTTAATCAGTAAGAGGGGATTTTTAAATCAACATTGTTAACTCTTTGCGTGCTAGCGGCGAAAATATCCGCCAAACGAATTAGGAGTGTATGTTTTATTTCTCTCTGTAAATATGTCTTGAAATTTCATTAGAATTGAGTCCTCTGGACTCAATTCTAATGAAATTCCAAGACATATTCATGATATTTACGGGGAGAAATACAAGAAAATATGAATTTTTGTCCCCTAGTTTTGAACTATTTATAGCCCACAAGTTTCTCAGCATGCAAAGAGTTAAATACACACAGCTTGCAAAGAGTTAAATACACACAGCTTGCAAAGAGTTAAATACACACAGCTTGCAAAGAGTTAAATACACACAGCTTGCTCATCTGGATATACCGGTGCACTGTTTGCAAACATTGGTACAAACACTGTGTTGATAGGATTATTATTCCCTCGCCGATAGACAAGAGGCGATATAGCGTCAGTGCATGTACGTACGTTAGTGCATGTACGTGCATTCACTAACTCCTGTATTTGGCCACAGTGTGTGTCTTTATTTGATGGTGCTTTGTTTTGCGTGCGTCCGACCGTCCAAGGTCACTGAGCACTTAAGATCACTTTGTTTGTTACGCGAAACTGTTAAAAGTATTTTTAAGTATTTTAAGTATTCATTTAACTTTTTCCCACATTAAGAAGCTTGCCGGAGCTTCTCAATTCTGTCTTAACTTCTGTATTCCTTAATGGATTACTTATTTTGATACATCAAACATGTGGACAAATGTCACAACTGTCACACATCCATGCTGCCCGTAATATGACCTTCACCATTTGACCTTTACAACTGTGCTGATGAATACTTGTCACTTTTGGTTAATTACCTTTGCCAGAGTTTCTCCAATCTGCCGACAGGCCACATTTTCTTGTTTTGTATTGTTACTGTTATTATCAAGGCTACCAGCGAGGGGATTAGCTTAATAGTAATAACGATGCCCTTGTTAAACATAACCTTTGTGCATTGTTGACACATAAGTTAAAAAAATACATTTTTCCATTAAACCTTAGACCGCTAAACACAACAATTGTCGTCTGCTGTTTCTTTTATATCTCAATAAAAAGCATGGTTTGACAGCACTTCAGAATCATTTCCAATGGAAATGATTCTGAAGTGCTGTCAAAGCATGTTGTAAATTATTCTAAAGTTCTGTCAAAGCATGTTTATGATGATAAAAATGGAAAATAGAAAATAAACAGCAGACGACAACAAAATTATGGTCGCGGTGTAAGGGTTAACACTGGTTTATTTGCATCTATTTCGCCTCACAGGAATGCAGAGCATCCAATCATTATTAACCTACATGTATTATTACTAGGTTAGCTCCCTTGGAGCTACCTGCTATAGCAGTCGTAGAGATGGAATCAACTATTACTAGGTTAGCTCCCTTGGAGCTACCTGCTATAGCAGTCGTAGAGATGGAATCAACTATTACTAGGTTAGCTCCCTTGGAGCTACCTGCTATAGCAGTCGTAGAGATGGAATCAACTATTACTAGGTTAGCTCCCTTGGAGCTACCTGCTATAGCAGTCGTAGAGATGGAATCAACTATTTCTACATTTAAAACTACCGTTATGTGTGTCAAATTTGTAATGTTTCATTGCTGAATTTTACTGAATCAGCACATGTAAACTAACTAAAGCACACAGTCTGATTTATTTAATTCTTACAGGAAACCAGATTGGTGAAGCTGGCATGGCGTCCATTTTGAAGGCGATGCAATACCAGACAACATTGTCTCATGACAGCAAGGCTAACGGATCTGGCTTAATGAGGCTCATAATTGCTGTAAGTTTTGTTTGTTTGTTGGGGTTTAACGGCCTATCAACAGCTAATGTCATTTAAGGCTGGGTCAATGGGTTTAGTCCTAAATCCCATATAGTACATGCACAAATGGGGGGGAAATCCCAAAATCAGAACTGAATATTTAAAATAAAAAAACTATATATTCAGCCGTGTTTTGCTGTAAGTGAACTTTCACCTAGCAGAATAACGTATTTGTGGCTGTGACTTGAGAAATGGGGCATATGGGTTTTGCGATCAGTGTAGATCCAGATCAGACTGTGCATCCGCACAGTCTGATCAGGATCTGCACTGTTCGCCATTCCATCAATGAAATACCCATATAGCTTGTTATCAGGCAACATGAATATGCTATTTGATCAGAAGCTGCACTGGTCACAAATCACATAAGCCCCATTTCTCCAGTCACAGCTACATTTGTGTTTCCTATTTGATGTAAAACAGTGGCATATGTTAGTAGTTTACCTGCGGGCCACAGTCAAGTGGTAATCCATAGTCTATTTCTTATGACCCTCGGTTGAGTTTTGAGGCATATAGGTTTTGTCGAGCCCGCTTGCAGACAGCGCGATATAGTCGGGCACATTCATTTGCGAACGTATTTTGATAATATTTGGCCACAATGTGTGTCTAGGGATGGTGCTTCAAGTTTGTTTTAGATACGACCCACGTCAAGGTCAATGTCACTGACTGACCAAGGTCACTGTGGACTTAATTATTACAATGGAACGTCTCTAAACCGGACACCAAGAAAATATATGTGATCTCATTTTGGTGAGTTTCTTCATTACGTATCTCCGCTAATAATGCATGTTCATGATTGAAAAAGACATAAGTATATCCCAGAATGGATGTATGCCTTATTTACAGTGAAACATCTAGGGGCCCCCCCCCCTGTACCCCCCCCCCCCCCCCCCCCCCCAGGGTGTCCGGTTTAGAGAGGTTTCACTGTATTATTTTTATGCCCCCGCCACCGAATGGTGAGGGGGGCATATAGTGTTACCGGCGTCCGTACGTACGTACGTACGTACTACGTACTACGTACGTACTACAACGTCCCGAAACCTAACGGCTAGGTAAATGGCTTATAATTTCTGTTTCCTTGCTTGGATCTGCTTCACATTTCACACACGCATTGCTCCAATGGTCCTCTACCGCCCTGTGACAAATCCACATTCGTCCCGCCCCCGCTAAGCCCAGGGTCAAGGTCACAGGCTTGGTGCTTTCAAAACCTTAACGCTGGGTAAATGACTTATAATTTCTGTTTCCTTGCTCGGATCTGCTTCACATTTCACACACGCATTGCTCCAATGGTCCTCTACCGCCCTGTGACAAATCCACATTTCGTCCCGCCCCGATAAGCCCAGGGTCAAGGTCACAGACTTGGTGCGTTCGAAACCTTAACGCTGGGTAAATGGCTTATAATTTCTGTTTCCTTGCTCGCATCTGCTTCACATTTCACACACGCATTGCTCCATGGTCCTCTACCGCCCTGTGACAAAATCCACATTCGTCCCGGCCCCGCTAAGCCCAGGCTCAAGGTCACAGACTTGGTGCTTTCGAAACCTTAACGCTGGGTAAATGGCTTATAATTTCTGTTTCCTTGCTCGGATCTGCTTCACATTTCACACACGCATTGCTCCAATAGTCCTCTACCGCCCTGTGACAAATCCACATTCGTCCCGCCCCCTCTAAGCCCAGGGTCAAGGTCACAGACTTGGTGCGTTCGAAACCTTAACGCTGGGTAAATGGCTTATAATTTCTGTTTCCTTGCTCGCATCTGCTTCACATTTCACACACACATTGCTCCAATGGTCCTCTACCGCCCTGTGACAAATCCACATTGGTCCCGCCCCCGCTAAGCCCAGGGTCAAGGTCACAGACTTGGTGCGTTCCAAACCTTAACGCTTTGGTAAATGCCTTATAATTTCTGTTTCCTTGCTCGGATCTGCTTTACATTTCACACACACATTGCTCCAATAGTCCTCTGCCACCCTGTGACAAATCCACATTCGTCCTGGCCCCGCTAAGCCCATGGTCAAGGTCGCAGACTTGGTGCATTCGAAACCTTAACGCTCCGGTAAATGGCTTATAATTTCTGTTTCCTTGCTCGGATCTGCTTCAAATTTCACACACGCATTGCTCCAATGGTCCTCTGCCACCCTGTGACAAATCTACATTCGTCCCGCCCCCGCTAAGCCCAGGGTCAAGGTCACAGACTTGGTGCGTTCGAAACCTTAACGCTCGGGTAAATGGCTTATAATTTATGTTTCCTTGCTCAGATCTGCTTCACATTTCACACACGCATTGCTCCAATGTTCCTCTACCACCCTGTTACAAATCCACATTCGTCCCGCCCCCACCAAGCCCAGGGTCAAGGTTACAGACTTGGTGCGTTCGAAACCTTAACGCTCGGGTAAATGGCTTATAATTTATGTTTCCTTGCTCGGATCTGCTTCACATTTCACATTTCACACACACATTGCTCCAATGGTCCTCTGCCACCCTGTGACAAATCCACATTCAAATATGCCTTGTTTTCTTTGGCTGCCAGCGGGGGCATTCGTGTGCCGACAGGCCACATTTCTAGTTTATTAAGGCTAACAGCGTGGGGATTAGCTTCGTTTAACGATGCCCTTGTTTCTATTATAATTTCAGAAAAACAAAATATCCTCAGACCACGAACTCGTTCAAAAGCTGACAGATCTGATGCTTCCAAAGGACCCGTTTTACAAACCGCCGCCACAGACACCAGAGCAGGAGGCTTAATACTCTCAACCATAAACGACACAATATACGATGTTTGTGATACAGTGCACTCACTAGTTAAGCGGTGCAACTTGTTTATCATTTCCCTGTGAAGATGGACGTTATTTTAACTGCCAATTGCTGTTACCATCAGCATTGTTTCAAATATGTGGTCAGCAGTATCCATTATGTAAAGGAAGCATTGTCATTAGTCCATGCAATGTTGAACTCAAGTTTACTATTTATTTTCTGTAGCCTATTTCACCAACATTGCAAAGTATACTTTTCTAGCAAAGTATACTTTGAGGGAGAAATTTTAAATTTTATGATAAATTTATTAATTTTTATTATACTGAATTTATTACATTATCACAGCCATTTTGGCTGTGATAATGTAATAAATTCAGTATAATAATTCTGCATACTTTTAATCATCAAATGTATGCAGTAGCTAGTTCTGTATGAAATAATGCATTTTGGGAAAAGTAAATGATTACTCACTCCCTCAAAGTATACTTTGCTAGAAAAGTATATTTTGCAATTTTGATGAAATCGGCTTCAGGTGTTTTTTCGATGGAATCAAGAATCTAGGAATCTGATTAGCATTCATTTCACTATTCATAATAAAAGTAAACGTTGTGTGAAAGCATGGTAATGTTTCGCAGACTCATGTCTCTGGTAATCAATAATGCCTCAGGTCTTCAAATATATTCACTTCAAGCATCTGCTTTTAGCATTTCGTCAGTTACGGGCAAATTAGTAAAGTTTTTCCATCGAGCCACTTATTGGGTCCTAGGTCCGAGTCTTGCACCTGTGGTCTAGCATGAGCACAGGTGAGCCTCGACAAATCAAACATGTTTTTGTTTCTCTTGGAGAAGTATAACATGCCTGCATTTAAATGAGTATAACAAACATAATTCTATACTATGGGGATGTAGCGTTGGTCCATGTACATGTACGTACGTTAATTTGTTTGTTTGTTTATTGGTGTCTAATGGCCTATCAATAGCTATGGTCATTTAAGGCCAGGCCAACGGGTTCGAACCAATATGTAACCTGCTGCATTGGGGGGGGGGGGGGGGGGGGGGGGGGGGGGGGGGTGGGGGATCCTAAAACAGAACAGAATATTTACATCGAGAAAAATATATTCAGCCCTGAAATTAGAATAACCTGATCTGGTGCCAGGTCCATACCACACCAGTCACTTGGCCCCTTTCTTAATATAGGATTACGAATAATCGTACTACTCACATAGGGGGTATAACCAGATTCAACTGTCATGTACAAAAATTCCAAAGACGTATGTGAGGGCCAAAGCAAGTCTACGGCCGGGATTCCGCTAAGGATGAACCCCGATTGTTAAATTACCCATCACATGCTCCCACCTGCCACCCACTCGTACGTTAGTAACACCTTTTCAATAACTTTTCACCGATTTTGATAATATTTGGCCAGTGTGTGTCTAGGAATGGTACTACGTGTTGCATATGACCCACATCCGACCGCCCAAGGTGAAGGTCACTGAGAACTTATATTCACCTTGTTTGTAAGGCAAAAAGGTTAAAGTTTTTCTTTTTGCTATCAATGCTGTCAGCGAGGGGATTAGCTTAGTGATAACGACGCAGCCAAGACGTCTTAAAGCTACATGTATTTTGTTTTGCGCATGGTCTGTTCCACGTTTTGCTGCCGACGAACATTTGGCCATTAAACACATTAAATCTAAAAAAGTATTTAAAAGTAAGTACTTTTTAATCCATAACAAAAGTCATCCTCCCCAAAAACAGAATTTCATCAAATAATTGTTTTTGGGGAAGGTGACTTTTTTTGTTATTGATAATAAAGTACTTACTTTTAAATATTTTTTAGATTTAATGTGTTTAATAGCCAAAAGTTTGTCGGCAGCAAAATGTGGAACTGACAGTAGAGGTGTCTTTGTAATGGAAGTGTAACTAAAAGGAGCTAACTAGTGTAACCCCAGATCAGTTTTGATATACATGTACACTGGTGTCAGTAAACAGTTTTTCATACTTGAAAATAATTTAGATGTGTATTAACTGATCAGGAATTACACTCATCTGGACAAAAACACCGTTTTATCATTAATAAAACTACATGACTCGGAGCCGTTTCACTAAACTTGTACGACTAAAATGAGCGTAAGTGTAAAATTATGATAGTCTGTAAATTTTACATTAACACTATTTACTTGTAAACAATTATTGGATTTACATTTATTGAGCATAGGCTGCATATGCAGCCTATGTTCAATAAATGTAAATCCATCAATTGGAATTGCCAGACGATCCTAAATTTGCATTTACGAACATTTTAGTCCTACAAAGTTTAGTGAAACGTCCCCCAGGTATATATGTACATGTTTGTCCATTGGATAGTTTTAGATAGCACCCATCAGAGGACGGGAGTGAAACAATACTGTGTAGTGTAACAGGGCTCCAGATAAGTAATTGGTAATTGGGTATTGTCACTCCATCATTTCTGAAGCATTTACGTATTTCAAAATTTTAATTCGGTAAAATAGAATCACACTATTGTTTACACATCAATAGACAGCAATTGTTGAATAGTTTGCTTCAAAATGAAAACATGTCTTGGTATTTCGTTAGAATTTTCTCCTTGGACACAATTCTAATGAAATACCTAGATGTGTTTTCATGGAAAATAAGAAATATATGCTATATCTGTGGTCTGTTTATTGTTTTCTGTAGCATGATAAAGGTACCACAATTTTTTTTATTGCTTTTTGATGCTTGCTACTTCTGATTTCAATTGGGTTTTTGGCAATTTTAATTGGGTATTTAAGGAAATACGCAGCTTATCTGGAGCTCTGGTGTAAGGGGAAGCACTGGTGCTGAAATGTGCCAACTGTTGGATCAGTTCACTGCACATTGTTGTGTCCCATCTCATCTCCGACCTGGGGTTGTTTCACTAAACTTTGTACGACTAAAATGTTCGTAAGTGCAAAATTATGATAGTCTGTAAATTTCACATTAACATTGCTTTCTTGTAAATAATTATTGGATTTACATTTATTGAGCATAGGCTGCATATGCAGCCTATGCTCAATAAATGTAAATCCATAGTTTGAAATTTACAGACGATCTTAAATTTGCACTTACGAACATTTTAGTGGTAAGAAGTTTAGTGAAACGGGCCCCAGTTGTCTTTACTTTTTGTGTTTCTCAGAACATACAACATTCCGTCCCGTTATTGTAAATACAAATGTATATTTATTCCAATATTTACAACATAAAATGTGATATGTTTGTGATAAAAGATGTGTTTAAATAAATGTTATCTTCTGAATTCTACAGATGTCTTTGTAAACATTTACGACATTAATCCACGACATTAATCCAACTTTATGAGGTAGTTTAACATTACAATGTCCTTGGTCGTTGCTGATTTAGGAAAAAACCTAAATTAGCTAGAACGTGGTGATTTAATTTATAAATAGTATCTGCGCTTGTATCTGTGTACTTGCTACCTCAGATCAGACGTTTCAACGTATATTGTTACATGATTGTCGTTGTTTCAAACCGCACACAGCCGTGTTCAAACGTACAGCGCCTGCTGTTTGACCGTGGCTGTAGACAATGGTCATTCCGGGGCCATGCCAACGCCTATGTAATGCACGCGCCATGTCGTCACCAGACCAGGGGCCCGTTTCACTAAACTTCGTAAGACTAAAATGTTCGTAAGTGCAAATTTAGGATCGCCTGGAAATGTCAATTGATGGATTTACATTTATTGAGCATAGGCTGCAAATGCAGCCTATGCTCAATAAATGTAAATTCAATCATTGTTTACAAGAAAACTTGTTAATGTGAGATTTACAGACTATCAAAATTTTGCACTTACAAACACTTTAGTCGTACAAAGTTTAGTGAAAAGGGCCCCAGTTCACAACGGTCGCAATCGTCACTACTATACACGGGGCCATTTCACTTAACTGCGTACGACTAAAATGTTTGTAAGTGCAAAATTATGATAAATTTAAAATTAACAATGTTTTCTTGTAAACAAATATTGGATTTATATTTCTTGCGTAAATTTAAATCCATCAATTGAAATTTCCAGATGATTCTAAATTTGCACTTATGAACATTTTAGTGGTTCGACGAAGTTTAGTGAACCGGCCACCGGGTGGCTACACAGTTTACACTATAATAATGGGGTTTCCTGTAGTACGCGTTTTCCAGAAACTCCTGCACAACAATCCATAGTCCATATGTTCAAAATATATCTGATGTGTATTGCTGTGACTGGTTAAATGGGGTTTGTGACCAGTGTAGCTCCTGATCAAATTGACTAGTAGACTTGTGTAGCCTGATAACGGTCTATATTGCTTACTAGAAGCATTTCGTTGATGGAATGGCGAACAGTGCAGATAATGGTCTGACTGTGCGGATGCACAGGCTAATATGGATCTACACTGGTCGGAAAACCCATAAGACCCATTTTTATCGCGCCCGTTTAAAATTTTCGGTATGCTATCAAAGCCTACGCGTGCCGCGGCCATCTAGTTTGATTCACAGACACATATAATTATATAGACTACATATCCGCATGTTAAGATGGTTCATATTTCCACACGGACCACCAGATGTACAAGAATACCCCGATACACAGTATGACAACCAGGCCAATGTTTAGGCCAATCTTGGCAGCTCGGCTCTGCTGTAGCGATGCTACTTTCTCCATGTGCAGCCTCATCTGTTCTTCCTTCTCATGGTCAACATCACCAGACTCGAATCCACAAATGTAGTTCAGCGTCTTCTTGCCACAACCAGGATCTTCTGCAATTAAGGAATAAAACCATGGGCTGTTGTGTTTACTGTAGTATGAGACACATTTGGTCTGTTTAAAGTGTGTGGAGTCCGAGTTTGGTCTGTTTAAAGTGCGTGGAGTCCTCGGACTCCACGCACTTTAAACAGACCAAATATGTTTCATACTACAGTAAATGTCTCATTTGGTCAGCCCCGTGCAGGCACCGGGGCGGGATCAACTGATCCTGAGAATAGTGCTGCAGTAGCCATTGCTTGTCGTAAAAGGCGACTAAACTGGCTTAACGATTGGGTTCATACTTTCCGGAACCCACTATACCGGATTTGGCCCTCATGTACATTTTTGGCTTTCTTGTATGTGAGAGTTGAGTCAGGCTATGCCCCATATATAAAAGTATGATTATCGCTAATCCTATTACTTTTAGGGGATGGGATAAATGATGCTGGTGTGGCGAGGGCCTGGCACCAGATCAGGTTGTTCTAATTTCAGGACTGAATATATATTTTGATTGTAAATATTGAGTTCTGAAGTTGGGATTTACCCCCCTCGGACAGGTGGATACGGGACACGACCCCGTTGACCCGTCTGCGTGTAGACTCCCTGAGGCTTGTACCTCTATGTCAGAAAGCGGACGTTAAACCCTATTCACTCACTCACTCACTGTTTAAAGTGCATGGAGTCCTTCCTTTGGACTCCACGCACTTTTAATAGACCAAATATGTTTCATACTACAGTAAATGCAACAGCACATGGTGCTATACAGTTCAATACTTTGAATGGCTGTTTCCATTATGAAGGACAGTGCAATTATTGTTATATAATTATGACTATGGTAATTTAGCACAGACTGTCATAGTTGTGTCATGTACAATGTACACAAAATATACTACTGAAATTTATAGAACTGTTCTAATTTTGAGATGAAATCTACCCTTCTTTTTAAATGCGA
Source organism: Conchocele bisecta (assembly GCA_029237695.1). Classification (NCBI taxonomy): domain Eukaryota; kingdom Metazoa; phylum Mollusca; class Bivalvia; order Lucinida; family Thyasiridae; genus Conchocele; species Conchocele bisecta. The sequence goes on along the minus strand of CM055279.1, from coordinate 21,398,066 downwards.
GTATGATGTGTGGGAATACATATAATCCAAGCATATGTTAATTTTGATTCCCCCCCCCACCCCCCCCCCACCTGCCTCCCCCCCCCCCCACCCCCCCCCCACCTCCCACCCACACGGTCTCAGCTGGGTGTACTTAAATATTTCAACACAGTATACCTGTGGACAAATGCCACACATCCATGCTGCCCCTAATATGACCTTGACCTTTTGACCATGACAACTTGTTCACACATTAATAACTTCCGCAGCTTCTCATTTCTGTCATAACCTCTATATCCCTTGATGGATTACTTTAATATCAATACATCATACTTGTGGACAAATACCACACATCAATACCACCTTGGCCTTCATAAAACTTCACTGTAAAACAGACAGATGACTACTTCAAGACACGCGTGGATGTTTTGAGATCATGAACAGACACAATCAATAGGGGTAAATGACAGTGAAACGTATCAAAATTAAGTGCAACTAACATGTATCTGTGTCCGGTTTAGAGAGGTTCCACTGAATAATACTAAATCTTAGACGCTACTCACAACAATTGTCGTCTGCCGTTGCTTTTATATCTTGTCTTATTTCTCAATAAAAACATGGTTTGACAGCACTTCAGAATCATTTCCAATGGAAATGATTCTGAAGTGCTGTCAAAGCATGTTGTAAATTATTCTAAAGTGCTGTTAAAGCATGTTTTTGATGATAAAAATGGAAAATAGAAAATAAACAGCAGACGACAAAAAAATAAGATAGCAGTCTAACGGTTAAGACATTCAAAAATAAAATATATTCCACTGAATAATAATAATATTTCAATTTAGTTTACCTCGGCTTTTCGGACCGGTCTCCTTTAGGTAGACTAGTTCTACCTTACCTTTCACATATTCACTCCTCATGTTTGGATCACGGTAGACCTTCTTTTCCTCGACAGTAAATACTGCCCGTTGTTTGTCATCTGTGGCCGCCAGATTTGTAAATGCTGCAGACGTGCTTGGCTTATTGTCACTCTGTATTGGTAGGGGATCAAATCGCGTCCAGTACGTTGTTCTTACAAGCTGAAACATACAGGAAAATGTGATTGGACTAGCATTTTGGTGTTCATGAACATTGTGTTTGGGCGAGTTCTTTTGCAATACCTTAGAACATGTGTGAAATTCATAATGTCGAAAGGTGACCAAAAGTAAAGGTACATGCCCACTCAGTAGGCACAAAATGTTCTTTATAGGAATTAAATCTGTGTATAATTGTGTCCACCAGTTGTAAAAATTACGAGTTCCCGCTATATAGATATACTCACGGTGGTATCAGTCTACTTTCATATGCAAATGAGGGTATGATATTTTTTAATTATTCTTACTAATTAAATGCATCAGATTTTGACAGATTATCATGATTATAAAGTATGATCATTGCACATCAAATATAAATACAGAGAGTAAATAGTAATGTCTGTTAAAATGTTAAGGAAACACGGTTATCGCCCCTGATATCAGTGTGGAAATTTACGACTGATATAAAATGTATAAATATGCCAATAAATACGTGGGGTAATGGTGAATTAATGTTAATTTTGCCATAAAATGTCCAGATGATGTATCTGATATAAAGAACATGTTGTGCCCACTAAATGAGCATGTACCTTTAATTTGTACGCTGCAATGATGTGTAAAGCGCCATCAAAATGGGACGTAATGATGTTTATTTACCAATACTTGAGCGTCGTCAGGCGCGGATACAGAAATAATTGCAGGGGGGTCTGTTAATACAAGTCGGCATAGCCGACCTCCGCGAACTCGTAAAGTAGGGGGGTCTGGGAAATTTTTAGATACCAGATCGCTGCAGATGCGATTTCCTGACACCTAGGCCACGAAAAAAGTCATCCAACTATTCGAGTATTGTAGATTTTCGTCTTTTTTGTTTTTTGTCGGGAGCAGGGGGGGGGGGGTGTACCAGGCCCTGGACCCTCCCCCACCCCCCCCCCCCCCCCCTGTATCGCGCCTGGTCGTATAATACTAACGTATTTGGGGTCCGGTTTTCCCGTCAGAAAGCTGATTATTAAGGCGGTGGCTGCCGTCAACAGCGTGATGAACAGGGAGAAGTACATGTAGTGGAAGTTCTTGAGGAAGTCCGGGCGGTTGTCCTCGTCCCCGCAGGCTCCACTCTCGTGGTAGAGAAACACGAGCACCATGCGGATCACGCCCGTCAGGAAGGCCAGCATCAGCGACCAGAATGCACCCTGAAATATATGTGCATGTACAATGTGTATCCATTAGGATTACACGTCCATTCATATGGTTTCCACCTCCGTACCTGACCGTGATAATGGCTTAAATAAGTACATTGTAGTTTAATGTCTGCAGACTGAGCGTAATTAAATCAACATTGTGCATGCAGTTAATGTAAGGAGCATGATCATTATGGTGTGCGTATAGAGAATAGTAGGTTAGTGCCGTGAATGGGGAAAATATCCGGCAAGGCTCAAGAATTTCTTTATTTCTCATCAGAGTATATGTTGTGACCACTCATTTGAACCGTCTCGCCGAGACGGTTCAAATGAGTGGTCACAACATATACTTTGGTTCAGAAATAAGGAAAATAGATAGAGAATAGTAGGTTAGTGCCATGAATGGGAAAACAATATCTGGCAAGGCTTAGGAAACGGGATGGGCGAGGCTGCCGTGCCAGATATGTTTTCCCATTCACGGTACTAACCTACTATCCTATTTATCCTACAAATAGCTTTAAAATGCAATACAAATAACCACAGCCACCGCACATATTCATACGCAATGATTAGGTCGTATTGACAGGATATCAACAATGTTTCATGGCACATACGCACTGTGTTGATGGGATAAACATAGATATATGGACAGTAACTGGCTAGTAATCACGGCATCTCGGATATGTATAACAGTTAAAATAAGTGGGAAACAAAATGTTGACAAGTTCGTGAATTTAATTTCATAAATTTGGGAACGATTCTTTAACTTACAAAATGATTGTGATGAAAATCCACCACTTGCTATAATAGTACAGAGAAACCTCTTCAAACCGAACACCCTGATCCGGTTTGAAGATTTTCAACTGTAAATCAGACATGTGAGCACTTCATGACACATTCTAGTGTTTTGCAATCATGGAAATTCAGTGTATCAGAGATACATAACAGCGAAACACATTGAAGGTATTAAACATGTATATTTTCCCGAGTGTCCCGTTTAGAGGTGTTCCACTGCATTATGCTATGAGCTAGATGCGATGTCCGGGCTGCATCTGTAATGTTCTAGGTGGCAGGTGGGAGCATTCGATGTGTTCATCCTTACCGGAATTCCGACTGGAGTCCTGGGGACCGTTTCACTAAACTTCTTACGACTAAAATGTTCGTAAGCGCAAATTTAGGATCGTCTGTAAATTTCAATAGATGGATTTACATTTATTGAGCATAGGCTGCATATGCAGCCTATGCTCAATAAATGTAAATCCAACAATTATTTACAAGAAAACATTGTTAATGTGAAATTTACAGACTATCATAATTTTGCACTTACGAACATTTTAGTCGTAAGAAGTTTAGTGAAACGGGCCCCTGGTTTTGCCCTCACATGCGTCTTTGACATTTTGTATTTGACAGTTGAAACTATATACCGTTAAATACCAATAAACATACAAACAATGTAATAGTACCTTTTCGTTGACCCTTGGCACCAACACGGCCAGTAGGAAGACTGCGGCGAACGGAGGGGCGAGGTAGTCGGTGATCTCCTGGATGTAGATAAACACCTGCCCGCCCTGCATCTCTTTTACAATGGGCACCCAGGCGATAGACAAGCCCACCATCACCAGGATAAACAGTCTGGAAACGTGTATGGTCTGCACATTGTTTTACTAAATAATATTATTTATTTCCTCAGTATCAAGGTGCATGATCACGTGGTTACAACAACAACAACGTCGCCCACTCCAAAGAAAGTATTATTTGATATGTTCCTTAATATGCAACGATTTTTATGAAATATGGCGCAGCAAACGCGTCTTCATGAGCTGCATGTGCTGGTCCAGGGAGTTTTGCACAGACTTATGTTGTTTTTGCGAAGAATCGATTTCAATGTCGGAGACACGGAAACGATTCTTCGCAAAAACGACAGAAGTTTGGGCGAAAATACAGAGACCACCAAATGCAGCTAACAAGACACGTTTGCTGCGCCATATTTCATCAAAATCCGTTACGTAATACGGCCACTATAAAAGAATACATACTTTGAATCAGATGGATTCTGGAAATTTCAGCACTTGTTGTTGTTGTTGTTAGTACCACGTGATCATACACGTTGGTTATAGGAGAGCAGAACATGAGGTACACATCGAAAACATACATACAATCATGTAGAACTGGTGCAGTGATGGCATGTGCATATTTGGTGGGCAAACATAATATACACTAATTAATGTGCCTCGTTATTCTTTGGTGCCACCCGTGGCATTCGTGTGCCAACAGACCACATTCCTAGTCTTTTAAATTACGATAATGGTACGATGAAGCGTCCACGTAGTCAGCAATTCATAATTACTGTGGTATCCATGGCTATATCCGTATTGTTATCGCTTATTCAGAATGTTATAAATGAGTAGTACATACAGTGGAACCTCTCTAAACCGGACACTGAGAAAACATCTGTGCTCATATTTTGTATGAGTTTCTTGGTCATTTATCTCAAGTGATAATCTCTGTTCATGATCGCATAGCTCACATCTACGGCTCATAATGATCAAATGCCTGATTTCCAGTGAAATGTCTCTAAACCGGACACCCTGGGAACCCAGGGTGTCCGGTTTATAGAGGTTTCACTGTATATTGATGAGGTGAACATAGTTACCTGCCAACGATCATCTGTTCCCTCTGCGAGCAGCGTTTTCTGATGTGGCTGTAGATGTCCACCGTGAACAGTGTGCTGGCACTGTTAAAGATCGAGTCAAGGTCACTCATCAAGGCCGCTATCATCACCGCCATCATCATCCCGCGCAAACCTAAACAGAACGGAGTACTTTGAAACAATGTCGCAGGAATAGGGTTAAACATTTGAGTGTGTTCTCAATCGTTGTGATCCGCTTCGATTTCAAAAACAGTATACAAGTTACATAGTCGTGCAAGAAATGGCGACAATGGCGACGGTGTCCCAATGTGATACAGATAGCACATAATGGATAGCAATGAGGGCAGGATCCTACCAAATACACAGTACGATAGGCAAATGCGACCAATGAACCAACTATCAAATGAAATACACCAGTATACTAACATGTTACAGGTTCATCGGTGATTGAATACCACAACAAAGCACACCACAACCCAAATAAATATACGAAGTTTAGTTGAAATGTTAATGAGTAATGAAGAAGCCTTTGTTTCATTAGTAAGTGGAGCATATCTGACGGAGTTGGTTCCAGTTAACTTCAAGAAGGGACACATGTACACACGTTGATGGTCGCCGGTCACCACGACTGATATTATGCCGCATTGATTGTCACAAGGCTTCAATGAGTGTGTTTAGATACTCGTTCCCAGTGCTTCAGATAAGCTGCGTATTTGCTTAAATACCCAATTAAAATTGCCAAATACCCAATGGAAATCAGAAGTTGCGAGTACCAAAAAGCAATTACAATTTTGTGGTACATTTATGATGCTGCAGAAAACAATAAACAGATCATAAATATAGCATATTTTTCTTTTTTTCCATGAAAACATATCTTGGTATTTCATTAGAATTGTCTCCAAGGAGACAATTATAATGAAATGCCAAGACATGTTTTCATTTAGAAGCAAACTATTCAATAATTGCTGTCTGTTGATGTGTAAACAGTAGTCTGATTTTATTTTACCCAATTAAAATTTTGAAATACCCAATTGCTTCAGAAATGATGGAGCGACACTACCCAATTACTAATTCCTTATCTGGAGCCCTGCCGTTCCTTACCTTCCGGCATCAGCCCCAGCACTAGCCGTGGGTATGCTATACTGGAACATCCTGCCTTTGCCTGACACACGTGGTAACATATGTCCGGGTCCACGCAGGCCACTTCATCTAAGTATGAAAGGAATATGGTGAATCAGTGCATTTGGATAATATGACAATACTATGACTGCGGTTTACACTGTATTGTGATGACATGCACACTGACAATCAAATTTATTATAGGAATGAATGGCATTTTTGTGGAATTTATCGGGATATAAACTTGGAAAAGTCGCGGGAATACTGGACGAAGGCCGGAAGGCCTCGTCCAGTATTCCCGCGACTTTTCCAAGTTTATATCCCCGATAAATTCCACAAAAAAGGCCATTCATTCCTTATAATTCCAACATTTTAAATAAATTCATCAAGAAAATGTGTTTATTTTCCATTTTCTTAAGTATTATTTTAACTGCGCCTCACGGTTACGGAAAGTAGTTCGGCATTGGAGTTTACTGGGATATAAATTTTGGACAGAGACTTGCTACGGGTCAATCAAATGTTAGGGAATTGTGTAAATATGTTTGTGCTGGAATTATATGTGTTTATATTCAATGATATATTCGTAACATATAAAGGAATTTATGAAAACGTTTGCAAATAAAACTATGTTTCAATTTGCTGTAACTCATTGAATATATGTACATACACATTAAAGGTACATGCCCACTCAGTTGGCACAGAATGTTCTTTATAGCAATTAAATAAGTGTATAATTGTGTCACTCTTCCACCAGTTCTAAATATTACAAATGCCCGCTATACTGTACAGATATAATTATCTACTGAAAACAAAAATTTAGCCATTAAAGACAAAATCCCAAAAATATTTAAATGGAAGTACTTTTTCATCAGCAAAAAAAAAGTCACCCTCACCCAAAAATATTTTTTATTTTTAATATGTTTAATAGCCAAAAGTTCATCGACAACAAAACGTGGAAAAGACAGTAGTAATATATATTTTACTGATAGTGACTCGCGGGGGTATCAGGCTATTTCCATATGCAAATATGGCAAGATGTTTTTTAATTATTTATACTAACCTGAAACAAATAATATTATTTTTGACAGATTATAAAGTATGAACATTGCAAATAAAAAAAATAATACAGAGAATAAATAGTAATGTCCGTTAACATTTTAAGAAAACTCTGTTATCGCCCCTGATGTGGACACGTACGTCTGATATAATATAAAATGTATAATAATGCCAATCAATACGTGGGGTAATGGTGAATAGCGGGCACTTGCAATTTTTAGAACTGGTGGAATAGTGACACAATTATACACTTATTCAATTCCTATAAAGAACATTTTGTGCTTACTGAGTGGGCATGTGCGTTTAACCAGTAAAGGCCGTGTATAACTTACTACTGGATACACTTGACGGTGACAGGAGAAATGTGTATGGTAGCCCCGCAGCTTGATAAGGATAAATACATTTTGAAGAAAAGGCAGAATACATCATTTTCCAGCTTCGCAAAGTGGATCCGTGAATATAAACGCGTTCCTACATGTGATTCGAAATAAGTCAGTTGGATTTGGAGCATGCGAACGAAGTATTTCGAGCATGCTAATGGATGGGTTATGTCCTAGAGGTTTGGGCACTGGGCGTCAATGCCAAAGGTTGTGAGTGCAGTGAGACGTCAGTTCAAGTGAGACTTGAAACCGGGGTCCTGTCCCTAAATGACCTCAGCTATTGCTAGGGCATTAAACCCATTCACTGTCACGTTCGACCATGCTGAGAACCGATTGCATACTCAGTAGCCGATTTCATCAAACTTGCAAAGTATACTTATCTAGCAAAGTATACTTTGAGGGAGCAATCATTTATTTTTCCTGATATGCATAATTTCATATAGAACTAACAACTGCATATATTTGATGATTTATTATACTGAATGTATTACATTATCACAGCCAAATTGGCTGTGATAATGTAATAAATTCAGTAAAATAAAAATTAATAAATTTATCCTAAAATTGAAGATTTCTCCCTCAAAGTATACTTTGCTAGGAAAGTATACTTTTCAATGTTGGTGAAATAGGCTACTGGAAATGTCACGTGGCCTGACCTGTGTAGAGGATCCTGCTGATCATGCCGGGCATCACCATCATGAACAAGGGCAGGATCTTGATGAAGCCCGCCAACAGCGTGGCGCCCTGGGCGTGGGATATGCTGCGGGCCGCCAGCAACCTTTGAACGATAACCTGACAGTAGGCGTGCATAATGATTAAATAGACTAGTAGTTGGTGATGTTAGGGCATTACATGGCAGGTTTGGTTCACATTCTTCCAAAAGCACCAATTTTGGCACAGACGTCGCCCATACCCTACTGTTTCGATTTTTGATGGGCGCCAAAACAGGCGCCACTTGGGGCCGCCATATTTGGGAAATCCAATATGGCCGCCACTCGAATTAGAAATCAATCGTAGGTAAAAACCAAAAGAGCTAGAACCATGAGTAATACCACTAAATATGGGTATTCGGGGTAGTAGATTCTGATTATGGTCTTATTTCGACGATTTGTGGTCACATTCGTCACTCAAGGTCATCTTCAATGTCAAATTCTGGTTGAAGTTTGAGTTTTAGGGGTTTCACATAACAAATTCCAAAACATTTAAATGACCATTTCCATTATTAATATTAGCTTTATTTCGCACTGGTTTGAGATCTTCTTCACATACATCGTTTGTTAAACAGACGTAAACCACATTTCAATCAACCAATAATCACATGATACCCTAACATCCCAAATAAAACCGCGCGTAATTCTGAGAGGCCGAAAATGCGTGAACAACGCTACCTTTGTTATTTAGATACTGAGTAGTGCAGTTAGTTAATCAATATTAGCAACAGCATACAATTCGCTTGCAAATTGATGTACGCAGATATCACGATTCGTTAAAATTATTAATTGGGGACTTTGTTGTCTTTGTCAATCGGACAAAACTGAAGAAGCCTTGCAAACTCCCAAGGAGGACGGACTTGTATCACTTGAGAGAGATCTCAACGACTTCAATGCTATTAATCCCGATACTCTTCCTTCTGACATTAACGTCAGCATTTGTAAGTTGAATGATGGTCTAGGTATTGCAGCAACACTTGAAGCACACAATGCTCAGTATCACAAAACTTGCAGGAGGTATTGTAGTGGTTCTCGTGTTAAACAGGCGAGAGAGGTTATTGACAAAGATACCTACCAGCCCGCACACTATATCTAGTCCCACAAAACTCAGATCATCTGGAGAATTTCACCTTCCAGCCAATAGCAAGTATTGTGTAATTTGTGAGGTTGAGGACCAGATCAACCTTCACAAAGTATTAACCGATTCCGTAGATACCAACTTGAAGAGTTGGGCCAAGACCACGAAAGACTTTCATTTACCTGACAGACTGGTTGCCGTAGCATATGATGCGCATGCGGCTGATGTATGTTTCCACCAGCATTGTTATGTACGTTTGCGTGACTTCGCTCGCGCTTCGGCTCGACCCTCACCTCCGCCCTTTGACCCCCTCATATGTGCTCAAATTATTGCTCTAATCGAACATTCGGACACAACTATATGTAAGCTTTCAGAGCTTCGCATGCAGATACAAAAAGAGCCACACTCATCTCTATTCAAAGACCATCTGCTCGATGCCCTGCCGGAATGGGTAGAGTTTTCCAAGGACAATGAAGGCAGGAAGGATATTTACATATCTCGGACATTGAAGGAGGCCGATGAGCTGGCAAAGACATATGTGTCTCAAATTGGTCAAGAGGACGCGCTTACGTTCATGCGGGCTGTCGTGATGATGCACACGTTTTGCCTACAGAGCCAGGACCCTTTCGACGGCTGATTCTCCCCGAACTGCAGCACGGACCCAGCCAACGACGAGATGCGGAGTTTCTTTAATTTAGTGCTCAGGGGCCATCAGTCCTTCATGGGCGTGAACAGAGCGGTGGTGATGCTAATCTGAATGCGAGGGAGAAAATCGCATGCAATATCTCAGAACTGCTCATCTACAATACCAGTAAGGGTACACACCATGCAGTAACGACGGATGCAGTACAACACAACAAGCAAAGAGAAACACCGTATCCCGTGTATCATGGCTTCAAGCTACACGGTCACGGACGGAGTAAAACACAGATGGAAATTGACAAGGAACAGGGTATATCGGTATCGTACAGTCGTGTCATGGAAGTAAAGCGATGTGTTGCGCGTGCGGTGTGTGCTCGCCATGCTCAGGATGGAGTTGTGATACTCACCAATAGTTGTCTCAAGGTCTTCACTACACACGATGTGGATACTATAGATAGCAAGGCTCAGAGCAACTTCTCACTGGATGAGTTCCATGAATGTGTCTTGAGCGTGACGAACCATCTTTCGCACGAGAACCACGGAATAAAGCGGCCACCAATCACGATTGACCCCTCCGATACGTCCATTGCGAAGCTTCCAGGCTCTTACGTGATTCATACCCCAGTCAAACTCTCTAAAACTGATGTAGTTGCACCCAAACATGGCGACAGTGAAGCCAGACCACCCCATGATGTGCGAAGTGCCATTGTCAAGGACGACGCATGGATGGAGCACGTGACCGTGTTGCTCGAGGACGGTGAGCTTTCAGTGGAGGACGTAATCACCTGGTTGGGGAACAACTCGTTGCTTGCAAGTGACGAGACGGTGAAGCCTCCTGCTGAGATCGGCGTCTATCCCCTCTTCCCAGACAAGGCCGCGTCCGCTTCTTCAATGAAGCAAACGATGGAGCTGACGATGCAGGCCACCGAGTTCCTCAACCCTGGCCAGACCAGCGTTCTCGGTGCAGATCAGCCCCTGTATTCGATCATCAAACTCATTAAATGGCAATACCCAGCCACATTTGGAGAAGACAAGCTGGTTGTTATCTCATGATAGGCAAACTGCTGCGCGACTCGGGGTGGGCCACCGTGCTTTCTCAGGCGGAAGTCGACATCCGATAGAGCACAATCTGCGCTCAATGAGCATCACATCAAGCGCACAAGATACGCCTATCAAGTATATATCATGTCTCTGTACCTGCTCAAGCAGAAAGCATACGCAGAGTATTGCAAGAATACAATGGGCCCTGCTGAATCATTCGATATGTGGAATCGACGTTCCCAAACTGTACCCCAGTTCAAGATCTGGTCAACCATAATTGAATTGGAGCTGCTGATGGCTCGGTTTGTGCGGTCACTGTGGGAATGTTGAGGAATTCGTGGCCGTACACGAACCACCATCGTCATCTTAGAAAGAATGTACTTTCGTTTGTCGATGTGGTAAATCAGCTTGGTAATCCTTTCCATGTTACAAACCAGGAGCTTGTAGCACTCGATACACAGACTGCCGTTGCTACATTCACATTCGTGAAACTGGCCACACCATTCACGCAGCATATTTCATGGAAAGGCTGGTAAACGTTTCTGTACCAGTATCTGATACTATCAAGCGGAACAACATACTAACCTTTGCCAATCGATCTGACCCCAAGAAAAAAGGCACGAAGGACAGTGACGTACAGAGGCAGAACATGACCTTAGTCACGCAACTTTTCCTGTCACTCCAGTCGCGTCCTGATGCCGAAATGACGGATGGTCGAGGGTCGCTGCGGCTTGGAACAAAGTCAGACATTCTACAACGCATCAATGCACCCACTGACCGTGCAACTGCTGCCAAGCACGCGACGCTCGTGATTTTAGATATGATGGCAGTAATCCACATGATGCGCCCAACTACGGCAAATACATTCTGCGGAGTACGTGACGCTTTACATAGTACCATTTCTGGAGGCACAACTGAAGAGGGGTACCCAACGCATCGACGCTATTTGGGATAATTACCCCGAGAATAATAACCTCAAAGCTCTTACACAGCAACGGTGCGGAAATGGCCCACGAACAAGAATTGGCAATGGAAGCACTCATATACCAAAGCGTGAATGGAACAGCGGCTTCCTAAAAACGATGTGAACAAAAAGGAGCTGTTCTCATTCATCAGCACTCAGATGTCCACGACTGACATGGGCGGAAAGCTGCTCCTAAGTACTCACTTCGAGACCGTGCTCGCCAACAGACCTGTTGACCTTGCATCAATTCAGCCGTGCAACCATTCCGAGGCGGACACTAGGATCCTCCGGATGCGACAATGCATCACAGTTTCTTGGATGTAGCAAAATGACTGCTGCTTGGACAGCCTGGTCAAGCATACCTGCACTTACCGACACATTAGTGGTTCTAACGCACGACCATAGGCATCACGGGACGGTTGAAAATATCCAAAATTGACTGCTTTTCTGAGAGCGGCGGGTGACTTATAAAAATCACCGCCTCTCACAATCAGTTAAGGAGGCTCTTGCGACAAGTATTGAAAAATATTCGCATATGAAGTAAAAATCGCGCGCCACAATAAAAATGCAGTAACCGCATCAGATTAATTTTTTAGTTCAATTAATTTTTTACAAAATTACCCCACCCACCTATTTTTGGCCAGAAATTTGAACACGACTGAATTTGTTGGAATCGTTTCCATGAAAATATGAGGCACAGATACTTTGTTATGTTTCTGAAAATGATTTCAAAGCGGGGTCATAACCACCTCAAATTTTCGCTACAAATGCCCGAAAAATACCTTAAATTCTGACGCGAAACCGTACCGGCGAGACAGCATAGCATGCGCCATTTTCCAAGATGTCAAAATCAACTGGAACTAACATTCAGTTTCGTAGAATTAAAAAAATACACCTAGTCAAGCCTCCCAAAGTCAAGAAATATTCATAAACCTATGTTTCTAGACACACTGGTGTAACTTACAGGGTCGGTAGTGAAGTATATAGAAAATCGTTCACCCCCTTTTTAAAGCTAGCTGCCCACTGTCCCTAAGACCATAACATGCTCAGTATCGAGTCATTGCACATGCAGCGTATCGAACGCTTCGTCGTATTCATGCCCCGTGCAGGCACCGGGGCGGGATCAACTGATCCTGAGAATAGTGCTGCAGTAGCCATTGCTTGTCGTAAAAGGCGAATAAACTGGCTTAACGATTGGGTTCATACTTTCCGGAACCCACTATACCGGATTTGGCCCTCATGTACATTTTTGGCTTTCTTGTATGTGAGAGTTGAGTCAGGCTATGCCCCATATATAAAAGTAAGATTAGCGCTAATCCTATTACTTTTAGGGGTTGGGATAAATGATGCTGGTGTGGCGAGGGCCTGGTACCAGATCAGGTTGTTCTAATTTCAGGACTGAATATATATTTTGATTGTAAATATTGAGTTCTGAAGTTGGGATTTACCCCCCTCGGACAGGTGGATACGGGACACGACCCCGTTGACCCGTCTGCGTGTAGACTCCCTGAGGCTTGTACCTCTAGGTCAGAAAAGCGGACGTTAAACCCTATTCACTCACTCACTCACTCGTCGTACTCATGCACAGCAAAGGATGTGGTGCAGCCGGTGTAGACGATGCCAGGCATCGCTTCATCACCACAGGAAGTAGATCACTGAAAAATATTCCGCCTACCCAAGCCGCGCTGTTCCAGCATGTGAAGCGAACACTTCTACAAGCGAGTTTCTACTGGAGTCCGGCCACTTCGGTCCAACGGGAAATCCCTGACTTCAGTGAGTGGGGTTGGTACAAAGATGGCACCAGTACATGGCCGCCCCCATTGACTAATATCAGCGATGCTTCAGTAGCATGTGCCATTCCCTTATTGCCCGAATCCCAAAACCCATAAAAGGTGGTATGATTTATGAATATAGCCCTTTTTGTTGTTTAACTACGACTGATGTCTTACCCAACTGGCGGCCATATTGGGTCTCGCCAAAATGGCGGCCCCGGGGGTTGTTCGTCTTGGCGCCCGTCGGAAATCGAAATAGTATGGTATGTATGACATCTTGGCTAACTTTGGTGTTTTTGGAAGAATCTGAACCAAATATCCCTAACAGCCCTAACTATAGTACAAGTGTTCATGAATCTTAACCATGTCACCCCTAAGTATCTGGAATTGATTTTGATATGTTTATTTTGCAAACAATCCAACCGTCACAAGCCACATCTAACATAGCTACTACTTTACTATTATTTATATTCTTCATTTACATTGCTTGGCCCTAAATGATACTCTAAATGATACTCTGTTGTGTTGATGAGCCGTTAAGCACCATTCCATTCCATTCCAACCGTCACAAAATGGCTTCCAGACTAGGACTAGTCCATTTAGTCAGTTTTCAGCATAATGATGACATATATACATGTGGTCACGAATGTCTTGCCTTCGTTTGTAATGGTTCAGTACATGTATTAGTATTACTGCAGTAATTAGTATTAGTAAATAATGCATCCTACTATAAATACTATATGTATAAGCTTTCCACAGTAACAAGGTGTATGATCACGTGGTACTAACAACAACAACAAGTACTGAAACTTCCATAATCCATCTGATTCAAAGTACGTATTCTTTTATATTGTCCTTATTACGTAACAGATTTTGATGACATATGGCGCATCAAACGCGTCTTGTTAAGCTGCATTTGGTGGTCATTGTATTGTCGCCCAATCTTCTGTCGGTTTTGCGAAGAATCGATTTCCGTGTCTACCGACACGGAAATCGATTCTTCGCAAAAACGACACAAGTCTGTGCCGAACTCCCTGGACCAACAAAGGCAGCTCATGAAGACGCGTTTGCTGCGCCATATGTTATCAAAATCCGTTGCATATTAAGGACAAAATCAAATAATACTTACTTTGGAGTGGACGACGTTGTTGTTGATGTAACCACGTGATCATGCACCTCGAGTAATTATAGGTTATTGGATTTGTACTGAAATATATTTCGGCGTACGAGTTCGTTCGGCTAGACCGACGAGCGTCGGTCCGCCGAACGAACGAGTACGCCGAAATATATTTCCGTACAAATCCAATAGCCTATTTATTATATACCCGTTCAACAAAACATGCATCCTAATTATTAAATAAACCGATAGTGTGATGAAATGCGACTCTCTATTATTTTTGTTGAACAATCTGAGCGCCTGTGATGGCTTTAGTTTATGCAAATTGTAGCGTGTAGGAATACTAACTTGACAACGTCATTTCGCGCACCTGAATCGATACAATACACGAAAACCAAGATGGCTGACATCACTACAGACACAACAAAACCACAGGCAATGTTTAATATCCCCCACCCACTTGAATTCATGATGTTGAATATCCCCCACCCACTTGAATTCATGTTGTATAACAGAAGGCCAGACACTAATTTCTAAAGCAAACAACAGATCATCATTTTCTAACAATAATACATATTTCAGATGAAAACCTTGGCATTGCCATATTAATACATCTTTTATAACATATTACACATGTTTTCCCGATGATAGAGTACTTGTATATCGCATAAATTTGATTGTATTAGCCTGAATCGAGATTTCATTTCACTGTCCCACTCACTTCCGGTTGAGCTAAAATTTGCAACGGACGATTTGCTTGGTTGAATTTTTTTATCAACCAATCAAATCGTTTCTTACAAACGCTTTGCTATAAACCGGAAGTAGCATGGACAGGCAAAGAAATCTGCAGTAAAACAAATAAAAAGGTGCAATTCTGTTTATTATTAGTTTACTCCAAATAGATATGCCAGAAATTGCAACAATATTGATTAATATTAGACAGAATACAGATTAGTATTTCATCACACTTTTTGGTGTCTCCCCTTGACTCTATCTCTACAGATTGAATACAATTGAATTATTTAGTAGCCCTGTGAACAAAACCGGGAAAAAGGCGTTACATTTGGATAAAAAGCCATACTTAAAGTTTAAGTTAAACACGTAAGTTTATTTAACACATGTTTTATTTGCCGACCATGTCAATGATTATTGTTAATTCCACAAAACGTTCAAAATCGTCCCGAAAAACTATGAAGCACGACTCACAAGGCCACATCGCCTTCATCTGATCAACCTAATTTAGGAGTTAAAACGATTTTTGTTGGCAACAAGTGTATTTGGCATGTAACGTTATGGTATTATTCCATACAGGCTATATTTCATACAGGCTATATTTCATAACAGACATCTTTTGGTGCTGATGTCAGTTTGATGGACCTTGGATTGGGACATTTCCTTATTCGCGATCAGCTGTTGTCAGCTTAACGACACATGCGCGTGACGCAGTTCGGTGACAATACGACTGCTTGACAGCGTACAATACAGCAATTTATTGGTGGGTAGCAACAATGCAAAGTCAATGCGGCAAATATGAAGGTATATAATAATATATGATATAATGTTGTATTTTACTTAATAAACCCACTTATAATTACAGAACAGTGGGCGTGTAGTTTATGTATAGTATCAATAGATCGGGCACTGTTTCCTATAATGTTGTATTTTACTTAATAAACCCACTTATAATTACAGAACAGTGGGCGTGTAGTTTATGTATAGTATCAATAGATCGGGCACTGTTTCCGACACTAGCAGGCCCGTAGCCAGTGGGGGGGGGGGGTGTCGGAGCGGTCGTCGACCCTCCCCCAGCCCAGCCTCGAAGTACACTTTTTTAGCATCGAGGTCTACTTTTTTAGACCCCCCTATATACCTCAGGCCCATTGGGCCTTCGAAACGACCCCCCCCCCCCCTTCAAACAGGTCTGGCTACGGGCCTGACTAGCACATACTTTCTTAAGTTCACCATCATTTGAATTACCGCAATGTTAGAGAGTATGCCTGAAAATACACGTGTGAGTTTGAAATGGACGAATATGCATGTATGTAGAGTACCAGGCTAATGTATTCTGCTATCAAGATTACTAAGCAAGGCCACCGTTTCCCTGTCGAGTCTGATAAGCATAATATCAAAAGACATCAGTATGATATTCTAATTATAAGATAACATTTCTTTATGTTGCAGGATGGGAAAATATAACATGATTTTCGTCGAAGAGAACATGGGCTTTCTTTCGGTGGCATCATGTGATGCCGTTTGGTCAATGGAATGCCACCTTTCCTAAGTAGGTGTGATCAAGGTAGGTGTACGCATACTTATCTAGCAAAGTGTACTTTGAGGGAGTAATTTATTTTTTCCGAAATGCATTATTTCATATTGAACTAACGACTACATATATTTGATGATCAAAAGTATGCAGAATTATTATACTTAATTTATTACATTATTACAGCCAAAATGGCTGTGATAATGTAATAAATTCAGTATAATAACAATTAATACATGTATCCTTAAATTGAAAATTTCTCCGCCAAAGTATACTTAGCAAGATAAGTATACTTCGCAATTATGGTGAAATAGGCTACTGGATATGCATATGTAGTCAGTGCTGGATACGATCATTTGTTAATTACAGTCAGCGTGTCTACGGTCAATGCAAAGAGAGTTACCAGATAAATATGTGTAATCGCGTTTCAAGTGTACATTTACTACCGTAACTAATAAATGTTATACTAAGTAAATTGTACTGTATCCGATTACCGTTGTAAATGCAATCATTCAATAGTACTAGCAATCGCTGTATACAATGTACGTCACGTGGATCACTGTTCAGCTGACGATAAGCACACTTAAAATCAGTCTTCAATTGCAAATGCAACATCGACCTTTGACAATGATCAGTACGAATAAAATCAATTACGTCATTGCTTCTTCACGAACGTTTTGTTGAAACATAACCATTTCATATTAACATGTATATTGGTAATACAGTGAACGCACCTGATCGGCACACCAGTACCAGATGGATCCTGGTGTCTGTCCAAGCAAGAAACCCGGCCACGGCATATAGTCATCATTGGCTTCACGCAGCATTCGAAATGCATTACGATCTGTTTCATGGCACGTTTGATTCGGCATACGATATTCTTCTTTTGTTGTAGCATTCGGATATTTTCGCACTAAGCCGTCATAACCGCCAATCTTGTAGAAGCCTACAACAGTATTACCATTATTCGTGGTTCCACGCCACAAGAACAAACCGTAATATGTGTGTACTACTGCAAAGACAATATGCAATATGTGTTCGTTTTCGCTCTACCATGTCTACAGTGGGCAAATATTTGGTCAGATACCAATAAATAATTCCAGCAAAAAAATATTTACTCAATTCCCTAATATGTCCAAAATGTATATCCCAGTAAACTCCTTCCGGCCTTCGTCCAGTATTCCCGCGACTTTTCCAAGTTTATACCCAGGGATTCCGCTGGCGATCACCACTTTCGCAATTGGCGATAAAAATAAACAATTGGCGATAAAAAATTACAAATTTTTTATCGCCAATTGTTTTTTGTTTTTTTGAAGTGGCGATTTTTTTATTTTCCCCAGCGGAATCCCTGTATACCCCGATAAATTCCACAAAAAAATCCTATAATATTGTAAAGATGGAAGCTGGTAGACAGGAAGCAACTTTCATGCATGTTCACTAATACAGATCTTGTTTGCAACTTGGTGTGTGTACATTTTATGTTGAACATCGTAACATTTCATGCACTAATCTACACATGCATGAATGGTCAAAACATAATATAGTATTACGTACTCATTCCCATTAGCGTAAGTCCTCCACCCACCATCAGAAAGGCCTGCATTGTGTCTGTGTATATCACCGCTGTTAAACCACCTGGGTGAAGAAAAAACAATCGTGCACACATGTACATGTTATTATATGTCGTCGTGTATTGACCCAATTGTTAGGCCGGCAGTTATTATCTGATAAATAAACGTGATTGCCTCGTTATTCATTTGAAATTACATGGACAATATAATTGTGATGACATCGCTCATTATATAGTTCCTTTCTGTTGTACATGACATATGGAAACCATATAATCAAAGGGTCTAAAGAACCAGTGGAAATTAATGATACGATACAGTTTCATTCGTAGTGTCCATACACGTGGACGGTTTATGACTACACACCTATTCTATAAGCGGAAATTGGGAATGACAAAATTAACTTAACTGACGTTTTGACCAATGTAGGACCACAAATAGTATTAGATACATGGATAAGCTTCATGAATGCTAACATATCGGGAGCTAGACAGGACACCAAGGTCAGAGGCTTCGTACGACTAAATTCGTAAGCGCAACACTAGCATTGACTACTCAGTTCACATTAAGTACACCTATTCAAATCTTCGTACGAACACAACGAACCACTGAAGCCTCATGCTTCCATGTAAGGCGTATAGGACTGTCATACCTGTCATAGTGAGAATGCCGGTGATAATGACGAGGACGAATATACACAGGTACAAGTCCCACCTCAGTGATTGCTGGATGAACAACGCTCCCGTGAAGAGGTCGCCCTGGATATGACGGAGACGGTAGTATGTTAACTGTATTTGTGACTGGAGAAATGGGGCTTATTGGATTTGTGACCAGTTTAACTCCTGATAAAATAGCACACTCCTGTAACCTGATAACGATTTATAGTGTTTGTTAGAAGCATGACGGGTGTTTCATTGGTGGAATGGCGGCGAACCATGTAGATCGTATAGATGCACATGCTGTTCTGGATCTACACTGGTCGTAAAACCAATAAGCCCCCTTTCTCCAGTCATATCCACATTTAAGGAATAAATCCATGGGATGTTGCGTTTACTGAGATCTAAAGACTCATCGCACATTTTAAACAGATTTAATGTTTTGATGCCACAATAAATGCAACGGCCTGGGTTTTAACTCAATACGTTGAATGGGAGTTTCCATTACGCATTTATGGAATGTGTAAATGTGCATTTTTTGGAAGGAACAAGGAGACGAGAGCCGCATAAACAGGAGACACGCAACTTCAATCCTCACAAGCGAAGACACATGCATGCAATTGGTATTTCAAGGCACATCAAGCTAGACTTCTACGATGTACTGATATACGTGCCAGAGTAGGTATGCACTACAATCAATGCCGATCGAAAACATCGAACATGAATGAGATCATTCATGTTCGAGGTTTTCGATCGGCATTGATTGTAGTGCATGCATACATGTTCTATGCTTTTGATTGGCATTGACTGTATGTTAATATGCTACGATGCAAGTGACGGCATTTTGTTTTTGCTTAACCATTGCACTGCTGAATTACATTTTGTGGGCTGCCATTTATGTTGTGTTTGCCATTTTACTCAAAGACATACAATAAAATTTGCCTTGACAATACTTCAGAATCATTTTTACAGTAGACGACCATTTCAGTTCCAGTTAAAGTAAATAAGCTTTACTTATTATGTTAACGTTTAAATTAGACGCTTTTACGTGCATCTGGCTTGCAACTGGGATGTCGACGGTTCGAGCCTTCGCTCGGGCTAATATAGCCGGTTCGTCAGCCGCCAGCTACATGTAGTTAAATAGTTGGTAGCGACCCACTGATGTCTGGCATATTGGATAGGAATTGGGAACTCCTGGGGGCCTCGTTTCACTAAACTTCTTACAACTAAAATGTTCGTAGGTGCAAATTTATGATCGTCTAGAAATTTCAATTGATGGATGCTCAATACATGTAAATCCAATAATTGTTTACAAGAAAATGTTGTTAATGTGAAATTTACAGACTATCATACTTTTGCACTTACGAACATTTTAGTCGTACGAAGTTTAGTGAAACGGCCCCCTGATGTTCTGATTATATTGTCTCATAAGTCAAAACTGAATGGCCCTTTCAATAGGGCTGACACTATAAACAAGAGCTGTAGGAGAACAGCATAGCTCGACTACGAGGGTTGTTGATGTACACATAGTTTGACAAACAAGGTATAAAAACCTTAACCAAGGTTGACTAAAAACCTTAACCGAGGGAAATTAAGTAAGCAATTCAAGGTTAAATGTAGGTCAATGTCAGATATAGGTCAGGGTTATTGATGTACATCACTAGGAGATGAAGTTTTCCAAGTATGGTTGCTGTAGGCCCAGGAATATTCCATATACAAGCTTGACTAAAAACCTTAACCAATGGTAAATAACTAAGTAATCAAAGGATAAAAGTAGGTCAATGTCAAATATAGGTCAGGGACTATTGATGTACATCACTAGAAGATGAAGTTGTCCAAGTATGGTTGCTGTAGGCCCAGGAGTATTCAATATACAAGCTTGACTATAAACATTAACCAAGTTTGAGTACAAACCTTAACCAAGGGGAAATAAGTAAGTAATTCAAGGTTAAATGTAGGTGAAGGTAAAATATAGGCCAGGGGTTATTGATGTACATCCCTATGATAAAAAGTTATCCAAGTATGGTGTCTGTATGCACAATAGTATTCCATGTACTAGCTTGAGTAAAAACCTTAACCAAGGTTGACTAACAACATTCACCAAGGGGAATTAACTAAGTAATTCAAGGTTAAATGTAGGCCAAGGTCGAATATAGGTCAGGGGTTGTTGATGTACATCACTAGGAGATGAAGTTGTCCAAATATGGTTGGTGTAGGGCCAGGAGTATTCCATCTACAAGCTTGACTAAAAACCTTAACCAAAGAGAATTAAGTAAGTAATTCAAGAGGAAATGTAGGCAAGGTCAAATATAGATCAGGGGTTATTGATGTACATCCCTATGAGAAACGGTTGTCCAAGTATGGTGTCTGTATGCACAATATTATTCCATGTACAAGCTTGAGTAAAAACCTTAACCAAGGTTGACTAAAAACCTTAACCAAGGGGAATTAAGTAAGTAATTCAAGAGGAAATGTAGGTCAAGATCAAATATAGATCAGGGGTTATTGATGTACATCACTAGGAGATGAATTTGTCCAATATGGTGGGTGTAGGGCCAGTAGTATTCCATATACAAGCTTGACTAAAAACCTTAACCAAGAGGAATTAACTAAGTAATTCAAGAGGAAATGAGGGTCAAGGTCAAATACAGATCAGGGGTTATTGATGTACATCCCTATGATAAAAGGTTGTCCAAGTATGGTGAGTGTATGCACAATAGTATTCCATGTACAAGCTTGATTAAAAACCTTAACCAAGGTTGACTAGAAACCTTAACCAAGGGGAATTAACTAAGTAATTCAAGAGGAAATGTAGGTCAAGCTCAAATATAGATCAGGGTTTATTGATGTACATCACTAGGAGATGAAGTTGTCGAAGTATGGTGGGTGTAGGGCCAGGAGTATTCCATATACAAGCTTGACTAAAAACCTTAACCAAGGGGAATTAACTAAGTAATTCAAGAGGAAATGTATGTCAAGGTCAAATATAGATCAGGGGTTATTGATGTACATCCCTATGAGAAAAGGTTGTCCAAGTATGGTGTTTGTATGCACAATAGTATTCCATGTACAAGCTTGACTAAAACCCTTAACCAAGGTTGACTAAAAACCTTAACCAAGGGGAATTAACTAAGTAATTCAAGAGGAAATGTAGGTGGTCAATGTCAAATATAGATCAGGGGTTATTGATGTACATCACTAGGAGATGAAGTTGTCCAAGTATGGTGGGTGTAGGGCCAGTGGTATTCCATATACAAGCTTGACTAAAAACCTTAACCAAGGTGTGACGGTGACGCCGACGCCGACGCCGGGGTGACAACATAAGCTCTAACTATTCTTCGAATAGTCGAGCTAAAAAGCAACAATATTGTATTTACTAGTACATGTATTAGACTAGGCGGTGTACTTACTGAACACTTGGTGAATATATAGAGGACAAGAGAGAGGATGGCGAAGTAGACCCTCAACCTTTGCCCACCAAACCGCTTGGTCAGGTACTGCGGCATTGTGTACGTCTGAAATGTATTTGGACGCCGCTTGATTCATACGATATGTCACAAAAAAACTCTAGACTTAGTACACCTACAGGTGTACTAAGTTTGGAGTTTTGTGTGACATACATGTATCGTATCAAGCGGCGTCGAAATACATACATGTAGTATAATAACCGACAGTAACTTAATTTCCGGCATCGTGTAGGTTTGAAATACAGCATGTGTACTCAGTCTAGTGTTTTGTGTCACATGCCGTATAAATCGATCGAAGTCCAAATACATACATAAACTGATTGTGAAATGATTTAGCCTAATCATATCTCTTGGCTAATATGTCTAGTGAGAACACATTTCCATGAAACCATCATACATGTTTGTTATATGGCTATAAATGTGCTGTTTGCTGTTTAATGCCAATAAACGAATTGAATTGAATTGAATTGAATTGAATATAGCAAAATAACCAATAGTAACTCAATTTTCGGCAGCGTGTACGTCTGAAATACAGCAGGTGTACTGAGTCTGGAGTTTTGTGTCACATGTCGTATAAATCGATCGACGTCCAAATACATACATATAGTATATTAACCAATTATAGTAATTTCAAATTAGTACGAGATTTAGAATATGTCGGAATGATATGATCATTGTATAGGACCAGCTGATTTGCTGTTGCGAAGCACAAACTATCAATAATAATATCGCTGCAACAGTATGTTCCACGTGCACGTATAAGGTATAACTTAGAGTTGAGTAAGTGTTCATGGCTTCGCACAGGCTACGACTTCGCAAACCCCTGCTATAGCCCATCGCTGTTGATGTGGACGACATGACAAACTTACCCCACATGCAATATAGACCGGAATGAAAATCCAGCCGAGCAGCTGCAGTAGTATGATGGCCTAGAACACAGATACGAAACAGTGGAAATATGCATGGATTTGCACGGTGTATACATGTACGTATACGTGTACGTACATTTATGGATGAATGAAATTGTATATATTCGTGTGCACTATATCAGAGACCGGTACAAGTGCTGAAATATGGCATCAACATGTTGGGAAAGTTTTAGATTTAGATTTGTATTATTTGGTATATTGATGTTTAACTTGTGCGATACGAACACACTTTTAAATTATCAAGTCGACACACTATATTCTAATAATAGGCATTTAGTTCACTGTCATAAAAATAGGCAGTCTATATAGTTAATCTCCCTTTGTTGTATCTGTTTCAAACGGAGCACCGCACGGGACGTAGCATTCTTTTTTATTATTATTCGTTCCCACGATATAGCAATTCGTTCCCTCAATTTAACAATTCGTTCCCACGAAATAACAATTCTAATTCGTGCGAACGAATTGTTATATCGTGGGAACGAATTGTTAATTCAAGGGAACGGATTGTTAAATTGAGTGAACGAATTGTCATTTCGAAGGAACGAATTGTTAAATTGAGGGAACGAATTGTTATTTCGTGGGAACGAATTAGTAAAGAATCCATGTTCCTTGCGGGGCTCCATAAGAACACAACCAGTAGCCTATTTCACCAACATTGCAAAGCATACTTTTCTAGCAAAGTATACTTTGAGGGAGAAATTTTCAATTTTAGGATAAATTTATTAATTTTTATTATACTGAATTTATTACATTATCACAGCCATTATGGCTGTGATAATGTAATAAATTCAGTATAATAATTCTGCATACTTGTAATCATGAACTACATGCATTTGTTAGTTCTATTTGAAATAATGCAATTCAGGAAAAATAAATGATTAAACCCTCAAAGTAGTGCAGGGATGTTCCTTACGTGTATATTTAAGGTTGGAATTGGCCGGATGTATAACCTCCCATACCGGGCGTTACCCAGGTTTTATGTACTCACATTGAATTCCCAGGCGCCCACGCTGATTCCCTGTGCAGCCCCGCTGCCGGACAAACCAATGAAATGCTCCGTGCCGATGTTGCTGACGAATAGCGAGGCACCGATCTGTAATTGGTACGGGTGTGCGTGACCCATGTACATGTGTTTTATTACACGGAGTTTCACAATAAAATAGCATGCATTTTAAATAGGTGTACTTTACATGGGTTACACTAGCGGATAGCACCTACTGTTCACCTCGTTTTCACTAGCCTTACGGGTGGGTGAACAGTCGGCGGTTCTACAATACAGTATTATGGTGGCATATTTCTGTCATCCAAATAACGTGATAACTAAGTCGTTTTATACCTTATATGTCGTCTTAACTATATAATTATCGCGTGAAGACGTCTTACTAACTTATCAAGACGAGATAAATTGGGTATGATAGCTATCGGGAACTCTTGTCAAAAACGTGATGCGGTATACTAGTGCCATCGATTTTTAGTTTAATTTCTACATTTTCTCGTCAAATAAAGACAATAAGACGACTTAATACAGTTTATCCCGTCTTGAACAGTTAGTAAGACGTCTTGGCGCGATAAGTATCGCGTCAAGACGAATTACTAACTGCTCAAAATGAGATAAAATGTCATAAAATCAATGTCACTAGTTTGCAGTATCACGTTTTTGTTAGTTATCGTGTCCAATGTATAAGGTGTATTGAGACGACTTAACTATTACGTTATCAAGTTAAGTCGATGGCAGAAATATGCCACCATACATTATGATACTTTTTGTGATACAGAAATGGTCCGTATGACGGAGCTAGTGGCAATGTGGGCGGATTTATGAAGTTTGCCCATGTTCAATGTCGAAGACGCCACTGTTGAAGACGAGATGCTGTCATCATTACGCGGCAACACCGTTTGAATCAAAACAGACATCACACGATGCTTTTGAAATACATCCAAAGATTTAAATCCATCGAATCAACAGTTCCACAGTTGGTCTTATATGTATCACAGTAGAACATCACTAAACCGGACACACAGTCAGTCTATGTATCTTTAATTATATGGGTTTCATTGTCATCTATCTCTGATGATAATGCCAGTTAATGCTAGTTCAGGTTCACATATAATTTTGTGCATGCCTTGGTATAGTCATATGTCTGATTTGAAGTGGAACCTCTCTAAACCGTTTTAGAGAGGTTCCACTGGACATGCTTTATATTAAACATGACTGAATGACTAATAATAGTATATCAGGGCTCCAGATAAGGAATTAGTAATTGAGCATAGTCACTCCATCATTTCTGAAGCGATTGGGTATTTCAAAATTTTAATTGGGTAAAATAAAATCACACTACTGTTTACACATCAACAGACAGCAAGTATTGAATGGTTTGCTTAAAAATGAAAGCATTTCTTGACATTTCATTAGAATTGTCTCCTTGGAGACAATTCTAATGAAATACCAAGATGTGTTTTCATAAAAATAAGCAAAATATGCTATATTCGTGGTCTGTTTATTGTTTTCTGCAGCATGATAAAGGTACCACAATTTTTGTATTGCTTTTTGATACTTTTTTTGCAATTTTAATTGGGTATTTAAGCAAATACACAGCTTATCTGAAGCTCTGGTATATAATATACGTATATCCTTGCAGCTATACATACGGGCAGGAACCACATAGATCGACCGGCCAAGAAGAACCCACCAAGCGTGCCTCGGTTTGACCGACACATGGCCTGAAAACGAAAATATAGCGGCATAGCCTACAATGAAACATACACTAATAACATTTACAATTAAAACTCTCGATTTTCATATATACGAGTATATGTTTTTATTGCTTTTTAGTGTGCTGTAAGATAATTATATAAGTAGGAGATACTATCTCCTAATTATGACTTACTATCTCCAAATTAGGACTTACTATCTGTGCCGATCTTAAAAAAATAATTTAGATAGTAACTCCTAATTATGAGATAGTAAGTCCTAATTAGGAAATAGTAAGTCGTAATTAGAAGATACTAACTCCTAATTAGCAGATAGTAACTCCTAATTAGGAGATACTAAGTCCTAATTAGGACTTAGTATATCATAATTAGGACTTAGTATGTCATAATTAGAAGATAAATCTATTTTAGCATTGGCAACATGACGCTTCCATATATTTCTTCGGTCAGCAACGACATATCGTTGATATGTGGTTATATGTGGTACTTGCAATTATGTCTACGAATGGGTTTACACACTTCCAGTACTACAGACCTGTATCATAATGTTTGCAAATAGTGTATATCCAGATGAGCCGGCTCTTAATGAGCCGTCGCATCAGGATATACACCATTTGTCATTATTTTCTTATCTCTAAAAGCAATATACGTTAAACTTTCTGATAAATGGACTAGTCTGAAACGTAACATTGGAGTATTCATTCCATACAATGAAATGGTTAAAGGATAGTTTCCTAATATAGGTTAGAACACATCAAATGGTTATACTATATAAGTTAACCTAATGCCATCCAATAAGGCCAGTCTCTCCTACTTTCACTATTCGTATAGATGCTGTGGGACCTACTTGTACATGACATGCAGCCAGTCTTTACTGGTTCTGTGTGACTTAAACTATATGTTCACTTACTCCTAAGAAAGAAAAATCCAACCTCGTCATATCCCCTAATATTGGTTACATTTTTTGGCCACGGAAACTGTTTACATCACGTGACCAACAAGTTCAGTGTTTTCTTTTAAATGCTACAAATATGATGAAAGCTGGTGTTAAAATCACCCCAAAATGTTCCTCAAGTGAAACTGGGTAGTAATGGATCAAGATTTGCAAGCAAGATGTGTCTGTGACCTCAAAACGGCCGCACTATTTTGTTATACCGGACTACTTCCCCTGGGCGATTTCGCGCCATTTTGGTATCCTCTAACCTATACTTACAAATATCCCTATGCCGACGATGATGAAGAAATAGGCGATGACGACACCGAGGTCGGCCGCCGACAACCCGATCTCCCGTTCCGTATATTCATTCTTGAACAACTTCAGCCGTTCCGCGGAAGTCGCCATCTTATTTCCGGTTTCCGGTGGCTAGATCAACGTCTCCAGCTCACTTCCGGTGTAGAATGAACGGGAGTCTAAGTTATACAGGTTAATTGGTTCCAGTCCGAGATTTGTTATGCATATACCATGGCCAGTACATGTACTGTAAATGCGTCCTCGCTGAACTGGGGGCCGTTTCACTAAACTTCGTACAACTAAAATGTTCGTAAGTACAACATTATGATATTCTGTAAATTTCACATTAACATTGTTTTCCTGTAGGCGATTATTGGATTTACATTTATTGAGCATAGGCTGCATATTGAATTTACATTTATTGATCATAGGCTGCATATGCTCAATAAATGTAAATCCATCAATTGAAATTTCCAGACGATCTTAAATTTGCACTTACGAACATTGTATTAGTGCGAAATTTTGTGAAATGGCCCCCTGTTTCCTGTTTAATAGAATAGTGTTGATGTAACATGAAAAACGTTCGTAAACATTTATATAGCCAAGTCATGCGACATGTCAGACTAGCATAATGTAGTCCATAAAACACATCAGACACATACCATATAAACGCCTGGTGTAGCTACAGGTTTTACGCTTTATAGGCAACAGTGCACTATATATAGCTACACCACTGTGAACGGTATAAATTGGCGTAATCGCATTTACATTTCGCGCGCTAAAATATAGAAAACGTCTTCACGGCTTTGACGAGCATACTTTGCTATATTGTTATTGTGAGAAAATTATTATATATGAGACAAAGATATTATCATAAACTCACCTAATAAAGTGTGTATTAGCAAAATTCTTAGGTCACTATCCACGAAGTAGAAAGTAAACAAAGAACGCTTCAAACGCAAATTTGGAAATAACTCTAATGTAATGCTATATAATGCAATGTAATGACATTTAATGCAATATAATACAATGTAATACAATACAATGTAATACAATACAATGTAATACAATACAATGTAATACAATTCAATGTAATTCAATTGTAATGCAATACAATACAATGTAATAACCAATAACAATGTAATAACAATACAATGTAATAATATACAATCAATACAATGTAATACAATTGCAATACAATGTAATACAATAATAATAATCATACAATGTAATAACAAAACAATGTAATGCAATACAATGTAATACAATACAATGTAAGCAATACAATGTAATACATACAAGTAATGCAATACAATGTTAATACAATTACAATACAATACAATGTAAGCAATACAATGTAATGCGAATACAATGTAATACAATATAATGTAACAATGCAATACAAATACAATATAATACAATACAATGTAATGCAATACAATATAATGTAATACAATACAATGTGCAATGCAATACAATTCAATAATAATACAATACAATTAATGCAATCAATAATAATGTAATCAATACAATGTAATGCAATACAATAATACAATGTAATGCAATACATCGTAATACAATAATAATGTAATAATACAATACAATGTAATATCAATACAATGTAATACAATACAAGAATAATATAATACAATGTAATAACAATACAATGCACTACAATACAATGTAATAATGCAATCAATTGTAATGTAATCAATGTAATGTAATGTAATGACAATGCTCAACAAATGTAATGTAATGTAATGTAATGCAATGTAATGCAATGTAATGCAATGTAATGCAATGTAATGCAATGTACTAGCCAAATGCTAAATCGTTATGTTACAAATGTTTGTGCCCTAAAACAAATTGTGTCTGTGAAGCATCTAGTCGCTCGCTGTAAGGTTATTATTAGCCGATCTATTTATAGATCGGCTAATATATTGGTCATCCATCGAATTCTGAAAAAGTTTGTAGCAACCCTTTTCTCCGCTATTCGGTAATCTACGAACGCGAATTTTGCTGTATCACTTCCAAATTGCAGCAACCGATAAAGTTTGCATTTTTGGCAATTATCTCCGTTTAAAACTTTAAATATAGCCAAATAACACAATTTTGAATACGTAATGAGCTGAACGCCGGAAGAGATTGAACCCGGAAGTTGTTGTTGTTGAAGTCCATAGTTGGCTCTAATGGCCATATACGCCAACATACGCCGATTATTGGGCTAATTTAAAGCTTTTATTTATTAAACAGAACAATGGTTAACGGCCCTGGGTGGATGAACTGTGAGCAAAACAGTTAGTGAAAGATCATTTTACGGTAGATTTGTATTTCGGAACATATATGTATATGACCTGAAAAAACTAATATTATTGAAAAAAATAATAATGTTCGCCAACATAATATGATGTATCCTCATGATATACGATTAGGATCGCAACCGATTTGCTGACGGTAGCGCAATCCATGAAAAACTACGCCAGTTAACTGAATGGTGAACAGCGTAGGCCCTGACCAGACTGCGCATATGCGCAGGCTGATCTGGGGCTACGCTATCTCACATGTTTCAAGCTCCATTTTATTGGCCGGGCACATTTATTAAACGCAAGATATAAACATTTCCCGTGTAACCACCGACCAAGTACTGAGCCCAGCAGGGGACGTATAACTCTTTATTTCATTAATTCGTTCCCACGAAATAACAATTCGTTCCCTCAATTTAACAATTCTTTCCCACGAATTGACAATTCGTTCCCACGAATTAACAATTCGTTCTCTCAGTTTAACAATTCGTTCCCACGAAATAGCAATTCGTTCCCACGGGAACGAATTATTAATTCGTGGGAACGAATTGTTATATCGTGGGAACGGATTGTTGATTCGAGGGAACGAATTGTTAAATTGGGGGAACGAATTGTCATTTCGTGGGAACGAATTGTTAATTCGTTGGAACGAATTGTTATATCGAAGGAACGAATTGTTAAATTGAGGGAACGAATTGTTATTTCGTGGGAACGAATTAATAAAAATATATCCATGTCCCCTGTGGGGCTCCGTAGACATGTTATTCCATGTGTGTGCTTCAATTTTATTGCCCCTAGACATGAAACTGAACATTCTTCAACATCAAATACTTCACAGCTTCTTGTCGAATTCAACATTAGTTTTGATAGATTTCACACCAAATATGTTTAAGCTGTTTTTTGTTATAAAACGTTCAAGGTTAAATCCACAGGGTACATGTACATGTACGTACTTTATGTGACCCTTCCTGACAAACTGCATTTATTGTAATTTTAGTTTCTGACCAGTGTAGCTCCTGTTCAATATGTCTATATTATTATTCTATTGATCATGCATCACTGTCTCACGAATATTATGTGCAGCTGCGCGTCTGTGCATGTTAGTGACGAGAGATGGTAAAAGAAGGACAGTAAGACTGCAATGAAAGCATACTGTGTTATGTGTGTTAATTATGTTAGAATATAGTAAAGGTACACGCCCACTCAGTAGGCACAAAATGTTCTTTATATCAGAGACATCATTTGAGAGATTGTCTGGCAAAATAAAGATCCATTCACCATTACCCCACGTATTGATTGGCATTATTATACATTTTATATCAGACGTAAATTTACAAACTGATATCAGGGGCGACATCCCTGTTTCCGTAAAATGTTAACGGACATTACTATTTATTCACTGTATTTATTTGAAGTGCAATGATCATACTTCATAATCTGTCGAAAACATTATTAAACAATATCATGCCTCAGTTGCATATGAAAATAGCCTGGTACATTTACCACCGCGCGTCACTATCAGTAAATACACAATTACTAAATGAGTTTATCTGTATAGCAGGCACTCGTATTTTTAAAAACTGGTGGAATAGTGACACAATTATACACTTTTTTTTGTTCATATAAAGAACGTTTTGTGTCTATTGAGTGGGCATGCACCTTTAAGATCAAATTAAAAACAAGGGTCCATTTCTAAGGACTGGATTGTGCAGCTACAGTGTAACATACACATGCTACATGTACCTCGTTGCTACGTGGAGGAAACATAAATGTTTCACCGACTCGAGTTTACGAAACGCGTAGTTTCAGAATATACCGTGGCTCATTTTGTTGACACACTGGTCACAAAGATATCGAACCTCACTCAATGTTTCATGGTAAATAGCGTTTGCTCGGGGTTATGTTCTTGTCTGTTTGTTATTAATAATATGTATGAATTGTAAACACTATTAAATGTACATAAAGGCAAAGTAAACATGGTTGGCCAATACACCGAAATGGCCATGGCTGATTCAACTGTTCTCAAGTCTGACAAACATATTTTTGTCGACAATATCAATGTCCAAAGTTTAGCTCGTTATAGAATATGCATACCAGTCATGGGCGTCACCAGCAATTTTGAACAGGGGGTTCGAGTTTCAGATGTTGCCACTGGACCCCTTACATATTTCGGTTGCTTCACAGTCCCATGGTAGAGACTCGCGGTGGTATCAAATTATTTTCATATGTAAATGAGGCATGATATTTTTTAATTATTTATACTAATTAAATGTGACACCTGAATTTTTTTGTCGACAGATTGTAAAGTATGATCATTGCACATAAAAATATAAATACAGAGAATAAAAAGTAAGGTCCGTTAACATTTTAAGGAAACACGGTTATCGCCCCTGATATCAATGTGGAAATTTACATCTGATATAAAATGTATAATAGTGCCAATCAATACGTGGCGTAATGTTGAACGAATGCTTATTTTGCCAGAACGTTTCTCAGATGATGTCTCTGAGAACAAGTTGTGCCTACTGAGTGGGCATGTACCTTTAAATGCTAATTGGTGTGCAATATACTCTTATGCATATACATGTACATGCATACATACACGGTATTTACAGAAGGAAATACATGAGCACGATGATTGTGAAATATGAATGTTTACCTGTCAGTACATATAAATTAGAATATACACATACATGTAGTAGTCCCACGACGTCGGTGCAGACATCCCGACATAACTCGTATATCCTGTCGAGGCCACAGGTTGAAGTAACGGACCGAGGTCTATAAATACATTAAATATGCCTAAAAGCATCAATAAATGAAGAAAAAAAATAAGCTAAACAATTTGTTTTTACTCCCTACATATAGACTTATACCGACGTTTTTTTTTTTATTTATTGATGCTTTTAGGCATATTTAATGTATTTATAGACCTGAGTCCTCGGTCCGTTACTTCAACCTGTGGTCGAGGCGTGATGGTGAATACTTCAACATTTGTCAACACACCTCCAATTAAGGCAAGGTGTATAGTTACAACAGCTTTCAACTGAGTATGGAATTTAAATGGATAGCCGGTGCACTTGCAACACTAATATGAGGACGAGTTCAAAAATTTAAATTTAACATTATTTGTAGAGTTGTAGAATAACATATATAAAGTATACATACATGTAATATTATAATATGGTACAAATGTACGAGCAATTTACCCGTGTGGGGTTAATTTTACAAACTGATTATGGCCAGCGTCAAGAAAATGGGACGCGTTATTTATTCCATTCCATGTCATTTAATTTAGCAGACTGCCAAACGGACTGATAATGAATATTTCTCATATATTTTCTCATACTACACTTATAACATTAATCTGAACACGCATTTATCATTGTTGTGAAAAACATTTCATCTGTACTGGTTTGGGAATTAAATGCCCAAATGAATATTGTGGTATTTAGCAAAACAACAATGCGAGCTTAAACACCGTATTGGCGTCCTTCAAATGCTCCAGTGATTTAAAATGCAACGATTTCCGGCTAAGTTTACTACACATCTCAGCTAAGCGCTAGTTTAGAAAGATGACACGACGCTACAGTTTAACACACTGAGAAACTACAAACATAATGTTGCGAATACATAAATATATTTTAGCATTGGCAAAAGGACGCTTCCATATATATGGAAGCGTCCTTGTGCCAATGCTAAAATATAGTTATCTCCTAATTAGGAGATATTAACTCATAATTAGGGGATACGATCTCATAATTAGGACTTAGCATCTCCTAATTATGAGTTACTATCTCTTAATTAGAACTTAGTATCTCCTAATTAGGAGATAAATATATATCTCGTAATTAGGAGCTAGTATCACCTAATTAGGTGATAAAACATTTGTATTATATCACCTAATTAGGTAGGTGATATAACATGTTCAGCATTGACACATATATTAAGTCCTAATTAGGAAATACTAAGTCCTAATTAGGATATACAAAGTCCTGATTTGGAGATACTAAGTCCTAATTAAGAGATAATAAGTCCTAATTATGAGATACTAACTGCTAATTAGGAGATACTATCTCCTAATTAGGAGCTTAGTATCTCCAAATTAGGAGATAAACATATTTTAGCATTGGCACCAGGGCGCTTCCATACATATACATGTATACTGAATTACAATGCTCGAAATCATGACAGCCGAGGCTGAAGTGTGCTCAGTATTGGCCAAACAAATCACGTGATTTCGAGTATACATTTCGAGATCCAATGTAACATTTCATTTTATTTTATTGTATAAATGATTTTTCGCAGTATAATATGACAATGTATTAACAGCCATAATACACTAGTGTAATAAATATGCAAATGAAACCTTCATAAAGCTTGTTTACAGTCAGTACAGTGTCAGCGCATGATGCTGTGGTTATGCAATGTCTAGCATGTAGCATTTGTGTTAATTTATTTATTATGATGTTTATTAAACTCGTTTACTGATTTCATAAGAATCGGCGTTGCCTCCTTTGTTGTTAAAGCATTAACCTTGTTTAAATACCATGTTAAATCATTACACGTTTCTACGGAGCCCCGCAAGGGGACATGGATTTCTTTTATTAATTCGTTCCCACGAAATAACAATTCGTTCCCACGGTATAACAATTCGTTTCCTCAATTTCGTGGGAACGAATTGTTAAATTAAGAGAACGAATTGTTAATTCGTGGGAACGAATTGTTAAATTGAGGAAACGAATTTTTATTTCGTGGGAACGAATTAATAATAACAATTCGTTCCCTCGAATTAACAATTCGTTCCCACGATATAATAATTCGTTCCCACGATATAACAATTCGTTCCCACGAATTAACAATTCGTTCCCGTGGGAACGAATTGTTAAATTAAGAGAACGAATTGTTAATTCGTGGGAACGAATTGTTAAATTGAGGAAACGAATTGTTATTTCGTGGGAACGAATTAATAAAAAAAAAAAAGGCTACGTCCCCTGCGGGGCTCGGAACGTTTCAGCTCGTCGATGTATCATTGTTTATGCGGCCACAATACAATGACAACATGTTGTGGTTATCTCCCTTTAACCACACTATGAAGAAAATGCATCAAGTGCCCGTTTCACTAAACTTCGTACGACTAAAATGTTCGTAAGTACCAATTTAGGATCGTCCGGCAATTTCAATTAATGGATTTACATTTATTGAGCGTAGGCTGCAGCCTATGCTCAATAAATGTAAATCCAATAATTGTTTACAAGAAAACATTGTTAATGTGGAAGTTACAGACTATCATAATTACAGACTATCATAATTACAGACTATCATAATTTTGCACTTGCGAACATTCGTACGAAGTTTAGTGAAACGGCCGCCAAGCTACTGTAAGGTGCGTTTTTTGTTGTGCTCTGAAAATTGGTCGGTATTTAATTGATCTATCCATTCTGCCACTGAATTTACACAGTTTGTGTTGTTTGCTCATTAGTCAACCAGTCCAAATTGTACGAGGCAATTTGTTGTGTTAGGACGTGACAAAACCACCGGGCATATGTCATTTCTGGCCAGCCTACGCAGTCACACACTCATACTGCTCTTAAGTTAACCATTTGAACCTGAAATCCCGCTATAGCGGTTTATGCAAAAAGTGCAGATCCAGATGAGCCGGCTCGTAACGAGCCGTCTCATCAGGATCTGCACTTTTTGAAAGTAATTTTAATATTTCTTAGAACAAAACCACCCCTTTTCATAAATGGACGAATCTGAAAATCATTTTGTGGCCATTGGATTGGTCGGAACATTAGCATATCACAGTCCATTCCAGGTTCATTAGGATTGAAAGGGTTAAGGACTCGGCGCCCGTATTCACTAAACTTCGTAAGACTAAAATGTTCGTAAGTGCAAAATTGTGATAGTCAGTAACTATCACATTAACAGTGTTGTATTGTAAACAGTTACTGGATTTACATTTATTGAGCATAGGCTGCATATCCAGCCTATGCTCAATAATTGTAAATCCATCAATTGACAACACATACCATAATTTATATACCCACTTCTATTATTACTGTCTGTTTCACGAAACCTGCCCAAATGTTACGGCTATATAAACAATGCAAAAACAATATTTTTTGTGATAATATTAAATTAAAGCAAAAGTTAAGAATGGGCCTTGTAGAACCCGCTTTTGTCCATCTACGACTATTGTCCATCTACGACTATTGTTCATCTACGACTATTGTCCATCTACGACTATTGTTCATCTACCACTATTTTCCATCTACGACTATTGTTCATCTACGACTATTGTCCATCTACGACTATTGTTCATCTACGACTATTGTTCATCTATGACTATTGTCCATCTACGACTATTGTTCACGTGTACGATTAAGCCGGGGAAAATGACTTAGTCGTTTTTTGAATCAAATTAAACCTTACAGCGTGTCGTTGACCAACATGGACAATGTTGAAGACGTTTTGATATCGGTGAACTTTAGTGAGGGACAAAAGTGGTTGATGTTAGAACCCATTTTTGTTCATCGACCACTTTTGTTCACGTGTACGATTAAGACGGGGAAAATAATACAAAATACAACAAAAGCCCCACAAAACAGTATCCCACAGAAATCACCAAGAAAATAACGGTTATAATAGAGAATACATTAGAAAACAACAATACATGTCACAAGAAGACACGACAGCAATGCTTCGCCTTGGAACGGTCGGTGAAGATAACTAAAGTTACCATCAACTCCAATCATCCTGCTTACAATACGGCAGCGTTAGTATCGATATTTATCCCGTCAACACAGTGAGTGCGTATGTGCCGTGAAACACGGTGCCGTGAAACATTTTTGATATCCTGTCAATACTATTTTTGCATTTTACAGCCATTTGTAGGTGTTGACGGGATAAATAGAATAGTAGGTTAGTGCCGTGAATGGGAAAACATATCTGGCGCGGCACGGAAACGGGATGTGCTCGGCAGAGCCTCGCCCATCCCGTTTCCTGAGCCTTGCCAGATATTTGTTCCCATTCACGGCACTAACCTACTATTCTCTATCTATTTTCCTTATTTCTGAACCAAAGTATATGTTGTGACCACTCATTTGAACCGTCTCGGCGAATGTCACAACATATACTTCTGATGAGAAATAAAGAAATTCTTGAGCCTTGCCGGATATTTTTCCCATTCACGGCACTAACCTACTATTCTCTATGTACAAAAGTAATCCCTGAGCAACATGTGTTGATGCGGATGCCGATACGTGGCTACAACTGTAGTAAGGTACTGTTTTGCAGTCGGTGGTCCATTTATGGACATGTGGTTTATACCATTATTCTTACCAAATGAGGTAGTTCCCCTTTCTACACATCGTGAATAAAACATACATACCCTGGCATATATCTGCACTTGGTGTCTGCGACGCTCGTGTTTGGAGGTGTTCCTGGCGGGTATAGTAGGTGAAGGCGATCGTTCCGTGACCGACGGACTTGCAAAAGTACTATCAAATTTGTCAGGTTTAATTGGATTAACAAATGACCAATTATTTCCCCAGGCCTAATCTTGCACGTGAACAATAATGGTTGATGAACGATAGTCGGCTCTAACATCAACCACTTTTGTCGCCCATCAATATTCACCGATATCAAAACGACTTCAACAGTGTCCAAGTTGTTCAACGACACACTGTGAGGTTTAATTTGATTAAAAACGAATAAGTTATTTCCTGGGCTTTGTCACCCACTAATGTTCACCGATATCAAAACGTCTTCAACATTGTCCAAGTTGGTCAACGACACGCTGTAAGGTTTAATTTGATTCAAAAACGAGTTATTTTCCCCGGCTAAATCTTACACGTGAACACACTGGCCGATGAACAAAAGTGGGTTCTAACATCAACCACTTTTGTCGCCCACTAAAGTTCACCGATATCAAAACGTCTTCAAAATTGTCTAAGTTATTCAACGACGCCCTATAAGGTTTAATTTGATTTAAAAACGACTAAGTTATTTTCCCCGGCTTAATCGTACACGTGAACAAAAGATCTTAGAAGTAATGAAGTTGGAAGTAAGGAAGTTGGAAGTAATGAAGTTAGAAGTAATGTAGTTGGAAGTTAGAAGTAATGAAGTTAAAAGTAGTGAAGTCAGAAGTCCCTCCAGGGCTTCCATACCAAATAACCAAAGGTTCATTCTCGCCATTGGTGGAGTGAAGAATATTTTTGTCTAACATAAATAGACCGTTATAGCGATATTTTATAATTATCTGAAGCAATTATATTCAGCAGATAAAAAACACATAATGTCTCACTTTTTGGAATTAGTTTTTGGGATTATCCTTCGACTCATTACATTAGCTCCATGACATTCAACCCACACACAATATAATAGTTTCTGTTGACTGCGGTATACAGTAGATATATGCTTTGGACAACATATGTCACGGCACGTAGCTCACTTTGGGGAGAAGATGTGTATTCGTGCCAGGCTATATCAGTCGGTTAGAGCGATGGTACGGTAAACCAGAGGTCCCGGGCTCGATTACCGGGCCGTAGCACATTTTTCTCGCCCTGTGACATTTGGCGCCCAAAGAGGGACCGTGACTGATAAATACTGCCCAAATTGTACCAAAAATATGGAATTGAGATTAAATATAGAATTTGGGGACGAATTTCAATTTGGCGGGAAAGAATGTCAAGGTAGGTAACTCACTATTGGGAGAAGTAGAAGGTAGTCGGTTAGAGCGATGGTACGGTAAATCAGAGGTACCGGGCTCGAGCCCCGGGCCGGAGCACATTTTTCTCGCCCTGTGACACACGTACTTATGTTCCTAATTGAAGGGGACAGTCGACGAAGGGAGCTAACTCCATTTATTTTTAACTTCTTTCTACATTAATTTCGTCAATTTAGGACATTATGATGACTTAAAGGTACATGCCCACTCAGTAGGCACAAACTGTTCTTTATGGGAATTAAATAAGTGTATTGTAGTGTGTCACTATTCCACCAGTTCTAAAAGTAACGAGTGCCCGCTATACAGATATAATCATTTAGTAATATTTGTTTTACTGATAGTGACGTGAGGTGGTATCAGGCTATTTTCATATGCGAATGAGGCATGATATGTTTTAATTATTTATACTAATTTAATGCGTCACCTGAAAAAATAATATTTTCGATAGATTATAAAGTACGTGCATGATCATTGCACATCAAAACATAAATACAGAGAATAAATAGTAATGTCAGTTAACATTTTAAGGAAACACGGTTATCGCCCCTGATATCAGTGTGGAAATTCATGTTTGATATACGAAGCATGATAATGCCAATTATATCGTAGGGAAATGGTTAATGACTGTTTATTGTACCCGAACAATGTCATATGTAACGAATGGACGAACAAAATATGCCTCCATATATTATAACCTGGCACGTGGGCATGTACCTTTAATACACATTAAAATCTAGTATTTTCCAGTTAGTAAGTCGTCTTGACGCGATCGCGTGACGCGATCGCGTCAAGACGACTTACTAACTGATCATGACGGGATCATGACGAGATTTATCTCCTCCAATATATTTCGCCCTTTGACCAATTGAGCAAGTCGTCTTATGTAAATACCATGTTTAAGGTATATTAAGACGACTTACAACATGTCGCTATGATCACGTTATCACGTTAAGTAGATTCCCGAAATATGCCGAACCATAACTCACACACGATATCAAAGTGATACGGTAAATATACTGCGTATACAGTGAAATGTTTCAGAACTGGACATACTGTGCATGCATGCGTGGTTTAGAGTGTGTGGTTTGGATAGGTTGCACTGTAATAAAGCCGGTCATTTTGTAAACACGTAAAAAATATCCACAAATGGTGCAGATCTTGATGAGACGGCTCGTTACGAGCCGGCTCATCATGATCTACACTGTTTGAAAACATTGGGAAAGAGGTCTCAAGTGTTGAAAGGGTTAAGGGGATTCATCAATAAGATATGCACACCATCCAATCATGCAGCGTATGATAATGGTATACACTGTTATTAAAGGTACATGCCCACTCAGTTGGCACAAACTGTTCTTTATAGGAATTAATTAAGTGTATAATTGTTTCACTATTCCACCAGTTATAAACATTACGAGTGCCCGCTATACAGATATTATCATTTAGTAATATGTATTTTACTGATAGTGACTCACGGTGGTATCAGGCTATTTTCATATGCAAATGAGGCATGACATTTTTTAATTAATTATACTAATTAAATGCGTCACCTGAATTTGTTTTATTTTAGACATATTATAAAGTATGATCATTGCACATCAACAAATGAATGCAGAGAATACATAGTAATGTTCGTTAACATTTTAAGGAAACACGGTTATCGTCCCTGATGTCATTGTGGAAATTTACGTCTGATATAAAATGAATAATAATGTCAATCAATACGTGGGGTAATGGTGAATAAATGTTCATTTAGCCAGAATATGTCTCAGATGATGTCTCTGGCAAAGAACATGTGCCTACTGAGTGGGCCTGCACCTTTAATGACAATGACATGTTCTCAGCATCTGTACACGAAGGTCAAGCTCGAAAGAGACAATAGCTAATAATTCCAGCACAAACATATTTACACAATTCCCTAACATTTGATTGGCCCGTAGCAAGTCTCTGTCCAAAATTTATATCCCAGTAAACTCCCACACCGAACTACTTTCCGTAACCGTGAGGCGCAGTTAAAATAATTCTTAAGAAAACGGAAAATAAACACATTTTCTTGATTAATTTATTTCAAATACTGGAATTATAAGGAATGAATGGCCTTTTTGTTGAATTTATCGGGGATATAAACTTGGAAAAGAAGGCCTTCGTCCAGTATTCCCGCGACTTTTCCAAGTTTATACCCCGATAAATTCCACAAAAAGGCCATTCATTCCTATAGTATTATCATTGATTCCAAAGACAATTCCATGCTACGGGTAATGGGATACATAGAGGATATCCCATCGTAAATTTTGAATAGCGGGAAATAATACACAAGTGTGCGTCGGCTTCCGCGTAAGCAACAAGTGAGCGTAGCGAACGAGTTGCTTGCACGGACGCCGACGCACACTCGTGTATTATTTCCACTATTCAAACATGTACGGTGGAATATCCTATGTATTACACGGCGGTGTATATGCACATTTAGTCTATTTTTGAGATTATAATCAATGAATTGTGATGTGCGCATGAATAGTTATACATTGACGTGATTTCCCGCGTTTGACGTTACGTTGTGTGACGTCAAATGTGACGTCATGTAAACTTTTTGAGTCATATATATTTGAGTGCATGTTTGGAATGTGTTCAATCACATTAACATTCTAGATCAGTCGAGACCCTTTCCAAATTTTCAAATTTCTTCATTTTGACTGTAATAAAAATTAAACATTTTGCATGGTAGCTCGTGGTTTCCAAGAAAACAGGCGCGCAATTACGGTTGTTCTCTTCGCGGTGTATTATTTGTAAGGAGTTGATTACGGGTTTTCTCTCACAGCCTAACCCGTGCAAATAATTTGAAAGAGTGTAATAAACATGTATAAACTAGATCGTAACTAGATGGCTCCCTGGACATATACAATTTATACTGTATTGCATGCAATAATAATTCCAGCACAACAATATTTACACAATTCCCTAACATTTGATTGGCCCGTAGCAAGTCTCTGTCCAAAATTTATATCCCAATAAACTCCCACGCCGAACTACTTTCCGTAACCGTGAGGCGCAGTTAAAATAATTCTTAAGAAAACGGAAAATAAACACATTTTCTTGATGAATTTATTTCAAATGCTGGAATTATAATGAATGAATGGCCTTTTTGTTGAATTTATCGGGGATATAAACTTGGAAAAGTTGCCAAGTTTATACCCCCGATAAATTCCACAAAAAGGCCATTCATTCCTATAATAATTTCCAAATATTTCCGAATATGCTCAAATAAAACCGTTTCGTACAAGGCCGGTCGGTTTTTATTGTTGCTCTCTAACAATTCCGAATGTTACTTATTCCAACATTGCCATATATTGTCCGAGCATTTCCGTACATTGCCGAACATTTCCGAATATTCATTCCTATAATAAATTGTGATGTGTATGGACTTATGCTGCTAATATAAAGAATGTCAGCAGTTCTAAAATTAGGTGAGTGATCTGACCAGGGGCCTTTTCACTAAACTTCGTACGACTAAAATGTCCGTAAGTGCAGCAGTATGATAGTCTGTAAATTTCACATTAACGATGTGTTTTTTTAAACGATTGACTTTGGATTTACATTTATTGAGCATAGGCTGCATATGCAGCCTATGCTCAATATCTGTAAATCCATCAATTGAAATTTGCAGGCGATCATAAATGTGCACGTACATGTATGAACATTTTAGTCGTTCCATCAATGAAACACCTTCATTACCAGGCTACATGAGTGTGATATTTGATCAGCCTCTATACTGATCACATTATCCGATAGGCGTCATTTATCCAGTCACAGACACAAATAACAATCATACGTTGTTTGTCGCTGTAGGGTATTGCCTTTGGGAACAGGATTCTTGTCGACAATTGGTGATAATTGGCACTATACAATTCATGACCTCCGCGGCTTTGATAAATTACCCCTATTGCAGTTCAGTAGCCGATTTCACCAAAATTGCTTTATTTAAGCATACGTATCTAGCTAAATGT
The DNA here is from genome assembly GCA_029237695.1 of Conchocele bisecta. Classification (NCBI taxonomy): domain Eukaryota; kingdom Metazoa; phylum Mollusca; class Bivalvia; order Lucinida; family Thyasiridae; genus Conchocele; species Conchocele bisecta. The sequence goes on along the minus strand of CM055279.1, from coordinate 21,355,455 downwards.
ACTTTGAGGGAGTAATCATTTATTTTTCCCGAAATGCATTATTTCATACAGAACTAACGACTGCAAAATGGCTGTGATAAGGTAATAAATTCAGTATAATAAAAATTAATAAATTTATTATTAAATTGAAAATTTCTCCCTCAAAGTATACTTTGCTAGATAAGTATGCTTTGCAATTTTGATGAAATAGGCGGCTATTGAACGTTTTACGGTCTTTCGACGCCATTTATGTACCTTTACTATTAAAATAGCTACGTTGTATCGTCCGGTGCTGAATTTAATTGTTTTGAATGACTCCACAAAAACAAATGTCCACAGTGCATTGCAATTTTCTACAATGGAGACAAAGCCTTTTTTTTGTTACGACATATGCCAAAACTGAAAACAATCAATGCATTTCCCGCCGTTTTAATGACTAAGCCCTGTTGTACTGTGAGCCAACATGTCGTAATCTGAAGACAATAAATAATAACAGGCGCTCACGTTCCTGCAGAATTAAAGCACGCTCTTGCCTAAAGAAGCGCATCTCGACGGCTCAAATGCGTATTGAATTACATCTAAACCGTTTAGTTACAACATGCTTCGAATAAGACTGGGAATGGTGTCAGTTAGAATGAACTATAAAAAAAGTATATGTGCGACAAATGTGACGATGGACGGTATGTACTTCACGAAATTTCCTATTGGTGCGTGTTTTGTTTTTTAACATAGATCAAAATACAAACCAGTGGGAACATGCTACGTGTACTAGTAATACACGACACTTAGAAGTACGTCCAAACAAAAAGCAAATGAATACACGATTGATTATTTGTTGATTTATTGATTGATCGATTGATTCTCCGAGCGTGTGAAGAAAGGAAATGGATGATAGAGACGAAAATTCGCCAACGGTCACCTACGTGATTGTATATTGTATCTTACTATTGTCGATGATTCCTCACAAGTTCACTACTGTCTGTTTCACGAAAGCTGCCCAAACTTTACGGCTATATAAACAATTCAAAAACAAGATTTCTTTTGATAATATTAAATTAAAGGAAAAATTAAGAATGAGCCTTCTTTTTATTTCGTGAAATTCGGTCAAATATTGATTTTATTACGAAAAATTGATTTGTCTATGGGAATTTAACATGGGGGAAAAAGTGGTAAGGAAGTGTGGGAGGAGTCAAAAAACGAAAACATTTGGAAATTGACTCCGAAACCTAGCTTGTTTGCTTGGAAATGATCTAACTAAGAAAACAAAAGGTAAATTTTAAAAATCGGTCCAGTATTTCTGAAATTCTAAACAATTTCCCCATGTTAAATCCCCATAGACATTTTCACGGAGTGAAGATGTCTATGGGGATTGAACATGGGGACATTTTGTTTTCGCAATAAAATCAATATTTGACCAAATTTCACGAAATAAAAAGAAGGCTCATTCTTAAATTTTCCTTTAATTTAATATTATCGAAAAAAATATGGTTTTTTAATTGTCTATATGGTCGTAAAATTTGGGCAGCTTTCGTGAAACAGACAGTAATATACTCCGGTTTGCCTGTATTGACGCCCTGACTGTTCCTAGTCGGAAACCGTGTCGTAATACTCATATATGTTTGATCTAAATATGGAGTAGGGACTTAAAGTACTCGTCTCGTGTACGAAACGTACACGAGACGAGTACTTTAAGTCCCTACTCCATGGGCATTGTCGTGTCCAATGATACATCGTAATGGCCCTGAGTCGAGCGCCAATCGAGCCCGACCGCTGAATCGGAAGTCAAACGCAATAATCACTGGTCCACACTGGTTAGCATATTTAGATCAAACATATATGAGTATTACGTCACGGTTCCCGACTTGGAACAGTCAGGGCGTCAATACCTCTGCAGATCTGCTGAACTAGTACATGCATATTATTGAACGTCGTATTTATATTGCTATTTTCTGTTGCACTCAGGTATTTAATTTTCGACCAAGTCTTTATCAAGAAATGTAGCATTTGTATCCTTGTACAGTGAAACTCCTCTAAACCGGACACCCTGGGAGATACACAGGGTGTCCGACTTAGAGAGGTTTCACTGTTAATCAGGCATTTGATCATTGTGAGCCAAAGTTGTGTGATATGCGATCACGAACAGACATTATCACGAGAGATAAATGACCAAGAAACTCATCAAAAATAAGATCACAGGTGTTAACTTGGACACCAGTTTAGAGAGGTTCCACTGTAACTACATTTTTATACTGACCTACATGTACACCATTTCGAAACCCTTTGTTATTGTATTTATCAAGGTGCATGATCACGTGGTTACAACAACAACACTCCAAAGTAAGTATTATTTGATATTTTCCTTAGTATGCAACTGATTTTTGTGAAATATGGCGCAGCAAACGCGTCTTCATGAGCTGCATTTGGTCGTCCAGTGAGTTCGGCACAGACTTATGTCGTTTTTGCGAAGAATCGATTTCCGTGTCGGTAGACACGGAAATCGATTCTTCGCAAAAACGACAGAAGTTTGGGCGAAAATACAAAGACCACCAAATGCTGCTTAACAAGATGCGTTCGTTTGATGCGCCATATTTCATCAAAATCCGTTACGTAATAAGGACAAGATAAAATAATACGTACTTTGAATCAGATGGATTCTGGAAGTTTCAGTACTTGTTGTTGTTGTTAGTACCACGTGATCATACACCTTGTTTATGTACTCCCATATGCCATGTCATTGGACAAGTTATCACCACATCGGACTGCAGTGTCAGCATATGTGCTTACAGATCAAGATAATTATAAAGACTACCAAGGTGCATGATCACGTGGTTACAACAAAAACAACAGCAAATACTGAAACTTCCAGCAGCGCCACCGATTCATGGTACGTATTCTGTTATATTGTCCTTATTAAGTAACGGATTTTACTGAAATATGGCGCATCAAACGCTTCTTGTTGAGCTGCATTTGGTGATCTCTGTACTTTGGCCCAAATATCTGTCATTTTTGCGACACGGAAATCGATTCTTCACAAAATCGACATAAGTATGTGCCGAAGTCCCGAGACCACCAAATGCAGATCATGAAGACGCGTTTGCTGCGCCATATTTCATTAAAATCCGTTGCATAGTAAGGAAATGTCAAATAATATTTACTTTGGAGTAGGCGTGCTTTCAACACTTTCAGACATTGTTGTTGTGGTAACCACGTGAGCATGCACCTTGTATACGTTACAACTTTGTAGACATGTATATTAGCTGCATTTTGGAAATGCGTGTCAACTCCACCTGTGCCATATTCACATATCCATGCTCGAACGTTGTCTGGTGTATGAAGTTCAAAACGTCAGCCTGCGTGCACATGTATCGGAGATGTTTGATAAAGGGCGCAGATAAATAATTAAGGTCGCCATCCTGCGTGCTGACAGTAATGTGGAGGAAACTTGTCATAGTGCTCTGGGCATAACTTACATCCCACAGTCTGCCATGAACACGTGCCGTTATAGTATCGCCTCTGGTGGCTCTTTTCGCTTTTATTATCAGTTTTTTAATAAAGTCAAAAGTAGCAACGCAAAAACATGAATTGTTCGTGTTTTCGTCTTGCGACTTTCGACTTGCGTCATTTTGGATTGTCGCCTTTTCGTATTTTATAAAGTCGAAAGTGGCCACTTCTCACTGGGTTGTTGTGTAGGGGTTCTGTAGTGCTGTGTCACTGTGTGAAATAAAGATGAACTAGAGTGAAGTCAAAGGCGTGCCATCGCAATATACCCATATTTAATAAAAAAAGATAAATCTGAATATAGGAATGAATGGCCTTTTTGTGGAATTTATCTGGGTATAAACTTGGAAAAGTCGCGGGAATACTGGACGAAGCGATAAAAAATTACAATTTTCGAAAAAAAGATTTTTATTATTTTTTTTTTTTTCCAAAATTGTAATTTTTTAAGGCCTCGTCCAGTATTCCCGCGACTTTTTCAAGTTTATATCCCCGATAAATTCCACAAAAAGGCCATTCATTCCTTATAATTCCAGCATTTGAAATAAATTCATCAATAAAATGTGTTTATTTTCCGTTTTCTTAAGAATTATTTTAACTGCGCCTGACGGTTACGGAAAGTAGTTCGGCATGGGAGTTTGGTGGGATATAAATTATGGACAGAGACTTGCTACGGGCCAATCAAATGTTAGGAAATTGTGTAAATATTTTTGTGCTGGAATTATTCCATGATGTGGGTATCAAATTAGCATACCAATGTACATACCAAGTTTTAACGTTTTACAACTTACAATGGTTTAATACTAAACCCATTGACCCGGCCTTAAATGACCTTAGCTGTTGATAGTCCGTTAAACCCCAACAAACAAAAAAACAACTTACAAGGCAATAATGTCAAATTGTAAGTCCAAAAGGCTGCTATAATCCATGAATTTATAATCACCCGACCGACCGACACCCGTGACGAAAACAATATATCCATTTTCTTTCGAAAACAATGTAGAGTTATGGGTAGAGTGTGGGGCCGGGTGGCGGACAATAGTTGCTCAACATGGACAACCTTTGTGCTGGCTATGTAGTTTTGTCTTGGCAAAGCCACATTTGCAGCGTGTGTTTGAAGAACACTCTTACTGTATCAAGGTGTATGATCACGTGGTACTAACAACAATAACAAGTACTGAAACTTCAAGAATCCATCCGATTCAAAGTACGTATTCTTTTATATTGTCCTTATTACGTAACGAATTTTGATGAAATATGGCGCATCAATCGCGTCTTGTTAAGCTGCATTTGGTGGTGGTCTCGTTATTTTCGCCCAACCTTCTGTCGTTTTTGCGAAGAATCGATTTCCGTGTCCTTTGGCCCAGACGTCTTTCGTTTTTGCGAATAATCTATTTCCGTGTCGGTTGACACGGAAATTGATCCTTTGCAAAAACGACACAAGTCTGTGCCGAACTCCCTGGACGACCAAATGCAGCTCATGAAGACGCGTTTGCTGCGCCATATTTCATCAAAATCCGTTTCATATTAAGGAAAATATAAAATAATACTTACTTTGGAGTGGGCAAGATTTCAACACTTTCAGCCACTGTTGTTGTTGTTATAACCACGTGCTCATGCACCTTGGTTAAATGAGGGTAATTAAAGATGTGGATGAAATAGGAGCAACACAGTTGGTAAAAACGCATTTCACAGTAGATTTGGATCGGTTTTCTGAACATATATGACCCTATAGGTGACTTGAAAAAAGACAGAAAAAATAAAAGAAAATATAATTATATACTTTTATTATTAAAAAATAACTAGCGTTCCAAGCTCGCACTTAGTAGCCACGTGTCTTGCTGTGGCTAGACACTACGTCATCGACTACGTTCCCGATACGATTCAATAATTCCAGCACAAAAATATTTACACAATTTGATTGGTCCGTAGCAAGTCTCTGTCCTAAATTTATATCCCAGTAAACTCCCATGCCGAACTACTTTCCGTAACCGTCAGGCGCAGTTAAAATAATTCTTAAGAAAACGGAAAATAAACACATTTTCTTGATGAATTTATTTCAAATGCTGGAATTATAAACTTGGAAAAGTCGCCGGAATACTGGACGAGGCCTTAAAAAATGATCTTATTTTTCTTTTTTTTTTCGAAAATTGTAATTTTTTATCACTTCGTCCAGTATTCTCGCGACTTTTCCAAGTTTATACCCCGATAAATTCCACAAAAAAAGGCCATTCATTCCTATATTATCTGCCGCATTCAGATTTATCTCTTTTTTTTAAAAGAAGGGGCATATGAAGATTTTTAAAAAAAAAAATACTATTAAAAGTAAAAACGTGTTTTCATCATAGCCCTGTGTAAAGTGGTTTAATTGAAGATATATGACGACAATAGGACCGCTGAAATGGTTTACCGCTTTAAGTTATTACAGTGTTTAATATGGTGCAATGCTGACCATAGTTTGTAATAAAGCTTTTGAAGTGTTTCAAACAAGTTTGTCTTTGTGTCTTAACTGCAGCAAAGCGATGTTGCCGTCCATCAATGAACACAATATAATAGACCATAACATGCTAGAGTCGTTTGATATCAATTGTATCAGACACGGCTAGGCAACATGTAGTAATTCCGACGCGCATCGAATAATTTCTACCGTTTTCCTATGTAAGCGTCCTGGTGCCAATGCTAAAAAATAATTTATCTCCTAATTAGGAGATACTAAGTCCTAATTATGAGTTACTAAGTTATAATTAGGAGAAACGAACTCAAAATTATGAGATATTATCTCTTAATTAGAACTTAGTATCTCCTAAGTAGGATTTAGTATCTCCTAATTAGGAGATAATCAGGAGATAAAACAGTTTTGCATTGACACAGGTAGAAAGTCCTAATTAGCAGATAGCAAGTCCTAATTATGAGATACTAAGTCCTAATTATGAGTTACTAAGTCATAATTAGGAGAGACGAACTCATACTTATGAGATAATATCTCCTAATTAGGACTTAGTATCTCCTAAGTAGGACTTAGTATCTCCTAATTAGGAGATAAAACATGTTTGCATTAACACAGACAGTAAATCCTAATTAGGAGATAGCAAGTCCTAATTAGGAGATATTAAGTCCTAATTATGATTTACTAAGTCATAATTAGGAGAGAAGAACTCATAATTATGAGATACTATCTCCTAATTAGCACTTAGTATCTCCTAATTAGGCGTTAGGAGATAAAAAAATATCTTAGCATTGGCACCAGGACGCATACGAACCTGATAAACTTGATACAGAGAATATTATACTGTTGATATTAAGTCTATCAGGCACAGCTAATAATTGATATTCGGGTATCGTTTTATGCTAGATAATGGACAAATATATAGATAATATCATGCTAGTGTCGTTTGATATCAGGTGTATCAGGCAAGGCTGGGAAACGCGTAGGAATTTCGAGGCTTTCCGAGGAATTCCTACCGTTTTCGAGCCGAGCCTGATAAACTTGATATCAAAAGACAGTAGCCTGGTTTTCTATTTAGCAGGTAACGTTTTATGCTCGAAAATGACCACAAATTACGTCGTTATCTATGGACAGAACGCGGACTTGTTTAAGTTGCGTCATTACAATGACATCATCCAGTGACGTCAAGTGACGTCATCAAGCCAATGGAATGTCAGTTGTCACTTCGTTGTAACCGGGATGTTTGTATCAGATACAATAATATGTTATCAGTCAGTACGTATTCGGTCAATACAGGGCAGGTTACCTGATAAAACATGGTCTTCGATGTGAACAACGTAGACTTGTATATGTTGTGAAATTACACTGGTAACCATGGTAACGTCATGTGACTTCGTTCGTCCAATGGAATGTCAGCTAAACTATCTGTAAACAGGCTATGCGTATCTAGTCAATGCAGTATGCGATAATTTGTTAACGGTATGTATTCGGTCAAGGCATAGCGAGTTACCTGATACATTACTGTCTGTTTCACGTTTTGCTGACGACGAACTTTTGGCTATTAAACATATTAAATCTAAAAAATATTTAAATGTAAGTACTTTTTCATCAACAACAAAAAAGTCACCCTCCCCAATTTTTTATTTGATGAAATTCCATAACACATTGATTTTATTGCGAAAAAACATTGGGCAAAAAGGAGAGGTGGCTAACAAACAAAAACAATGTAAATTGACTCCGAAACCTGTCGAGATTGACGGAAATGATGTAAATAATTGTGTGTGAAGTTAGCACTGAGATCGTAGATCGTAAATCAACATTCAAATATCGAATAACGAGCTGGGTATTTATCACCTGAATACAGAGCTGGGAAGTTTGAATAACGAGCTGGCTCAGAGATCATTATTCAGATGTATTTTCGCAGCATTTGAATAAAGTGCTGGATAGTTTGAATAACGAGTTGGGTCTGAGATCGTTATTCAGAAAAAATATGTTAGTATAAGCCGAATACAGAGCTGGGAAGTTTGAATAACGAGCTGGCTCTGAGATCGGTATTCAGATTTACTTTGGCAGTATTTTAATACAGAGCTGTGAAGTTTGAATAACGAGCTGGCTCTGAGATCGTTATTCAGATGTATTTTCGCAACATTTGAATACAGTGATTGGTAGATTGAATAACAAGCTGGCTGTGAGATTGTTATTCAGATTTGCTTTGACAGTATTTGAATACAGAGGTGGGAAGTTTGAATAACGAGCTGTCTCTGAGATCGTTATTCAGCTCTCGCGTGGCATTTCTGCGGCAAAATGAACTGCCTTTTACAGATAAAGCAGCCTAAGTTGTTTAAAGGTCGTTTTTAGGTCGACCATTCGAAGAATAGTTAGAGCTTATGTTGTCACCCCTGCGTCGGCGTCGGCGTCGGCGTCGGCGTCGGCGTCGGCGTCGGCGTCGGCGTCGGCGTCGGCGTCGGCGTCGGCGTCGGCGTCGGCGTCGGCGTCGGCGTCGGCGTCGGCGTCGGCGTCGGCTTCACCGTCACGCCTTGGTTAAGGTTTTTAGTCAAGCTTGTATATGGAATACTACTGGCCCTACACCCACCATACTTGGACAACTTCATCTATATTTGACCTTGACGTACATTTCCTCTTGAATTACTGAGTTAATTCCCCTTGGTTAAGGTTTTTATTCAACCTTGGTTAAGGTTTTTAGTCAAGCTTGTGCATATAATACTATTGTGCATACAGACACCATACTTGGACAACCTTTTCCTCTTGAATTACTTTGTTAATTCTCTTTGGTTAAGGTTTTTAGTCAAGCTTGTATATGGAATACACCTGGCCCTACACCAACCATACTTGGACAACTTCATCTCCTAGTGATGTACATCAATAATCCCTGACCTATGTTTGACCTTGACCTACTTTTATCATTGGATTACTTAGTTATTTCCCCTTGGTTAAGGTTTTTAGTCAAGCTTGTATATAGAATACTCCTGGGCCTACAGCAACCATACGTGGAAAAGTTCATCTCCTAGTGATGTACATCAATAACTCCTGACCTATATCTGACATTGACCTACATTTAACCTTGAATTACTTACTTAATTTTCTTTGGTTAAGGTTTTTAGTCAACCTTGGTTAAGGTTTTTATGCAGGCCGCAGCCACCTTGTTTGTCAAGCTATGTGTACATCGACAACCCTCGTAGTCGAGCTATGCTGTTCTCCTACAGCTCTTGTTCAAAGTCGCGTCCAATGTTATGTCGGTTCCAGTACCCTGTGAAGCATCGGTTAAAAAATCATGCAAATCCGATACAGAAAGTGGTATTCCATTTTTTTTGGCGATTCCTTCGTTATTAATAGGCCGATTTGCATGCGGTTTTCTGTATTCTGAATATTTATTTTGGCAACGTTTAAATATAGAGCTGGGTAGTTTGAATAACGAGCTGGCTCTGAGATCGTTATTCAGAAAATTGTTTTAGTATATGCCGAATACAGAGCTTGATAGTTTGAATAACGAGCTGGCTGTGATATCGTTATTCAGTACTATGTTTTCTGTATATTCTGAATATAGAGCTGGCAAGTTTGAATAACGAGCTGGCTCTGAGATCGTTATTCAGCTCTCGCGTGCCCTTTTTGCGACAAAATGAACTTCCTTTTACAGATAAAGCAGCCTAAGTTGTTTAAAAGTCGTTTTTCAAAGTCGCGTCCATGGCTATGTCGGTCCCAGTCCCCTGTGAAGCATAGGTAAAAAAAAATCATGCAAATCCGATAAAGAAAGTGGCTTTCCATTTTTGTGTCGATAACTTCGTTTTTAATAGGCCAATTTGCATGCGGTTTTCGGTATTCTGAATATTTATTTTGGCAACGTTTGAATATCGAGCTGGGTAGTTTGAATAACGAGCTGGCTCTGAGATCGTTATTCAGAAAATTGTTTTAGTATAAGCCGAATACAGAGCTGGATAGTTTGAATAACGAGTTGGCTGTGATATCGTTATTCAGATTTGCTTTGGCAGTATTTGAATACAGAGCTGGTAAGTTTGAATAACCAGCTCTGTATTCAAATACTGCCAAAGCAAATTTTGCCGCAAAAAGGGCACACGAGAGATGAATAACGATCTCAGAGCCAGCTTGTTATTTATACGTGCCAGCTCTGTTGAATAACGATCTCAGACCCAGCTCGTTATTCAATCTACCCAGCACTATATTCAAATGTTGCGAAAATACATATGAATAACGATCTCATAGCCAGCTCGTTATTCAAACTATCCAGCACTGTATTCAAATGCTGCGAAAATACATCTGAATACCGATCTCACAGCCAGCTCGTTACTCAAACTACCCAGCTCTGTATTCGGCTTATACTAACACAATATTCTGAATAACGATCTCAGACCCAGCTCGTTATTCAATCTACCCAGCACTGTATTCAAATGTTGCGAAAATACATATGAATAACGATCTCACAGCCAGCTCGTTATTCAAACTACCCACCTCTGTATTCGGCTTATACTAACACAATTTTCTGAATAACGATCTCAGACCCAGCTCGTTATTCAATCTACCCAGCACTGTATTCAAATGATGGCAAAATATATGAATAACGATATCATTGCCAGCTGCACACTCAGCTCTACATTCGATTAAATGTTGATCTACGAACTACGATCTCAGTGCTAACTTCACACACCTGTTATATTTTGTAAATCGTTTCACACATAAAAAAATCTATTTTTGGCCCCCATGTTAAATTCCCAAAGGGAAATGTTTGTTTCGCAATAAAGTCAATATTTGATGGAATTTCATCAAATAATTGTTTTTGTGGAGGGTGACTTTTGTTATTGATGAAAAAGTACTTACATTTAAATATTTTTTAGATTGAATGTGCTTAATAGCCAAAAGTTCGTCGGCAGAAAAACGTGGAACAGACAGTAGTCTGCCAGGCTAACTTTACAAACTTTTGGAATGCCCTTCTACATGCAAAAACGGAGAGTGACTACTCTACGGAAAGGGTATAAAATGACAAACGATGTATGGTTGTTTGAAGATTTATTCTTTGCAGTATGAGTTACATTGCGTAAACGAAGGGAATAAGGACATATTAAACTAACAAACAACTGAACTGTTACAGTATTGTATGAATCACGTGTACAATTACCGTTATATGATTGGTTAATACTTTAATAATCGTGACTCACCACGACAAATCGGTCTTATAATGATTTGTTGACCAGCGTAGCACCTGATGAAGTCAACAATATGTATAAGTTATTGTTCACATATTGGATGTTTAAGGAATTAAATGCGAGGGAGCGCTAGCGACCGCAGCATTTACTTCCTGAAAAAATCCAATATGTGAACAATAACATACGTATAGTTCAGCCAAGTGTATAATGCAATGTCCCATCCGTGTATTGATTTTCCAGTTCCTTTTGAACAGTTAATCATTAAATCTGGTAATATATAACTTATTGGGGTTAAACGTCGCAATATGTGAAATGGGTGGAGCACAATGCTGCCCAGCGATTGGCTTAGAAAGTAGGGCGAACTATACAATAGTTTATGTGTCCCTTCCCGGTGCCTGTACTCATCACAATGGCCGAGAATAAAATATTTCTTGGGGAGGCAGGAATGTTATTGTTTTTCGCTATGTCGACTCATTTAAAAAGATATTTTCTCCCTTCCTGATGATGAATATAATAATGTAATAACTTTAGATAACGGAATGTTCTTTTGTAATAGCTGTATATGTGTATCATTTAAGTTTGTCCAAAGACTGCATAATGCAGTCTTTGGACAAACATAAATGATACAACATAATCCACACGAAACAATGTAGGCCTATGTTTGTCGTGGTGTGTCACAGTTGGCTGGCATTTCGTGTTTTGGTTATTTTACACTGCTCTTTAATTGTTTTAAAAGTGTGTAATGAGACAATTTAAAACATATTTATTATGTACAGTCCATGTTAAGATGGTTTAACTGACATTGGAGCACGAGCCACGAGTCTCTTTTACTACTGTGTTTCACGAAAGCTGCCCACATTGCATTTTACGGCATATATAAACAATTAAAAAAGCAAAATTGAAGAAAGAGCCTTATTTTTATTTCGTGAAATTTGGTCAAATATTGATTTCATTGCGAAAACCGATGTCTATGGGGATTTAACATAGGGACATTTTTAGAATTTCAGAAATACTGGACCGATTTTCAATCTCAAGCGATCTAGCCAGGTTTCGAAGTTAATTTCCAAATTGTTTCGTTTTCTGACTCCTCCCACAGCTCCTCCAACTCCCCCATGTTAAATTCCCATAGACAAATCAATTTTTCGTAATAAAATAAAAATTTGACCGAATTTCACGAAATAAAAATAAGGCTCATTCTTAAATTTTCATAAAATTTAATATTATCGAAAACAATTATTGATTTTGCAATGTTTATATTGCCGTCAAATTGGGGCAGGTTTCATGAAACAGACAGTAATGCAGATTTAGCATGTTAGTTGGAATCACCTTGACCCACTGAAAGCATTGCAGACTCGGATCAGACTGCGTGAACGGGCATCCAGTCGATAGCCTGCAAGTTGTTAGATATGTTAATCAAGGTGCATGATCACGTGGTTACAACAACAACAACGCCGCCCACTCCAAAGTAAGTATTATTTGATATTTTCCTTAATATGCAGCTGATTTTGATGAAATATGGCGCAACAAACTCGTCTTCATGAGCTGCATTTGGTGGTCTATGGAGTTTGCTTATGTCGTTTTTGCGAAGAATCGATTTCCGTGTCGGAGGCACGGAAATCGATTCTTCGCAAGAAACGACAGAAGTTTGGGCGAAAATACAGAGACCACCAAATGCAGCTTAACAAGACATATTTCATCAAAATCCGTTACGTAATAAGGACACTATAAAATAATACGTACTTTGAATCGGTACTTGTTGTTGTTGTTAGTACCACGTGATCATAAACCTTGTTAATGTATCAACTTGCGAATTGCATGTGCCTTGTACAGTGGACCCTCTCTAAACCATTCTATCCACAGCGTCATCTTTTCGCGTTTTATGGCGAAAAAACATGGCGCCGAAGATGACATTACTCACGATTTACAGAATGATGCGAGAAGTTCCGAGTGTCCTTAAACGAAACATCATTTGCACCTATGTGTGTCTAATTTTGAAGAGTTTCACCGTTGTTTATCGCCGATGTTAATTTTGCGAACAGTGTAACATCAGACAGCGCACCCGCGAAGCCTGATCGGTGGTTACATTGGTCACTCACTATTGGGTAAGGGAAACGTCCTCGAGTAGGTGTTACGTCCATATCAGACTGAATGGGCGTACTAGCTGATCAGTAGAAACAAAATTGCTACCCCGCTCCATACCTCCCACAAGGGTAGCAATTTAACCCCATGTATTTAATGTAACACATGGAAGAGTGATTTTTGCAATTGGTTATCCGCCGTGTTTGATATGTTAGCGATATAAAACTGTCAAAGCTGTATCAATTCAGTATTAATAAAGAACATAAACATGCAGAAATTGGTTATTTTACCGCATCAATGCGTTTATCTGACATTTACATGTGTGTCTTGTAAATTTGAAAGATTCATTTCGTTATGAACTACTAGAGAATATATGGCTTCAATGGGAAAATGATTTCACTGTTATATTATTTTTGACAATTTACCAGTTACACATCAACGATTATTTGTTTAAAGGTATAAAATATACAGTTTACTCAATTTTGACCTACATGCAACAGGTTTGGGTATGCACTTCGGTTGCTCACAGTTTTTGAATGTGTCAAATTGTAGCCGTAGATAACATATCGGAGGCGAATTATTGTAGCTAGCTGATCAGTAGCCGATTTCACCAACATTGCAAAGTATACTTTTCTAGCGAAGTATACTTTGAGGGAGTAATCATTTATTTTTCCTGAAATGCATTATTTCATATAGAACTAACAACTGCATATATTTGATGATTAAAAGTATGCAGAATTATTATACTGAATTTATTACATTATCACAGCCAAAATGGCTGTGATAATGTAATAAATTCAGTATAATAAAAATTAATAAATTTATGCTAAAATTGAAAATTTCTCCCTCAAAGTATACTTTGCTAGGAAAGTATACTTTGCAATTTTTATGAAATCAGCTACAGGAGATACGATAGGAGCCGTTTTTGTTGTGACGTGGTCATAATAGCAGAACCCGACTGGCTAAGCTGTGACGTAATCTAATCTCGTGTGAATCATGGTTTCCATTTTGCGGGAAATATTACCGTATTTTGTCGTAATCCAATCGTATTAAAACCACATCAGCAATATTAGGATCGATGTTTTATAAATGTTCGACACAAAACACGTTTCGATTTTAAGCGGGACTTGACACGAAGGGTAATGTTAGTCACGCTGCAAGTACCAAAACAAGGTGCATGATCATGTGGTTACAACAACAACAACTTCGCCCACTCCAAAGTAAGTATTATTTGATATTTTCCTTAATGTGCATCGGATTTTGATGAAATATGGCGCAGCAAACGCGTCTTCCTGAGCTGCACTTTGTGGTCTAGGGAGTTTGGCACATATTTATGTCGTTTTTGCGAAGAATCGATTTCCAACGGATTTTGAGTAATATGGTGCATCAAACGCTTATTGTTAAGCTGCATTTGGTGGTCTTTTTATTTTCGCCCAAACTTTCCGTGTCGGACAAAATCCGTTACGTAATAAGGACACTATAAAAGAATACGTACTTTGAATCGGTACTTGTTGTTGTTGTTGTTGTTAGTACCACGTGATCATACACCTTGCAAAATAGTTGGGGGATTATGACGCGATGAAGTGCATGGTCCCGTTTTCACTAAACTTCGTACGACTAAGAAGTTCGTAAGTGTAACATTGAAATGCACATAAAACTTGCACTTGCAGCCGATGCTGGCATTTAGTGGGTGGTGTATTCACAATCAATGATGCGTACACGCAGGTTTAAAATCTGTTATCGTACGAAGTTTAGTGAAACGGGCCCCAGATCTACATTATATTATATCGTCTACCGATGTTGCCGCCCACACAGCTGGTATTGAGTTATTTAGTAACCGTTTTAGAGGTATTCTGAGAAAAGCTCTATAACGGCTGCAGCTACGACGTCAGCTGAAGATTGTGTTTTATCCCATTTTACCCATCCCATTTCCTAAGCATTGCCAGATATGTTTTCCCATTCACGGCACTAACCTACTATTCTCTATCTATTTTCCTTATTTCTGAACCAAAGTATATGTTGTGACCACTCATTTGAACCGTCTCGGCGAGACGGTTCAAATGAGTGGTCACAACATATACTTCTGATGAGAAATAAAGAAATTATTGAGCCTTGCCGGATATTTTTTCCCATTGACGGCACTGACCTACTATTCTCTATGTATGCTATGCCGAGGCACCGGGCTGACATTTATCGTATTATTAGTTCGAATTCCTTCAAACGTTTATAACATATTTTGGAAACTCTTTCGTGGATGTGCTATTTTTAATGACATGAACCCGTAGATGTAGGTACAAATTGGTAGCATTATAGCGAAACACGTTAATGCGAGAAGCAATTCATATAAATCTTCGTACGAAACGTTTTATCGTACGAAGTTTAGTGAAACGTGTCCCAGCTTAAGAAACATATTAACATATTTAGGTATGTTCACAGAATAGGCACAGGACACATTAGTTGCGGACAGAAACTCTGCAAACTTCCCGTACCGCCCGTAGCACGCACGGTACTGGGGCCGTTTCACTAAACGTCGTACGACTAAAATGTTCGTAAGTGCAAATTTAGGATCGTCTGGAAATTTCAATTGATTGATTTACATATGCAGCCTATGTTCAATACATGTAAATTGTACGATTCAATAATTGTTTACATAAACATATTTTTAATGTGAACTATCATCATTTTGCACTTTAATACGAACATTTTAGTCGTACGAAATTTAGTGAAACGGCCCCAGGGGCCCGTTTCACTAAACTTCGCACGACTAAAATGTTCGTAAGCTCAAATTTAGAATCGTCTGCAAATTTCAATTGATGGATTTACATTTATTGAGCATAGGCTGCATATGCAGCCTATGCTCAATAAATGTAAATCTAATACTTGTTTACAAGAAAACATTGTTTATGTGATATTTACAGACTATCATAATTTTGCACTTACGAACATTTTAGTCGAACGAAATTTAGTGAAACGCCCCCTGGTGATTTGCAGAGTTACTGCCAGCAATTAAGGATACAAAACTACTTGAACAAATCGGTCACCTGACATACACATGTAAGCGCTAAATTTTCATTTTAAGTACGGCGGTCAGGCGAAATTCCGTTTGCATTTTTCGTCAGTAAGTGAATCTCTGTTTTCATTGGTGTAGATGCAGTGCAAGAAGGTTGTAATTTACGGAAATGTAGATATATATGTATATATATGTATTAGTATAGGTGACGTACCCAATGGATTTCCAAGAAGTTTAATTTACTTCCATCCATGGCAAACGTCATAAGGTCCATTTTGTCAGCCAGAAACTATTTTCCCATAAGCTAATATTTGCGTATTCATAGTTGGCATGTTACGTGCTATGTATTATTGGTATTTGTAAACAGTATTTTATTTCTTACGGGATTTAATACGCAACGCCAACTTGCACACGTCGACGAAATAAACAGAAATATTGAGCCCTATGGTCCACAATGCCTGGGTATCCGATTACTGTGGCAGCACATGCATGCAGTTCCACATCTCAGTTACACCCTTAAAGGTACATGCCCACTCAGTAGGCACAAAATGTTCTTGTATAATTGTGTCACTATTCCACCAGTTCTAAATTTTAAAAATTACAAGTGCCCGCTATACAGACATAATCATTTAGTAATATCTATTTTACTGATAATTTTCACCGAGCGTCACTATCATGAAATTAAATATTACTAAATATCTGTATAGCGGGCATTCGTACTTTTTAGAATTGGTGGAACAGTGACACAATTATACACTTATTTAATTCCTATAAAGAACTTTTTTGTGCCTACTGAGTGGGCATGTACCTTTAACCATCCCTCTTACAATGTAAACTTGAATTAATTATCTTTGAAATCCAAATAATATTCTATAAATTTCTCCTTAAATGCATATTCGATTTTGTGAATAAATAGAGGATATTCATATTTTTGCAACGAATATGACATATATGTTCATCGAGTGGTGTGGAATGTCCATATTTCACGAGTGCCGTTAGTCACGAGTGAAATATGGACATTTCACACCACGAGATGAACATATATGTCATATTCGTTGCAAAAATATGAATATTCTATTTATTATATACCGCTCCATGGAAATTAGCAATTTTTCAGACTGTATACGGTAATGAATGTGTATTTGCAGCCTATTTGCAGTCCGGCACTGCAGGTGCGCGTTATGAATATAGATAGCGGAAGTAGTCGTATTTTCACCGGAAGATGTTTATTTCATCGATGAGAACATATGACTTTTACTTACATCGTATAACTATGTATTTCATGGGTAGGTATATAATAAAACGTAATACATATGTGGGTAGGCTGACAAAATGGACATTATGGCGTCTGAGCCAATGCTAACCGTCGGTCACACTGCGCTTCTGGATAGCTATTCAGTCATCGAGACAGCATTACCAAGGTGCATAATCACGTGGTTACAACAACAACAACAATGACTGAAAGTGTTGAAAGCGCACCCACTCCAAAGTAAGTATTATTTGATATGTTCCTTAATAGGCAACGGATTTTGATGAAATATTGCGCAGCAAACGCATCTTCATGAGCTACATGTGGCGGTCCCGGGAGTTCGGCACATACCTATGTCGTTTTTGCGAAGAATCGATTTCCGTGTCAGTAGACACGGAAATCGATTATTCCCAAAAACGATAGAAGTTTGGGCCAAAGTACCGAGACCACCAGATGCAGCTTAACGAGACGCGTTTGATGCGCAATATTTCATAAAAATCCGTTACATAACAAGGACAAAATAAAAGAATAAGTACTTTGAATCGGAGGGCTTCTGGAAGTTTCAGTACGTGTTGTTGGTGTTGTAACCACGTGAGCATACATTTTGATTACTGTTGCTAACGAAAGAGTCGTTTATAATGGCCAGTCGAGGTGATAGTGGATTTACAACTGGCTTAATATCTCATTTTGTCCAGACACTGGCTTGTCTGCATAGAGGCAGGGCTGTGATGAAAAATGGGCCAAGTACATATAGGAGCCAGACTGGACAGGCACCGTACGACATTTGCGACCAGCGTAGTCTGATCAGGAAAAGTCGCGGGAATACTGGACGAAGGCCGGAAGGCCTCGTCCAGTATTCCCGCGACTTTTCCAAGTTGTAGTCCCATATCAGCCAGTCTGATCAAGGTCTACACTGTTCGTCATTTAGTCACGGAATTGGCATTACACCCCTCAGAAAATAGATTGGATCTTATTCAAGCAGTGTGAAACAGTGCAAATGTTGAAAATGTCCCATCGCATGTATTGTAGCCTTGTTCGGCGATTATAGCATGACTGACGGTGTCTTGTAATTACGAACAAATGTTCTTTCTCTGTTAAGCGTCCGTGTACTGGTAGGTTTTGAGAATGGTTCTGTGAAAAAAACAAAC
Organism: Conchocele bisecta; assembly: GCA_029237695.1. Classification (NCBI taxonomy): domain Eukaryota; kingdom Metazoa; phylum Mollusca; class Bivalvia; order Lucinida; family Thyasiridae; genus Conchocele; species Conchocele bisecta. The sequence goes on along the minus strand of CM055279.1, from coordinate 21,336,872 downwards.
AAACTATGGATGTTATTTGACGCTATTTACTGGTGAAGTAATATGAAAACTGATTGGGAGCGAATTATATCCGTTCATGAATTTACACACAATAAGTTTAATTAGAGTATGTTCTTCTTATTTTTTACTAAACTTTGCTGGAGGAAATTTAATTTTTGCTAAAACTTCCTCAACCCTTTGCAGACTGCAAAGGGTTGAGGAAGTTTTTAACATAAATTAATCTTCATTTTTTGAAGGGTCTGTTTTTACCGGATACGTAGGCAGGTTTTGATCAACTGCATGATTGGACCAGGGGCGGATCCATTATTTGGGGAACGGGGGGGTTGTCTAGTTGCGAAGTTAACTCTTGCAATCTACTCCCGTACCGTCCGTAGCTAGCTACGGGCGGTACGGGAGTGATTACAAGAGTTACCGGTCGCAATCAGTGGGTTGTCCTATTTTTGAGCTCTTCGAAATGCATTTCCTGTGTTTTACTGCATTTAAATTCAGACTCAAACTGGTGGTAAACTGTGATCTATGTAAACTCCGTGGCTGAACGAGGGAGTTACAACCTCGGACCCCCCCCCCTTCCAGATCCGCCCCCGGTGGACGCTTAACATAGAAAATATATGGTACGGCCTTAACATTATTGAGCTACATGCTGGAAATGTAATAGTTTTATATCGTTGTAACCCTCAGGTCAGTTTGTTCTACTAGTATGTTTTTTTTTCATTTCTTGTTTTCTATAATGTTCTATAGTCTGTTTCACGAAAGCTGCCCAAATTTTACGGCTATATAGACAATTCAAAAACAATGTTATTTTCGATAATATTAAATTAAAGGAAAATTTAAGAATGAGCCTTCTTTTTATTTCGTAAAATTCGGTCAAATATTGATTTTATTACGAAAAATTGATTTGTCTATGGGAATTTAACATGGGGGGAAAAGTGGTAAGGAAGTGTGGGAGGAGTCAAAAAACGAAATTTTTTGGAAATTGACTCCGAAACCTGACTAGATAGCTTGGATATGATCTAACTAAGAAAACAAAAGTTAAATTTTAAAAATCGGTCCAGTATTTCTAAAATTCAAAAAAATTTCCCCATATTAAATCCCCATAGACATCTTCATTCCGTGAAGATGTCTATGGGGATTTAACATGGGGAAATTGTTTTTTCGCAATAAAATCAATATTTGACAAAATTTCACGAAATAAAAAGAAGGCTCATTCTTAATTTTTCCTTTAATTTAATATTATCAAAAGAAATCTTGTTTTTGATTTGTTTATATAGCCGTACAATTTGGGCAGCTTTCATGAAACAGACATTAATGTATTTCATTTTGAATCGCCTTTGTATTGTTAATAAGTTTAAACCGCCAGATAATGAATTATACATGTACAGCAAACGGCATGCATATCCATGTAGCTCGTCAAACGCATCATAGAAAACTCCATCATGATTCACGCCAGTCTACATTTTTCGAGCGAATTTCCGTATTTCCAATCAAACAAACAGAAGCTTAATAGCGATATTCCCGCGTAAACATTGCAACTAGTAATGCACTGCTCATCAAAGGCGATGCACTATTTCCGTTTCCGGTAGCACGCCACGAGATTCACCAAACACATTCGATGTCCTCGCTTCTGTTCCACTATATGTTTGCGCTGTGACTCGAGGGAGCGTAAGTTGTCTATTATCCGGGTCTCCTCCTGCTCCAGCTCCGTCAGTTCCCGCTGATAGAGCGCCTTCAGGAACATCGTAAGTTCTTCACCGGGCTCCGAGTCTTCATTCTGAAATTACAAATACCGGTGACTTGCCACGTAAATACAATACGCGTTGTCGTAATGATTCACAGACCATAAAACCTCCCACATACCACTCCAAATCGAAAACCAAAGCATGGTTATCCCTAATTAGCAAGTAACCTGCCCTCTTCGACCGAATACGTACTGACTGATAACATATTGTTGTATCAGGCATTGACCGGATACAAACATCCGTGTTACAACGAAGTGAAAACTGACGTTCCATTGGTCGGATGACGTAAAGTGACGTTACCGAATGACGTCAGTGTTATGACGCAACGTAAACAAATCCGCGTTCTGTCCATAGATAACGACGTGTGACCATTCTGGCTGTGATAATGTAATACATTCAGTATAATAATTCTGCATACCTTTAATCATCAAATGTATGCAGTTAGTTCTATATGAAATAATTTGCTAGATAAGTATGCTTTGCAATTTTGGTGAAAAATATGATACAGGCAAGGCTAGAAAATTAGTAGGAATTTCAGGTCTCGCTAAATATAGGATAGTTTCTGTTGAAAATAACGTATTTGATATATCCATTTGCTCTGATCTTTGGAATGTTTCCATTTGATATGGGATTTATGAAACTCGTCCTAATAAAAGATACAAAATATAAGCAAATAAACAAATTAGTGGCGATTTAGAAGGAACTATTGCGAGGTGAAGCGTAGTTCCGGCACTGACCAATATCAACTCACGAGACGTCAATATGGAGAAATATTGACGTCTTGTGTTGCATTGTGTTACAATGGGAATCGAAAGAACGTATATAATAAGGTTATATACTCAGGTGTATGATCACGTGGTACTAACAACAACAACAAGTACCGATTCAAAGTACGTATTATTTTATAGTGTCCTTATTACGTAACGGATTTTGATGTAATATGGCGCATCAAACGCGTCTTGTTAAGATGCATTTGGTGGTCTCTTTATTTTCAAACTTCCAAACTTCTGTCGTTTTTGCGAAGAATCGATTTCCGTGTCGGATTTGCGAAGAATCGATTTCTGTGTCTCTCCGACACGGAAATCGATTCTTCGCAAAAACGACACAAGTCTGTGCCAAACACGTGCGAGGTGACACGTAGTTCCGGCACTGACCAAGATCAACTCACGACACGTCAATATAGAAAAAACATGGACGGTTTGCATTCCATTGTGTTTCAATGGGAAACGAAATTGTGTTTCAATGTGAAACGAAAGTACGTATATAATAAGAGCACTTCCTATAACCGTATGTATATTTATAGGTTATTTTGTATTTGTATGTGGATATATGCACGAGTTCCGCACCGTGCGATATTGCGTGACTTTAGGAGCGCAATATCGTTGCGCGGCGGAAAGTGTGACATATATTCCCATACAAATCAAATAATAACCTTTTTATTATATACATACATCACACATAATACGCCGCAAAGATACACAAAATATAACTAAAATCAACAAATTAGTGATGATTTCGAAGGAACTATTTTGCGATGTGAAACGTAGTTCCGGCACTGACCAATATGATCTTACGAGGAATATTGGCGGCTTGTGTTCGATTGTGTTTCAATGGGAAATGAAAGTACATGACAATATAATAAGTAGATTTTATATACAAGTCTTCAGTAGCATGTTTCATAGTCATCATACAGTTATTACCGGTCAAGTATTAAAGGTACATGCCCACTCAGTAGGCTATTTCATCAACATTGCAAAGTATACTTTTCTAGCAAAGTATACTTTGAGGGAGAAATTTTCAATTTTATGATAAATTTATTAATTTTTATTATACTGAATTTATTACATTATCACAGCCAATTTGGCTGTGATAATGTAATACATTCAGTATAATAATTCTGCATACTTTTAATCATGAAATATATGCATTTGTTAGTTCTATATGAAATAATGCATTTCAGGAAAAATAAATGATTTCTCCCTCAAAGTAGACTTTGCTAGTAAAGTATACTTTGCAATTTTGATGAAATCGGCTACTGGCCTCGACAAATCCACTCGTCCGCTTGTATTGGCGAGTGAATTTTCTATCTGGACGAGTGGTAATTTGAAGAGAGAGTGCTGCACTCTCAACAAAAAGGAATGTACGAGTTGAAATCCAATCTGGACGAGCGGAAAATTAAGAACTTGTCGAGGCCAGTAGCCTATTTCATCAACATTGCAAAGTATACTTTACTAGCAAAGTATACTTTGAGGGAGTAATCATTTATTTTTCCTGAAATGCATTATTTCATATAGAACTAACAAATGCATATATTTCATGATTAAAAGTATGCAGAATTATTATACTGAATTTATTACATTATCACAGCCAAATTGGCTGTGATAATGTAATAAATTCAGTATAATAAAAATTAATAAATTTATCATAAAATTGAAAATTTCTCCCTCAAAGTATACTTTGCTAGAAAAGTATACTTTGCAATGTTGATGAAATAGGCTACATGGTCTTGTTTTATAAACAAATTACTGTGTACGGATATTTTGTAAAAATGTAAGAAAATGCATAATGTCTGACCCTTGATACGAACAGTTTTAATAGTCATTATCAGCAGTTTCGGCTACACGTTGGCAACCTGTTTCCGGGTTTAGGACGTGCGACTCCATACATTGTCTGTCCAGTGTGCCGTTCAATCTCGAGGATAACAGGCCAGATCATTATCGAAATAACCATAATACTTTCACGTGGATATTTCCGTAACCTCTCAATGCCATTGACGTGGACTCCTGGTTTCATTGTCATTATCTCGTTAATGGTATGGTTTCCTTAGAAACAGATTATGTGGCCCGCATTACAGTACAGTAAATGTGAATATTATACAAGAATTCATTGGCGACACAAAATTACAATTTTCGAAAAAAAGAAAAAAAAAAAATTGTTTTCGAAAATTGTAATTGTTTATCGCCAATGTCTTTTGAGGAGGTGTATATAGATAATACCAGGCTAGTGTCTTTTGATATCAAGTTTATCAGGCAAGGCTAGGAAACGCGTAGGAATTCCGAGGCTTGCCGAGGAATTCCTACCGTTTCCGAGCCGAGCCTGATAAACTTGATATCAAAAGACATTAGCCTGGTATTCTGTTTATCAGGTAACTTTTTATGCTCGAAAATGACCACATATGACGTCGTTATCTGTGGACAGAACGCGGACTTGTTTACATTGCGTCATTACACTGACGTCATTCGGTAACGTCACGTGACGTCATCCGACCAATGGAACGTCAATATTCACTTCATTGTAACCCGGATGTTTGTATCAGGTCAATGCCTGATACAACAATATGCTGCATTTGCAGCCTATGCTCAATATATGTAAACATTTCGAGACGGTCCAAATTTGCACATACGAACATGGTAATCGTACGAAGTTTAGTGAAACGGCCCCCAGATGTCTGAAAACGGTAAACTGCACATGCAACACACGCCATGTGCATGTGCGATTTTCCATGAAAAATATTTATAGAAACTGTTATTCTTTCTGTAAATGATATCGTAACTTGACGAAATGTTCAATGCATATGTGGCATTATATATTGTTCAGCATTTGCTTTGAACATTACGTCAACTTTTCACATAATTTACTGAAAAAATCGTAGCTTTTGTAAATACATTTCATGAGATATCTATCGTACAACTTCTGCCTGTTCCGCGTTTTGCTGAAAACTTTTGGACATTAAACATATTAAACACATTAAATCAAAAAGATATTTAAATGTAACTTACTTTTTAATCGATAATAAAAATGTCACCCTCCCCAATTGATTTTATTTGATGAAATTCCATCAAATATTGATTTTATTGCGAAAAAATGGGAATTTAACGTGTTGCTAAAAATATTATTTTTTTTATGATTGTGTAATTTGTAGACCGATTTAAAAATCCTAACTTTTGTTTTCTTAATTACATGGTCTTCAAGCTAACTAGCCAGGTTTCGGAGGCAATTTCCAATTTTGTTCGTCTTCTTTTTTTTTTACTCCTCCCCCACGAATTCCACCTCTTTTTCCCCTATAGGAAATTTGTGTTTTCACTATAAAATCAATATTTGATGGAATTTCATCAAACCCAAAAAAATTGGGGAGGGTGACTTTGTTGTTATTTGTGAAAATGTACTTACATTTAAATATTGTTTTAGATTTAATGTGTTTAATAGCCAAAGGTTTGTCGGCAGAAACAAAATCACATGGCTTGTCTCACATGTTGACATGTACTGTGTAATTTAGAATAAGTGTGTACCCTTCCATAACGTGTGCTTTTGTGGAAGAATAATACTTTCTTCCGTTTTATTATTTGGTCATTAATAGATTAAATAATGGTAGACTACGTATGTCGTCATTTTTTGGTGATATGTATTGCCATTATGTAGATATTAACTTGTAACATTTGTGTTTCTTCCGTACAGAACCACATCGCTTTGTATATTTTATTTTCTTTCCATTGGGTTATGGAACTCACAAAACAACCATTGCAGAACCATCCACATATTCGTTACAAGACTGTTTTACGGTGAATATATAGAGAATAGTATGTTAGTGCCGTGAATGGGAAAAAAATATCTGGCAAGGCTTAGGAAACGGGATGGGCGAGGCTCTGCACGGCACTAACCTACTATTCTATTTATCCAGTCAACACCTACAAAATTTAACCGCAAATAAATAACCCCAGTCACCACACATATTCATACGCAGTGATTAGGTCGTATTGACAGGATATCAAATAAGTTTCACGGCACCATGTTTCACGGCACATACGCACTGTGCTGATGGGATAAATACATATTTTAGGCAGATATTCACCAGTTAGTACTAATGTACAGAATATTCCATCTGACAGTAATAATACGGTACAATAACGCGCTAGTCGGCGATAACTACCGCGATAACTACCGCTGTCATATCTAGATGCGCTCTTGTGAATTGATAACCATCCTGTGATGGATCAGCGGATCAGCGGAATATACGGAGCCCCGCAGAGGACATGGATTTGTATGTATTAATTCGTTCCCACGAAATAAAATAACAATTCGTTCCCTCAATTTAACAATTTGTTTCCTCGAATTAACAATTCGTTTCCACGATATAACAATTCGTACCCTCGAATTATCAATTCGTTCTCACGAAATGACAATTCGTTCCCTCAATTTAACAATTCGTTCCCTCGAATTAACAATTCGTTCCCACGATATAACAATTCGTTCCCACGAATTAACAATTCGTTCCCGTGGGAACGAATTGTTATTTCGTGGGAACAAATTGTTAAATTGAGGGAACGAATTGTTAATTCGTGTGAACGAATTGTTAATGCGTGGGAACGAATTGTGGAATTGAGGGAACGAATTGTTATTTCGTTGGAACGAATTAATAAAAAAAAGAATTCTACGTCCCATACGGGGCTCTCGATACATGCACACACATTTCGGCGGTGGTTGGGTACAGGCACTCTACATTTAAGTACAACGTCTATGACCAGCCTAGACCCGCATCAGCCGGTGCATCCGGGTATATGCTGCTCGTTATTTAAATATCATTTTCGTAACTAGCTACAGCAACACGAAAATAATCCAGTATGATGTGCTTATGCCACCGATACGGTTTTAGTACAGAACCTGATTAACTGTTGTAATAACTAACTTTACAAGAATGTTAATGTACATTTGACATCGCTTCTGGAGGTTTTTTTTCTTCAAACAAATGTTGAACATGTTTGTCAAGTGACGTAGTTTCCATTCCAGCCGCGGACATTTTGACCACAACCAGAATTGTCATTTAAGATTGAATTTACTTTCTTAACAACAAATAAACAGATATTTTAATTTAGTGAAATATGTGGTAAATGGCTAGGCTATATATATAGGAGAAATCAATGGTGGTGGCCCACCTCCAATCCTCATTACGTCAATTATGTCTACCACTTCCCCGTGGCTATATTTGGTCAGGGCCAAATACTACGGAGCCCAGCAGGGGACATGGATTTGTTTTTTATTAATTCGTTCCCACGAAATAACAACTCGTTCCCTCAATTTATCAATTCGTTCCCTCTAACAATTCGTTCTGACTAAATAACAATTCGTTCCCTCACAAAATTTAACAATTCGTTCCCTCACAAAATTTAACAATTCGTTCCCTCGAGTTAATAATTAACAATTCCCACGAATTGTTAATTCGAGGGAACGAATTGTTATTTCGTGGGAACGAATTGTTACATTGAGAGAATGAATTGTTAATTCGTGGGAACGAATTGTTAAATTGAGGGATCGAATTGTTATTTCGTGGGAACGAATTAATAAAGAAAGAATTCTACGTCCCCTGCCGGGCTCCGTAAAATACACAACCGCCTTCGTTAATCTTGCCCAGATTATCAACGTTTCCGAACGTCCAATATGTCTGAGCCTGACATGTAGCACAACTTATAGCCTGTTTCACGAAAGCTGCCCAAATTTTACGGCTATATAGACAATTCAAAAACAATATTATTTTCGATAATATTAAATTAAAGGAAGATTTAAGAATGAGCCTTATTTTTATTTCGTGAAATTCGGTCAAATATTGATTTTATTACGAAAAATTGATTTGTCTATGGGAATTTAACATGGGGGGAAAAGTGGTAAGGAAGTGTGGGAGGAGTCAAAAAAACGATTTTTTTTTGGAAATTGACTCCGAAACCTGACTAGATAGCTTGGATATGATCTAACTAAGAAAACAAAAGTTAAATTTTAAAAATCGGTCCAGTATTTCTGAAATTCTAAAAAATTTCCCCATGTTAAATCCCCATAGACATCTTCACGGAGTGAAGATGTCTGGGGATTTAACATGGGGAAATTGTTTTTGCGCAATAAAATCAATATTTAACAAAATTTCACGAAATAAAAAGAAGGCTCATTCTTAAATTTTCCTTTAATTTAATATTATCGAAAACAATATTGTTTTTGAATTGTCTATATAGCCGTAAAATTTGGGCAGGTTTCGTGAAACAGACAGTAGGCTAAGCCAATCAAGCCGCTTGATTTATATCAAGACTATTTTAGCCGGGAACTTTTCTTTTTAAAAATCCCGGCTATTGGATTGGCGAAAGCCTGGCGGTGGGCGGCGGCGGTGGGCGGCGTCCACAATGTTAAGATGTCGTGTTTTGTTCCATTTCCCTGTTACTGTACCACATAGGACCACCATACTTGCACAACTTACCACTATCCAACATGTGACCTTTTTTTTACCTTGACCTATTTTTTCAGCGTAATCGACTTAGCCATTTTCAATGTTAAGTTTTCGTGTTTCAACTATTTCTCACTTACTATACCTCCTAGAACCACAATTCCTGCACAACTTCATAACCAACGGGTTCCCACCACATACCACGATCCAACATGTGACCTTATTTTAACCTTTATCTATTTTTCCGCGTAATCGACCATTTTCGACGTTACGTTTCCGCGTTTAAATATATTTCTCACTTACTATACCACCTAGAACCACCATACTTGCATATGTTATCCAATTGTCTATGCCTTGAAGAAAACCCGGCATTCGTGGCTTTGCCTCGTCTCGTGTTTAAATAAAGAAATGGGCAAATATTAGCAAGAATAGCATGGGTGGTAATTTACTATAGGAATGAATGGCCTTTTTGTGGAATTTATCGGGGTATAAACTTGGAAAAACCACTTTCGCAATTGGCGATAAAAATAAACAATTGGCGATAAAAATTTACAATTTTCGAAAAAAAAAAATTGTAATTTTTTATCGCCAATTGTTTATTTTTATCCTATTGGTTATTATAGGAATGAATGGCCTTTTTTGTGGAATTTATCGGGGTATAAACTTGGAAAAGTCGCGGGAATACTGGACGAAGGCCGGAAGGCCTCGTCCAGTATTCCCGCGACTTTTCCAAGTTTATATCACCGATAAATTCCAGAAAAAGGCCATTCATTCCTTATAATTCCAGCATTTGAAATTTTGGACAGAGACTTGCTACGGACCAATCAAATGTTAGGGAATTGTGTAAATATTGTTGTGCTGGAATTACAACGTTGACAACATACAGGCGTTGAGATTTCATGATGCAAGATAATGTTACATGACAGCTAATTACGTTTAGTAATCCGGCACACTTTAATTACACGAATTCATATTTTTTCACTAATACTTTCATGTGATAGTTGCGGCTTTCTGTCTATTTACAGATCGTAATTTAGCATTAAGCACGCAGACAAGGGTGTTAACACGTGGACTGCTGTAATAATATCACTGTTAACGTAGACGCATTTTACCATTTTGGTGCACAGGGGCTATTTTCACTAAACTTCGTACACCTAAAATGTTCGTAAGTGCAAAATTATGATAGCCTGTACATTTATCAATAACAAAGTGTTCTTGTAAACAAATTGGATTTACATTTATTGAGCATAGGCTGCATATGCAGCCTATGCTCAATAAATGTAAACCCATGAATTGAATTTCCCAGACGATCCTATATTTGCACTTACGAACATTTTAGTCGTACGAAGTTTAGTGAAACGGGCCCCTGGTGGATAAAGGGCCTCTTAACGTCTACTGATGATAATATGCGCTTAGAGGTATTTTCTTGATTAAATGACAATTTTTATTTCTCTGATTTTCAGCTGGAAATTAATTAAGAAATGTGCAAACCATTTTACCATACCTGCCACATACCTGATGGAGGCGATACACAGACTGAAGCGATATTATACAGTAGAACCTCTCTAAACCGGACACGCAGGCAGTCTGTATATCCTTAATTGTATGGATTTCATTGGTGTATATTTACGATGAAATGCCTGTTCAAGTTCGCAAAGCACAGCCGCATACATTGACACAGTCATATGTCTGATTTACAGTGGAACATCTCTAAACCGGACACCCTGGGGACCCCCCAGGGTGTCCGGTTTAGAGAGATTGCACTGTAGCTATATCACTAGATTCGTTTAGATCGGGGCATATATTTTAAAATAACACGTCTACCTGAAAAACTATTATTTTGAAAGTAAATTCTGGCTCATTTTTAGAACACCCCGTGGGAACGAGATGCTATTACATGGGAACGAGATAGCTAACTCGTGATAACACGATCCTATCTCATGGGAATGTGATGCTATGTCATGGGAACGAGATAAAACAAAATAAAATTGGATGTCCCTGGCAAGCTGCCGTTTGTATACTACATGTATATTAGTTTTAAAATTCCACACATGGGGGCCGTTTCACTAAACTTCGTATGACTAAAATGTTCGTAAGTGAAAATTTAGGATCGTCTGTAAATTTGAATTGAATTGATGGATTTACATTTATTGAACATATATGCAGCCTATGTTCAATAAATGTAAATCCAATAGCTGTTTCAAGAAAACGGTGGAGATGTGAAATTTACAGACTATCATAATTTTGCACTTACGAACATTTTATTCGTACGAAGTTTAGTGAAACGGGCCCCTGATCCATAAGATGGCAGTAAATGTACATGTGTCCCTCACAATTGCCAGCTGCGCGTGAACATAAAACAAATGCAGAATGTGACCCTAAACTCCCGTCTGCACGTTGTATTTCAATTTCTTGTTTACGCGTCAATTATTCTAACGCCTGAAACAAATTGTCTCACAATTTCATTCCGTATATTAAATAAGGAATTTGAACCCGTCTGTGTCCCTTGCATAACAATGATGGCTATTTGAATCCTTATTAGACTATGCAATCAACGTGACACATCAGTCTCGATTTTTACGGTAGGTCATACGAAACCGTGGTTGGTAATTTGCGACTACAGCTTAGGACCCGGATCATCCTCTGATTAACCCTTTCACCCCTAAGTAACTAAATGGGCTGCGATATATTAATTTTGCAACCAATCCAATCGTCACAAAATGATTTTCAGACTATTCCATTTATAAAAAGGGGGTATTTGTTGTTCTCAAAAATATGAAAATTACTTTCAAACAGTGCAGATCCTGATGAGACGGCTCGTTACGAGCCGGCTCATCTGGATCTGCACTGTTTGCATAAACCGATATAGCGGGCTTTCGGGTTCAAAGGGTTAATACCTATTATAATGCACCTTAATGAAATTGTCGAAATCTGATAGGCTGATCGATCAATTACCTGCAAGTAAATCCACGATCTACAAGTAGGTAGCATGTCATGTGATCACATTTACATAATTAGATGTATTCCTACGCGCAGTTTCGCCCTGAAAGTTCCGTGACGTCATACAATAGAGATTGTTCGGACAACCGGAAACGTCAGTATTCGGTTATTCTCCAAAATGCTGGAGCTAATGAAGAAGACGAGAGCCCTCCCAATTGCACTGTGAATATACACCATAACTAGTACAATCATTAAGTGATCCACTTATACAACTGTAAAATGTCAAGCTCGTCAAGCAAGCATCAGCGATGTCGGCCATTTTGTTCTAACTTCGAATGGGAATACCCAGCAATGTAGGTCATTTTACAGTTATTCTAATATTCAAGGTAGTGTTCAACCATAGATAAAATACTCATTGGTGGATGATAAAGAATATATAGATGAAATAAAAGTTTGTAAATGGTAACACAATTCTTCATTAGTTTACGTATTTGTTTTGCACTATTATTTTCGTGTATTATGTTTATAGCAGTTGTTACGGTTGCAGACAAGTTGTAAATCGGCCAATATAGTGAGTAGAGGGTTGTAATGGGTATGCCCATATGGATTGGTATTTGGTTCAGAAATCAGGAAAATGAGTCAGAAATGATGATCGTACATTAGAATAGAGATAACCGTATTGAAATTGAAATTTGTAATGTGTGGATATACTCTGTGTATTTACGGTTGGAATCTTCGATTTTACGTCTCCCCATGAGTTTACCTCTTATGGCGTTTGACACATACCACTCATAATATGGCAAACACATTGCTTCGTAACTGTGATGGGATATAATTAAGGAATAAAATCATGGGCTGTTGCGTTTACTGGGATGACAATATAGTTGGTCTGTTGAAAGTTTGCGATGGACTCCTCGCAAACTTTAAACAAACCAAATGTATTATTCACCCCCAGTAAACGTAACAGCCCATGGTTTTATTACTTATATTTACACGAATTTTCTGATAATTTCAAAAATGTAAATAGCCAAATATGGCGTTAAAATTAACAATAATCTTGTTTTACTTCATTTTATCGCAATTCCTGGAACAGCGACGTTGCGAAATTTAACCAATCAACAACATCTCGCGACGTCACATGCGTCTAATGTATTGTATTGGGATGTAAACGCAATACGTCGAATGGGCGGTTGCATTATGAATTTATAGAAGGTGTAAATATGTATGCATAACATACATGTGAGTATTCTCTTCTAACTATATCCTACACAGTACATGGAGTTGCCATGTCGGCCATCTTAGTATGTACAAACCATCGGCCAGTTTTACCTCTTATGGTGTTTGACACATACCACTCATAATATGGCACATGAATAACATTTGGTGCAACATGATGAGAAGACATCAGAGAACAGCGTGCTATGCACAGTTTTCATCAACTTTATATAAAAAGTCTGATATCTGAAGGGTGTGTTGACCCTTTGTTCAAACGTTTGAGAATTCAGTAAACACTGTGTAATCGTAAGAACAATACACAGTGCTGTATATATATATATATATACATGCATTACATACAACAGTGTCCATTGTATATGTTGTGAGTGATGGTAGAAAAGCTCAGCTATCTAGCTTGTTGTGTAGTCTGCTGAAATAATATTTATAGGACGTTGTCTTCATATATATCTGGGACGTATTGCACCAAATGTTATTATATGTTCTGTCATATTATTTGCTGTATGTTTCAAACGCTCTAAGAGGTGAAACTCTCCTATAGCATGTACCTCGTATTTGGCCCAGCGTAGAGCCTACATCTGGCGCCCGTTTCACTAAACTTCATAAGTGCAAATTTAGGATCGTATGGAAATTTCAATTGACGGATTTACATTTATAGAGCATATGCCTATGCTCAATAAATGTAAATCAAATAATTGTTTACAAGAAAACATTGTTAGTGTGAAATTTACAGACTATCACGATTTGTTTACTTACGAACATTTTAGTCGTATGAACTTTTGTGAAACGGCCTCCTGACGACTGTCTAATCACGAAGAACAACACAAGTAAGAAATGAAAAATAAATACTTGAAGAAAAGTTTTACTGGTTATTTAAACTCGCAATAAAAGTAGTTTGATTTATTGAGCCGTAGCACAGCACAGCACATGCTCAGTCAATCAAGCTGCTTGATTTCAAGCACAGTAATCAAGTAATTTGAAATAAATTTTGGCAAGATTAGCGCAGGCGGCAGTGTAGCTAACCAGGAACAGCACTGATAATTATCCATATTATTTACTGGGCCATTGCTTGTATTGCATTTCACGGCTCCCTGCGTAGGGATATAATTTGTTGTCAGACCGAGGCAGCCAGTGTCGAAATAAGAGAAAGGAACACGCGCTGTCGCAGTATTTCTTGTTGCGCTCACAATGTGTGTGTTCATTAACGTCTCATCAGTATACATATCACAGGATATTACTGACATAAAACAGTACATTTTCGTTCTGAAAAAGAAATATAAGAGACTATGTACACTATCACATGGATGTGACACAATATATGTAACCCAATCATATACCGGTCACTAATATTTGTAACATGTAACTCGCTGCAAAAGAGCAATAAACAGTGGAGTTGCCATTGTCACTGCGCTTATCCTTGGTAAAACGATCAGTGATAACGGCAACGTTTCTGAAAATGCAATGAGTCCCTTACATCCAGATTCAGATAATCAAAGCTAGATTTTGTGAACGCCAATGCCATGAAACTAAATTCATCAAACTCTGTTGGTGACCATTTTGAAGTTAGAAAATGGTTAGGATTGCCAGAATTACGGGATTCACTAAACTGTGAGACTTATGTTACATATTCTGACTCAGAAACGAATGAGAGAGAAATTATATGTCAGTCAAGTCATTCAACTGTTATTATATTATATTTAAGGGTAGCAATTGGTTCACAGACCTTCCAAACCTGGGCATATGAGCCCAGAAAATGTGTCAAGCCAATGGTCGTTGGCCCATTTTAGTATTGGCTGCAATGCAGTCAGGCTCGGCTCGGAAACGGTAGAATTCCTCGGCAAGCCTCAGAATTCCTACGCGTTTCCTAGCCTTGCCTGATTTACTTGACATCAAAATACACTAGCATGGTATTCTCTATATAGCATGCTACGGTTCTAAACATGCACGTCCATGCTGGATTGACGTCCGTTGTAACCGGCGTCGTTGTATGATAATGGGAGACGAGGGTTTCCGCATCTACCAATTACCTAGCGGGAAGTGACACCGTTAATTGGCGCGTTATTTATCGGCGCCCATCTATAATTGTGGATCCTCCGCCGTTAATCGCTGGCTCTGGCCAAACAAGGTAGTTGTCAATTACGAAAGATGATATTTTATTGTTAACTCGTCTGCCCGACTTCTCTGGCAATGCAGCCGAGTTGTAATCAGAGAGACACTGTTGCCGATTTGGAAGAGTGTGATATATCCTGATAACTACTTATATTCCCCTCTCCTCGGGGACAAGGCCTCACTTGTGTCTACCGCCCAGTCAGCAGGGAGGGGGCCTGGGCCTTTGTGGATCTGACATCGGGTCGTTTACTCTCGTGCATACTGAGTAATGTCATGCTGTATACGCCTTGGGATCTGCGGAGGAATGAGCTGCCTGGGGGTTGCCAGTGCCGGCCTTGTGGGTAGCTGCGCTGGGCATGGTTTGCCTGCTCCGTCGTCGCTGGCGGTGGTAGTTGCAATGAGGAGCCTCTGGTTGTAACTAGCTGCAGTTTCCTGGTCTGCTGTGGGTGTGCCGGTGCTTCGGCTCAGGCTCGGCCTGCGGTGTTGCTCCTTCTCTGTGGGCGTTGGGTTTGCCCATATCACCTGGACACGTCTCTGCGTGGTCTGCCATGCATTGTCCCCCTCTAATAACATCAGCAGATAACATAACAATATAGCGGCAGGGTCTCCATATATCATATGCACTCACACTCGACCCTTGTCACGGTCTGACCTACCGGCATTGTGCAATAGGAGAATGAACTAACTAGGTTAAACTCACCGCCTCATCGCCTCCTTCATTTAATGTACATATGTCGACTGTAACGCGTATATTAGTAAATTCGGAAACAAACGGGCCATTGGCCTGGTATTTTCTGGGCTCAAATTCCCGGGTATGGAAGGACTTCGAGCCAATTCCCACCCTAAAATATAAGCGGAAAAAGCCTGATAACTTGCACAACTTTCTGATAGTATAGCCCCTATTATGGACAATTAAAACGTTTTGCAAGTGGACATACACGGATTCGAGCAAAACAACAGTCTGTAATCTAGGGAAAATCCAAAATCCCATCGAACGACTTCCACGTACATGTAATGTAGTACATAGTTTACATTTATCACAGTTTACCACCAGTTGGAGTCTGAATTTAAATGCCGTCAAACACAGGAAAGTGCATTTCAAAGAGCTCGAAAATAGGACAACCCCCTAATTGCGAACGATAACTCTTGCAATTACTCCCGTACCGTCCGTAGCTAGCTACGGGCGGTACGGGAGTAGATTGCAAGAGTTACATTAATTACTCCCGTACCGTCCGTAACTAGCTACGAGCGGTAGGGGAGTAGATTGCAAGAGTTACCTTCGCAAATCGACAACCCCCGTTCCACAAATGCTGGATCCGGCCCTGCTGTCTTCTCATTTTATTGCATAGGGTAGCCTATGTATTGGAATCGAGTCGGACAGTTAGCCACGCCCCAGACCCCCTTCGATGGGCTAGTCCGTAGTGATATCTTGGAATAACCATAACAACAAAATGCATTGTGTTACTCAACGTTTAACTAGCATACGCAACCGCTAATTGAAAATAATATTATGAAAAACTACTTGCACTGAACAATATCAACAACGGATGTTCTACTTACAAAAATACATCGGATTATTTTGTTACGCATTCAAGTTGTTATTTGCCCCCATTTGCATCACAAATCGTGCGGTCATCGCTAAATATAGTAACAGGCTATAGTTTTCGGCAGAGTTAACAACTTCCCTCCGAATACTCTCCACCTTATAAACACGTGTAAACACGCGACGCGTTCAACACACAAACGATATCAAGGGGTTACAGCTACCTGTTGACCCAGATTGTTTTAATGATCGCGATTGTGTCGCAACAAAACTCGCACGTGTGGAACTGATGTTAATCCTCATTCTATCGATGGATTTACAGCGGATTTTAGTGACATTCCGGAATTCTGCCTGATTGACATTTGTCTATGTTGGCCAATACACGCCAACATGAGTGTCAATTCTACGTTCAGGGAAGGGGGTCAATAAGTCAGTAAGTGATAAATTACAGTCAGGGAACAAATTAATGACAGTATAACACATCCAGCGTAGATTAATACCCATATTAATGCAAGTACTGAAAATACGACAGCAACAAAAATTCTAACAAGTTTGGGCTTCCATACATTGAAAATTTTCAGCGGTTTCCCCAATGACGTCAGTTGTATGTTTTAATATACTCGATCCGGGGCCAACTATTTCATTCACAAAACAGAAGTAAACATGGCGATGTCAAAGTAATGCAGAATCGTTAACAAAAATCCTTCTACAACATTGTTTTGTACCGACAAAGCATTTTCAGGCGCGACACCGCTTCCGTGGCGGAATTCGTGTAGTACCCTAAGTTCAGTACTTTCAGAACTTTGATTTTCATTAATATTCTGTGCATACTTTATCAAATATGATCGTAAGTCCTGCTATAATTGACAATTACTGTTCCTGTTTGGGGAAATATTTCATGTACATGCACTCTATAACTCGTTTCATAGTGCATTGGATATTCACCTTGGCATTGACATTGGATTTTTCCTCAAAGTGTACTTAGCTGTGATAATATAATAAATTCAGTATAATAAAAAAGAATTATCCTTAAATTGAAAAGTTCTCCTCAAAGTGTACTTAGCAAGATAAGTATACTTTGCAATTTTGGTGAAATCGGCTACAGATCTACACGCAAAGCCGTACGGATCGATCATAGGTAGCACTATTTAATATGTGTTAAAATATGAAGCCTACTCCTGTGTTCGCGGATGACAATTGAAGGAAGGAATCCGTTCAGTGGAGGAAGAGAGCCAGTCCTTATCCATAAGGACTTAGCTCCCTCCTTCCATTGACGCCTTCAACGGTGGCCATAGACACGCGCCGCGTCGCCGGCTAATTCTTCTGCTCAATATCTGACACTAACCGGCTCATTGCGTCATAATCTTCCAATCCCTTTGCCTGGAATTGGCGGCATCTCCCCGGAGCTTTGACTACCACGGTGGGTCAATTATATCACGGGTACCTGCTGTTTAAGCACGTGTCAACCTAAACATCTATAAATCCCAAAATATATACGTCAATATTGAGACAATTTTGATAAGACACGGACATTATAGGAAAATTAAAATCCCAAAGTCGCCCGACGACGCCTTTCTACGGAAGCCCATTAGGGCCACTTCACTTTTTTTAATTTCCATTTATTCAAGATGTTTTTTTGAATTTCAAGTTCTTTTTCTTGAATTTTCAAGATCTTTTCTTGAATTTCAAGAAAAGATCTTGAAAATTCAAGAAAAAGAACTTGAAAATTCAAGAAAACATCTTGAAAATTCATGAAAAGTTGAAAATTCAAGAAAAGATCTCGAAAATTCAAGAAAAGATAAAAGAAAAGTGAAGTGGCCCTAATGGGCTTCCGTACGAAACCGCTACCGCTGTGAGTTTACATTTACCAAAATATAGGTCGAAGTTTGCCTAAATGACAGGTGCGCGTACGTACATTGCCCATATTATGTCATTTTTGACGGCAAATTTGTGATTCCTGTAACCATGGTAATATTGCGGACTATATTGATTTAGGGTGATCAAGTATTTCTAAGAAGAAATATTGCTCGTTTTTTTACATAATATGTATTTCGTAGGCAATAAAGTTGTTTTGTTGATGGCTTGAATGAATTTTATGCTACCGCTAGTTATTTAAATAAATAGTATGTCAAATGGAGTGTCGAAAATATCTTTTGTCTGTAGATAAATGTTGTATTGACTTTTCTTATATTACCGAACAGGGACCAAGACAGAGCGACAAATCAGACGTACGGTACAGTGGTGTCAGCGTGTAAGTGCACACACGAACGAACACGACAGGTTGGTTCCAACCAGTCGTGTTTGTTCGTGTGTGCACTTACACGCTGACCCCACTGTACTTGGAGGGACCTGGGGCTCGTTTCACTAAACTTCGTAAGACTAAAATGTTCGTAAGTGCAAATTTAGGATCGTCGGTAAATTTCAATTTATGTATTTACATTTATTGAGCATATGCTGCATATGCAGCCTATGCTCAATAAATGTAAATTCAATAATTGTTTACAAGAAAACATTGTTAATGTGCAATTTACAGACTATCATAATGTTGTACTTGTGAACATTTTAGTCGTACGAAGCTTAGTGAAACGGCCCCCAGGCCGCCATCTCACTAAACTTCGTGCTACTAAAATGTTCGTAAGTGCAAACTGATGATAGTCTGTAAATTGCTCATTAACAATGTTTTCTTGTAAACACTTATTGGATTTACATTTATTGAGCATAGGCTGCATATGCCGAATGCCGAGGTAAATATGACTTTTCGTACAAGTTTGCATCCACTGTTGTTGTTTTGCTGTCACGTGCGAAGTACATTTGTAAGCTTGTTGCTGATTGGATGATACTATTTCCGTAGTTTTGTTCAATTGGCTCGTCGTTCAACCGTGTCATGTTTCCGTTGCATGATCGGTGACTCGTACATCCAGGTCAATATCACATTTAGCATATCACTCTCGGACTCGTCTCGAAAGCGAGACGAGTCCGAGACTGATATTCAGGTGAATATCATATTACCTGAATATCATATTATATGTCCGCAATAATGTGACCCTCTATTGGGCAATCTCATTGGCTGGACTTCTCAGTCATATAATAATACAAAACAAATGAAAGGGGAAATGGATTTCTTTTATTAATTCGTTTCCACGAAATAACAATTCGTTCCCTCAATTTAATAATTCGTTCCCTCGAATTAACAATTCGTTACCACGATATAACAATTCGTTCCCTCGAATTAACAATTCGTTCCCACGAAATGACAATTCGTTCCCTCAATTTAATAATTCGTTCCCTCGAATTAACAATTCGTTCCCACGATGGGAATGAATTGTTATTTCGTGGGAACGAATTGTTAATTTGAGGGAAGGAATTGTTAATTCGTGGGAAGGAATTGTTAATTCGTGGGAAGGAATTGTTAAATTGAGGGAACGAATCGTTAATTCGTGGGAACGAATTGTTAATTCGTGGGAACTAATTGTTAAGTTGAGGGAACGAATTGTTATTTCGTGGGAACGAATTAATAAAAAAAAGAATTCTGCGTCCCCTACGGGGCTCCGTAGCAATGTTCTCTTCCCTCCTTTTAGATAACGGTCACCGCTGGATTGTGCAATACACGGTCACACATCGGAGACGCAATTACTATTCCCATCTTGGTCATTTCGTACAGCCAGAAAAAAAAACTCCGGAAATTGTGTATTTTATAGGAGTGATAACAATGGCAAGAGACAAAAAACTATTTGAATTAAATATAATCTGTGTCAGCGTGGATGCGGGAATATCACCCTGAAAAAGGTTAAGTATACTAAACCGCAAATGAAACGTGACGTGTAGCTCAACCCTTTCACACATAAGTAACTGGCATAGATTAGTAAAACATAAACACCTCTTAAGACGTAACATTAAATAACATGGAATGTTGCGTTTACTGAGGTGAACAACACATTTGGTCTGTTTAAAGTGCATGGACTCCCCGCACTTTTAACAGACCCAATGTTTTGTCCACCCCAGTAAACGCTACAGCCCATGGTTTTATTACTTATATTTACACTGCATTTTCTGATAGTTTCAAAAATGTAAATATGGCGTTAAAATTAATATTATTTGTTACGTCATTTTGTCGCAATTCCAGGAACAGCAACGTTGCGCACTTTAACCAATAAACAACATCGAGCGACGTCACGTGTGTCTAATGTATTGTACTGGGATATAAACGCAATACGTTGAATGTTTTATTCCTTAAATGACTTTCGAGGCTAAGTTTATTTTGATTTCATGTTTACCCGACTCGACGTGCAAACTGTAGGAATTAGTCTGTGAGCCACGAGTAATTACCACGTGTTTCCTACAAGCAATATTGTCCGACAAACTTGAAACATTAGTCTGATGTCGCTAAACTAGCCCACTGTAGTAGATAAACAGCCCAAAATACTCACGAACTTGAGAAATGCGCTGCAAAACAGAGATACAAATACCCGTAATTAATTATGCATTCGCCGTTTCGTTTGTGTAAATCACAAATAGCGACATGGTGGGGGCGGGTACTCTATATTGGATCCATGACGTTGTTGGCGCTATTTTATGTACGTCGAATATAGCGCAGGCCCGTACACAGGAAATTATTTAGGGAGGTGCGTTATCGACGGCGCGAAAGGCCAAACATTTGTGTTTGCACATCCACGGACAGACCTCGGCAGATTAACCCTTTCACTCCTAAGTAACTGGAATGGAGTTTCATATGTTAATTTTGTAGCCTATCCAATCCAATCATCACAAAATGATTTTCAGACCAGTTCATTTATGAACATGGGGTGTTTTTGTTCTCAAAATTATGAAAATTACTTGCAAAAAGTTCAGATCCTCATGAGACGGCTCGTCAAGAGCCGGCTCATCTGGATCGACTGTTCTTTATACCATTTAGACATTTTCTGGCAAAACAAACATTAATTCGCCATTACCCCACGTATTGATTGGCATTAGTATACATTTTATATCAGACGTAAATTTCCACACTGGGGAACATGGGGGGGGGGGGTGGGGGGGTTGTCTAGTTGCGAAGGTAAATCCTGCAATCTACTACCGTACCGTCCGTAGCTAGCTACGGGAGTAATTGCAATAGTTACCGTTCACAACTTGGGGGTTGTCTTATTTTCGAGCTCTTCGAACTGCACTTTCCTGTGTTTTACGGCATTTAAATTCAGACTCCAACTAGTGGTAAACTGTGATCTATGTTAACTCCGTGGCTGAACGGGGTGGGGGTGCAACCCAGAACCGCCACCCCACCACCTCCAGATCCGTCCCACACAAATCGCCAACCCCAAACGAATGATTGATTCTCTAGCACTGCTGTTGCATATTCCTAATAAAAGCCGACGAACAAAACGACGATTAAGTAAAAAGTGAGATTGTGGCATGTGATATTGTACAATTGTTGCAAATGTTGTAAGGTCCATTTCGTCAGCCGAGGCACAGTTTAAACATAGTGTATTGCCAAATAATTACAATGGGCTTGGGCCACAAGTTCTACCAACATTAGCCGAGGCACAGCATAGACAACCAACACGTTATTTAGCTAATATTTAAGGATAGGAATTGGGTCGAGGACCTTCCAAACCCGGGCATTTGAGCCCAAAAAGTGTCAGGCCAATGACCGTTGGCCCGTGTATGTCCGAATGTACTAATATCTGTGATACATGACTGTATAATATGTGCATTAAATTAAGGATGCGATGATGCGGTTAATTTAACCTAGCAGGTTCATTCACCTATCGCACGATGCAGATATATATACACACATATCACATGACGTGATGACGTCACCGCTGTATATTTGTTGCAGTTTGGTGGGAAATGTGTTTCTTCGTTAACAGACTCATGATTAAAACCCGCATGTTGATGATTCCACTGTCTTAGTACACACATGTACATCTGCCTGTGACTGGAGAAATGGGCTTATCGGTTTTGCGATCAATGTAAATCCAGATCAGCCTGTGCATCCGCACAGGCTGATCAGGATCTGCACTGTTCGCAATTCCATTAATGAAACACCCGCCATGCATCTATCAAGCAATATCATGAGGTCGTTAGCAGGCTACACGAGTACGCTAGTTCATCTGAATCAACACTGGTCATGCGTTACACAAGCCCCATTTCTCCAGTCACGGCGACATATAACTTGTAAATCGGACAGCGACATTATAGGCCTCGATGTCCGAGTTGACCTCCAGCGGTCAGTGGTCTTCCGGTATTTAGCATTTTAGACCACCACGTGTAGACGAAAAAACTGTAGGAATTCCTTAGCACGCAAACCACAGGCCATGCCTAATAAACTTAATATCAAACGACACTGCAGGGGCGGATCCAGCATTTGGGGAACGGGGGGTTGTCTAGTTGCGAAGGTAGCTCTTGCAATCTACTCCCGTACCGTCCGTAGCTAGCTACGGACGGTACGGGCGTAATTGCAAGAGTTACCGTCGCAACTAGGAGGTTGTCCTATTTTGTAGCTCTTCGAAATGCACTTTCCTATGTTTTACGGCATTTAAATTCAGACTCCAACTGATGGTCAACTGTGATCTATGTAAACTCCGTGGCTGAACGGGGGGTGGGGTGCAACCCCGGATCCCCCCCCCCACCTCTAGATCCCCGCCCCTACACTAGTACATCATTCACGAAGTGTTTGATAACACAACTTTACGGTGGCATTCATAATTGAAAGGTGTGAACATAACGAAATATCAGGAATGAAAATCAGCGGTAAGACAAGAGTGTGTGACCAATAAACACGAACTCTTCGCTGTATCACTTCGTAAATAGAAGACCGTCTCAGGTGAACGTCTCAGGTGAACGGATCAGTGGAAAAAAAGGGGCTAAGTCCATAATGTGAAAGGGTCAGTAGGAAAAAAGGGGCTAAGTCCATAATGGACTTAGCCCCTTTTTTACTACTGACCCTTTCGTTTCTTTAGTGTGACCAAGGTAAAGCATGTAAAATAAAACAAAACCTTTGGCGACTAACTACTGCAGGCAATGCAATAAAAGTCACTATTCATGGCGCTAGCTCTGACCCCGTGTATACTTCCATTCCACCAAATTTTTACTTAAGATCCTGTTAAAAAGTAGTATGCAGGCACGATAAAACTTCGTCACACTTGTCGCGTGCTTGTATAATTCCACAATTTTGAAATCCAAGATGGCCGCCACCACGTGTATAGTTTTCTATATCATAGCTCTGTAATCAAGCCAACTAGAAACATAATTCAAAAACATAAACGATAGTATTTAAGGAATAAAACTTTGGGTTGTTGCGTTTACTGGGGTGAATAATACATTTGGTCTGTTTGAAGTGCGTGGAGTCCGAAGGAAATATATTTACACTGCATTTTCTGATACATGTAGTTTAAAAAATGTAAATAACCAAATATGGCTTTAAAATTAAAAGATAATCTTGTTTTACTTCATTTTGTCGCATTTCATGGAACAGAGACGTTGCGAACTTTAACCAATCAACAACATCGCGCGACGTCACGTGTGTCTAATGTATTGTATTGGGATGTAAACGCAATACGTCGAATGGGCGTTTGCATTATTAACATTTTAATATACTTGGATATTGTTCTCGGAATCAAGCAGCTTCATCTGCTGAGCCTGAGCTGTAGCACAGCTCTGGATCAGACAATGAAACTGCTTGATTCGTTGTTTGAAAATGCCAATATATGTTCAGAAGCATTGATAATGTTGGCAAGATTAAAGGTACATGCCCACTCAGTGGGCGCAAAATTAACAATTGAGTTAAGTGCACATGTTAGAGATCAACTGATTAGTTTGGTCGTATACATTTATGTCTTAGAGTGTCTTAGAACTGGTCATTCAATGTGTGTAAACTTTATGCGACAATTACTAACTCGGAATTATGCATGAATGTCGGTAACAGCACGAAAGTTGCTTGAAGCATAGCACACTGTGTCGTAAAATAACAGAGAGCATGCGTAATCAGAAACTGATACAGTTGAACAGTGTAATAACGAACAGCCATCTCGGAACATTATCTATGCTCGTATATGTTCAGCGAACACTGCCGTAATTTTAAACGCTGAAATTACGGTTTCATTTCCCCCGTAAATTGGTATTAGTTTTAGCCTATGCCGGTGCTGGTAGGCGTTTTATCATGGACTGGGATAACTATGACAGTGTCATCGATACAAATGAAACATGCGAATGAACGGTACTTGAAATGTACATTGGAACCTCTCTAAACCGGACACCACGAAAGCACATGTGATCTTATTTTTGATGAGTGTATTGGCCATTTATCTCAGGTGATACTGTCTGTTCGTGATCGCATAGCACACAACTATGGCTCCGAATGATCAAATGCCTGATTTTCAGTGGAACCTTTCTAAACCGGACACGAAGAAAACACTTGTAATCTTATTTTTGATGAGTTTATTGGCCATTTATCTCAGGTGATAATGTCTGTTCGTGATCGCATTGCACACATATATGGCTAAGAATAATCAAATGCCTGATTTACAGTGAAACCTCTCTAAGCCGGACACCCTGGGACCCCCAGGGTGTCCGATTTAGAGAGGTTTCACTGTATTTTTTTGGGTAGCCGATTATGCGATTGGCATGTATCTATAAACACTGCCATGTACTGTTGTAACTGTACTATATAGGTGGGTCTGCATCCAGGTGGCTCGTCCATTGCCTGTCACCATAACCCGGAAGTTCTAGCTTTGTAAGTCACCCTGCGTTACAGCCAGACAATTCGCATTACATTCGCGTTACTGTCACCATAGAATAGTTTCTGTAGAGTACCGTCCGTCCACTAGCATGCTATACAGTAATTAAAGGTACATGTCCGCTCAGTAGGCATAACATGTTTTTTATAGGAATTAAATAAGTGTGTGATTGTGTCACTATTCCACAAGTTCTTAAAATTACAACTGCCCGCTATACAAATATACTCATTTAGTAACATTTATTTTACTGATAGTGACTCGCGGTGGTATCAGGCTATTTTCATATGCAAATGAGGCATTATATTTTTTTAATTATTTATTTTAATTACATGCGTCACCTGAAAAATATGTATTTTCGACAGATTATAAAGTATGATCATTGCACATCAAAAACTAAATACAGAGTATAAATAGTGATGTCAGTTAACATTTTACGGAAACACGGTTATCGCCCCTGATATCAGTGTGTAAAGTTACGTCTGATATAAAATGTATATCAATATGTGGGGTAATGGTGAATTAATGTTTATTTTGCCAGAAAATGTCTCAGACGATGTCTCTGATATAAAGAATAGTTTGTGTGCCTACTGAGTGGGCATGTACCTTTAACCCTTTGAACCCGAAATCCCGCTATAGCGGTTTATGCAAAAAGTGCAGATCCAGATGAGCCGGCTCGTAACTGCACTTTTTGAAAGTAATTTTAATATTTCTTTGAACAAAAACACCCCCTTTTCATAAATGGACGAATCTGAAAATCATTTTGTGACCATTGGATTGGTCGGAACATTAGCATATCACAGTCCATTCCAGTTCCTTAGGGTTGAAAGGGTTAAGTGTAGATATAAACGTGTTTCTAATAATATACGGTATGTAGATGCCAAATCACCAAAAGCCCATTGTATATACACAAAGTCCGGGTTCGGCCAAATACAGGCGGGACTAAACAATACATGTTGATATAGTTAAGGACATGAATATTGAAACGGGGATAAAAAGCAGGTGCGCGTAAATGTAATAGCGAACTTGGTGACTTTAAAAGGATACCAAATGGGAATCGGGTTTCTGTTGGCACAGACGCTGAAGTGGTGTGATGCTGCAAATTGTGTTGTATGATTGGCCCGCATTTATATGTATGGAAGCGTCCTGGTGCCAATGCTAATATATTTTATCCTAATTATGACTTACTGTCTCCTAATTAGGAGTTACTCCTAATTATGACTTTCTATCTCCTAATTAGTAGTTAGTATTAGGAGATAGTATGTCCTAATTATGAGATATTATCTCCTAATTAAAACTTAGTATATCCTAATTAGAAGTTTGTATTTCAAGGCGCATGATCACGTGGTTACAACAACGACAACGTCGCCCACTCCAAAGTAAGTATTATTTGATATTTTTCTTAATATGCAACGGATTTTTATGAAATATGGCGCAGCAAACGCGTCTTCGTGAGCTGTATTTGGTCGTCCAGGGAATTTGGCAAAGAATTATGTCGTTTTTGCGAAGAATCGATTTCCGTGTCGGAGACACGGAAATCGATTCTTTGCGGAAATCGATTCTTCGCAAAAACGACAGAAGTTTGGGCGAACATACAGAGACCACCAAATGCAGCTTAACAAGACGCATTTGCTGCGCCATATTTCATCAAAATCCGTTACGTAATAAGGACACTATAAAAGAATACGTACTTTGAATCAGATGGATTCCGGAAATTTCAGTACGTGTTGTTGTTGTTAGTACCACGTGATCATACACCTTGTATTTCGTCATCAGGAGATAAATATATAATAGCATTGGCACCAGGCCGTTTCCATATATCGATGGTCTAGTAACATAAGGTCGTAACTGCTATGCTTTAGCATAGCAGTTACGACCTTATGTTACTAGACCATCGATATGGGATTTGCACTTGCCAGTTAATTAAACTTGTCATTGCAGTGTTTACATCAATACATAGACGCATGATGAGCAATAATTTAAATAACCCTTATAATTCTGAAACTGATTTGTGACTGCCGTTTTCTTTTATTTGTAACATATCAAAATCCGTGTTTTGACAACGCATGAGAATCGTCTCCAATGGAGACGATTCTCATGAGCTGCCAATACTTGTGTTGTGATGAATTATGACAAACATGATTAATGTGTCACCTGAAAAAAATAATATTTTCGATAGACAATATAGTATGATCATTGAACATCAAACATTAAATACAGAGAATAAATAGTAGTGTCCGTTAACATTTTAAGGGATGTAAAAATTTACGTCTGATGTGAAATGTATAATAATGCCAATCCATACGCGGGGTAATGATGACTGTATGTTTGCTTTGCCAGAAAATGTCTCCGATGATGTCTCTGATATACAGAACATGCTGTGTATACTGAGTGGGCTGGTACATTTAATGTGAATTTGTTTGTGTCATAATTTTGCCTCTACTAACATTTAGTCGTACGAAGTTTAGTGAATCGGCCCCCAGATGCGTACTGTACATGTTTTCAGAAATTCTCAAGGTAAAAGACGAGACACGCGATAATGAAACCGCTGGAAAATGTGCACTTTTCGACATCTGTAGCCTATTTCACCAACATTGCAAAGTATACTTTAGCAGCAAAGTATACTTTGAGGGAGAAATTTTAAATTTTATGAGAAATTTATTAATTTTTATTATACTGAATTTATTACATTATCACAGCCAATTTGGCTGTGATAATGTAATAAATTCAGTATAATAATTCTGCATACTTTTAATCATGAAATATATGCATTTGTTAGTTCTATATGAAATAATGCATCTCAGGAAAAATAAATGATTACTCCCTCAAAGTATACTTTGCTAGTAAAGTATACTTTGCAATGTTGATGAAATAGGCTACTGGTGAAACGAGCGTATCATCGAAAGCAGTATTCATTTCTTACACCCTGTACAACTAAAAGACGATATATGCTATTGATATCCGTCTTGGGATTTGGTAAATTTTCGATATCTACAGTAATTATAGTGTCATCGATATCATTACATTGTGTATATCTTTGCTTAAAGCCAGATGGTGTTACCAAATAAAATATCCAAAATAAAAAAAATAATATTTTATATTTAGCCTCATATATGCATTTCGTTACATTGGCTGTCAATAAACAGTACGAGTATATTTTGAAGTAAACAAACACGAAACGTGATAAAATGTCCGAGTAAACGTGATAGGAAAATTCGGTGAGCCTCCTCTATTGGTATATGTACACGCACGTCTCTTATTCAACCAGTATGGAAGCGTCCTGGGGGCCGTTTCACTAAACTTCGTACGACTACAATGTTCGTAAGTGCAAAATTATGAGATAGTAAGTCCTAATTAGGAGATACTAAGTCTTAATTAGGAGATACCTAATTAGTATATAAAAATACTTTAGCATTGGCGCCAGGACGTTTCCATAAACCAGTGACTGAAAACGTAAGTGAGTGGAAATCGTGATAACTTTACAATGTATATTACCAACGGAGCAAAAATTGGTATAATTAGATAATGACGGCGTTATCTCGCATGAAAGATCAAACGATGCCGCACAAAGATCAAAGTGTGCCGACAATTGACGACGTCAGTATAACAAGGGTTGTCACGCGGAGACGGTTACGCACGTTCATGTACGGTGTGAAAACGCGTAAATATAGTCCATATTGGACTGAAGCAGCTGGCATACACAGGGCTCCAGATAAGCTGCGTAGTTGCTTAAATACCCAATTAAAATTGCCAAAAACCCAATTGAAATCAGAAGTAGCGAGTATTAAAAAGCAATACAAATTCTATGGTACCTTTATCATGCTACAGAAAACCATATACAGACCACAAATATCCAATGAGACAATTCTAATGAAATGCCAAGACATGTTTTCATTTCGAAGCCAACTATTCAACAATTGCTGTCTGTTGATGTTTAAATAGTTGTGTGATTTTATTTTACCCAATTAAGATTTTGAAATACCCAATTGCTTCAGAAATGATGGAGTGACAATACTCAATTACTAATTCCTTATCTGGAGCCCTGCATACATTTGAGTCCAATGATTGTACTGATTGCACGTGCTCACCAATCGCATTACACGTTTAACATATATCGATGGTCTATTAACATAAGGTCGCAACTGCTATGCTAAAAGCATAGCAGTTACGACCTTATGTTACTAGACCATCGATATATCGACATCTGGACGTATATGTCCGGGTATGTGATGTCTTAGAATTGCATATAACCACCCGTATCGTTTACCCGAGTTTCTCGACCAATGAAAGAACGGCATTTCGTCTCAATTAATCGCATATTGCGACGCTTTCGCCAATATGTATTAAATAAATCACTAAATGTTCAGCGCTATATTTAGACTGTATGCCTTGTTGTCATCAGTTCACCAGACGCAAATCGTATTACAGCCCACACACGCGCTCACTTCGTGTCACACCGCCAATCACATACTAGTATAGCGATTCTAAATCACTCTTAGGGGCGGAGCTTCGCCGCTGGGCTGGGTAAACGATACGTACGTTATAGTTCACATATTGAATTTTTAATAAATACATTTATTAAAAATTCAATATATGAACTATAACTATTACTTCAATGCTAACTAACTAACGAGCACAAGGTGGAGATCACTTTGGTAAATCGGTCTACACATTCTAAAGCATGCTGCCTTGTAAAATGCTAGACTGGGATAGCGGTTTTGTTTACGAATTGTTTAGGCACACCCTATGCAATTCGTGTTTCTAGTATCCAAGGCGCATGATCACGTGGCAAAAACAACACCAATAACTGAAACTTCCAGCAGCGCATCCGATTCATGGTACGTATTATGTTATATTGTCCTTATTATGTAACGGATTTTAACGGAATATGGCGCATCAAATGCGTCTTGTTAAGCTGCATTTGGTGGTCTCGGTACAATGGCCCAAACTGTCGTTTTTGCGCGGAATAAATGTCCGTGTTTACTGTCAATACTGTAAAAAAATGATCCTTACAATTTCATCAGATTTATTACCCTTTTTTTGACTGCTAATACTTTATTAATAAGCACATTCACAGTGATGCATATTTTGGGTGATGAACTACATAACTGCTAAATAAGCCATACTATTCACATTCTGCCGTGTGAATCACAACAAAATGAAATGGAATGGCCCTTGTTGACTGTTGACATGGATTGACACTTCTGTGGAGGTCACGTGACCACCTGTATTGGGCCAGTTTGTGCTGGATCTTCGTTACCATGGTGTCATACCTACATATGTTGGTAGCTCAACCCTCCTCCTAAGTATTTGCATAGGTGATTATATCTCAGACGTCATAATATCTCAATTATTCTAATTATTTGTTCCGCAGTGCTCACAAAGTTTCGTGACCGCCATTATTTGACTGTCAACTCACGCAGCCTTTCTGTTTGGCGGTCACTCATTAAATGCATGTAATATCTTCATAAGTTTACACCTACCTGATGTATTTGGACATGTAGAATCATCTGGACATCTGACCGTCACGATATCTTAGCTATCTACGCTGTATTTTTAGTCTAAAGCCTAAAAACGTAACTTTCAAATCCAAGATGGCGGAAACTTGACAGTCAACGCTCTGATTTCAACGAATGAAATGGCTGACTGTCATATTTCCTGGCTACTGATTGGCTGACTGACAGAGTCAGTGTCTATATAAGGAATGACGCAACACATATTCTCAGGGTGGCCGGATTAGCTCAGTAGGTAGAGCATCGAACTGCACGAAATAATAATTCGTTCCCTAATTTTAGCAATTCGTTCCCACGAAATAATAATTCGTTCCCTCAATTAAGAATTCGTTCCCACGAAATAACAGATTAGCTAATTAGGTAGAGCGTCGGACTGCGGATAGGGAGACCCCGGTTTCGATTCCCACCTCGACCTGCTCCGTATGGCCGATTCAGCGTGTCCTTGGGCAAGACAACTGCGTGCTAGTCTAGTCCTATCGGATGGGGACTTAAATACATGTAGTCGGTCCCGACATGCATGGTCATCGAGCCAGTGCCATCGTTAAATCAAAGCATTTACGTTTGGTAACCCAATTCATGTTGTGGATATGCCATTTTGATTGGGGGAAAATCATAAATATTTTCTTTAAATATGCTTAGACGCATATGTCGCGACCACCATTTGAACCGTCTCATCGAGACGGTTCAAATGAGTGGTCGCAACATATACTTTCATTGAGAAATAACAAATAAAAAAATAAAAATAAAATATTAGTCATCGAGCCAGTGCCATCGTTAAATCAAAGCATTTACAGATTCTCACTTCGGTGACTTCGGTCACAGAGAGCTTTCACTGTCACTCAAACTTCGTTCAGCCATTAGTTGTTGTTGTTGTTGTCGATGTTTTCAGCCGCTAACATTTGGGCTACTACTAGTATTACAGTGTAATGCCATCCTGACAAACAATCGTGATAGAAATAATAAAGAAACTGAAACATGTATCTTGCTTAGTCTACTCTAAACTGCCAACCAGGGTTTAGCTGCCAGCCTAACACTACTGACACGAAAATCTATTTTTCCCAAAAACGACATAAGTATGTGCCGAAGTCCCGAGACCACCAAATGCAGGTCATGAAGACGCGTTTTCTACGCCATATTTCATCAAAATGGGCGCCGTCAACACTTTCAGCCATTGTTGTTGTTGTTGTAACCACTGGATCATGCACCTTGTTCATATGTCAGAATGTCAAAATCCGTTACATATTAAGTAAAATATCAAATAATATTTACTTTGGAGCGGGTGCGCTTTCAACACTTCCAGACGTTGGTGTTGCTGTGGTAACCACGTGATCATGCACCTTGGTATCGGGTTGCATGGGTGACACGGGCATATTTATGTGAAACAGACATAATCGATTCCACCACCTCGCGGAGAAATGGAATTGAGAAAGGCACGGGTTCCCTTCTGGACCCAATAGTGCAATTACACGCGCATTAACAGTTAAGTTAATTGAATTGAGAGATGAAAACAGAATAACTGCCAGCCATAAGAAATGTTATCATCACGGTGGAGGATTTATTCCATACCATACACATGTATGTAATACGTAAATAGGCAGAACACGGGATTAGTGCCAGGCCCGTACGCAGAGGGGATGCGACGGGTGCGTACGCACCCCCCCCCCCCCCTTAACCCGTTCAACACCACAGGCCTGTATAGTGGTATTGGGCAAAAAGTGTAGATCCAGATGAGCCGGCTCGTGACGAGCCGTCTCATCTGGATCTGCACTTTTTGCAAGTAATTTTCATAATTTTGAGAACAAAAACACCTCATGTTCATAAATGGGCTGGTCTGAAAATCATTTTGTGATGATTGGAATGGTTTGCAAAATTAACATATCAAAATCCATTCCAGTTATTTAGGGGTGAAATGGTTAATCTGCCGAGGTCTCTCCGTGAATGTGCAAAAAAACAACAATGTTTAGCCCTTGGCGCCGTCGATAACGCACCCCCTAAATTAATTCCAGAGTACAGAGCCCCGCAGAGGACATGGATTTCTAAACTGCTGTCAAAGCATGTTTTTGATGAGAAAAATCGAAAATAGAACATAAACAGCAGACGACAACATTTAATTCAGCAGTGTAAGGGTTAAAGAAAAACTATACGTATTGCGCAATCTGTCTATAGAGGGATGCATTGTATGTATGCCTCATTATTTGGAGTGGAATCTACGGAGCCCCGCAGGGGACGTAGAATTAATTGTTATTAATTCGTACCCACAAAATAACAATTGGTTCCCACTAAATAAAAATTCGTTCCCTCAATTTAACAATTTGTCCCAACGAATTAACAATTCGTTCCCTCAATTTAACAATTCGTTCCCACGAAATAACAATTCGTTCGTGGGAACAGAATTGTTATATCGTGTGAACGAATTGTTAATTTTTAATTCGAGGGAACGAATTGTTAAAATGAGGGAACGAATTGTTATTTCGTGGGAACGTATTGTTAATTCGAGGGAACGAATTGTTATTTCGTGGGGACGAATTGTTAATTCGAGGGAACGAATTGTTAAATTCAGGGAATGAATTGTTATTTCGCGGGGCTCCGTAGTCAAGGTGCATGATCACGTGGTTACAACAACAACAACGTCGCCCACTCCAAAGTAAGTATTATTTGATATTTTCCTTAATATGCAACATATTTTGATGAAATATGGCGCAGCAAACGAGCTTCATGAGCTGCATTTGGTGGTCCAGAGAGTTCGGCACAGACTTATGTCGTTTTTGCGAAGAATAGATTTCCGTGTCGGAGAAACGGAAATCGATTCTTCGCAAACACGACAGAAGTTTGGGCGAAAATAAAGATACCACCAAATGCAGCTTAACAATACGCGTTTGATGCGCCATATTTCATCAAAATCCGTTACGTAATAAGGACAATATGAAAGAATACGTACTTTGAATCAGATGGATTCTGGAAGTTTCAGTACTTGTTGTTGTTGTTAGTACCACGTGATCATACACCGTGGTAGTATCCACAATAGATATTGGTTCCGATAAACGATATACATCTTCTATAACAATAACGTTTTTACATTAATTTAATTGTTTAATTACTACACTCGTACAAGTCATTTATTGTTTACGCGAGTTTCTCGACCACTGAAAGAACGGCATTTCATCTGAATTAATCCCATATTGCGACAATTTCACCAATATGTATCAAATTAATCATTAAATGTTCAGCGCTATATTTATAACTGATTGTATACCTTGTTTTCATCAGATCACGAGACGCAAAGCATATTACATGTACCGCACACACACGCGCTCACTTCGTGTCACACCGCCAATCACATACTAGTATAGCGATTCGAAACACGTTTAGGGGCGGAGCTTCGCGACTGGGCTGTGTGAACAATAAGTACGTTATAGTTCACATATTGAATTTTTAATAAATTAATTTCATCGCTACGAAATTAATTTATTAAAACTTCAATATATGAACTATAACTATTACATATCTGATATCCAGTGCCTTGTATTTCTAAGGACAATTGTCCACACGATGAACAGTGTACACAATGAAGAGGTTGCGTGAACGGTCCCAGATGCATTGACCCAATTTTCCACTTTGTTGTAGCAAGCATAGCTATTTACAGTAATGGTACTTTCATCATACCATGAGGGCGTCATTATGTTCTCATGTTAATTGCGCATGTCAACATTATTCCCTCGGGTGGTACAACTTAACTTTATTAACCACAATTCCAAACTCCATTTCAGATAGTTACGTAATGGGCCATGAATATTGGCAATACCAGGCTAGTGTATTTTTATATCAAACTTAGCAGACAAGGTTAGAAAACGAATTGGGAACAAATTGTTAATTGTTAATCCGAGGGAACGAATAGTTAAATTGAGGGAACTAATTGTTATTTCGTGGGAACGAATTGTCAATTCGAGGGAAATAATTGTTATTTCGTAGGAACGAATTGTTAATTCGAGGGAACGAATTGTTAATTCGAAGGAACGAATTGTTAAATTGAGTGAATTAATTGTTAATTCGTGGGAACGAATTGTTATATCGTGGGAACTAATTGTTAATTCGAGGAACGAATTGTTAAATTGAGGGAACTAATTATTAATTCGTGGGAACGAATTGTTATTTCGTTGGAACAAATTGTTATATAATGGGAACAAATTGTTCTATCGTGGGAACGAATTGTTATATCGTGGGAATGAATTGTTAATTCCAGGGAACGAATTGTTAAATTTAGGGAACGAATTAGGGGATCCGTAGATCCGTGTCAACACTGGTGGTAAAGGCAATACGTCTGGTTGTATTCGATCGTGTTTTGAATCTGTGGAATCTAATATCATTTATTCTCACAAACGCAATGAACGATTTTATTGGCACCAGGGACAAGACAATAGAAAAATAATTTATAATGAAATATCCCAACATGTGTGCTATACATCATGGAATTTTGGACACTTAGGTTAAGTTCAATCAATATTGGAACGGTTTCCAATTTAAAATTCTCTTCGTTTGAACTCTAAGAATGTTTTCCACTGTCCATCAAATAGTTTTGTGTAGTCTGTCAGTTGATGGATACAGAACCGCGGACCTCTGGTTTACCGTACCATCGCTCAATCCGACTGAGCTAGCCGGGCACGAATACACATCTTCTCTACATAGTGAGTTACGTACCGTGACATACTTCCCTGCCAAATTTAAATTCGTCCCCGAATTCTATATTTAATCAGTATCTGAATTCCATATTGTTGGTACATTTTGGGAAGTATTTATCAGTCACGGTCCGCTCGTTGGGCGCCAAATGTAACAGGGCGAGAAAAATGCGCTCCGGCCCGGGAATATAGAGAATAGTAGGTTAGTGCCGTGAATGGGAAAAAAATATCTGGCAAGGCTCAGAAAACGGGATGGGCGAGGCTCTGCCGAGCACATCCCGTTTCCGTGCCGCGCCAGATATTTGTTCCCATTCACGGCACTAACTTACTATTCTATTTATCCCGTCAACACCTTCAAATGGCTGTAAAATGCAAAAATTGTATTGACTGGATATCAAAAATGTTTCACGGCACCGTGTTTCACGGCACATACGCACTGTGTTGACGGGATAAAAAAAATACAAAGACTCAACATATCTTCCTGACATATTGATGTATACTACTACACTGTTATTTTCCAACTTGGGTGTGGGCCGATTTTTGGCCTTATTGCCCCTTGCCCTTTAAATCGTTGAAAATATCACGGGCACTATGTTGTATGCATTTTTAAATAATACATACTTGTACTATGACATTAAATATATACAAGGTAGGACACTCACCATCTGTTTAACCAACAGAAGGGGAATATTTACAGTGTGCCCGGCTCTCTAATTCAGTAATTGTAAAGCGCGCGAAGGCCGGGTCCAGCAGGGTCCAAGGTACACTAGTACTTCTTCCGTTGGTTGAACATATGGCGAGTGTCATACCTTGTAGATATTAATACCGCAGTTAAATTGGGTATGATTTAAAGATCTTTTTGTGGAAAATATCGTTCCCACGGGAACGAATTGTTAATTCGTGAGAACGAATTGTTATATTCGTGGGAACGAATTGTTAATTCGAGGGAACGAATTGTTCAATTGAGGGAACGAATTGTCATTTCGTCGGAACGAATTGTCATTTCGTGGGAACGAATTGTTATATCGTGGGAACGAATTGTTAATTCGAGGGAACGAATTGTTAAATTGAGGGAACGAATTGTTACTTCGCGGGAACGAATTAATAAAAAATACATGTCCCCTGCCGGGCTCCGTAGGATCCCGTTTTGCAGGATTTCTCGCAAATATTTACTTAGTTGTTCGGACAAGTTAATAAAGACATTTGAGACAGTAGTTACATAACTCAAGTCGGGACATGTGGGACGTAATTACATAAGGCCATGCCATTATTTATCTCTGTTAAGCGTCCACCAAGATGGCCAAAACCTACCTACGTATCCGGTAGAAACAAACAAGATATTGAAAAAAAACGAATGTAAATTTATGTTAAAAACTTCCTCAGCCCTTTGCAGTCTACAAAGGGTTGAGGAAGTTTTGAGCATAAATTTAAATTTTCGCCACCAAAAAATAAGAAGAAAATACTGTAATTAAACGTGATAAGTGTAAATTCATGGACGGATATAAAACGTGCACACGTCTCCAATCCGTGTTCATATTTCTTCGCCAGTAAAGAGTGTCAGATAGCATACAGAGTGCGTTTTTTTTTTTTCACAGAACCACTCTAACTACCTATCCGCACGCGGACTTTTAACATAGAAAGAACATTGTATGGCCTAACCCAAGTCGGGACCTGTGGACGTGTCGTGACAAATGGGGGTTATTCACACTGTGTCCAGTGCAGCTATTTATATTCATATCAATTTAGATTGGTAGTTAGTGTTAATTAAAACCACTGCTCCTCTGAATCGGACTAAACGGCAAACATACAATGTAGACACTGTTCAGACTGCGTGGTCTCGCAGTCAAATTGTATCCTTAAACGATGATCGACGACGCAATCATCGTTTCTTTCCATGAATTTCGGAGTATAATATTAAGCTAGACATGTTTAGATGCATCGTTAACCAGTATATACCCAGATATGTAGAAGTAAGTTATTTTCTGTACATCTATATGGGCGTTCCATAATATGAATAAGGAACTGCGTACGTCAGAAACATGTTAGGCCAGTGCTTGAGTATATATATGAACGGAGCATCGCAGGGGACGTAGAATTAGTTTTGTTTATTAATTCGTTCCCACGAATTAACAATACGTTCGCTCAATTTAACAATTCGTTCCCACGAAATAACAATTCGTTCCCACGGGAACGAATTGTTAATTCGTGGGAACGAATTGTTAATTTGAGGGGACGAATTGAAATTTCGTGGGAACGAATTGTTAATTCGAGGGAACGAATTGTTAATTCGAGGGA
Organism: Conchocele bisecta; assembly: GCA_029237695.1. Lineage (NCBI taxonomy): Eukaryota > Metazoa > Mollusca > Bivalvia > Lucinida > Thyasiridae > Conchocele > Conchocele bisecta. Next base: position 21,298,903 of record CM055279.1, on the reverse strand, counting down.
GCGAATTGTTAATTTCAGGGAACGAATTGTCATTTTGTGGGCACGAATTGTCATTTCGTGGGAACGAAATGTTAATTCGAGGGAACGAATTGTTAATTCGTGGGAGCGAATTGTTAATTTGAGGGAACGAATTGTCATTTTGTGGGCACGAATTGTCATTTCGTGGGAACGAATTGTTAATTCGAGTGAACGAATTGTTAATTCGTGGGAACGAATTGCTAAATTGAGTGAACGAATTGTTATTTCGTGGGAACGAATTGATAAAAAAATAATCCATATCCCCTGTGGGGCTCCGTATATATGCCCTACTTGGTATATACACACATGCTGTAATAGGGTAGAACTACAAGTAAAATACGCATGGATTTGCCATATGTACTGTACATCTTCATATTGTCATTGGATGTTATTTTGACTCCGGTGACAATATATCAGAGCCGTTTCACTAAACTTCTTACGACTAAAATGTTCGTAAGTGCAAATTTAGGATCGTCTGGACATATCAATTGATGGATTTACATTTATTGAGCATAGGCTGCAAATGCAGCCTATGCTCAATAAATGTAAATCCAATAATTGTTTACAAGAAAACGTTGTTAATGTGAAATTTACAGACTATCATAATTTTGCACTTACGAACATTTTAGTCGTAAGAAGTTTAGCGAAACGGACCCCAGGTCCGTAGACAGCTCAATAGCTCAACGACGACAAGTGCATAGCGGGTGCATGGAATGAAACAGTGTTTGTTAATGCCAAATCAAGTATTCATCTTAGTCCTATCAAGGTGCATGATCAAGTGGTTACAACAACAACAACAACAACAACGTCGCCCACTCCAACGTAAGTATTATTTGATATTTTCCTCAATATGCAACGGATTTTGATGAAATATGGCGCAACAAACTCGTCTTCATGAGCTGCATTTGGTGGTCCAGGGAGTTCGGTACATACTTACATGTATGTCGTTCTTCCGAAGAATCGATGTCCGTGTCGATAGAGCTGCATTTGGTGGTCCATGGAGTTCGGCACAGACTTATGTCGTTTTTGCGAAGAATCGAGTTCCGTGTCGGTTATTCGTAAAAACGACAGAAGTTTGGGCGAAAATACAGAGACCATCAAATGCAGCTTGACAGGGCGCGTTTGATGCGCCATATGTCATCAAAATCCGTTACGTAATAAGGACAATATAAAAGAATACGTACTTTGAATCAGATTGATTCTGGAAGTTTCAGTATTTGTTGTTGTTGTTAGTACAACGTGATCATACACCTTGATTTTGGCACCGGCGACAATATGTCAGGTCTGTAGACAGTTCAATAGTTCAAGGACGACAAGTACATAACGAGTGCATGGAAGGAAACAGTGGTAATCAAGTACTCATATTAGTCCAGTAGCCTATTTCACCAACATTGCAAAGTATACTTAGCTAGCAAAGTATACTTTGAGGGAGAAATTTTCAATTTTAGGATAAATGTATTAATTTGTATTATACTGAATGTATTACATTATCACAGCCATTTTGGCTGTGATAATGTAATACATTCAGTATAATAATTCTCCATACTTTTAATCATCAAATATATGCAACGGTTAGTTCCATATGAAATAATGCATTTCTGGAAAAATAAATTATTACTCCCTCAAAGTATTCTTTGCTAGAAAAATATACTTTGCAATGTTGGTGAAATAGGCTACTGGTGTCAATGTTAAATATATTTAAAACTGAACTGAATATCTCCTAATTAGGACTTAGTGTCTCCTAATTAGGAGATATTCATAGGAATTAGTGTCTCCTAATTAGGAGATATTCAGTTCAGTGCTGAAATTGACATAAAGCGTAGAAATGTACCAGTTTAAGATTTGACGAAAATTATTTGAAAGTGCACTCTGCATGTGTACATATTTCGGTGCATAAGTTCCCCAGAGACGCGCCATAACAGTGCTGACATATGGTGTATAATGTATGCCATGCACCGCTGATATTTACGTCAGCTATCGTCTACATTTGAGACACGCCATGTGATTTTGTACCTAAGAATATGTGCCATTTCCATGAAATATAGTTACAGAAATAGAGGATATTACATCGTAAATTTTGAATAGCGGGAAATAATACACGAGTGTGCGTCGGCTTCCGCGTAAGCAACGAGTGAACGTAGCGAACGAGTTGCTTGCACGGACACGAGTGTATTATTTCCGCTATTCAAACATGTTCGATGGAATATCCTATTTATTACACTTCCACGGCGGATATATATGCACATTTAGTTTATTTTTGACATTATAATAAATGAATTGTGATGTGCGCATGAAAAGTTATACAATGACGTGTTTTCCGCGGTTTGACGTTACGTTGTGTGACGTCAAATGTGACGTCATGTAAACTTTTTGAAATCCAAATTACGCAGCTGTTTCTATGAACCAGATATATTTGAGTGCATGTTTGGAATGTGTTCAATCACATTAACATTCTCGAAAATGTTCGTAAGTGCAAAATTATGATAGTCTGTAAATTTCACATTAACACTGTTTTCTTGTAAACAATTATTGGATTTACATTTATTGAGCATAGGCTGCATAATGCAGCCTATGCTCAATCAATGTAAATCCATCAATTGAAATTTCCAAACGATCTTAAATTTGCACTTACGAACATTTTAGTCGTACGAAGTGAAACGGGTCCATGTTTAGCAATTGCACTTGTATTTTCGTGGAATTGACTAATGCTATCATATTTTACAAACAGCGACAGTTCACTGTGCTTATATATACTAATTATTTGCAAGCTTCGGTTACTGTAACGCATATGTTATGGATGTCACGTAGGTCGCCCTGCGTGACAGCCAGAACATTCGTGTTATGGTTATCGGAAGAAGTTTCGTTCTAAGTTTAGTTTTGCACTTACGAACATCTTAATCGTTTAGTTTAGTGAAACGGGCCCCTGACATGTGATACTGTTACTTTACGTCGTATATATACTATGCCAATCAAAAGTGTTACAACAGTTGCTCTGCTATTTAGGAAAATGTATACTAAATAACAGGGGTAGCTGACGTACATTGCACGCCGCGTCTCAGGCACTGTTTAGTCTACCGCGCTAAAATTGCCAGGAAAAAATAATAAATGGCCGACAAAAGATGCGCTAACGACGTTTAAGGCGGCAATTTACTCCATTGTGTTTGGGCCTATTTAATAAAAATGTGCCTCCGCTCATCAAGTAGTGCACGAATCGGTAATCACGACTTAACCGTAGCGACCGCCACGACACAAGTGGGCATTATTGCGATTTTGGTCAGAGTGACTGCTGATCAACTTGCACAATCCTACAACCTGATACGGAGGTGAAATGTTGCGTTGGAGGCAACAGGAATGGTACCGAACAATGTAGTCCCTGATCAGACATCGCAAATGCGCTGGCTGATCTGGGACTACACTGTTCGCAAACTAGTTAAGGCAACTTTTCACACCGATTAGCCGCAAACAGCCGAGTGATAACGACATTCTAAATAAACTAGACCAACTTACTGTACCCAACGTCAGTAGTACGCATCAGCGTCTTTTCTTCATATTTTATTTAGTAACACCATCTGGATTTAAGCAAAGAGATACAAAATGTATTGATATCGATGACACGATAATTCACAATAGATATCGAAAATTTACCAAATCCCAAGACGATATCAATAGCATAGATCGTTATTAACTTGTACAGAGTGTGAGAATACTGCTTTCATGATACGATCGTTTCAGCAGATGTCTACAAGTGCACATTATATAGAGAATAGTAGGTTAGTGCCGTGAATGGGAAAAAATATCTGGCAAGGCTCAGGAAACGGGATGGGCGAGGCTCTGTAAGATCTGTAAGACCTCAATTTGGGGTTTATTGCATAATGCTTCGTTAGCGCTCGAATAATAGTACGCAGTTTAACATTTTTCACGGCGCATTACAGATACGAAGGCTTTACTACGCTGCAACCATGCGTACGCCGTTATGAGTTCACCTGAAAGATCTATTAAATACCACATAGTTATTAAAAACGTTACTGAAAACAATGTATACAACATACAATAATCTTTCGATTCATGTTTTTCACAGACGCCATTAACCCAATTCGATTTGGACAGCTAATAATGACATTAGCCATAGTACGGAGCCCCGCAGGGGACATAGATTTTTTAAATTAATTTGTTCCCACGAAATAACCATTCGTTCCCTCAATTTAACAATTCTTTCCCTCGAATTAACAATTCGTTTCCGCGAATTAACAATTCGTTCCCGTGGGAACGAATTGTTATTTCGTGGAAAACAAATTGTTGAATTGAGGGAACGAATTGTTAATTCGTGGGAACGAATTGTTAAATTGAGGGAACGATTGTTATTTCGTGGGAACTAATTGTTATTTTGTAGGAACGAATTAATGAAAAAAATATCTACGTCCCCTGCGGGGCTCCGTTCCATAACAAGTTCTTCCTATGTTAAGCGTTCGCGTGCTGGTAGGTTTTGAGAGTTGTTCTATGAAAAACAAACAAACTGTGTATGCTACATGTATTTTACACTATTTACTGGTGAAGTAATATGAAACTCGATTTGGGACTTGTCTAAGTTTTAAATCCGTTCATGAATTTACACTTAATACGTTTAATAAGAGTTTTCTTATCATTTAGCGACAATTTAAATTTATGTTAAAAACTTCATCAACCCTTTGCACACTGCAAAGGGTTGAGGAAGTTTTTAACATAATTTATTTTTTTCAAAGCGTTGTTTGTTTTTACCGGATACGTAAGTATGTTTCGACTATCCATGTGGACGCTTAACAAAGGAAAACAATGGCATGGCTTTAAGATAACTGTGGCAGTGAGCGAACACATGGGACTTATGGTATGTGTGGCCAGGATAACTCCTGGGGGCCGTTCACTAAACTTTGTACAGTCGAACCTCCCCGAACGGCCACCTCTCTACAACAGCCACCTCTCTGTAACAGCCGCTATTTTATATCCCAAATGGATGATTTCCTCTACATCTAACCCTTACACTGCTGAGCATGAACATTGTCGTTTGATGTTGATTTTGCATTCTTTCTCAATAAAAACATGTTTTGACAGCATTTTAGAATCATTTCCATTGGAAATGATTCTAAAATGCTGTCAAAACATGTTTTTATTGAGAATTATTGAAGAAAATAAATAAACATCGTACGATAAAATTGTATTCAGCATTAACCTCCCTACAACAGCCACCTCTCTATAACAGCCAATTTTGCCTCTTCCCATGGGTGGCTGTTGTAGAGAGGTTGCACTGGACGACTAAAATGTCGTAGGTGCAAAATTGTGATAGTCTGTAAATTGCACATTATATTAACAATGTTTTCTTGTAACGATAATTGGATTTACATGTATTGAGCTCAAGCAATGTCCATAAATTGAAAGTTCGTAATTAAATAAGTATTTCACCAAATTTCACCAAATAAAAAAGGCTCATTCGCAAATTTTGATAAAATTTAATGTTAGCGAACAAAATATTGTTTTTGCATTGTTTATATAGCTGTAATATTTGGGCAGGTAGCTAAGGATGGGAATTGGTTCAAGGAACCTTCTATACCCGGGCAAATGAGCCCAGAACATTTGTCAAGCCAATGGCTGTTGGCCCGTTTTCCTGTCCGAAATTATTTTTAGTAGCAATGCAGTCGAAACTAAGGAGGTTAATTTAACCTAGGTAGTTCAATCTCCTATCGCAATGTGCCAGTATTCCAGACCGTGTTTATATGAGCCGAGTATATATAGAGGATCTCAGACGAGTTTCCAGTTGATATGAGATTTATGAAACGAGTCACGCACAATTTATGCACCGAGCCTCTGGTGCGGTGCATACAATTGCTGACGAGTTTTTGAGACTCTGTTTATCACATGACTTCACACTCCAAATAGAAGAAAGCTTGGAGATATCCGATACGTTTCAGTGACAAGTTGCCATTGATTTTCTCATCCAGTTGAAAAGCTCCACCAAGAAAAATAGTTGTAATACTAGTAATAAATACATTATAAATATGGCATATTATAGGTTCCCATTCTTTGCAAACACTTCCTATTACCTAAATGGAGCACATTTTAATTGTATTGGTTTTACTGAGTCACGGACGCTTCTAATGACGTTTAAAATAGGATGACATCAACGTCAAAACATCGTTGCTTTGTCGCACCATTAGGGACGTCATTTGGAACGTCTTCGTTTTGTTCGTTTTCCATAACGCTGGCGCATAATACGAATACGTAATTATGGTGATGCAGATAGTCAATGAAATAAGCTGCAGGAAGTTGTTGCACGTGTGTCATATCACATTTATGAAATGGGCTACAACACGTCATAACAAGGTTTTCATGTGATAAAAGTGCATATTGTAACAAACGCAAGCAAGCGGTCTTACTGTTTTTTGTTGTGTCAGGATGGCTTATATGGAGAGTCAATGGAAGATGTTTATTCAGGTATTCAGTTTATTATCTGAGTGGTATTCTACAACAAGCCATGACGGGTACTGGTTACATTCAGGTTACGACTACTGGTCACTGGCGAGAATACGCCACATATCGTTTGCTCTTATGAGCTGAACCAGTCGATCCTAGCCAATTAGGTTGCATTTATAAGTTCTGAAACTGTACCACATGACGCCATTTGACCACTTATGATGATGTGGCGTCGGGCAAACCTGTCAAAAATGTCAGCCATCTTGTCAGATTTGCGAGATCGCCAGAAATTATGTCAGCACCATGAGACTTTTGAAAATTTCACACATTAAAACAGCTCAAAACCTATCTGGCACATCCAATACAATACAATACAATACATTTTATTCACTCTAAGCCACATGCGTGACACACGAGGTATACAACAGATTACATAATACAACGATGGGTACAAATACAAAATGCATATGTATAAGCTCACTAGTCATTATAACCATAAAGCATTTCTTATAAAAATAGTTCTTAATTGCTTTCCCAAATATGTAGTTTAGTTATTTATCTTTACACAGGTAATAATTCCAACACAAAAATATTTACACAATTCCCTAACATTTGATTGGTCCGTTGCAAGTCTCCGTCCAAAATTTATATCCCAGTAAACTCCCATGCCGAACTACTTTCCGTAACCGTCAGGCGCAGTTAAAATAATTCTTAAGAAAACGGAAAATAAACACATTTTCTTGATGAATTTATTTCAAATGCTGGAATTATAAGGAATGAATGGCCTTTTTCTTATAATTCCAGCATTTGAAATAAATTCATCAAGAAAATATGTTTATTTTCCGTTTTCTTAAGAATTATTTTAACTGCGCCTCACGGTTACGGAAAGTAGTTCGGCGTGGGAGTTTACTGGGATATAAATTTTGGACAGAGACTTGCTACGGGTCAATCAAATGTTAGGGAATTGTGTAAATATTGTTGTGCTGGAATTATTTAAAGTTTGAACCGATTTGTAGAATGTTCACGTTCAGTTGAAACATGGCGTGTCTATTTTAGAGCGTCTGCGCGTTGCCGTTAATAATGGCATTGCGTGGCCTATTACCACGGATAATAACACCAAACTGTCGGAATAAATCGCTTTCATTTGCCAAATTATGTTTTTGCCGCTGGTGATATTTTCTCGATCCAGTGCGCATGCGTTGTTTATTGATGCAATTACTCGATGCGCTGGGAGTGTACGTTTTATGTGAACCTGTTGGAACGGCCATCGTCGCATACTGGCCACAACGTGTTTATGTTACATTTGAGACACGCCATGCGATGATGTACCTTCTGACAACTGCGTTTAAATTTAACAAAGTTTACATAAATGAAGTCAATAGTTGACAAAAAAATTATATTCCGCGTGTATTTATGTCATTTTCTGTAAACATATTTCATGAAATATCGCAGATATCCGTAGGTACAAAAATCGAATGGCGTGTCTCAATTATAATGATTGTGTTTGCACTTCCATCATATGTAACGGTCAATGACCTCAATATGAGTGGCCAGCATAATTTGTTGGAAATGTCCCCGACCCACCACAGACCTACTACGGGAGGAATAAAAACATGCACGGTAAAAAGGAAAAACCCGTTACGAACCATTGCTTAATTAAGATGTCGTCGTCCGATGTTTAAGCCGGTGTTGTTGTTGTTGTTATTATTGTCAATAATTTTAAACAAACTATATTTTGACTGCAGTTTTAAATACTCTCCAGCGTCAAACATGTTTTTGTTAAAATAGAAAACAAAACAGCAGCAGACAGCACTATAATTTCCCAGCCTTTAGGGGTTACTAAACGTATTGAACTTGAAATACCGTCAACATTCCGTAGTGTTTGTGGATAAAACTCACAGACGTATTCAATGGATTGTCTTCAACCATCGATTATTACACAACCGCCTGCGTTAATCTTGCCCAGAGTATCAATGTTGCTATGGAAACAGATTCGCATAATAAGAAAATTACTTTCTTCTGATTCCCATTCATTCGTATAACCCCGAGTTCTGCTCGTGATTTACATCATGTTCATCTCTTGTAACAATAACATGTTTAAACTACGGCTATACTAACATTTCTGAACACCTATTGGCAATGTCAGTTCGCAATCAAGCAGTTTGTTGTTTGTTGTAGCACAGCTCAGGCTCAACCAATTAGACTGCTTAATTTCAAGCACGGTATATTTCGCAACCAAAGAAATCGCTACTAAAATGTCAAGATTACCACAGGCGGTCGCGTAAGGCACGGACTCGTCTCAGATGATGTCTTAGATATACAATACAGTGAAACCTCTCTAAACGGGACACCCTGGGAGGTCCACAGGGTGTCCGGCTTAGAGAGGTTTCACCGTAAATCAGGCATTTTCTCATCCTGAGCCACAGTTGTGCGCTATGCGATCACGAACAGACATTATCACTCGAGATAAATGACCAAGAAACGCATACAATAATAAGATCACAGGTGTTTTCTCGGTGTCCGGTTTAGAGAGGGTCCACTGTATGTGGCTTTTCGCTTCATGTACACAGTCAGTGACATGAATCAATCAATGGCACCATTTTATTTGATGAAATGTCCAAAAACATGCGTTATATTCAAGTGCTTACTATCGCCAACTGTGATAATGGGGGATAATTTGGTCGGTATTTTCGCTATACATGTACCAGCGAGGACAATTGTGAAATTGTGTTACTTTGGGTTGTGAAATGGTCATACTATACCACTTTTAGACATATGTTTCCATTATAGAATCGAGTATAATCAAGGTGTATGATCACGTGGTACTAACAACAACAACAAGTACTGAAACTTCCGCAATCCATCCGATTCAAAGTACGTATTATTTTATATTGTCCTTATTACGTAACGGATTTTGATGAAATATCGTTTTTGCGAAGAATCGATTTCCGTGTCGGTAGACACGGAAATCGATTCTTCGCAAAAACGACATAAGTCTGTGCCGAACTCCCTGTGCGACCAAATGCAGCCCATGAAGACGCGTTTGCTACGCAATATTTCATAAAAATCCGTTATATATTAAGGAAAATATCGAATAATACTTACTTTGGAGTGGGCAAGATTTCAACACGTTCAGCCACTGTTGTTGTTGTTATAACCAAGTGATTGCACCTTCATAATCATAAATAATCTAAATTAAATAAATTAGAGACCATTGAGTGCAAACCATGTTTATAAGCCTGAAAATTAACTATCGCTGCAAATGCTAATTATGTTTCAGTACACTCAGCATTTTTTTCCAGACGGCTTATATGTACATTTGTACGAAGCCCCGCAGGGGACATGGCTTTTTTTTTATTAATTCGTTCCCACGAAATAACAATCCGTTCCCTCAATTTAACAATTCGTTCACTCGAATTAGCAATTCGTTCCCACGATATAACAATTCGTTCCCACGATATAACAATTCGTTCTCTCGAATTAACAATTCGTTCCCACGAAATGACAATTCGTTCCCACGAATTAACAATTCGTTCCCACGAATTAATAATTCGTTCCCGTGATGAAACAGATTAGGAAATAATTTGTATCGTATATCTGAACCCAAATGTAAATTCGAGGGAACGAACGAGGGAACGAATTGTTAAATTGAGGGAACGAATTGTCATTTCGTCGGAACGAATTGTTAATTAAAGGGAACGAATTGTTATATCGAGGGAACAAATTGTTAAATTGAGGGAACGAATTGTCATTTCGTCGGAACGAATTGTTAATTAAAGGGAACGAATTGTTATATCGAGGGAAAGTATTTTTAAATTGTGGGAACGAATTAATAAAAAAACAATGTCTTCTGCGGGGCTCCGTACATTTGAGGCCATTGCAAGGTACGAAGGTACTCATAGCAACGTAATATTAAACATTCCAAATTTTGAAATTATTTGTTTTGTCGTCTGCTGTTTATTTTCTAGTTTCCGTTGTTATCATCAAACCATGCTTTGGCAGCACTTTAGAATAATTTACAACATGCTTTGACAGCACTTCAGAATCATCTCCATTGGAAATGATTCTGAAGTGCTGTCAGACCATGTTTTTATTGAGAAATAAGGCAAGATATAAAATCAATAGCAGACGACAATTGTTGTGAGTAGCTGGTTAAAACTTGTTCTGAACCTGGCTGTCCAACAGCAGTTGGATCTGAGCAAAGTTCACAATATCCCTTTTCCGGGCCCTGGTCACATTAATATCGTTGAATCACCAGTAGCCTATTTCACCAACATTGCAAAGTATACTTATCTAGCAAAGTATACTTTGAGCCGGGGAGAAATTTTCAATTTAAGGATACATTTATTAATTTCTATTATACTGAATGTATTACATTAGCACAGCCATTTTGGCTGTGATAATGTAATAAATTCAGTATAATAATTCTGCATATATTTAATCATCAAGTATATGCAGTCGTTAGTTCTACATGACATAATGCATGTCGGGGAAATTAAATGATTACTCCCTCAATCGATTTTTCGGATAACCGACTTAAATATGTGCCGAAGTCCCGAGACCATCAAATGCAGATCATGACGGTGCGTTTGCTGCGCCATATTTCATCAAAATCCGTCGCATATTAAAGCGACTCCACTCCAGATGAGGGGTAAAACGGATACTATTTTAAATAAATAAGTACCTAATGATGTAACTATTGCGACAGGTTTAAAAATTATAAGTGGCCAGTATAGATATTTATTTATTTAATATTAATTAATTTGTTGGGAGTGGCGCGCGTTACTCCCATTTATTTTTATAATTCGCGCTATACTGATATTGCCCGTCACGTGGTATCATGCACATGCGCAGTTGACTGTCTTGGCCACCAAAATGGCGACTCGCAGAGCGGAAGATGAGACGAGCATGGTTTTGACATGTTCAGAACGAAAAAGAAGAAAAATATCGCGTGATCGCCGATATCGCAAGCAAGTAATCAATATTGGCGACCAGATCAACCCATGGAAGCAGATTATGGAGGACCTGGGGCTTCACAGCAGCCGTGACTTCGCGGAAATTTTGCGAAAATTGCCGATGCGATAGCACGTCCGTTACAAAATACATACTTTCTACATATTTAAACAACATCTGTGGTCTGCCCTAGGTAAAAGTAAGTTATTTGGAAATGTATTGATGTTGAAACACATTCGTTTCATATAGAACGGCGTGTATAACGCTAATATGTATCGACTTACCTCAGAGTCGGACATTGTTGTTGATATAGCTGGACGCGATGTGCGCATGCCCGGAAGTATGATTTGTGGGCCATTTGTGTCACGTGGGATTACGTACGGCAAGCAGGTCGTAAGTAAAAATAGAATTGGAAACGGAAAAGCCCTTTCGTATAGGGACGTATAAAGTACGATTTAACGCGAATATAAACATCCACCAACCGAAAATGAGCTCGCAATGTGTAGATATATAGCAAATGCAGGTAAACATCGCGTGAAAAAAATACAGTACACTGTAATCCCATCTGGAGTGGAGCCGCTTTAAGGAAAATATAAAATAATACATACTTTGGAGTGGGCTCGCTTTCAACACTTTCAAACTATTGTTGCTGTAACCACGTGATCATGCACATTGGATCTGAGGTCTCCCAGGGTGTTCGGTTCATACAGAATACCCAGCTAGTGCCTTTTGGTATCAAGTGTTTCATGCAAGGCTATGACACACGTAGGAAGTCTGAGGCTCGGCGAGCCTCAGACTTCCTACGTATGTCCTATCCTTGCTTGATAACGTTTTATTCAAAATACAACATGGTATTCTAAAAAAAGACCGTGAGAACACACACAGAAGACATATCTAGAAGACATACCCGTGAGGTTATATGACCTTAAATGCTGAAGAAAGAAGCAAGAAGGAAATATTATATTTATCAGAGGATGGGCAGATATAACATAGTGTTTGTTTGAAAAAAAAAATAAGAATAAGGACTTGTTTCTGACGAAATTGCCAGTTTCCATGGTTAGATGTTACATTAGTAGAATACTAAATCATATATAATTAATTACAACCAATGAGGTTTGATTGTGTTGTCGTCGTCACATTACAGCCACTTGAGATCAGATGTCGCGGCATTATACACATTATGGTCACCTTGGTGATACGATGATACGGACAAGAGCCTAGGTGTCGTTGTGACGATATCTCAACATATAAAATAAAGGGCATCCTGAATCAAGGTGTATGATCACGTGATACTAACAACAACAACAAGTACCGATTCAAAGTACGTATTCTTTTATAGTGTCCTTTTTACGTAACGCATTTTGATGAAATATGGCGCATCAAACGCGTCTTGTTAAGCTGCATTTGATGGTCTCCGTATTTTCGCCCAAATTTCTGTCGTTTTTTCGAAGAATCGATTTCCGCGTCTCCGACACGGAAATCGATTCTTCGCAAAAACGACATAAGTCTGTGCCAAACTCCATAGACCACCAAATGCAGCTTATGAAGACGCGTTTGCTGCGCCATATTTCATCAAAGTCCGTTGCATATTAATATAATGAAAATATCAAATAATGCTTAATTTGGAGTGGGCGACGTTGTTGTTGTTGTAACCACGTGATCATGCACCTTGTGAATAGTATACAGTATAAGTTACTATAACCACGAGGCTTTGTTGGATGCAGAATATATTTCAAGGGATAGCCATGATACGCAATTCTACGGAGCCCCACAGGGGACATGGATTTTTTTTAACAATTCGTTCCCTCAATTTTACAACAATTCGTTCCCTCAATTTAAAAATTCGTTCACTCGAATTAACAATTTGTTCCCACGATATAACAATTCGTTCCCTCGAATTAACAATTCGTTCCTCGAATTAACAATTCGTTCCCACGAAATCACAATTGGTTCTCTCAATTTAACTATTCGTTCTGTCGAATTAACAATTTGTTCCCACGATATAACAATTCGTTCCCAAGATATAACAATTCGTTCCCGTGGGAAAAATCTAAAAAATCTATTTTGAACCTCCATGTTAAATTCCCATGGGAAATTTATTTTTCGCTATGCAATCAATATTTGATGGAATTTCTTCAAACAATCTTTTTTAGGGAGGGTGACTTTTTTGGTATTGATTAGGAGTACTTACATTTAAATATTGTTAAGATTTAATGTGTGTAATGGCCAAAAGTTCGTCGGCAGCAAACCGTGGAACAGACTGTAGTTATAGAGAATAGTAGGAATTTCTTTATTTCTCATCAGAAGTATATGTTGTGACCACTCATTTGAACCGAGACGGTTCAAATGAATGGTCACAACATATACTTTGGTTCAGAAATAAGGAAAATAGATAGAGAATAGTAGGTTAGTGCCGTGAATGGGAAAAAATATATGGCAAGGCTCAGGAAACAGGATGGGCGAGGCTCTGCCGAGCACATCCCGTTTCCGTGCCGCGCCAGATATTTTTTCCCATCCACGGCACTAACCTACTATTCTATGTATCCCGTCAACACCCACAAATTGCTGTAAAATGCAAAAATAGCATTGACTGGATATCAAAAATGTTTCACGGCACAGTGTTTCACGGCACATACGCACTGTGTTGACGGGATAAATACTAGATAGGCGACAAACCATGTGAGTTTGTACTACAGAAGAAATTCGATATCATGAAAAATATTGACAAAATGGACAAAATGGATATCACAGTTTCATGAAAAACTCGCACATCTTCATGGGTACAAAATCACATGGCGTGTCTTATATAATCTAAAATTTAAACTGTCGCCTCACACTTAAAGATTCATGTCCCCCGCACCATGCATCAATTAGTGTTATACCCCGCTGCACGTTATTCTGATACTGTATTCGTATGTTTACTTCCGGTATTACTTACACAATTCTCTGGTGTATACTAAATCTGGAAAATAGCGGATAATATAATGTTAGTTGGACTGATTTTATTTTATTACCACTTACACGAGAATTGGTGTAATGTACGTCTCGCCATATACCGAGACGCACACGAATAAAACTATCCGAGTTTAGTAGCCTATGTTACCAACATTGCAAAGTATACTTCTCTAGCAAAGTATACTTTCAAGGAGAAATGTACAATGTTAGGATAAATTTATTATTTTTTATTATACTGAATTTATTACATTATCACAGCCATTTTGGCTGTGATAATGTAATAAATTCAGTATAATAATTCTGCATACTTTTAATCATCAAATATATGCAGTCGTTACTTCTATATGACATCATGCATTTCGGCATAACAGAGCACAGATACACCAACACGGGCGTTCATTTTGCCAATAATTTTCCCATAAAATAGTTAATCCAACACAAAAATAATGCAAACATATGATCATGCTGCTCGTACTTATCGTACTTATATAATTCAACTCTTTTATTTTTTGTATGGGTGTATTTTTTATATTTTTTTTCACTTACTCTACTTATTTCTTCTCTCTATTTTTAATTGAAAACTGTTTGTTTTCCTTTATAAATGTTACATATACAAACAGGTAATAACATGTATAATATATATTTACTTAGTAATGTCGAAATATGGAATGGAATGTAATTATGCGCATGCATGTTACTAGTAATATGTATTGTTTGTACATGTTTTTGTGTGAAAAAAAAATATAATAAAAAAAAAGAATAAAAAAGCAAGCAGCTTGATTGGCGAGGCCTGAGCTGTACTGTAGTTCGCGCATGTATCATGACGCCTAACCCGGTGCTAGGAGACGCCTGTGTCATGATGCCTAACCCGGCGCTAGGAGGCGCATGTGTCATGACGCCGAACCCGTTGCTAGGAGACGCATGTGTCATGACGCCTAACCCGGTGATAGGAGACGCATGCATCACGAAGACTAACCCGATGCTAGGAGACGCATGTGTCATGACGACTAACCCGATTGTAGGAGCGATGTCAGACGCCTAACCCGATGCTAGGAGACGCCTGTGTCATGACGCCTAACCCGGTGATAGGAAACGCATGTATCATGACGCCTAACCCGATGCTAGGAGACGCATGTGTCATGACGCCTAACCCGATGCTAGGAGAGGCCTGTATCATGACGCCTAACCCGGTGATAGGAGACGCATGTATCATGACGCCTAACCCGATGCTAGGAGACGCATATGTCATGACGCCTAACCCGGTGATAGGAGACGCATGTATCATGACGCCTAACCCGATGCTAGGAGACGCCTTTATCATGACGTCTAACCCGGTGCTAGGAGGCGCCTGTATAATGACGCCTAACCCGATGCTAGGAGACGCCTGTATAATGACGCCTAACCCGGTGCTAGGAGAGGCCTTTATCATGACGCCTAACCCGGTGCTAGGAGACGCCTGTGTCATGACGCCTAACCCGGTGATATGAGACGCATGTATCATGACGCCTAACCCGATGATAGGAGACGCCTGTAATAATGACGCCTAACCCGGTGCTAGGAGGCGCCTGTATCATGACGCCTAACCCGGTGCTAGGAGACGCCTGTATCATGACGCCTAACCCGGTGCTACGCCTGTATCATGACGCCTAACCCGGTGCTAGGAGACGCCTGTATAATGACGCCTAACCCGGTGCTAGGAGGCGCCTGTGTCATAAAGCCTAACCCGGTGCTATGAGGCGCCTGTATCATGACGCCTAACCCGGCGCTAGGAGGCGCATGTGTCATGACGTCTAAGCCGGTGCCAGGAGGCGTTTATGTCGTGAGTGGTAACAATACTGTGCCAGTAACCACGACACAAACGCCTCCTAGCAGCACCGGGCTAGGCGATAATGGTATTACCAACGTAGATACATAGAGAATAGTAGGTTAGTGCCGTGAATGGGAAAAAATAACCAACGTAGATAAATAGAGAATAGTAGGTTAGTGCCATGAATGGGAATACATATCTGGCAAGGCTTAGGAAACGGGATGGGCGATGCTCTATCGAGCACATCCCGTTTCCGTGCCACGTCAGATATTTTTCCCATTCACGGCACTAACCTACTATTCTATTTATCCCGTCAACACCTACAGATAGCTTTAAAATGCAATAAAATTAATCCCAGCCACCGCACATATTCATACGCAGTGGTTAGGTCGTATTGACAGGATATCAACAATGTTTCACGACACCGTGTTTCAGGGCACATACGCACTGTGTTGACGGGATAACAAATGTGCGAGACGAAATTGGTGATCAACGATCGCCAATAATCGGGAAACTAATAACAAGACTGGACAAACGTATGGGGATACTTTATACTTTATATTCCGTACCCCGAGGTTGGCGTGAGGATACCGAATTAGAACTACTAGCAAGCGAACCTGCGATCGAATTTACTCATAACAATTAGTCCAAGAGTGAACCTATGTGTTCATTTGTGTATATCAGTGTATGAAGACTAATCAACAGTTGGGTATATAGCCATCGCACGTGTGTTCATAATTCCTGACGTTTTGTATCATAATCTGACAGTACATTATTAATTAAGGACTATCTCGTATTTCTGTTGTCTGGAACGGCGCGATATAACTTATCACCGGGGCGTAATTATGGTCTGGTATGTCTTATACACTTTCATATGACAAAACACATAAACACTAGGCAACAGAAAAGGCGCGCCTTCTTATGTTGGCGGCCTTGTTCCGTTAGCGACCAGCGTAGCCCCAGCCAGTCTACTCAGAGCCAACATTGTTCGTTATTGATTGAACGATATACAGATCAAAAACATGCTTTGACAGCATTTTAGAATCATCCAATGGAAATGATTCTAAAATGCTGCCAAACCATGTACGTTTCCCCACCGAGTGCCCATCTACGCTCACATGGGAGCGATTTCGGATTCTATTCCGAATCCCTCGGACCATTCAGTAAATCATTATCGACGCCATATTGGATTTGTACTTCGCGGAAATTTTATTGCGAAAAATTGATTTGTCTATGGGAATTTAACATGGGGGAAAAAGTGGTAAGGAAGTGTGGGAGGAGTCAAAAAACGAAAAAAATTGGAAATTGACTCCGAAACCTAGCTAGATAGCTTGGATATGATCTAACTAAGAAAACAATAGCTAAATTTTAAAAATCGGTCCAGTATTTCTAAAATTCAAAATGATTTCCCCATGTTAAATCCCTATAGACATCTTCACTCCGTGAAGATGTCTATGGGGATTTAACATTGGGAAATTTTGTTTTCGCAATAAAATCAATATTTGACCAAATTTCACGAAATAAAAAGAAGGCTCATTCTTAAATTTTCCTTTAATTTAATATTATCGAAAAAACTTGTTTTTGAATTGTTTATATGGCCGTAAAATTTGGGCAGCTTTCGTGAAACAGACAGTAGTTACGACAGCAACAATTACTGAAACTTCCAAAAGCGCCTCCGATTCAACGTACGTATTCTTTTATACTGTCCTTAGTATGACAGATAAAATATGGCGCATCAAACGCTTCTTGATAAGCTGCATTTGGTGGTCTCGGTAATTTCGCCCAAGCTTCTGCCGTTTTTGCGAGGAATCTATTTCCGTTTTTACTAGCACGAAAAGCGATTCTACGCAAAAACGACATAAGTATGTGCCGAAGTCCCGAGAACACCAAAATGCAGCTCATGAAGTCGCGTTTGCTGAGTCATATTTCATCAAAATCCGTTGCATATTAAGGTAACTATCAAATATTACTTACTTTGGAGCGGGTGCGCTTTCAACACTTTCAAGCCATTGTTGGTGTTGTTGTTGTTGTAACTACGTGATCCTGCATATTGGCTATGCGTCCAGAATGATTCCGTGTGCCGTTCCCTTCCATTCATTAAAACTTCTCCGTCACCGATCATTTACAAATTATATCCGTTAACGTATTGCCCACTATCTCTCCAATTGTCCGTGCGGACAATACAATGTACATGTTTATGGTCAGTATATCAGATGGTGTGCATTATAAAATCTCTCTACACAACCGCCTGCGTTAATGTGAGCATATATTGGCAATGTAACCTCACATACACAACCGCCTATAATTCCAGCACAAAACTATTTACACAATTCCTTAACATTTGATTGGTCAGTAGCAAGTCTCTGTCCAAAATTTACATCCCAGTAAACTCCCATGCCGAACTACTTTCCGTAACCGTCAGGCGCAGTTAAAATAATTCTTAAGAAGACGGAAAATAAACACATTTTCTTGATGAATTTATTTCAAATGCTGGAATTATAAGGAATGAATGGCCTTTTTGTGGATTTTTTTTATTCATTCCTATAGCATTAATCTTGCCGAGATTATCAACGTTTCTGAGCATCTATTGGCAATGCCAACTCGCAATCAAGCAATTTGATTGCCGTAGCCTGATATATAGTACAGTTCATGCTCATCTAATCAAGCCGCTTGATTTCAATCACAATATTCGAGTATTTTGACATATAGTGGCTAGATTAGCACAGGCCACTTTTTTAACGGGGTGTGGGAGGGTAGCATTAACCATCATTTACAACATTGGGCATTTAATGCCGGAAAATATATTTTGGAATTATTAACAAATTAATTGTTTGTCTTTGCGCTTTGCAATCATGAACATAGATTATCATTATATACAGTCCTGATCCACATGTATACAGTCGGGTTTGTATCTGGTCGCTTTGTTGCATGCAAAACGGTAACCCGAATTATCTGTCTGTAACGCAGGGCGACTTACATTAAGTTAATTCGGGTTACAAGTAAGTCGCCCCGCGTTACAGACAGATACTTCGGGTTAGCAGTGTTAGTCGCCCTGCGTTACAGACAGATAATTCGGGTTAGCAGTGTAATTCGCCCTGCGTTACAGACAGATAATTCGGATTAGCAGTGTAAGTCGCCCTGTGTTACAGACAGAGAATTCGGGTTAGCAATGAAAGTCGCCCTGCGTTACAGACAGATAATTCGGGTTAGCAATGTAAGTCACCCTGCGTTACAAACAGATACTTCGGGTTAGCAGTGTAAGTCGTCCTGTGTTACAGACGTATACTTCGGGTTAGCAATGTAAGTCGCCCTGTGTTACAGACAGATACTTCGGGTTAGCAGTGTAAGTCGCCCTGTGTTACAGACAGATACTTCGGGTTAGCAATGTAAGTCGCCCTGTGTTACAGACAGATAATTCGGGTTAGCAGTGTAATTCGCACTGTGTTACAGACAGAGAATTCGGGGTAGCAGTGTAAGTCGCCCTGTGTTACAGACAGATAATTCAGGTTAGCAGTGTAATTCGCACTGTGTTACAGACAGAGAATCCGGGGTAGCAGTGTAAGTCGCACTGTGTTACAGACAGATAATTCGGGTTAGCAGTGTAATTCGTACTGTGTTACAGACAGATAATTCGGGTTAGCAGTGTAATTGGCCCTGTGTTACAGACAGATAATTCGGGTTAGCAGTGTAAGTCGCCCTGTGTTACAGACAGATAATTCGGGGTAGCAGTGTAATTCGCACTGTGTTACAGACAGATAATTCGGGTTAGCAGTGTAATTCGCCCTGTGTTACAGACAGATAATTCGGGTTAGCAGTGTAAGTCGCCCTGTGTTACAGACAGATAATTCGGGGTAGCAGTGTAATTCGCACTGTGTTACAGACAGATAATTCGGGTTAGCAGTGTAATTCGCCCAGCGTTACAGACAGATAATTCGGATTAGCAGTGTAATTCGCACTGTGTTACAGACAGATAATTCGGGTTAGCAGTGTAATTGGCACTGTGTTACAGACAGATAATTCGGGTTAGCAGTGTAATTCGCACTGTGTTACAGACAGATAATTCGGGGTAGCAGTGTAATTCGCACTGTGTTACAGACAGATAATTCGGGTTAGCAGTGTAATTCGTACTGTGTTACAGACAGATAATTCGGGTTAGCAGTGTAATTGGCCCTGTGTTACAGACAGATAATTCGGGTAGCAGTGTAAGTTCGACTGTGTTACAGACAGATAATTCGGGGTAGCAGTGTAATTCGTACTGTGTTACAGACAGATAATTCGGGTTAGCAGTGTAATTCGCCCAATGTTCGATAATTCGGGTTAGCATGTAATGGCACGTGTTACAGACAGATAATTCGGGGTAGCAGTGTAATTCGCCCTGTGTTACAGACAGATAATTCGGATTAGCAGTGTAATTCGCACTGTGTTACAGACAGATAATTCGGGTTAGCAATGTAAGTCGCCCTGTGTTACAGACAGATAATTCGGGTTAGCAGTGTAATTGGCACTGTGTTACAGACAGATAATTCGGGTTAGCAGTGTAATTCGCACTGTGTTACAGACAGATAATTCGGGTTAGCAATGTAATTCGCCCTGTGTTACAGACAGATAATTCGGATTAGCAGTGTAATTGGCACAGTGTTACAGACAGATCATTCGGGTTAGCAGTGTAATTCGCCCTGCGTTACAGACAGATAATTCGGATTAGCAGTGTAATTGGCACAGTGTTACAGACAGATCATTCGGGTTAGCAGTGTAATTCGCCCTGTGTTACAGACAGATAATTCGGATTAGCAGTGTAATTGGCACAGTGTTACAGACAGATCATTCGGGTTAGCAGTGTAATTCGCCCTGAGTTACAGACAGATAATTCGGATTAGCAGTGTAATTGGCACTGTGTTACAGACAGATCATTCGGGTTAGCAGTGTAATTCGCCCTGCGTTACAGACAGAAAATTCGGATTAGCAGTGTAATTCGCACTGTGTTACAGACAGATAATTCTGGTTAGCAGTGTAATTCGCACTGTGTTACAGACAGATAATTCGGGTTAGCAGTGTAATTCGCACTGTGTTACAGACAGATAATTCGGGTTAGCAGTGTAATTCGCACTGTGTTACAGACAGATAATTCGGGTTAGCAGTGTAATTCGCACTGTGTTACAGACAGATAATTCGGGTTAGCAATGTAAGTCGCCCTGTGTTACAGACAGATAATTCGGATTAGCAGTGTAATTGGCACAGTGTTACAGACAGATAATTCGGGTTAGCAGTGTAATTGGCACAGTGTTACAGACAGATCATTCGGGTTAGCAGTGTAATTCGCCCTGCGTTACAGACAGATAATTCGGATTAACAGTGTAATTCGCACTGTGTTACAGACAGATAATTCGGGTTATCAATGTAAGTCGCCCTGCGTTACAGACAGAGAATTCGGGTTAGCAGTGTAATTCGCACTGTGTTACAGACAGATAATTCGGGTTATCAATGTAAGTCGCCCTGCGTTACAGACAGAGAATTCGGGTTCGCAATGTAAGTCGCCCTGCGTTATAGACAGATAATTCGGGTTCGCAATGTAAGTCGCCTTGCGTTACAGACAGATAATTCGGGTTAGCAATGAAAGTCGCCCTGCGTTACAGACATATAATTCGTGTTAGCAATGTAAGTCGCCCTGCGTTACAGACAGAGAATTCGGGTTAGCAAAACGGCTACTTCACTGACTGATTAGTGACACGTGCACGCCCTTCTCCTCGCAGTCTGAACTGGGACTACGCTGGGCGCCAGCGCTGTAATGTCCCTTATGAGGTCACAATCAGTTAATCGGGCCTCTTCATCAACATTACGTCCAGTTGCACAGGCCAGTCTGTGTGCAACGAATGAGGCGGAATTATGCCATTGTTGGCTGAAGTACACGCGTATACGCCGCTATCAGTCGTGGCCCCGTGACCGAATGCACTCCAGTCTGGCGGACATCAAGGTGTATGATCACGGGGTACTAACAACAACAACAAGTACTGAAACTTTCAGAATCCATCTTATTCAAAGTACGTATTATTTTATATTGTTCTTATTGCATAACGGATTTTGATGAAATATGGCGCATCAAACGCGTCCTGTTAAGCTGCATTTGGTGGTCTCTGTATTTTCGCCCAAACTTCTGTCGTTTTTGCGAAGAATCGATTTCCGTGTCTACCGACACGGAAATCGATTCTTCGCAAAAACGACATAAGTCTGTGCCGAACTCCCTGGACCACCAAATGCAGCTTTTGAAGACGCGTTTGCTGCGCCATATGTCATCAAAATCCGTTGCATATTAAGGAAAATATCAAATAATACTTACTTTGGAGTGGGCGACGTTGTTGTTGTAACCACGTGATCATGCACCTTGATATTGTCCGCTTGTTTGAACATATGCGTTGAACTTAAGCTACGATTACTTATAAAGGATGGTCACTGCACGTTTGAAATACAATACAATGTTACAAAGCTACAATCAAACACACAAAGATTTATTTGTTTGTGCATTGTCTTCAAGAACTGAGTAAACCGCAGTTTTATATCAAAAACAATTATGCTGTGTTATCAAAGTGCCACTCATATTTAACAGCTTAGTTGCTTCATTCTGCACAAAATCCCCACCTCTCCGTCATCCCAGTGCCGATCTCACTGTATATAAACGTAACTTAACACTTCGGTTAGCCTTCATGCAACATCATTCTTTATAATTACGTGTAAAATGTCCACCCGGTCTTAACCCCAAAGTCAAGGTCATTCACTTACATCTTTGTTGTATTATAAACTTTAATGTATTGGTAACAGTTTGTAACTTATGTTAAGTTCATTGAATGTTTGCCATATTTGACATGCATATTTTAATTCCATAGGCTGAACATGTTATATGCATACGGAGCCCCGCAGGGGGACGTAGACTTTTTTTTATGAATTCGTTCCCACGAAATAACAATTTGTTCCCTCAATTTAACAATTCGTTCCCACAAATTACCAATTCGTTCCATCAATTTAACAATTCTTTCCCACGAAATAACAATTCGTTCCCACGGTAACGAACTGTTAATTCGTGGGAATGTATTGTTATATCGTGGGAACGAATTGTTAATTCGAGGGAACAAAATGGCTGTGATAATGTAATAAATTAAGTATAATAAATATTAATAAATGTATCCTTAAATTGAAAGGTTCTCCCTCAAAGTGTACAAGATAAGTATACTTTGCAGTTCTGGCACGGAGTGAAGATGTCTATGGGGATTCAACATGGGGACAATTAAAGGCAAATTTAAGAATGAGCCTTCTTTTTATTTCGTGAAATATGATTTTATTTATTGATTTTATTGCGAAAAAACAATTTCCCCATGTTAAATCCCCATAGACATCTTCACGGAGTGAAGATGTCTATGGGGATTTAACATGGGGAAATTCTTTGGAATTTCAGAAATACTTGACCGATTTTTAAAATTTAACTTTTGTTTTCTTAGTTAGATCATTTCCAAGCTATCTAGCCAGGTTTCGGAGTCAATTTCCAAAAAAAAATGTTTTTTGACTCATCCCACAAGTCCTCTACCTCTTTTCCCCCCATGTTAAATTCCCATAGAGAAATCAATTTTTCGTAATAAAACCAATATTTTACCAAATTTCACGAAATAAAAAGAAGGCTCATTCTTAAATTTTGCTTTAATATAATATTATCGAAAAAAATATTGTTTTTGCATTGTTTATATAGCCGTAAAATTTGGGCAGGTTTCGTGAAACAGACTATAGGAGATGTCATCGGCAGCGCAAGGCCATGGCAAGTTCTTTCTCTGTTAAGCGTCCGCGTGCGGGTAGGTTTTGAGAGTGGTTCTGTGGAAAAAAAGCTATGGATGCTATTTGACGCTATTTACAGGTGTAGTAATATGAAAACTGATTGAGACCTTGGCGCGTTTTATATCCGTTCATGAATTTACACATACTAAGTTTAATCAGAGTATTTTCTTCTTCTTTTTTTTCTAAAGTTTGCTGGCGGAAATTTAAATTTATGCTAAAAACTTCCCCAACCCTTTGCAGACTGCAGACTGCAAAGGGTTGAGGAAGGTTTTAACATAAATGTATCTTCGTTTTGTTCAACGCATTTATGGTATGACCTAACATGGAGTGCCGTAGTGATATGGTTTCCTAAGGTTTCGGGATTTACCCCGTGACAGACAAGTCCACATTAACCTCATTCCAAAAAGACCTTAACCCTTATCTTGCCTTATTTCTCACTAAAAACACGCTTTGACAGCACTTCAGAATCATTTCCAATGGAAATGATTCTGAAGTGCTGTCAAAGCATATTGTAAATTATTCTAAAGTGATGTTAAACCATGTTTTTGATGATAAAAATGGAAAATAGACAATAAACAGGAGACGACAAAAGAAATAAGATAGCGGTCTAAGGGTTAATTCAAAGTTGACTCAGTGCATTCCGTGAATGAAACAAAACCCGGAGAAACCGGAAGTGCTAATGGGCGATGTGCGTGCACGTGGGCACTGATTAGATTTCGCCCCCTAACACAAATGTACTAGCATTCACGCACGTGACTACTTCCGCAATTCAAATCCATTCAAACGATGTCTATTAGTTCTAACAAAACAATAGTGGCTCGTTATGGACATTTCGTATTTTCGTGGCGATGGAACAAATATTAGCGTGGCGAAGAACCGACGGAACGAAGTTTGATAATTAAACTGCGTCTTTTTGCCACGCTAATTATCTCTCTTCGCCCCGAATGGACGATATAAGGTCGATAATTTACGCCGCATAAATTTACGCCTCGCAAATTAGCGCCCCTTAATCGTCGTTTCTTCGTTTCGTCGCCACGCTGTTTTACGCCTACATGACGCTAATTATGGTTTACCATGTTTACAGGAATTAACTCGGCTAACCGAAACCGAAAGTAAAAACTATTATAATTAATTTAATGCTTATGCAATTTGATATCCAATCTGATTCTTGTAATCTTACTTATACAGTACATATTTAAAACGGTAGACATAAAAAAGATGAATAAAACATTGAAATAGTATTAATTATTCATACAATAGCATTGTACATTGTACTTGTTACTACGCATCTGCGGATATGTGACAGGAACGCACCAATCTTCGTCTCTTCTCCTTCCGGGGCGAAGGGACGAAGAGACGGTGCTTAAGACACAAAGATGTAAGAGGCGATACGTATCGTTCTTTCGTGGCAAAGGCACGGAGAAACGAAGGAACGAAGAAACGAAAAACATCGTGGCAAATAAACGAAAGAATAAAGAGTAAAGGTACATGCCCACTCAATAAGCACAAAATGTTCTTTATAGGAATTAAAAAGTGTATAATTGTGTCACTATTCCACCAGTTCTAAAAAATGCGAGTGCCCGCGATACAGATATAATCATTTACTAATATTTATTTTACTGATAGTGACTCGCGGTGGTACCAGGATATTTTAATATGCAAATGAGGCATGATATTTTTTAATTATTTATACAAATTAAATGCGTCACCTGAACAAATATTTTCGACAGATTATAAAGTATAATTATTGCACATCAAAAATGTCCGTTAACATGTTATGGAAAAACGGTTATCGCCCCTGATATCAGTGTGGAAATGTTCATCTGATATAAAATGTATAATAATGCCAATCAATACGGGGGATAATGGTGAATGAATGTGTTTTTTTTGCCAGAAAATGTCATATCTACAGAATATACAAAACTATCTGTCTCCCTATATTATAGCCTAGCATTTTGTGACTACTGAGTGGGAATGTACCTTTAAAGAACATTAAACTTCGTCTCTTCGTTCCTTCGTAGCGAAGGAGCGATAATTAGCGTCCTGTAGGCGTAAAAACAGCGTGGCGACAAAACGAAGAAACGACGTTTACGGGGCGCTAATTTGCGAGGCGTAAATTTACGAGGCGTAAATTATCGACCTGATATGGCAACAATGATCGTCCCTACGGGGCGAAGAGACGATAATTAGCGTTGCGAAAAGACGAAATGTAATTGTTTTTTTAAATGCATACCGCTATTTATTATATGACCGACAATTTCAACCAATGGGATTGTCCAATATCGGGTCACATGACT
Organism: Conchocele bisecta; assembly: GCA_029237695.1. NCBI lineage: Eukaryota > Metazoa > Mollusca > Bivalvia > Lucinida > Thyasiridae > Conchocele > Conchocele bisecta. Next base: position 21,272,617 of record CM055279.1, on the reverse strand, counting down.
GTGGATATATATGATATTCACCTGGGGGCCGTTTCACTAAACTCCTTACGACTAAAATGTTCGTAAGTGCAAAATTATGATAGTCTGTAAAATTTACATTAACAATGTGTTCTTGTAAACAATTATTGGATTTACATTTATTGAGCATAGGCTGCATATGCAACCTATGCTCAATAAATGTAAATCCATCAATTGAAATTTCCAGGCGATTCTAAATTTGCACTTACGAACATTTTAGTCGTAAGAAGTTTAGTGAAACGGGCCCCTGAATATCAGTCTCGGACTCGTCTCGTTGCGCGAGACTAGTCCGAGGATGATATTCGAAATGTGATATTCACCTTGATGTGAATATCACTTTTCGAATAACACTCTCGGACTCTTCTCGCGCAACGGGACGAGTCCGAGACTGATATTCAGGTGTAGCAGCATGTGCGTGTTACTGATCACGCAACCAAATTATGAGGCAAGTCGTGCGTTGTAGTGTCATTTTTTATAGTTGCACAGTGTCACATGCACCATATAATTAGACACACTATCCCGGAGTCTTGCTCGACATCACATTCCACTGACGCCGTCCCCATAGATGTAGCCCTTACAGTTTCCTAACTAACTCTAAGCAACGCAATTAAACGGAGTAATAATGACGTGATAAGTGAATGTACCACGAAACCGTGCTCAACATTACCTACCATTGACACCGTCCTCATGGCTATAGACAGTCAAATAGTGTGGGTCAAATGATAAAATAAGTATTGTCTTTTGAGGAGGTGTATATGAGATTGACGGACTTTCGAAAAGTCATATTCACCTCGGCCTTCTGCCTCGGTGAATATGACTTTCCTCACGTCCGTAAACCTTGTGTACACCTCTTTAAAATATAATAATTGTATAATATTAATTTTATATTAATATCATCATAAGGTGTATTACTATGAAGTATTGTATTTATTATTAATATAACAGCTTCGTATATGATCAAAAAGGTGTCACGTATTTATATGGTGACACTTCATATACGTGTTCACACTGAGAAACGTCGAATGAGGCGTCCCTGTTTCAACAGGGTCAGAAAATAGCCAGATAAGATTGATGGCGTTAAAATGTTAAATAACCATATGATCACACTCCTGTATTCATAAATCACGTGTATAGCCTTTGCGAAGTGTGCATTATGATCAGCCTGCGCACCCGCGCAGTCTGATCAGGATATACACTGTTCGCCATCCAGTCATCGAAGTCACCGTACCGAATATTGTGGATTATCGGGATACATGAACACATGTACAACATATTATACTATATACGTACTTTCGTTTCCCATTGAAACACAATGTAAAGTAAGACGTCATCATTTGTCCATATTGACGTATCGTGAGTTTATATTGGTCAATGCCGGAACTAAGCTTCACAGCACAAAATAGTTTCTTCTAAATCACCACTAATTTGTTTATTTTGTTTATATTGTTTTATAATTTTTGAAGCGCATATAAGTTGCGAATGATGTGCGTATATAATAAAAATGTTATTTGATTTGTATGTGGATATATGCCACTCGTTACGCTGCGCAACGATATTGCGCTCCTAAAGTCGCGCAATATCGCACGCTGCGGAACTCGTGCATATATATCCACATACAAATCAAATAACCTATAAATATATATGTATCTACATTCAACACCCGTGCAATAAACCTTCAAATGAGCACGTTATCCTAGTTCTTCAAATGAACACGTTCTCCTAGTTTGTACACGGAATCAGAGACGGTTTGCTTGTCAAGGTTGGTCAATGTTGCCTGGATGAATCAAACTTCCTGAGTTCGTGCATAAGACCGGAATAAATACTCAGAATGCTTAAAAAGCACGTGCCCCAGGACTTATTAGAAAGTGTAAAACACCCGTTTCCAAGGTGCATGATCACGTGGTTACAACAACAACAACGTCGCCCACTCCAAAGTAAGTATTATTTGATATTGTCCTTAATATGCAACGGATATTGATGAAATATGGCACAGCAAACGCGTCGTCATAAGCTGCATTTGGTCGTCCAGGGAGTTCGGCACAGACTTATGTCGTTTTTGCGAAGAATCGATTTCCGTGTCAGAGACACGGAAATCGACTATTCGCAAAAACGACAGAAGTCTGGGCGAAAATACAGAGACCACCAAATGCAGCTTAACAAGACGCGTTTGATGCGTCATATTTCATCAAAATCCGATAACTAATAAGGACAATATAAAATAATACGTACTTTGAATAAGATGGATTCTGAAAGTTTCAGTACTTGTTGTTGTTGTTAGTACCACGTGATCATACACCTTGGTTTGATCGTGGCCTATCAGAAATGTACACAAAGACGTACCTGATCCAAGCCCCGTCGTTGTAGACGCTGCATCACGGCCGCTGCATTAGAAATGTCAATGAAAGCACCAAACAAAAATATGATAACCAAGCACAGATGTAAAGTTAATCGCGTTGCTTCCATGTTGAGTCTTTGCGTATTTTAATTTACTTTGCGGACAAATTAGAACTAGACTGGCACTCTGTATATGTTTAATGCAGTAGCAAACAGGCAATCTTATTGCTGTTGTTCTTGCACCGGTTTGCTTTCAAATCTTGAAATCTTGAATCGTTACTGTTGTTTTATGTTTTAGTCGTATTCAAGTACTTTAATATATGGACGTTGAGCGTTTCCAAAATTATTTCAATGCACCAATGTAATGTTTCCCTTCTTTCCGTGTAAACTCGTCTACGTCCGTGTTTTATTTTCGCGCCAGTTCCACTCGCTGACCGTGGGTTAACTGTCGTTTCCGTAACTGAGTCTCCAGGACAGGTGGCGCTGTTCCAATATCGCCGTCGCCTGGTTCTCCGTTACAATGTGGGCGAATTGACGACTTCGCGGCCAGCCAATCGCAGCAGCCAATCGTGGGTACCCTATCTCACAGACACGGTCATGTGGAAATGGCGCCTAGTGTGGCGGTTTACCGGTGTAGCAGTACATTGACACCGATAACACTGAGGGATCGTAGCTAGTTATCTCCCGTTGAATTTATTTATAGAAATCCGGTCTATGGTCGTATTGCTTGTAAAAAGGGCGACTGCAGCACGATTTGTTGTGTAAAGGAGCCATTATAGTGTGTTCGACTAGTGTTGATCCAGGTTATCCTACATTATCTGCACAGTATGATCCGGAACTTCATTATTTGCCAGATTCATATTTTGACACTTATCAGGTTTTATTGCAAACAGTGTAGACTCAGATCAGACTGCACATTGTGCAGTCTGATCTGGGTCTACCCTGTTCGAAGTCTTAATTTTTTCACTATTTAGTATGAAATAAACGCTAAAATAAACCATGGGACCGAATTTCTATAAATATATTTGCAAAGGGAAATAACTAACTACGATTCATCCTATCTTGCTCTAAGAGTTCTCGGCGTCTGGTAATTACGCTGATTCAAGCGGCTCGTTGACTCGCTCTTTGACGCATCAGAAGAATACGGCGCCGCGCAGGGGACATGGATTTTTTGTTATTAACTCGTTCCCACGAAATAACAATTCGTTCCCTCGAATTAATAATTCGTTATCATGAAATGACAATTTGTTCCCTCAATTTAATAATTCGTTCCCTCGAATACAATAAGTGTATAATTGTGTCACTGTTCCACCAGTTCTAAAAATTACGAGTGCCCGCTATACAGATATATACAAATGAGGCATAATATTTGTTTAATTATTTATGCTATATAGTTATATACATCACCAGAAAAAATAACATTTTCAACAGATTATAAAGAATAATCATTGCACATCAAAAAATAAATACAGAGAATAAATAGTAATGTCCGTTAAACATTTTGAGGAAACACGGTTATCGCCCCTGATATCAGTGTGGAAATTTAAGTCTGATATAATATGTATAATAATGCCAATCAATACGTGGGCTAATGGTGAATGAATGTTTATTTTGCCAGAAAATGTCTCAGATGATGTCTCTGATATAAAGAACAGTTTTATGCCTACTGAGTGGGCATGTACGTTTAACCCTTTGAACCCGAAAGCCCGCTATAGCGGTTTATGCAAACAGTTCAGATCCAGATGAGCCGGCTCGTAACGAGCCGTCTCATCAGGATCTGCACTTTTTGCAAGTAATTTTTCATATTTTTGAGAAAACACCCCCTTGTCATAACTGTACTAGTCTGCAAACCATTTTGTGACGGTTGGATTGGTTGCAAAATTAACAAATCAAAATACATTCCTTAGGGGTGAAAGGGTTAACGTTATTACACTGCAAAGATCAGGTTTATGCAATAAAATAAACTCCGTGCACGTACACTATACAATGTATGAGAGGGTATTCGCAAAGTTTCGCGACGAGTCTCATATCTTTTTCATTGATTTGTATTTCCTTGTAATTCAGCATGACAGTGAACTTATATTATAATGCATCGATTGCAAAATTAATGTTGACACTATCTATATAATAACCGCTCGTATTACACTATCACTATGGTTACGTCATGTAACAATTTAGCAATATCAAGTTCCTTTACACATTGTTGTAATGATGTACAGTGACTTTAAAACAATGTGTATTAAATGTGTTATTGGAAATTACCAGTTCCTTTATGTTGCGATAGGCTTTAGGTGTACATGTGCTGACATTTTCTCGAAATGTTCCCCCTGGATATTTAACCCTTTCAACCCTAAGGAACTGGAATGGACTGTGATATGCTAATGTTCCGACCAATCCAATGGTCACAAAATGATTTTCAGATTCGTCCATTTATGAAAAAGGGGTGTTTTTGTTCTAAGAAATATTAAAATTACTTTCAAAAAGTGCAGATCCTGATGAGACGGCTCGTTACGAGCCGGCCCATCTGTATCTGTACGTTTTGCATAAACCGCTATAGCGGGATTTCGGGTTCAAAGGGTTAATGCGTATGTGCACTGTGCGTACAGAGTTCCGAATCACAGAGAAATAGACGCTTAGCCCTTTCACCCCTAAATATATGGGGCCCGTTTCACTAAACTTCGTACGACTAAAGTGTTCGTATGTGTAAATTTAGGATAGTCTGTAAATTTCAATTGATGGATTTACATGTATTGAGCATAGGCTGCATATGCAGCCTATGCTCAATAAATGTAAATCCAATAATTGTTTACAGAAAACAGTGTTAATGTGAAATTTACAGACTATCATAAACATTTCATTCGTACGAAGTTTGGTGAAACGGGCCCCTGACATAGACTTGCCCCATACTTTTTTCTGGATTATTCCATTAATCGCAAAGGGACATCTGGATATACAGTGTTTATAATGTTGGCTGTTTGTCTGTAGGGGTGAACAGGGTAACGTAACTATGTGTTTCAATTACAGCGACGTTGATTGCCAAATGTGGCTACCATGAAAAACATGTAATTTTCAGTGTAATTTATTAAAAAGTCGCCGTTTTTTATTAATTATCTCACATGACATATTTCATGTTGTGGTTCACGTCGCTCTTCAAGGCTGCACAATTTCTCAATAGAAAATCTCCAGAGTTCATGTACATTGTATTAGCGAACTATTATCGTTTTGGTTAATTCTCCACGAGAAAGTATACGTAGGCTGCGGCTTCACATTGTCGCAAGTATCACTTTCGAAAACAAGTTACACACCCAGCCATTCATGTAGTCTATTTACGACCTCGAAAGCTTTAATAACGTATACAGTCTATATAAATGGGTGGGTGGGTTAACTTTTTACGTCATCGAACACTTCCGCGTATAGGCATCACGGGACAGTTGAAAGCGCGATTTTTGTGGCAGGTAGCGTAAACCACCACTGACCCAAATAATGTCAGGTGGTCCTTGTGATAAATGTTTAAAGGTACATGCCCACGCAGCAGGTAACACTGTACTTCTACTTTTCATTTCCTGTCATGCCTTATATGAGCCATTTGTCTACCCACTAACGAGTTATTTTTAATTACGGCGCGTGTTAATTGGTGTTAAATCGCCACGTAACTCTTTCCATTTGGTGATCTGGTCGCCAATATTAACCATCTCTCTCTCTCTCTCTCTCTCTCTCTCTCTCTCTCTCTCTCTCTCTCTCTCTCTCTGTACTGCCTGTCCCTCAGACATTTCGCCTTTTTTTTGGCCGACGCCGTTTCATACAATTTCCGTCCTGGACGTTTCGACATGTTGATATTCTTGTTTACATATTGGGAAGCCTACTGGTGCGCGTATTATACTGCGCATGCGCACCGCAAGCCGTGATGTGAAAGTCGTCGTCCCCGCACATTATCAAAATAGACTGTTACCGCCGCGCGTCGCTAACAGTAAATTGATAATTAATAAATGATTGTATTTGTATAGCGGGAACTGGTAATTTTTAGAACTGGTGGAACAGTGACATAATTATACACTTATTTAATTCCTATAAAGAACATTTTGTGCCTACTGCGTGGGTATGTACCTTTAAAATCACTGACCATAGAAATGCAAATCACATGAGGCATGAAAAAATCAACAAATCAACAAGCTCCATAACTATGTATATTCGCGAAATATCAGTATCACAGCTCTGATAATTATGAATCTTTCTGTGAGTACGCATGGCGCATTGGAATTTATAACCGGTTTAGAAGCGGGGTCATAACCACCTCAATTTATCGCTGGAGGAACTGTAGCCGATTTCATCAACATTGCAAAGTATACTTATCTAGCAAAGTCTACTTTGAGGGAGTAATCATTTATTTTTCCCAAAATGCATTATTTTATACAGAACCAACCACTGCATATATTTGATGATTAAAAGTATGCAGAATTATTATACTGACTGTATTACATTATCACAGCCAAAATGGCTGTGATAATGTAATACATTCAGAATAATAAAAATTAATAAATGTATCCTTAAATTGAAAATTACTCCCTCAAAGTATACTTTGCTAGATAAGTATACTTTGCAACATTGGTGAAATAGGCTACATGTATGTTATGCCCAAAAGTTTCTTTGTTGATCTCGGTTGAACCAGCTCTAGGGAGCCGCCATTTGCAATGATGCTACGGCAGCAGAGCGAGCAGATTTTTTTTTTTTTAAATTGGGAAATAACTTCACATTCTACACATTCTCCAACACCAAACACTAAAGGAATATTAACAACTGTAAACCTATTTTCTGAACACACTCATGTAATGTGTAGGGTCAGTGCTGAAATATATAGAAAATCCACCACCCCCGTTTAGAATCACTGCATAAATGCCTGGGTGGGGTATCATTTAACTGCCTCGAAGACTTCGGTACCGTATATAGAGTTTAGAAATGAATTGGTGCAATAACTTTTTACGGCATCAAAAACTTCGATACTGTATATAATCTGTAGACTGGTAAATGCGGATTTTCATTGCAAAGTTCGGCAAAGTTCATGAACTCTCGACGTGATATGGCTGATTATTTTGTTCGAAATAAAGTTCTGTAGCCTATTTCATCAACATTGCAAAGTAGTATACTTATCTAGCAAAGTATACTTTGAGGAAGAAATTTTCAATTTTAGGATAAATTTATTAATTTTAATTATACTGAATTTATTACATTATCACAGCCATTTGGCTGTGATAATGTAATAAATTCAGTATAATAATTCTGCATACTTTTAATCATCAAATATATACAGTCGTTAGTTCTATAAGAAATGATGTATTTCGGGAAAAATAAATGATTACTCCCTCAAAGTATACTTTGCTTGATAAGTATACTTTGCAATGTTGGTGAAATAGACTACAGATAACAACCGGCGATGTGATTAGGAGGTATTCCGGATATTACAGTGTATTTTGATATTCAGGCATCTTCTATAGCCGTCTCCCCGAAGCTCATGTTTAGACAATTTGACCATGTGGATAGTTTTCATTTGACGCCAACACATTACACAGCAGGCAGCTAATTACGTTATTATCACGAAACTGTCATTTCCGCACGAGGGGTGATCACAAAGTAGCCAGTGAACGGGTGTTAATTGTCATCGGGTAGCGGGTTTGGAGTTAACATTCTCGAATTTCGAGTTAGAATTCTCGAGTTTGCATATAAACACATCGAGCTTCGAGTTGAGATTCTCGAGTTTCCAGTTTAGATTTCCGAGCTTGAAGTTAGAATTGTCGTTGAAAACGTCGTGTTTCGCATTGAAACACACATATGTTGTATAACTTACAGAATAACGTCAGCGATGTACATCATAAAAATGACGTTTGTGACCAGCCTATTCCCAGAAATTCTCTACAATTTCATGAACTCTCGATGTCATATAGTACACAACCGCCTGCGAACAGAGTTGGTAATTGTAATATTTCTTCCCATTCACAGCACTAACCTACTATTCTCTATCTATTTTCCTTATTTCTGAACCAAAGTATATGTTGTGACCACTCATTTGAACCGTCTCGGCGAGACGGTTCAAATGAGTGGTCACAACATATACTTCAGATGAGAAATAAAGAAATTCTTGAGCCTTGCCGGATATTTTTTCCCATTCACGGCACTAACCTACTATTCTCTATGTACATTGTATTGAATATTCAAGTGTTGTATACTTTTGACTGTGTATCTGTGTCCGGTTTAACGAGGTTGCACTGTATTCCCACATGCAAATCTTTCCGGTAGCCCCTCGTACTTTGCCACTCACTAACCCATTATTATATTAAATAGATAATACACGAATAGACTGTTATATACAACTGGCAGTTCATCCGGATTTAGTATTTTTAGTATTTGATAGAGTTTTCCACTATCCTATAAAGTTGGTAATTGTGGAATGCGTGTGCACATGGAATATGATACATGTAGTACATTGTATTTATAGATTCAGCCTACTTTGTATATGTCATCTCCCTTGAGATAGCATATTGTGTCACGCACATTTCTATGCGGGCAGCCATATTGTCGTGTAAAGCCTAAATGGCGAGTACGACAAAGAAAATAGTGCCCTGTGCCAACTTACCCTATGGCGTTTTGGTCTGCCTTGCTAAAGCTTGGTAGAGCTAAAACTCTACATATACTATTCTCTATAATTTTCACAGTTTATGCTCAGTTTATCAGTTAAATTCTGGAAGATACGAATCAGGACATTTCGTGCGTATTAATACAACAGCTATTACCTTTAGGTTTCACGGGACAGTACGGAGCTAGCAGTAACAGGGGTGGACGAATTTCTATATATTTCAGTATTGACCCGGCAAGTTACACCAGTGTGTTTTACAAAGTTAACTTAACCCACACACGATCAGTTGTTGTGGAGGTAACATATTTCAGTACTTTTATTACTATGGCCGGCGGTATGGTACGTGACATCTTTTTGTTGGCCCTGGTTTCTCGACCAATGAAAGCAGAGTATTTCGCATATTGCGACACTTTCGCCAATATCTAATAAATTAATCATTAAATGTTGCAATAACTCAACAGTTATATTTAGAACCACATGCCCCGCCTTGTTGACGTAATTTCCTGTGACGCGCATCATGTGTACGATCGATTCAGTGTCACATCGCCAATCACGTACTAGTATCGTTGTTGAAAACACGTGTATGGGCAGCGCTCCATTATAGTAGACAGGTGCCCGCGATGGGGAGTGGCAATCGATAAGTTAGTTTTAGTTCACATATTGAATTTAAAATGCAATATGTGAACTATAACTATTACGTATAAGGCAGTCGCATGGTTAAAGCATACCATTCTAAGCAGCTGTCATCCTGATACGCCCATAGGTGGAAGACTCGCACCTATGACACAAAAACAATGCCTATTAAAAAAAAATCCCATTACCCCACCCACTTGGTCTCGTACAGTACCATCTTCTATATAGAAAGGTGATAAAGAATATGGCTATTATAGAAAGAGCCCTCTCTTTTCCGACTTGCACAAACACAATAAATAGTCTGGGGGAAATTGCTCAGAATCAGGCACCTCATGTTAATTGTTCTTTGTTAGTGGTTTTGTATTCGTCTTGGATCCCACTTTCCGAAAAATCCGGGTGCCATTTTTTTCGGATACTTTCAAGGTCATTTTAAGGTCATTCAAAATCAAGGTCAAAATCCTGATAGAGATCTGTAAAATAATGTTCTTTTTGTTTCACCAGCCACGACAAAAAAAGGAAGTTGTTTAGTTACTTACTAGTGGAGCTCATCATGGGCTAGTAAATAGAGAATAGTAGGTTAGTGCCGTGAATGGGAAAAATATCTGGCAAGGCTCAGGAAACGGGATGGGCGAGGCTCTGCCGAGCACATCCCGTTTCTGTGCCGCGCCAGATATTGTTTCCCATTCACGGCACTAACCTACTATTCTATTTATCCCGTCAACAGCTACAAATGGCTATAAAATGCAAAAATTGTATTGACTGGATATCAAAAATGTTTCACGGCACCGTGTTTCACGGCACATACGCACTGTGTTGACGAGATAAATGAATGCACTCTGGTATGAACATAACGTTATCATTATAGTTCTGTTGTAATCGCCATGAATGCGGCACATCGTGTTAATCTTTCTTCTCGTTGTTGTTTTATATTATAACCTTATAGGGTTCAGCTTTCAGAAAATAAGGGTGCCATTTCTTTCCAATTAAGTTCTATGTCATTTCAAGGTCATTGAACTTCAAGACAAATTTGATGCTATATACGCTTTTTAAACATATTCATTAATACATTTGGCATACAACAATTGTCAATATTTACATTGATATTGATAATAAATTTATTTGTGAAATAGAAAAGCAGTCATCAAATGCCAATATCATAGTAGGTAGCAGCTATTGATACCTGTAAATTCAACAATCAAACTTCACATGTTTCGTATTCTTTATCATAATTCCGCATTTATTAATCTAAAGTAAGCTTTCCGCAATAATACGATATGTTGAACAATTCTGCAGTAACGTAGTTCCTGGCTACTGCAGAAGTTGAAGCTTGGAAGATCCGGTGAAATAGATGTGAAGGAATGGAAGAAGAGTGAAGAGTAGGCTCCTGGTTACTGTATTAATCTAAATACATGTAAAGAAACATTTCTTCAGAACTGTATGTATAGCAAGGAGGCATATTACATTGCTCTTGAGGTTCCGTACTTCCGTAAGTCCGTCCGTGTGTATAGTGGAAGAGTTTCTCCAGTTAGAGTCCAGTATGCCACGGGGGCATATCCATGTTTTACAACATAATGCCTAGTTATGTAATGTATTTGTATTTACTTTTGTTAAGTTGAATGCCAGTTCAAGGTCATGGAAAATTAAGAATAATGTCGTATTGTATTTATCAAAAGAACAAAACAGGATAAATACCATATAATGGTCATCGACTGAATATGTGTGTCAGGTTTCATTAATTAAAATAACACTATTACAGCACAGATATTTTAGGAAATGATAATTTCATTGTCATGCTACATAACGTTTATAATTACTGATTGCTACCTATTAAGTTCTAGTAAATGCATATTCGAACGCAGTTCATCATGACCCATGCACGGCTATAGGCGATAGTTAATGTGTACGTGTGTCATGCTACTACCACTGTGTATTGCGCCAGATATATGTTTTCATGGGTTCATTGGTCTCCTCTCTGTATCTTCTTTTCTAGTTTGGATAACGACACAGTCTGGTTAAGATTGAAATGAAAAATCATGCAGAGCATGATGTTATTAGCCGATCAAATCAGGGTTCAATATATGTCCACATTTTACTAGTTACGGAATGTCCATCAGAAATGTTTTTTAACAACTTACACCAATTTTCAAGTTAAGGACCATGACCTATTGGCTCATATATTGGCAATTTTCGACTTCCGTCAAGCATAAAGTTCAATGACCTTGAAATGACCTTCAACTTGGTTTAGAAATGGCACCCCGGATTTGTTGGAAACCTTATACATTCAAGTTTATAAAAACACCGGGTGCCATAAATTAACACGAGGTGCCGGAATCTTATATATATACCTACAATTGCCCCTGGACTAGAAGGCAAACCGCCTAACTTTAGTGTTTATTTATAGCCAAATTACAAACCGCCTAACTTTAGTTTACCGAACTCTTGTAGTGAAAACGTTTATTTATAGCCAAATTGTGTTATTTCGCTATATTTAAAGTTTTCAACAGAGATAATGGCCAAAAATTAAAAATTATCCGTTTAATGTAATTTGGAAGTGATACAACAAATGTCGCGTTTGTAGATTACAGAATATAGGAGAAAAGGGTGGTTACAAACTTTTTCATAAATCGCGGATAACCAATATATTAGCCAATATATAAATAGATCGACTAATAATAAGCATATATGATTGTATTCAAGGTTTGTGGTAATGTATAATAACCAGTATTAATCTTTGGTGGGATCGTGCTCAGTTACTTCCATACAGTACTCACATTGAGATAGCATCCCCCATAATATATAACCGTATGAGGATGGATTCACTGTTAACCAGACACCATACTAGAGGATCTGTATAGTCAGCTTCTTTCATTCTAAATAATAGCACCAACTTATTATTAAAATAACAACTTTCACATAAAATATTTAAGAAACCGTGAATGCATTACAACGATATCTAGCTAACAAATCATACAGCGTCTAGCTAACAACACGTATCCACAAAGGGCTTATTTATTAATGCACAACTGGCTAGCAGCCTGCTGTGTCATCCGACTATGCACAATGATAGTTTATTGCATAAACCATGCTGGCTCTTGTTAACAACAGACAATCAATTTGAAAATACAAGCATGGTGAATGATAACGATTAGCACATGATACGATATATTAGCATGCATTGTATACATTCTCTACTGTAAGGGATATAATAGGAGAACGTTGCCAAGCCCACAATCAGCTCTGAATACAGAGCATTCTGATATATGCTCTTCCTTAATAAAATAGCATATATAATGGTTAAGCGCCTCGTTAAAATTGCTGTCCTCCTAAATTGCGCATTTTATAGTATTAACATGTTGACATTATTTACTATGAGTCTACGGTCCATATGGTTCTGCTTTCTAGTATACACATATAAACATGCGATGATTTTGCAAATAGACAAACAACCCAGTCTGATGACCTTCATTATGAGGAAGCTTATCATTACTGGAATTATTACATTACTTAAAATAGCCAGTATATGTTTCAACTCGCTAGCTAAGTTCTAAAAAGAGAATATGATATACAAATACCATTTTGGGAATTGGTCTGCTTTTCTGAATGCAGTGTATGTATCAGATTTAGCTTAACACGAATATTAATTACACATTATGGAAAAGATTATATTTATTTGTAAACCATGACTAGATTCATCGAATATTTGACACATATATTTCTGGTGTATTGTTAGAATGTTTGATATTGAATGCATGGATTAAAACCATCCTCGTCAAGTTCACTATTTGACATTTTCAGTGGTCTATACTTGGCAAATCGTTTTATTTTGAAAGTAAACATGATTTCCGTGCTTATTATGCTGTTGCTAGTAAAGACCGTATTATCAATAGCCGATCATGCTGACTTAGTTCACTGTATTAATCAAATATACGGACGTGTGCACCGACATCACTACTAAGTACTTTTAGCCTGTATAAACTGCATCAGTACATTTCTTATACCATACTTTGAACTAAAACTATTGGTATATATACATGAAATTACGCTCCTACGTGTCTTACATACTAGCCTATTTGAAAATGTAGTCTTTTGGCGGCCATCTATTATTCCGATCTTCTTAGCAATTTATACGGTTATCAATTCAATAAGAACTGCAAATTATCATATCCCTATCATTATTCGGACCAAGCATGTATGAAGTTCAATGACCTTGGAATGACATTGGCAGTGGTTTAAAAAAAAATTGCACCCAGAATTTTTGGAAACCTTATACATTCAAGTTTATAAAATCATTGGGTGCCAAAAATTAACACGAGGTGCCGGATTTGTATACGTATATGTACATTTGCCCCCGGACTAGAACATCGATTCAATTTATGACTTATGTATCTGGTAATCGATAAAGGTATTAGGTGTGTGAATATACTCACTTCAAATCGCTGTTTCCAGCATTTATTCAGTTATTCGCATTTTGATTACCCCATCCAAAGCGAAATTTGCGTGTACGAAAGAATCTCACACAGAATCGGAGGCCGTCCGGCGTGGATTATCTGTTATATTTGGCCGATAGTTGACCGCCAGCTCAAACTAATGACGTGCACCATGACCATATACATTAGAAACTCCAACCATACAAAGTTCGTCCAATAAGTGTTTACACGGCTATGTACACAAATTGCTCCGCCCAAAAAGCTCGGCAATATATCCGATAATAGTTAACGTTTTTCAGCATATAAATGTGTGACTTGCATTGACGGTTCAGGTCAAATACATTAATTTCAACAGTTTGGGGCCGGTTTTATTGTTTTCGGTTAACAAATAAGTGTTGTGTTGGTTAAAAACGTAGTCGGGTAGAATCTCTGTTTCTCACTTTTTTAGATTACCGTACTTATACGTGTAATTCGAAGGAGGTGACGTAAATTGTATGTTGGTAACAATGCACCTAAACCACCAGAGCAATTGACTGGTTTAAGTTGGTTATTACATGAGTTTATTTCATGAAACGAGGCTATGCTGATTCATGGTTGCCCGTCATGCAAACATGCCATAGGTTCTTCAGATACCCGGATTGCCATGGGATGCCCTCAAACCGAGCCCCCTGAAGATCTCCCATGGTGTCCGACTTAGAGAGGATCCACTGTACATCAATGCCCCGTGTATCCACGGCCTTGTCCCAAAGCCACGAACTCGATGCATAGTAAATTCTCGACTGTTGCTACAACGCCCACGACAGCGTTTTATTCCATCTTGTCATATTTCCTTTTCTTGTAGCCGACACAATTACGAGTATTGGCGAGAAGCATTGTGTTGCCTTATGTTTAAAGTATTGTATTGTATTGTATTGCATTGCATTGCATTGCATTGCATTGCATTGAATTTGCATTGCATTGCATTGCATTGCATTGCATTGCATTGCATTGCATTGCATTGCATTGCATTGCATTGCATTGCATTGCATTGCATTGCATTGCATTGCATTTGTTGCATTGCATTGCATTGCATTGCATTGCATTGCATTGCATTGCATTGCATTGCATTGCATTGCATTGCATTGCATTGCATTGCATTGCATTGCATTGCATTGCATTGCATTGCATTGCATTGCATTGCATTGCATTGCATTGCATTGTATTGTATTGTATTGTATTGTATTGTATTGTATTGTATTATATTGTATTATATTGTATTGTATTGTATTGTATTGAATTTAATTGCATTGTATTGTATTGTATTACATTGTATTGCATTGTATTGTATTGTATTGAATTGAATTGAATTGAATTGTATTGTATTGTATTACATTGTATTGTATTGTATTGTATTGTGTTGTATTATATTATATTGAATTGAATTGCATTGCATTGCATTGCATTGTATTGTATTATATTACATTATATTGTATTGTATTGTATTGCATTATACTGTATTGTGTTGTATTGTATTATATTGTATTTATTGTATTGTATTGTATTGAATTACATTGCATTGCATTGTATTGTATTGTATTGTATTGTATTGTATTGTATTGTATTGTATTGTATTGTATTATATTGTATTGTATTATGTTGTATTGTATTATATTGAATTGAATTGCATTGCATTGCATTGTATTGTATTACATTGTATTGTATTGTATTGTATTGTATTATATTGTATTGTATTGTATTGTATTGTATCGCATCGCATCGCATCGCATCGCATCGCATCGATCGCATCGATCGTATCGTATCGTATCGTATCGTATCGTATCGTATCGTATCGTATCGTAGGTAGTGTAGTGTAGTGTAGTGTATTGCATTGCATTGCATTGCATTGCAGTGCAGTGCAGTGCAGTGCAGTGCAGTGCAGTGCAGTGCAGTGTAGTGTAGTGTATTGTATTGTATTGTATTGTATTGTATTGTATTGTATTGTATTGTATTGTATTGTATTGTATTGCATTGCATTTGCATTGGCATTGATTGTATTGTATTGTATTGTATTGTATTGTATTGTATTGTATTGTATTGCATTGCCTTGCATTGCATTGCATTGCATTGCATTGTTGTGTTGTATTTAAAAATGTCTGATTTTCGTGCGTGTCTTACTTTTGCTGTCCTCGCTATGATCAATGGGATCAAGTGAACAATATTCGCGGGCCACGAAAGCATTGCGGCTATTTATATTGTATTGTAGTACGGCCATAGCAGGATAACTGAACATTTGTACTGCCTTGCGGTACAAGCCTGCTTTTATAGCGACGTGGTAGAATGTTCGTCTCTCACACAGGCGGTCTGGGTTCGAGTCCCCAGCTGCCGACAAGATAGTTTTCACTTTATACACATTCCCCTCCTACTAGAGTGGTGCCAATGAACCAGGATAGATTACCCTTCGAGCCAATAGGCCAATATGAAGTATGCCGTACAGAATGAACTAGGGAGTCTATGAAAGAACCTGGAGGGAGACATTTGAGAAACAAATATGTGTAGGAAGCATGAATGTACGGCCATAGCAGACATGCCTTAGGTTCGTCAGATACCCGGATTGCCATGGGACGCCCTCAAACCGAGCCCCCTGAAGATCTCCCATGGTGTCACAAGCGGCCTGGGTTCGACCCCAGCTGCCGACAAGATATTTTTTACTTTATACACATTTCCCTCCTACTACAGTATGTTAAATGTGCATTGGCAATTCAAGGACACAACGCATGCCGCTAGTCAGGCTCGAACCCACGACTCTTAGATCAGTAGTTTCTGATCGAAAGTACGTATTCTTTTATAGTGTCCTTATTACGTAATAGATTTTGATGAAACATGGCGCATCAAACGCGTCTTGTTAAGCTGCATTTGGAAGTCTCTTTATTTTCACCCAAACTTCGCCTGATTCTTCGCAAAGTCTGTGCCGAACTCCCTGGACCACCAAATGCAGCTCATGAAGACGCATTTGCTGCGCCATATGTTATCAAAATCCGTTGCATATTAAGGAAAATATCAAATAATACTTACTTTGGAGTAGGCGACGTTGTTGTAACCACGTGATCATGCACCTTGGAGAGCGAACTGTGTAACCACAGATCAGACTGCACGAATGTGCAGGCTGATCTGGGGTTACGCTGATCACGAACTTGGTCATCATTTGACAACAAAACCTTTGCATATTGAGTTTGTGACCAGTGTAGATCATCAACGGTATGCGCACCCGCTGTATACGGAATTGAAAGTTGGTGCGTTTCTTTTGCCGTTGAGTATAGACTGTATATTCATTTACAATGTGCTTGCTCAAATTTGATCATAAACTAATGAAAAATGGACACGCTAATTAAAAATAGTACGTAAGTGTTGATTATAATTAGTTTGACCCGAATCGTGTATTAGAGTGTGATTTAACAGACACTAATTTAAACTAACGTGTCGCTACGTGATGATAACAGAATTAATGAAACGGAAACGATACATGTATACTATTTATGTAGAGGCTATTCCAGCGGTCGCTGATTAAAACAAAAACACGATTTCTCATCAGAAATGACCAACACACAACCCTTCCCATATACACGGCTGACGTCAAACTGACCGGGTCTGTGCTTAGAAAATGATTCATGTATGTACACTACTTCTAATAATACTCCTGTCTTTCACACAGGTCATAATAGTATGCCAACATGAGGTAACAATGCATGATAACACGTGCATGAAATTATTTAAATTGAACATAGCGCGCCATACAATGTGTTATATTACGTCATGACAAATAATTTAGAATAATTAGAAACGTATAACATGCAAAAATAATATTGTCGTATGTACATGACTACTGTCTGTTTCACGAAACCTGTCCACATTTTACGGCAACTGATATAAACAATGCAAAAAAAATATTGTTTTCGATAATGTTAAATTTTAGCAAAATCTAAGTATGAGCCTTCTTTTTATTTTGTGAAATTTGGTCCATTATTGATTTCGTTACGAAAATACAATTCCAAGCTATCTAACCAGTTTTCAGATTCAATTTCCAAAATGTTTCGTTTTTTGTCTCCTACCAAAGCTCCTCCACCTCCCTTTTCCCACGTTAAGTTCCCATAGAGAAATCAATTTTTCGTAATGAAATCAATATTTGACCAAATTTCACGAAATAAAAAGAAAGCTCCTTAAATTTTTATAAAATTTAATATAAAAAAAAAGATTGTTTTTTAATTGTTTATGTAGCCATAAGATTTAGGCAGTTTTCTTGAAACAGACAGTAGAAACTGTATAGTTTACGTCAGATAGAATATCCTTCTTCTACGACAGCCTGTGCTCGATAAAAACATGATGGTATGCGATGTGCAGTTCTCTACGGTGACATAGAGGTGACATTTGTAACATTTATTATATCTCGTGGCCACGACTTAGTATCTCGTGGCCACGACTTAAAATCTCGTGGCTACGACTTAATATCTCGTGGCCACGACTTAGTATCTCGTGGCCACGACTTAGTATCTCGTGGCCACGACTTAGTATCTCGTGGCCACGACTTAGTATCTCGTGGATCCCGTGGCCACGACTTAGTATATTGTGGCCACGACTTAGTATCTCGTGGCCACGACTTATTATCTCGTGGCCACGACTCAGGCTTAGTATCTCGTGGCCACGACTTAGTATCTCGTGGCCACGACTTAGTATCTCGTGGCCACGACTTAGCTAAGATAGCTAAGTCGTGGCCGCGAGATAGTAAGTCGTGACCACGAGATAAAATAAATGTTGCAAATGTCACCTCTATGCCACCGTAGTTCTCACATTCGAAATGGGACATTTGATTGGTCACGGCTGTCATTACTCTGCATTATCCAAACAAACTGCTTGAGTTCAGGTAACGAATCGAGAATGTGAAAACATGTCGGTCCAGCACGTCAAACATTTGTCTGTATTCCGTGTAATTACATAATATACAATTTTTAGCAGAGGAAAGACCCTCTAAACCGGACACAAAGAAAATACATGTGATCTTATATTTCTATGAGTTTCTTGATCATTTATCTCGAGTGATAATGTATGTTCGTCATCGCGTAGCACAGAACTATGGCTCAGAATGATCAAATGCATTATGTACAGTGAAACCTCTCTATGCCGGACACCCTGTGGAACTGCCAGGGTGTCCGGTTTAGAGATGTTCCAGTGTATTGGACATTTTCCGGTATTACAAACAATGCTACATGTATATATCAAAATGTTCAGGGAGGTTTGCAGTTTATCAGACTTCCGGCAAATTTTGGTGCTGGCCGGAAAATCCAAGATGGCGTCCAAGATGGCCGCATATTTTGAAGATATTCATAAATAGCAAACACTGGGCCTGATTTCCATGAAGGATAACCGTGATTGGCAAATGAAGGTAATGTGTCATTGTGTGTACTTTATTAAAAGTACATGTCTACTCAGTAGGCAAAAACTGTCAAATATTTAGGGGTTAAAAAGTCAGTTTACATACCTGATGCTATTGTTTAACACCTCAGTATCAATTTATATTAACGTGTATGGGGCTTATGGGATTTGTGGCCAGTGTAGCTCCAGATCAAATAGCACACTCATGTAAACTGATTACAATCTATACAGCTTGTTAGACGTGTAACGGGTGTTTCATTGACGATATGGCGACCAGTAAAGATCCTGATCAGACTGTGCGGATACACAGGCTGGTGGTCCGAATCTATGACATGAAATAACCCCGAATCGCGGTCCATGTGCATTTATGGAAATCACACAGGCGAGAAAACAGCATTGATAGATCGACCTGTCCACTTACATGGTTTATGACTTCGCCAAGTTTGGTATGATCGACTACACGAGGACGTATGCCTCACAGGCATTCGGCGTGTGTCGGCTTTCATCGGTATAATTATATATACATATATTAACAACTTTGGTTGGACACGATCTCGTATCATAACAAATTCCGCGATTTTATTAACGCTAATGTGATTATTTTGGCAGAAAGGGCACATGTTCATTTGAGAATTAGTGTTAGCTTGCTAAAATAGCATAGTTAGAACATAATTATGCAAAGAATATCGAATTACAGCTGCTGTTCATAGGTCGGACACAACCTCGTATCATAACAAATGAAATAATGTGTTTAAGGGTCTAACGTCAATATTGTAGTGGCAAGTTCATATGTTCATTTGAGAATCATCGTTATCCTGCAGAAATACATAGAATGCATAGAAAATTACAACTTTAAACATGTTATTTTGTTATGATACGAGGTCGTGTCCGACCAAATTTAGAAGCCTTGTTCATTTATACCGATGAAAACCGAAACGAGCCGAATGCCTGTGGTATGCCTAATCATACAGCACCATATATCAGGCTCTTTAGTCATACAATTTGTTTTATGAACATTTTATTTTCAGTTCGCTATTGCGTTTTATTTTCTTCTTTTTTTCTCGTTTTGTTTTGCGATTTTGAATACATCATGCATGTATATAGCACAAACTTGAGAGCTCATGCGGAATTAGTTCTGAGTACATACCTCTAGTTACATTACGTCACATTACATTACAATGAGAGTGACCTAAGAGTTGTGATAGTACACACTTTATTACGTGAGTTTATGATAGTAATTTTGTCTCTTATTGTAGAATGTTCTCTCGATAACATTATAGCGAAGTATGAACGTCAATGCCCTGCAGCTTATTGTTATACATTGTATTGCAGTGCGCGAACTGGAAACGTTATTCCGTAAATGTATACCGTTGACCGTGCTGTAGCAATATACAGTGAAACCTCTCTAAACCGGACACTCTGGGAGGTCCCCAGGGTGTCCGCTTAGACAGGTTTCACTGTAAATCAGGCATTTGATAATTTTGAGCTATGTGCTATGCGATCCCGAACAGACATTATCACCTGAGATAAATGACCAAGAAACTCATCAAAAATAAGATCACATGTGTGTTCCTGGGGGGCGTTTCACTAAGCTTCGTACGACTGAAATGTTCGTAAGTGCAGATTTAGAATAGTCTGGAAATTTCGATTGATGGATTTACATTTATTGAGCATAGGCTGCATATGCAGCCTATGCTCAATAAATGTAAATCCAATGATTGTTTACAAGAACACATTGTTAATGTGAAATTTACAGGCTAATATAATTTTGCACTTACGAACATTTTAGTCATACGATGTTTAGTGAAACGGCCCCCAGGTGTCCGTTTTAGAGGGGTCCAACACTAGAACGCAACCTTTCCCTATAAAGCGGAAACGTGAAGCTAATGCGGAATGTCTTTCCAGCATGACCTCTAAATATTCTGTCAGTTTTCGGCGACATTTACGGAAAATATAGCTGATTTTTTTAAATTCATATCAGCGAAAATCGACGATGCGATACGGGAGGTAATTCCAGAGCCGGGCTCATATAATGAATTCCACATTCTCAACAATCCCAAAATAACGTCTATGTTTTTGCTATTTCTACTTCACTGCTTATTTGTTGTTTTTGGTTTAATTTTTTTTATGAGGATATCATGTTTTTTGGGTACACGATGTAGTTAAACATTTAAACCCTCTAACACATTTGCCCGGCTTGCACTGGACGATACACATGTGATGTTGGCCTGGTCTTGTGCTGGTCGTAACCCTCTCATATTACATTTCGCCAGTCGCCGACCATTCAATCAATCAATTGGTGGAAATATCGCGGACATTATGCAACAATTATGACCGTGACTGGAAAAAAATGGGGCTTATGTGTTTTTCAATCAGTGTAAATCCAGATCAGACTGTGCATATGCACAGTCTGATCTGGATGTACACTGTTTGTCGTTTCATCCGTAAAACACCCGCCATGCTTATAACAAACAATACAGTCAGTATCAGTCATCAGTCATCAATAGTGTGTAATTTGACCATAATCGACACTGGGAACATATCCCATAAGTCCCGTTTCTGCAGTCACAGCCACCATTACCGTGCCCACCGTGTGTTAGCAATTCCCATTACCGCCAGACAATGGACCAATGAAACAAACGTATACCGAGGTGACAGGGGCCGAGTAGCTAACAATGGCGAAATGGAAATTAAATGATTGAATGAAATGTGTGGTTTATTGTACAATAAGATGAATATATTTGCAGTTTCGTAATAATGTCATCGGTCAGTACGACAGCCGTGGCTGAGGGACACGTCCTTGCAGAGAAATAGTTCTGTCCCTAGAATTACACATGGGGCCCGCCCTTTTCACTAAACTTCGTACGAATAAAAGTGCAAATTTAGGATCGTCTGGAAATTTCAATTCATGGATTTACATTTATTGAACATACATGCCCACTCGGTAGGCACAAACTGTTCTTTATAGGAATTAAATAAGTGTTGAATTGTGTCAGTACAGATATAATAATCAGTTAGTAATATTTATTTTACTGATAGTGACTCGCGGTGGTATAAGGCTATTTTCATACGCAAATGAGGCATGGTATGTTTTAATTATTTATACTAATTAAATGCGTCACCTGAAAACAAACATATTTTCGACAAACTATAAAGTATGATCATTGCACATCAAAAGAAAAGGCAGAGAATAAATAGAGAATATATAGTAATGTCCGTTAACATTTTCAGGAAAAACGGTATTCGCCCCTGATAGCAGTGTGGAAATTTACGTCTGATATAAAATGTATATTAATTGCCACCAATCAATACATGGGGTAATGGTGAATGAATGTTTATTTTGCCAGAACATGTCTCAGATGATTTCTCTGATATAAAGAACAGTGTGTGCCCACTGAGTGGGCATGTACCTTTAATGTGAAATTTACAGACTATCATAATTTTGCATTTGCGAGCATCTTAGTCGTACGAAGTTTTGTGAAACGGGCCCCATGATTGTCGGGATGTTATAAATAGCTACACGTATGTGTTTAGTCATAGAGATTACTCAAGGTGTATGATCACGTGGTACTAACAACAACAACAACAACAACAAGTACTGACATTTCCAAAATCCATCTTATTCGAAGTACGTATTCTTTTATAGTGTCCTTATTACGTAACGGATTTTGATGAAATATGGCTCATCAAACGCGTCTTGTTAAGCTGCATGTGGTGGTCTCTGTATTTTCGCCCAAACTTCTGTCCTTTTTGCGAATAATCGATTTCCGTGTCTCCGAAACGGAAATCGATTCTTCGCAAAAACGACATAAATCTGTGCCAAACTCCCTGGACCACCAAATGCAGCTCATGAAAACGCGTTTGCTGCGCCATATTTCATCAAAATATAAAATAGCACTTACTTTGGAGTGGGCGACGTTGTTGTTGTTGTAACCACGTGATCATGTACCTTGTTACTGGAGGATAAAATGTAACTTACTTGACCAGACTCTACTTTTCTACTTGTGAGATGTACATCCTGCCATCCGCGGCACTGATAGTTCGTACCCCTGTCTCAGCACTACCGAACATACATGTGGCTGTGACTGGAGAAATGGGGCGTGTGGGATTTGCGACCAGTGTTGCTCCTTATCAAATAGCACACAATCATAGTCTGATAACAATATTTAGCGCATGAAAACATTGTTTTTCCGTGCTGTAACCCATTTCATAAAGTGTGATACGACACACGTGTACTAACACCTGGAGCGAATTTGATTGGCTGACCGCATCACCGTAATTACGTATTCATATTTATGGAAGGGGATATCCGCCACTACATTGCATGCTGCTTCATGACAATGCAGTCGACCATTGTTACATGTCATCCTGCACTGCGGCTATTCGTTACTGCTTAATGACAACTCCATCGTGCATTATTACATTTCACATTGCATACATCGATTGGCTATTTCACATTGTTACATGTCATCCTGCATATTGGCTATACAATACTGCAGTCGACCATTGTTACATGTCATCCTGCACTGCGGCTATTCGTTACTGGTTAATGACAACTCCATCTTGCATTATTACATTGCATATTGCATACCTCGATTGGCTATTTCACATTGTTACATGCCATGTTCTGCTGTGTGTCATTCTGCTTAGTACTTGCTGAGTTGCGTATATGACTATATGAATTCCGCCGTATGACGCATGCAAGCACGCAGAATGGCCCATGTCAGAATATGAAATGGCCGAATGAGGGATGCCAGCATCGCAGTAAGCAGTAGGCCGAATGAAACTTAGCAAAATGTGCAACGCCCTCTGTTGTCATAATGGGATGACGCCAGGTGGCGCTCCAAAATAAGTACAGTAGACATATTTTCTTGTTGTCTTTCATCACTGTGCCACCGCGGACGTAATGTATTTAAAGTGGTCGATCACCGCGGGCATAGCCTACCTGTCCCCCGCGATCACTGTTTCAGACTGTGGGATCGCGGTGACAGCATCCTCGGTCACTGTGATGCACTGCCCGAACGTTATCACGGTGATTCGCCGTGGTCGTTCACGCGGGATCACCGCGATTGCGTATCTACCTGTATAAATGCATGTACGCGAAGGTACAGTACTTTAGCAAAATAAAACATTTTTGTTTGTATGAGAAACGATGAATTAAGTGAGCGCGTACGTTAGTATGTGTACATGTGCATTCGCGCTTTGATGTAGCTAAAGTCGAACATAATGCTATTTCACTATTCTATATGTACACGAGTTATGGTGTTAACTGCTTAGACACAATGCCATCAATGTTTGTCAAATTGCAGGCCCGTAGCCAGGACCCCCCCCCCCCCACCCCCGACCAGCCTCGAGGTCCACTTTTTTAGCCTCGAAGGCCACTTCTTTAGCCTCGAGGTCCACTTTTTTAGACCCCCTAGATACCTCAGGCCCATTGGGCCTTCGAAATGACCCCCCCCCCCCCCCCTTCAAACAGGTCTGGCTACGGGCCTGAATTGTATATATATTTTCTTAACTTTGTTGATTGTTTGAATTGCGAATAAAGGTGATTTAATCCATTCTGGCCGCAAAGGAAATAATCCCGTCTTTATCATTTAGCGGCTTACCAGCGACTATTTCGGGAGATTGAACACCATCGGTCTAATTTTATATTTTTTTTAACACGAACTATAATTAACAGGTACTCTTCATTAGTAACTGTACCTGTAAATACGGACATAAGTATCCATTGTCAACAGATGAGTAAATGGAAAGTGTGATTATTACCTTAATAGAAGTAATTATAAATCGTATCGGTTCCCGTTATTCGTTAATTCAATGACCGGCCTCCGTTTCGCCCTTCGACCAACTCGTCCCCGTCAGTCGCTCAAAAATAATACGATAGCCGACACAGGTTACGACAGGCCCGTACGCAGGGGGGTGGGGGGTGTTGCGACAGTGACCGCACAGTGATCACAGTGACCGAGGATGCTGTCACCGCGATCGCATTGCCTGAAACAGTGATCGCGGGGGACAGGTAGGCTATGCCCGCGGTGATCGATCACTTTAAATACATTATGCCCGCGGTTGCACAGTGACAAAATACCACAAGAAAAAACGTCTACTGTACTTATTTTGGAGCGTCACCTGGCGTCATAATGGAAGCGTTCCCATTATGAACATTTTGCACATTTTGCTAAGTTTCATTCGGCCTACTGCTTACTGCGATGCTGGCATCCCTCATTCGGCAATTTCATATTCTGACATGGGCCATTCTGCGTGCTTGCATGCGTCATTCGGCGGAATCCATATAGTCATATACGCATCCCAGCAAGCAGTAAGCAGAATGACACATGGCAGAATATGGCATGTAACAATGTGAAATAGCCAATCGAGGTATGCAATATGCAATGTAATAATGCAAGATGGAGTTGTCATTAAGCAGTATTGTATAGCCAATATGCAGGATGACATGTAACAATGTGAAATAGCCAATCGAGGTATGTAATGTGAAATGTAATAATGCACGATGGAGTTGTCATTAAGCAGTAACGAGTAGCCGCAGTGCAGGATGACATGTAACAATGGTCGACTGCATTGTCATGAAGCAGCATGCAATGTAGTGGCGGATATCCCCTTCCATACATAGTATCCCATAAAAACAGAGTGTATGTGAAACAGTTTTGATATCATGTCAATACGACCTAATCACTGCGTATGAATATGTGCGGTGGCTGGGGTTATTGTTTGCATTTTAAAGCCATTTGTAGGTGTTGACGGGATACATAGAATAGTAGGCTAGTTCCGTGAATAGGAAACTGTTCTGTTCTTTGTAACTCCTAAAGTCGTTCAATTAGGACTTAGTATCTCCTAATTAGGACATACTATCTGTGTCAATGCTAAAACATATTGTATCTCCTAATTATGAGATAATGACTCTTAATTAGGAGATGTTAAGTCCTAATTAGGAGATATTAAGTCCTAATTAGGAGATTATAAGTCCTAATTAAGAGATAATAAGTCCTAAATAGGGATAATAACTCTTAATTATGAGATAATATATCCTAATTAGGAGTTATTATCTCCTAATTATGAATAAGTATCTCCTAATTAGGAGATAATAAGTCCTAATTAGGAGATAAATATAGTTTAGCATTAGCACCAAGACGCTTCCATAATATCCACTTACAAATCAAATAACCTATACTTATTCAAAACAAGGTTAAGCTCCCGGCTGTCGAACACTGTCTCCAACGGACGTATTAGCTTTTCGAAATGGTGTCGCCTCTGAACCGGTGTTTACAATCGAAGCTGGAGGTCAACGTTTCTGTCAATTATGTTGCCATTACATTTTACTGCTATTTTACTAACTGTGACCTGTTTTCTCATTTATATATATTTCCGGTGGCCCGGATCATACCCGTGAATACGGTAACCGACTAGTTTAATGAAACATTTGTTAGGGAAGCATCAAACTGCGATTTATATTGAACGACCTGTGATTACCATTGTACGTGTTATTTGAAGGCTCAGCTATCTTAGTAAATGATCTGGGCCCGGTTGCTCAAAACCTCTGTTAGCTTAACAGACTGTTAAATCCTTAGCAATGCTAAGGATTTAACAGTCTGTTAAGCTAACAGAAGCTTTGAGCAACCGGGCCCTGTTCGTTAGAAACCTCACTAACCTTCGTACGACTAAAATTCGTAAGCGCAAAATTATGATAGTCTATACATTTCACATTAACACTGTTTTCTTGTAAACTATGCTCAATAAATGTAAATCCATCAATTGAAATTTCCAGACGATCATAAATTTGCACTTACGAACATTTTAGTCGTACGAAGTTTAGTGAAATTGGCCCCTGGTACTGTATTTGTGTTTTGGTGTTGTAATTAGTGGTGATTTCCTATAGAAAGGGACAATCCGTCAATCTGACAAGATTACCGAAAGCCAGCTTGGATTTCAAAGCGATTACCCCACCCCATTCCATTACCATTATCCACACCCGAGGGGGTCTTTGTTGTGTTAACGCGCCCTGCTTGATCCGACTACAGCGCCCGTGATTGGCTCACCAATCTCCGGAATGACCAATCAACGTCCAGGGACGCAGATCGCTCTGCTTAATGACAGGCGCTTGTTTATTAATGCGCCGCTGGAGGAAGAAGATGACATTATGTATGACTGTGACTGGAGAAATGGGGTTTATGAGATTTGTGACAAGTGTAGCTCCTGATCAAATAGCACACTCCTGTAGCCGGATAACTATCTGTATTGTTTGTTAAAATCATGACGCGTGTTTTCTTGATGGAATGGCTAAGAACAAGGTCCTGGACAGACTGTGCGGATACATAAGCTGGTCTGGATCTACACTGGTCGCACAACTCATATGCCCCATTTCCCCAGTCACGGCCATATATTAGAGATGTTGTGACCAGTGTAAATACTGGTCGGAGATCTTGTAATATTTACTAGTTTTATAAATAATCCCTTACAGCATTTGTAATAGCATGATGTTCATAGTTCCATTGGCAGGTTTTACGCCACATTTAGATCACGATTCGTTCGCGTGTACGAGGAGATAATCTGCGAGTTTTAGTTCTGCGCATGAACTCGAATCCCATGCTGTTCAAAATCAGAGAAAGTTGATTGGTCAAGGCTGGCCTTACTGAGATGAGTCCCGATAAATTAAATGTGTTCATTTTAGTAGCCTAAACGTGTTTTATGTTTTTTAGAGTAATAGTTTATCACCATACTAAATGTTTTTATTTAAAATGTGACCGTGTCAGTGACTGGTGAAATGTGGATAATCGCCCATGTTTCTACCAGTGTAAGTCAGATTTTTCAGGTAACCTGCCCTGTATGTACCGAATACGTACTGACTGATAACATAATGCTGTATCAGGCATTGAGCTGATGCAAACATCCGGGTTACAACGAAGTGAAAGCTGACGTTCCATTGGTCGGATGACGTCACATGACGTTACCGAATGACTTCAATGTAATGACGCAACGTAAACAAGTCCGCTTCTGTCCATAGTTAACGACGCCATCTGTGGTAATTTTTCTAGCATAAAACGTTACCTGATAAATAAAATATCAGGCTAGTGTTTTTTGATATCAAGTTTATCAGGCAAGGCTAGGAAACGCGTAGGAATTCCGAGGAATTCCTACCGTTTCCGAGGCGAGCCTGATAAACTTGATATCAAAATACACTAGCCTGGTATTCTCTATCTATCGCGCAGTCTGGCCAGTGTCTGCACTGTTCGTCATTCAATCATTGCAAACAACCATACAGATTGCAGCAACGGAAGATATTGTGTTCAGGTATCAACAGTGCACTCAGAAGCATACAGATTGCAGCAACGGAAGATATCGTGTTCAGGTATCAACAGTGCACTCAGAAGCATACAGATTGCAGCAACGGAAGATATCGTGTTCAGGTATCAACAGTGCACTCAGAAGCATACAGATTGCAGCAACGGAAGATATCGTGTTCATGTATCAACAGTGCACTCAGAAGCATACAGATTGCAGCAACGGAAGATATCGTGTTCATGTATCAACAGTGCACTCAGAAGCATACAGATGAGCAACGGAAGATATACTTGCATGTATCAACACTGCACAGGAAGCATACGATTGCAGCACGGAAAGATATGTGCATGGTATCAACGTGCACTAAGAAGAATACAGGATTGCAGGCAACGGAAATATCGTGTTCATGTATAAACAGTGCACTCAGAAGCATACAGATTGCAGCAACGGAAATATCGTGTTTTCATGTTATCAAACAGTTGCACTCAGAAGAATACAGATTGCAGAAACGGAGATATCGTGTTCATGTATCACAGTGCACTCAGAAGCATACAGATTGCAGCACGGAAAGATATCGTTCATGTATAACGTGATCTTAAGCATACAGATTTGCAGCAACGGAAGATTTTCGTGTTCAGGTAAATCAGTGCACTCAGAGCATACAGATTGCAGCAACGGAAGATATCGTGTTCAGGTATCAACAGTGCACTCAGAAGCATACAGATTGCAGCAACGGAAGATATCGTGTTCAGGTATCAACAGTGCACTCAGAAGCATACAGATTGCAGCAACGGAAGATATCGTGTTCAGGTATCAACAGTGCAACGGAAGATATCGTGTTCAGGTATCAACAGTGCAACGGAAGATATCGTGTTCAGGTATCAACAGTGCAACGGAAGATATCGTGTTCAGGTATCAACAGTGCACTCAGAAGCATACAGATTGCAGCAACGGAAGATATCGTGTTCAGGTATCAACAGTGCAACGGAAGATATCGTGTTCAGGTATCAACAGTGCAACGGAAGATATCGTGTTCAGGTATCAACAGTGCAACGGAAGATATCGTGTTCAGGTATCAACAGTGCAACGGAAGATATCGTGTTCATGTATCAACAGTGCAAACCGGAAGATATCGTTCAAGGTTATCAAACAACAGTCAGGGAAGATTATCGTGTTCAGGTATCAACAGTGCAACGGAAGATATCGTGTTCAGGTATCAACAGTGCACTCAGAAGCATACGGAGCCCAGCAGGGGACAATATTGATTTTTATTAATTCGTTCCCATGAAATAACAATTCGTTCCCTCAATTTAACAATTCGTTCCCTCGAATTAACAATTCGTTCCCACAAAATGACAATTCGTTCCCAAGAGGGAACGAATTGTTATTTCGTGGGAACGAATTAGTAAAAAAAAAAAAGGAATTCTACGTCCCCTGCGGGGCTCCGTTGTAGCTAGACAGACCACGTAAGCCAAAATGCTTATCACACCCTATGATGTTGCATAATATGACACACGAACTCCTCTAATTGGATCTAAGAAAACTCCACCCTTAGTTGGAGAAAGGAAATGTTAAGTCCGTAAATCGACGAGAGATCCTCCGAGACACATTGTCTTTAATTAAACCTTGCCAATGTGGTTTATCATAACTATTATTATCGTCTCCTTATGCCAGTCTTGTTATTAAGACTTATTTGTCTCAAGTTGTTACAATAGTGCACGAAAGTAACAATTTATTAATCATGTTGCATCATTATATTTGTTACCATATACATCCGTGTTTAACCCTTACAATTCTGAATTAAATGTTATCGTCTGATGTTTATTTTTATTTTCCATTTTTATCACCAAATACATGGGTTGACAGCACTTTAGAATCATTTCCTATGGAAATGAGTCTAAAGTGGTGTCAACCCATGTTTTTATTGAGAAACAGACAATATATAAAACAACAACAGACGACAATTTTCGTTTCCCGCGTTCGAAGGGTTACTGATACCTGAATGGCTACTCACGACATGTAACGGTTAAGGACCAACTATATACCTGATCATCGTTTGATTCAAAGATAATTGCTTCGTAAATGTGATGGAATATATGTATAACATAGATCTATATGTGAACACTGCCTCGTTACTGTATCCTATACGGCACATGGGGTGGCCAAGTCGGCCATCTTTGTCTGTTCCAGCCATCAGACAGTTTCACCTGTTCTGCCGTTTGACAAAGAACTCAACATGTGAAGTAGAACATATGGTAAAATGTAGCTAATCACATGTAGAAAGGCCAGGAGAACGGACTGCTCAAATGTAGCATCCCCTGGAAATTTCAATTGATGGATTTATATTTATTGAACATAGGCTGCCGCCTATGCTCAATAAATGTAAATACAATACTCGTTTGCAAGAAAATATTGCAAATGTGAAATATACAGACTATCATAATGTTGCACTTACGAACATTTTAGTCGTACGAAATTTTGTGAAACGGGCCCCAGGATTGTCGGGAGGTTATAAATAGCTACACGTATGTGTTTAGTCATATAGATTACTCAAGGTGTATGATCACGTGGTACTAACAACAACAACAAGTACTGAAATTTCCAGAATCCATCTGACTTGAAATACGTTTTCTCTTATAGTGTCCTTATTACGTAACGGATTTTGATGAAATATGGCGCATCAAACGCGTCTTGTTAAGCTGCATTTGGTGGTCTCTGTATTTTCGCCAACTTCTGTCGTTTTTGCGAATAATCGATGTCCGTGTCTCCGACACGGAAATCGATTCTTCGCAAAAACGACATAAGTCTGTGCCAAACTCCCTGGACCACCAAATGCAGCTCATGAAGAGAGATCCCTGGTCGGAATGGAATTAAGGATTCGTTCTATATCTGATCATCCTTTGATTGAAAGATGATTGCTTCGCAAACGTGATGGAATATATGTATATGTCATTACAAGCTATTATATGCATGAATTTACATGTGAGAGAAAACGCGTAATTGTCAACTTACAAATAATACACCGTAAACGGAACACCCGTAATCACCCGCGTGCACCTACCAGTAGTGGTTATAAAATAAGCACCGCCCACAAAAATTCATACGCTGATCTACGCAAACGCCTCGAAACATTATAAAATGCATTTTTGTTTAAAAACAGGTACAAAACTCTCAATAAAACTGAAATATTTTACAGTTAGGTGCAATATAATTGATAGGAGTCCGTTGTCCTGGTTTTTCTATGTGTGATTAGCTACATTATGTCATAGTTTCTACTTCGCATTGTCAGTTGTCTGTCACACGCCAGACGAGGTGAGACTGGCTGATGGCTGGAATACACAAAGATGGCCGAGTTGACCACTCCATGTGCCGTGTCGGATACAGTAAAGAGGCAGCATTCACACATATGTTACACACATTTTGACACATCGGGACTGTCAAAATTGGTCGTAATACGGAATAGCGGGGTGGTCGTTATATAGAACCCTGCACTCATGTAAAGAAAGAGTAAATAAAACTGTTCGTTGAAAATATGGTCGTATTAACTGGGCGGTCTCAATAACGGGGTGGTCGTAAGGTGGAACTTTACAGTACATTTACAAATCAATTAGTATGTATATCTTTGAATCAAAGGATGCTCATGCATACAATGGGTCCTTAAATCCCACTGTGTCTTGGGACGTCCACAACTGAATATATTTCTGGTCGAGCGTCTGGAATACCGTTTATAACTATATATAAACAAGACGATTGCCGGGGAGTGGCTCACCCACTACCAATAGTAGGCTTGTTAAGTGATGCAAACGTCCCCTTTGGTATGGAAGTCCCTAATGACCATAGAAACATTGTTATCCAAAGACACACGCTATATCTCATTTTACAGATGGCTCGTGTGTCTTTGGATAAAAAAACGTTCTATGGTCTTAAGGAACTTCCATACCAAAGGGGACCTTTGCATCATGATGTGAAGTCAACCCCCTATTGTTTTGCACTTACCAAGCCTACTGCAAAGGGTGAATGTTACTCGAATGACCCATGGTGGTTAGCTATCAATGTGAGTAAGCTACTACTGTCTGTTTCACGAAAGCTGCCCAAATTTTATGGCTATATAAACAATTCAAAAACAAGATTTCTTTGATAATATTAAATTAAAGGAAAAATTAAGAATGAGCCTTCTTTTTATTTCGTGAAATTTTGTCAAATATTGATTTTATTGCGAAAAAACAATTTCCCCATGTTAAATCCCCATAGACATATTCACGGAGTGAAGATGTCTATGGGGAAATAGATTTTAAATATGGACGGATTTTTATTTAACTTTTATTTTCTAACTTTTGTTTTCTTAGTTAGATCATATCCAAGCTATCTAGTCAGGTTTCGGAGTTTTTTGACTCCTCCCACAACTCCTCTACCTCTTTTTCCCCCATGTTAAATTCCCATAGGGAAATCAATTTTTCGTAATAAAACCAATATTTGACAAAATTTCACGAAATAAAAAGAAGGCTCATTCTCAATTTTTCCTTTAATTTAATATTATCGAAAATAATAGTGTTTTTGAATTATCTATATAGCCGTAACATTTGGGCAGCTTTCGTGAAACAGACTATAATGAATATTAGCGAACATCAGACTAACTTTATGAGATATACTTCATCAGTAGCTGGCGTACACTGATACCTAACCATCCTGGGTCATTCAGGTGACATTGACCGACTTTCCATTGAAATATTGGTCACGTCCGTCAAGTTTTGACGGACGTGACCTATATTTCAATGGAAAGTAGGTCAACGTCACCTGAATGACCCAGGATGGTTAGGTATCAGTGTACGCCAGCTACTGATGAAGCTACTCGTGCAGTTCGGCGAAGATCCGACGAACGTATCAGGAGATAAGTGATATTTTGATGTACGTCCAAAGTTTTGACCTATATTTCTAGAAAAGTAGGTAAAAGTAGGTCACGATCACCGAAAGGCCCAGTGTGCTTAGCTATCAATGTAAGGAAGCTACTGATAAAGTTTTGCGACCATCCGACTAACTTATGATAATAAGTGTGACATTTTGACGTACGTCTAGTTTGATGGACATGCCCTATATTTCGAAAAAAGTAGGTCACTTGAATGACACAGGATGGTTATGTATCAATGTAAGGAAGTTTGGTGAACATTCGACTAACATATCATCAGATAGACGAAATTGAAGGGACGTGAGAGCTATATCTCGAGAAAAGTAGGCCAATGTCACCCGAATGTCTCAGGGTGGTTAACTATGAACGTAAGGAAGCTACTCGTGAAGATTGGTGAACATCCAACTAACATACGTGCACATTTTGACGGACGTGACCTGTATTTCGAGAAACGTATGTGAAGGTCACCCGAATGAGCTAGGGAGCTTTGGTATCAATGTAAGGAAGCTACTCGTTACGTCTGGCGAACACCCGACTAACGTATCAGAAGATTTACGAAATGTTGACGTACGTGACCCTTATTTTGAGAAAAGTAGGTCACCCGAATGTCACAGTGTGGTTACCTTATCAATGTAAGGAAGATATTCATGAAAATCCGAATAACGTATCACGAGATATCCGACATTTAGACGTACGTCCAAAATTATTGACACAAAGGTTAATGTCATTGGTTGAATAAATATCAATGTAAGGAAGCTATTGGTGAAGTTTGGTAATGATGTGACTAATAGATCGAGCGGTATGTGATATTTGGACTTGCGTCCAAAATGTACGTTCCAAATTATTGACGACGACGACGACACCGGAATTGTGTTTGTTTGTTTGTTGGGGTTTAACGGCCTATCAATAGCTAAGGTCATTTAAGGCCGGGTCAATAGGTTTAGTACTAAATCCCATATATTACCTCTACAAGTACATGTACATGTTCAAGTACATGTACAAATGGGGGAGAAATCCCAACATCAGAACTGAATATTTACAATAACAAAACTATATATTCAGCCTTGAAATCAGAATAATCCTGATCTGATGCCAGGTCATCGCCACACCAGAATTACTTGGCCCCTCCCAAAAGCAGTAGGATCAGTAATAATCTTACTACTGTCATGATGGGCAATAACCCAATTCAACTCCCAGGTAACAAAAAGAACCAAAGATAAAAATTGTGACCGGAATTGTGACCGCTATAATTCCAGCACAAAAATATTTACACAATTCCCTAACATTTGATTGGCCCGTAGCATGTCTCTGTCCAAAATTTATATCCCAGTAAACTCCCACGCCGAACTACTTTCCGTAACCGTGAGGCGCAGTTAAAATAATTATTAAGAAAACGGAAAATAAACACATTTTCTTGATGAATTTATTTCAAATGCTGGAATTATGAGGAATGAATGGCCTTTTTGTGGAATTTATCGGGGTATAAACTTGGAAAAGTCGCGGGAATACTGGACGAGGCCTTAAAAAAATTACAATTTTCGAGAAAAAAATCAATCTTTTTTTTTTTTTCTTTTTTTTCGAAAATTGTAATTTTTTATCGCTTCGTCCAGTATTCCCGCGACTTTTCCAAGTTTATACCCCGATAAATTCCACAAAAAGGCCATTCATTCATATAATGTCTCACTTTCCACTATTGTGGGTGAGACAAAAAAGTACTTGTAGCATTTGCGACCAGTATAGACCCAAACCAGCCAGCGCATCCGCGAAGTCTGGTTCAGGTCTACATTCGTCGACGTTCATTCAGCAGTTAGTTAATTTAACAGTTACATTGCATCACTGTGAAATTTAACGGACGGTTTATAGAATGCGATTGGTGGTCACGATCCACACTGGTCAGAGACGAAATTATACGCCAAATTTTTTGTTAAATCGCCACGCATTGCTGTACCCTGCTTTCAAAAGTTAGCCTTCCAGGATTGACATCGATATGTTCTTTCTGCATATTTAATACATAGAAGCCCAGAGCTCCAGATAAGGTGTATATCTAAAGAGTATTATACCTCCATATTTCAAATTTACAAATGTATTATTGATTTCTTCCTTATTAAATAGGGAACACATACTAAAGAAATGTTTTTCACTAAGTAAATTTTCAACTTTATTACAGTATTTTCACTACTCAATTTGAAAATCAATGCGTATTTTCACATGGCTGTGAGTATTTTGTACTCCCACGTTTGATAATCAATGCGTATTCTGCTAAAATAAGTGCGTAAACTACGCCAATACGCACATAATCTGGAGCTCCGGACGCCTGTGTCAATCTTCGATTATTCTACATATTTTCAATTTCAACGAGATTTAGCCTCTAATCTAGTTTAGGCCGGGACTGACTTTTGGCTTTCGTGAAGTTCTCACGGGACGGGCGGCGGCCAGGCTCAATATAGGGATGGGGAGTTTTCATAAGTCTAGCGTTGGCAATATATAATAAGTCGCATGGCCGAAACCCGCCACAAAGACCGCGTGCTCAACTGTCCCACGTTGTATAAACAAAGGTTGGCTACAAAATGGCTGCTATAGATTTGAAATACATACTAGTAATATAACTCTACGGAGCCCCGCAGGGGGCGTAGAATTATTTTTTATATTAATTCGATCCCACAAAATAACAATTCGTTCCCGCAATTTAACAATTCGTTCCCACGAATTAACAATTCGTTCCCTCAATTTAACAATTCATTCCTATGAAATAACAATTCGTTCCCACGATATAACAATTCATTCCCACGATATAACAATTCGTTCAATTCGTTCCCACGATATAACAATTCGTTCCCACGATATAACAATTCGTTCCCACGATATATCTTAGGAACGAATTACCAATTTTTTATTTCGTGGGAAATAATAAAAAAAAATCCATGTCACCTGCGGGGCTCCGTAGGAGTGAATGTCGGGTGTGACAACGTGCATAATGTTCGTGGGAACAAATTGTTAATTCGAGGGAACGAATTGTTATATCGTGGCAATGAATTGTTATTTCGTGGGCACGAATTAATAAATTGAGGGAACAAATTGTTATTTCGTGGGAACGAATTAATAAAAAAATATCCATGTCCCTGCGGGGCTCCGTAGAAATTAATGTCTGGTGAGACAACGTGTATAATGGGGATTCACACACGAGAAACCAGCAGATACTCTCTCAGATAAATTTATAAATACAATACAGAAAATAAAGTAAATGTTTTGGAAATCATATGGTGCTGTTATAAATATGCGTCAGTAAACAGTTTCGTTTGTTTGTGTGATTTGTGTATTACAACGAGTGACGTTAACGTCAGACTTTATGTCCGCTCGCAGACTGAACGTGCATTTTCATAACTCCGATACAATTACCAAACAAATATCAGCATGCCAAATATGGATACAACTAAAGAAAGAAGACATACTCGTGATACTGCAGTCATGAAACCGGAGACGGATGGCAACATCACAGAAAATTCAGATATATTGATAGCCAGAAGAGTGAAATATTTCTCAATGAAACTTCAGAGAAATGCTGAGGAAATGGCGAAGAATTGCATAGGGAGGAAAGGTCGTGTGGAGTATCTGGGTTGGTGGAAGGAGTCACTGTTGGAGATGACGGGGAACTCGTAATATATGCCGATATCAAAAGCTCCATGTGGGGCAAATGGCTGGCGAGAAAGATGGAGAAAAATGGGGATGAGAGTGTTGTGGAATACCTGGCAGCGAGACAGCGGTGGTGTGACCTGGCTCAGACGGTGGAACAGAAGGGCGCATGGATGAAACAGATGCAGACTACACAGGCGCCAGACCAGATTGTCAGCCAGAAAACAAAGAACTCATCTCTAAAGCAGGTAATACTACATTTTGATCACGATGTTTTAAATACATTTACAGGACGAAAGTTCCAAACGAATCTATTTTCTACAAATTTACATTATGATAAAATAGAAGAAAAAAAACATAAATAGCAACAAAATAACAGTGTTCTTAATTAGTCAGGTTGGTATGGTTGACGTATAAAATTAGGCCTACGCGTACGGTTGTATAAAACAATGTTCAAAAATAAATGTATTGCTTATGGCAATATGATTTCATGTATGGTAATTACTCTGCATCAGCAACTCCTGATGTTGCACTAGCAAAGCCTAAATTGCATCAGCAAAGCGTGATGTTGCACCAGCAAAGACTGAAATTGCACCAGCAAAGCGTGATGTTGAACCAGCAAAGCCTGAAGTTGCACCAGCAAAGCGTGATGTTGAACCAGCAAAGCGCGATGTTGCACCAGCAAAGCCTGAAGTTGCACAAGTAAACCCCGACGTTGCACCAGCAAAGCCCGAAGATGCACCCGCAAAGCGTGATTTTGTACCAGCAATTTTAATAACGCTATCACTAAGTTAATCCCCTTGTTGGCAGCCTTGATAATAAAAAAAACAGGAAAAAAAACAGAAGTCTTCAGTGACATTGGTCTTGGGCGGTCAGACGTGGGTCGTATGCAAAACAAAGCATCCTCATAGACACACATTGTGGCCAAATATTATCAAAATCTGCGAAGCGGTTCATAAGTTATTATAGGAATGAATGGCCTTTTTGTGGAATTTATCGGGGTATAAACTTGGAAAAATCGCGGGAATACTGGAGACTGGAGTATTCCCGCGACTTTTCCAAGTTTATATCCCTGATAATTTCCACAAAAAGGCCATTCATTCCTTATAATTCCAGCATTTGAAATAAATTCCTCAAGAAAATGTGATTATTTTCCGTTTTCTTAAGAATTATTTTAACTGCGCCTCACGGTTACGGAAAGTAGTTCGGCGTGGGAGTTTACTGGGATATAAATTTTGGACAGACTTGCTACGGGCCAATCAAATGTTAGGGAATTGAGTAAATATTTTTGTGCTGGAATTATTGAGAAAAAAACGCATTTGCCTTAACGACCTTGACCTTGGGCGGTCGGACGCGGGTGGTATGCAAAACAAAGCACCATCCCTAGACACACAGTGTGATCAAATATTATCAAAATCGATGAAGAGGTTCATAAGTTATTGAACAAGAGTTGTCAGAAGACAACAAAGCGCGGCTGATGGTGCTTTAGTGTAACGAATATCAAGAAGCTGTGTGATAGGAAACAGGAATTATAACAAACCCCCACACCCAACGTTAAGTTTATGAAAGCACTAAGACCGTGACCTTGACCTTGGCGTTAGTGGGGGTCTGACTGCCGTGGATTCGTCACAGCATGATAGAGAATCATTAGAGAAAGGCATGTGTGAAATATCAAAACGTTCGGTGAAAGGAAACAGAAACGATAACACATCTCCCCCAACATTAAGTTTATGAAAGAACCAAGACTGCGACATTGACCTTGGGATTAGCGGGGGTCTGAGACGGTCACAGTATGATATAGCATCATTAGAGAAAGGCATGTGTGCAATATCAAAACGTTTGGTGAAAGGAAACAGATATTATAACAAATTTCCACCAACGTTAAGTTTTCTGATTTTTGAAGACGATGGACAGACGGAGATACGTTGACTACGCCGCCGGTGATATGACACAAGCATCCCTTTCTTGTGCTTTTTATTTTTTTTTTTTTAGCTTATATTTAACGGCGGCACTGGCTCTAGGACCTTGCATGCCGTCTCCCAAGAATGGGAGAAAGAACGGAGGTAGAGATTCTTTGAGAGAAGCCGGTAATTCGTATTTACAGAGCAACTACGAATTATCGGTACCCATTTACAGCTGGGTGAACTGGAGCAGTGTGGATAAAGTGTCTTGCTCAATGACACTGTGCTAAAGACTGAAGGTGTTACCGACGCACGTACGTACGACGCGCGGACTAACGCTATATCCCCTCTTAACTTGTGACATATATGGAATATTTGCATGCGGTTTTCACCAATATTGTTAAATTGTCAAGGACTCCAATGTGCATATAAACACAACTGTATCCTGGAGGTCCTTTAAAGTGTTTATGCCGGTCCGCGGGACAAAGTGGAGCAGACTGTAAACGTGGCCAACACGAGGTCAAACAAACAATGTACCTTACAGGGATACAAGTTCAAATTTGCCAATCAAAAGTCAACGTAATTCTCAGTTGCCATGGAAACCAATATATAGCCGTTTCCAATTCCGGAAATATTAACAAATGAGGCAAAGAAATAGTATATATCTCATGCCTACTGAATAAACCATTGTATGCCAGCTGACAACGTGGGTAGTAATTGGCTGCTCAACAATGTGGACAGTTTTTGGTTACTCATTCAAAAGGTGGTCGATTCTATGGAAGCGTCCTGGTGCCAATGCTAAAATATTTGTATCTCCTAATTAGGAGTCATAATTAGGAGATAGTAGTATCTCCTAATTAGGAGATAGTATCCGAATTAGGAGTTAGTGTATCTCCTAATTAGGACTTACTATCTGTGTCAATGCTGAAACAAGTTTTATATCCTAATTAGGATATATTAACTCCTAATTAGGAGATACAAAGTCCTAATTTCTGCCCCATTTCTGCAGTCACAGTCACAAATGGTATTTCTGGTCAGTTCAGACTCTGGTCTGCTAGCATACTCCTGCAACCTGACAAGCATCTATACTGTTTGCCAGGAGGCTTCAGTGGGTGATACGGCTACATATCAAACAGGGCGAGCAACGATCAGGCTGTGTGGACGCGCAGAATGCAGCATGTGGTACGGCTAAATATCAAACAGGGCCATCAGACTGTGCGTATTATCAGGCTGATCTGGGACTACGCAGGTCGATGTCAAATTTCAAAAGTCTCACTTCTCCAGTCACATTCAATTACGAGGTACTAGTATATGATTTATGGGATTTGTAGTCAACAACATTTGAGGTCTAGTATCTGATCTGTGACTGGGGAAATGTGGTTAAATGCATTTGTGGTCCGTCTAGCTCCTGATATGTACTGGGGGAAATGCGGTTTAAGGAATTTGTGGTCGGTTTACAGTCTGAACAGTGACTGGGGAAATGTGGTTTAATGAATTTGTGGTCGGTTTAGAATCTGAACTGTGACTGGCGAAATGTGGTTTAATGAATTTGTGGTCGGTTTAGAATCTGAACTGCGACTGGCGAAATGTGGTTTAAGGCAAGTGTGGCCAGTCTAGCTCCTGCACTGTCACGTGTGAGTGGATAAATGTGGTTCAAGGCAATGTGTGGCCAGTCTAACCCCAGCTCTGTGACTGGAGAAATGTGGTTTAAGGCATGTGTGACCAGTCTAGCTCCTGCTCTGTGACTGGAGAAATGTGGTTTACGGCATGTGTGGCTAGTCTAGCTCCTGCTCTGTGACTGGAGAAATGTGGATTAAGGCATGTGTGGCCAGTCTAGATCCTGCTCTGTGACTGGAGAAATGTGGTTTAAGGCATGTGTGGCCAGTCTAGATCCTGCTCTGAGACTGGAGAAATGTGGTTTAAGGCATGTGTAACCAGTCTAGATCCTGCTCTGTGACTGGAGAAATGTGGTTTAAGGCATGTGTGGCCAGTATAGCTCCTGATCTGAGACTGGAGAAATGTGGTTTAAGGCACGTGTGACCAGTCTAGATCCTGCTCTGAGACTGGAGAAATGTGGTTTAAGGCATGTGTGTGGCCAGTCTAGCTCCTGATCTGAGACTGGAGAAATGTGGTTTAAGGCATGTGTGGCCAGTATAGCTCCTGCTCTGTGACTGGAGAAATGTGGCTTAAGGCATGTGTGGCCAGTCTAGATCCTGATCTGAGACTGGAGAAATGTGGTTTAAGGCACGTGTGGCCAGTCTAGATCATGCTCTGTGACTGGAGAAATG
This sequence comes from Conchocele bisecta, assembly GCA_029237695.1. Taxonomy (NCBI): domain Eukaryota; kingdom Metazoa; phylum Mollusca; class Bivalvia; order Lucinida; family Thyasiridae; genus Conchocele; species Conchocele bisecta. Next base: position 21,231,161 of record CM055279.1, on the reverse strand, counting down.
TGGTTTAAGTCATGTGTAATCAGTCTAGATCCTGCTCTGTGACTGGAGAAATGTGGTTTAAGGCATGTGTGGCCAGTCTAGATCCTGCTCTGAGACTGGAGAAATGTGGTTTAAGGCATGTGTGTGGCCAGTCTAGCTCCTGATCTGAGACTGGAGAAATGAGGTTTAAGGCATGTGTGGCCAGTATAGCTCCTGCTCTGTGACTGGAGAAATGTGGTCTAAGGCATGTGTGGCCAGTCTAGATCCTGATCTGAGACTGGAGAAATGTGGTTTAAGGCATGTGTAACCAGTCAAGATCCTGCTCTGAGACTGGAGAAATGTGGTTTAAGGCATGTGTGGCAAGATTAGCCCCTGCTCTGAGACTGGAGAAATGTGGTTTAAGGCATGTGTGGCCAGTCTAGCTCCTGATCTGAGACTGGAGAAATGTGGTTTAAGGCATGTGTGTGGCCAGTCTAGCTCCTGATTTGAGACGAGAAATATGGTTTAAGGCATGTGTGGCCAGTATAGCTCCTGATCTGAGACTGGAGAAATGTGGTTTAAGGCACGTGTGGCCAGTCTAGATCCTGCTCTGAGACTGGAGAAATGTGGTTTAAGGCATGTGTGTGGCCAGTCTAGCTCCTGATCTGAGACTGGAGAAATGTGGTTTAAGGCATGTGTGGCCAGTATAGCTCCTGCTCTGTGACTGGAGAAATGTGGTTTAAGGCATGTGTGGCCAGTCTAGATCCTGATCTGAGACTGGAGAAATGTGGTTTAAGGCACGTGTGGCCAGTCTAGATCATGATCTGTGACTGGAGAAATGCGGTTTAAGGCATGTGTGGACAGTCTAGCTCCTGATCTGAGACTGGAGAAATGTGGTTTAAGTCATGTGTAACCAGTCTAGATCCTGCTCTGTGACTGGAGAAATGTGGTTTAAGGCATGTGTGGCCAGTCTAGATCCTGCTCTGAGACTGAAGAAATGTGGTTTAAGGCATGTTTGTGGCCAGTCTAGCTCCTGATCTGAGACTGGAGAAATGTGGTTTAAGGCATGTGTGGCCAGTATAGCTCCTGCTCTGTGACTGGAGAAATGTGGTCTAAGGCATGTGTGGCCAGTCTAGATCCTGATCTGAGACTGGAGAAATGTGGTTTAAGGCATGTGTAACCAGTCAAGATCCTGCTCTGTGACTGGAGAAATGTGGTTTAAGGCATGTGTGGACAGTCTAGCTCCTGATCTGAGACTGGAGAAATGTGTTAAGTCATGTGTAACCAGTCTGATCCTGCTCTGACTGGAAGAAATGTGGTTTAAGGCATGTGTGGCCAGTCTAGATCCTGCTCTGAGACTGGAGAAATGTGGTTTAAGGCATCTGTGGCCAGTCTAGATCCTGCTCTGTGACTGGAGAAATGTGGTTTAAGGCATGTGTGGCCAGTCTAGATCCTGCTCTGTGACTGGAGAAATGTGGTTTAAGGCATGTGTGGCCAGATTAGATCCTGCTCTGTGACTGGAGAAATGTGGCTTACGGCATGTGTGGCCAGTCTAGATCCTGCTCTGAGACTGGAGAAATATGGCTTAAAGCATGTGTGGCCAGTCTAGATCCTGCTCTGTGACTGGAGAAATGTGGTTTCAGGCACGTGTGGCCAGTCTAGATCCTGCTCTGAGACTGGAGAAATGTGGTTTAAGGCATGTGTGGCCAGTCTAGCTCCTGCTCTGAGACTGGAGAATGTGGTTTAAAGGCATGTAACCATCTAGATCCTGATCTGAGGACTGCAGAAATGTGGTTTAAGGCACGTGCGCCAGTCTAGCTCCTGATCTGTGCTGGAGAAATGTGGTTTAAGGCATGTGTAACCAGTCTAGATCCTGCTCTGTGACTGGAGAAATGAGGTTTAAGGCATGTGTGGCCATCTAGCTCCTGATATGAGACTGGAGAAATGTGGTTTTAAGGCATGTTGTGGCCAGTCAAACTCTGCTCCTGACTGGAGAAATGTGGTTTAAGGCATGTGTGGCCAGATCTAGCTCCTGATCTGAGACTGGAGAAATGTGGTTTAAGGCATGTGGACCAGTCTAGCTCCTGCTCTGTGACTGGAGAAATGTGGTTTAAGGCATGTGTGGCCAGTCTAGATCCTGCACTGAGACTGGAGAAATGTGGTTTAAGGCAGGTGTGTGGCCAGTTTAGATCCTGCTCTGAGACTGGAGAAATGTGGTTTAAGGCATGTGTGGCCATCTAGATCCTGCTCTGTGACTGGAGAAATGTGGTTTAAGGCACGGTGTGGCCAGACTAGATCCTGCTCTGTGACTGGAGAAATGTGGCTTACGAATGAGTGGCCAGTCTAGATCCTGCTCTGAGACTGGAGAAATGTGGCTTAAAGCATGTGTGGCCAGTCTAGATCCCTGCTCTGAGACTGGAGAAATGTGGCTAAAGCTGTGTGGCAGTCTAGATCCTGCTGAGACTGGAGAAATGTGGTTTAAGGCACGTGTGGCAGTCTAGATCCTGCTCTGAGACTGGAGAAATGTGGTTTAAGGCATGTGTGGCCAGTCTAGCTCCTGCTCTGAGACTGGAGAAATGTGGTTTAAGGTATGTGTAACCAGTCTAGATCCTGATCTGAGACTGGAGAAAGGTGGTTTAAGGCACGTGTGGCCAGTCTAGCTCCTGATCTGTGACTGGAGAAATGTGGTTTAAGGCATGTGTAACCAGTCTAGATCCTGCTCTGTGACTGGAGAAATGTGGTTTAAGGCATGTGTGGCCAGTCTAGCTCCTGATCTGAGACTGGAGAAATGTGGTTTAAGGCATGTGTGGCCAGTCTAGCTCCTGCTCTGTGGTTTAAGGCATGTGTGGCCAGTCTAGCTCCTGATCTGAGACTGGAGAAATGTGGTTTAAGGCATGTGTGGCCAGTCTAGCTCCTGATCTGAGACTGGAGAAATATGGTTAAAGGCATGTGTGGCCAGTCTAGATCCTGCTCTGAGACTGGAGAAATGTGGTTTAAGGCATGTGTGGCCAATCTCGCTCCTGCTCTGAGACTGGAGAAATGTGGTTTAAGGCATGTGTGGCCAGTGTAGATCCTGCTCTGTGACTGGAGAAATAAATGGTTTGTTTAAGGCATGTGTGGCCAGCCTAGATCCTGCTCTGTGACTGGAGAAATGTGATTTACGGCATGTGTGGCCAGTCTAGATCCTGCTCTGAGACTGGAGAAATGTGGTTTAAGGCATGTGTGGCCAGTCTAGCTCCTGATCTGAGACTGGAGAAATGTGGTTTAAGGTATGTGTGGCCTGTCTAGATCCTGCTCTGAGACTGGAGAAATGTGGTTTAAGGCATGTGTGGCTAGTCTAGATCCTGCTCTGAGACTGGAAAAATGTGGTTTAACGCATGTGTGGCCAGTCTAGATCCTGCTCTGTGACTGGAGAAATGTGGTTTAAGGCACGTGTGGCCAGTCTAGATCCTGCTCTGTGACTGGAGAAATGTGGTTTAAGGCACGTGTGGCCAGTCTAGCTCCTGATCTGTGACTGGAGAAATGTGGTTTACGGCATGTGTGGCCAGTCTTGCTCCTGATCTGTGACTGGAGAAATGTGGTTTAAGGCATGTGTAACCAGTCTAGATCCTGCTCTGTGACTGGAGAAATGTGGTTTAAGGCATGTGTGGCCAGACTAGATCCTGCTCTGTGACTGGAGAAATGTGGCTTACGGCATGTGTGGCCAGTCTAGATCCTGCTCTGAGACTGGAGAAATATGGCTTAAAGCATGTGTGGCCAGTCTAGATCCTGCTCTGTGACTGGAGAAATGTGGTTTCAGGCACGTGTGGCCAGTCTAGATCCTGCTCTGAGACTGGAGAAATGTGGTTTAAGGCATGTGTGGCCAGTCTAGCTCCTGCTCTGAGACTGGAGAAATGTGGTTTAAGGCATGTGTAACCAGTCTAGATCCTGATCTGAGACTGGAGAAATGTGGTTTAAGGCACGTGTGGCCAGTCTAGCTCCTGATCTGTGACTGGAGAAATGTGGTTTAAGGCATGTGTAACCAGTCTAGATCCTGCTCTGTGACTGGAGAAATGTGGTTTAAGGCATGTGTGGCCAGTCTAGCTCCTGATATGAGACTGGAGAAATGTGGTTTAAGGCATGTGTGGCCAGTCAAGCTCCTGCTCTGTGACTGGAGAAATGTGGTTTAAGGCATGTGTGGCCAGTCTAGCTCCTGATCTGAGATTGGAGAAATGTGGTTTAAGGCATGTGTGGCCAGTCTAGCTCCTGTTCTGTGACTGGAGAAATGTGGTTTAAGGCATGTGTGACCAGTCTAGATCCTGCACTGAGACTGGAGAAATGTGGTTTAAGGCATGTGTGGCCAGTTTAGATCCTGCTCTGAGACAGGAGAAATGTGGTTTAAGGCATGTGTGGCCAGTCTAGATCCTGCTCTGTGACTGGAGAAATGTGGTTTAAGGCACGTGTGGCCAGACTAGATCCTGCTCTGTGACTGGAGAAATGTGGCTTACGGAATGTGTGGCCAGTCTAGATCCTGCTCTGAGACTGGAGAAATGTGGCTTAAAGCATGTGTGGCCAGTCTAGATCCTGCTCTGAGACTGGAGAAATGTGGCTTAAAGCATGTGTGGCCAGTCTAGATCCTGCTCTGAGACTGGAGAAATGTGGTTTCAGGCACGTGTGGCCAGTCTAGATCCTGCTCTGAGACTGGAGGAAATAGAAAATGTGGTTTAAGGCATGTGTGGCCAGTCTAGCTCCTGCTCTGAGACTGGAGAAATGTGGTTTAAGGCATGTGTAACCAGTCTAGATCCTGATCTGAGACTGGAGAAATGTGGTTTAAGGCACGTGTGGCCAGTCTAGCTCCTGATCTGTGACTGGAGAAATGTGGTTTAAGGCATGTGTAACCAGTCTAGATCCTGCTCTGTGACTGGAGAAATGTGGTTTAAGGCATGTGTGGCCAGTCTAGCTCCTGATATGAGACTGGAGAAATGTGGTTTAAGGCATGTGTGGCCAGTCAAGCTCCTGCTCTGTGACTGGAGAAATGTGGTTTAAGGCATGTGTGGCCAGTCTAGCTCCTGATCTGAGATTGGAGAAATGTGGTTTAAGGCATGTGTGGCCAGTCTAGCTCCTGCTCTGTGACTGGAGAAATGTGGTTTAAGGCATGTGTGGCCAGTCTAGATCCTTCACTGAGACTGGAGAAATGTGGTTTAAGGCATGTGTGGCCAGTTTAGATCCTGCTCTGAGACTGGAGAAATGTGGTTTAAGGCATGTGTGGCCAGTCTAGATCCTGCTCTGTGACTGGAGAAATGTGGTTTAAGGCACGTGTGGCCAGACTAGATCCTGCTCTGTGACTGGAGAAATGTGGCTTACGGAATGTGTGGCCAGTCTAGATCCTGCTCTGAGACTGGAGAAATGTGGCTTAAAGCATGTGTGGCCAGTCTAGATCCTGCTCTGTGACTGGAGAAATGTGGCTTAAAGCATGTGTGGCCAGTCTAGATCCTGCTCTGAGACTGGAGAAATGTGGTTTAAGGCACGTGTGGCCAGTCTAGATCCTGCTCTGTGACTGGAGAAATGTGGTTTAAGTCATGTGTAACCAGTCTAGATCCTGCTCTGTGACTGGAGAAATGTGGTTTAAGGCATGTGTGGCCAGTCTAGATCCTGATCTGAGACTGGAGAAATGTGGTTAAAGGCATGTGTAACCATTCAAGATCATGCTCTGTGACTGGAGAAATGTGGTTTAAGGCATGTGTGGACAGTCTAGCTCCTGATCTGAGACTGGAGAAATGTGGTTTATGTCATGTGTAACCAGTCTAGATCCTGCTCTGTGACTGGAGAAATGTGGTTTAAGGCATGTGTGGCCAGTCTAGATCCTGCTCTGAGACTGGAGAAATATGGTTTAAGGCATCTGTGGCCAGTCTAGATCCTGCTCTGTGACTGGAGAAATGTGGTTTACGGCATGTGTGGCCCGTCTAGATCCTGCTCTGAGACTGGAGAAATGTGGTTTAAGGCATGTGTGGCCAGTCTAGCTCCTGATCTGAGACTGGAGAAATGTGGTTTAAGGCATGTGTGGCCAGTCTAGATCCTGCTCCGAGACTGGAGAAATGTGGTTTAAGGCATGTGTGGCCAGTCTAGCTCCTGCTCTGAGACTGGAGAAATGTGGTTTAAGGCATGTGTGGCCAGTCTAGATCCTGCTCTGTGACTGGAGAAATGTGGTTTAAGGCACGTGTGTGGCCAGTCTAGATCCTGCTCTGTGACTGGAGAAATGTGGTTTAAGGCACTTGTGGCCAGTCTAGATCCTGCTCTGTGACTGGAGAAATGTGGTTTACGGCATGTGTGGCCAGTCTAGCTCCTGATCTGTGACTGGAGAAATGTGGTTTAAGGCATGTGTAACCAGTCTACATCCTGCTCGTGACTGGAGAAATGGTGGTGTTTAAGGGCAGCATGTGTGGCAGTCTAGAATCCTGCGCTTGAGACTGGAGAAATGTGGTTTAAGGCATGTGTGGCCATGTCTAGATCCAGCTTCTCTGAGACTGGAGAAATGTGGGTTTAAGCACGTGTGGCCAGTCTAGATCCTGCTCTGAGACTGGAGAAATGTGGTTTAAGGCATGTGTGGCCAGTCTAGCTCCTGCTCTGAGACTGGAGAAATGTGGTGGTTTAAGGCATGTGTAACCAGTCTAGATCTGATCTGAGACTGGAGGAAATGTGGTTTAAGGCACGTGTGGCCAGTCTAGCTCTGATCTGAGACTGGAGAAATGTGGTTTAAGGATGTGTAACCAGTCTAGATCCTGCTCTGTGAACTGGAGAAATTTGGTTTAAGGCATGTGTGGCCAGTCTAGCTCCTGATCTGAGACTGTGGAGAAATGTGGTTTAAGGCATGTGTGGCTAGTCTAGATCCAGCTCTGAGACTGGAAAAAAATGTGGTTTAACGCATGTGTGGCCAGTCTAGATCCATGCTCTGTGACTGGAGAAATGTGGTTTAAGGCACGTGTGGCCACCAGTCTAGATCCTGCTCTGTGACTGGAGAAATGTGGTTTTGAAAGGCACGTTCGTGGCCATGTCTAGCTCAGATCTGTGACTGGAGAAATGTGGTTTACGGGCATGTGTGGCCAGTCTTGCTCCTGATCTGTGACTGGAGAAATGTGGTTTAAGGCATGTGTAAACCAGTCTTAGATCCTGCTCTGTGACTGGAGAAATGTGGTTTAAGGCATGTGTGGCCAGACTAGATCCTGCTCTGTGACTGGAGATAAATGTGGCTTACGGCATGTGTGGCCAGTCTAGATCCTGCTCTGAGACTGGAGAAATATGGCTTCTTAAAGCATGTGTGGCCAGTCTAGATCCTGCTCTGTGACTGGAGAAATGTGGTTTCAGGCACGTGTGGCCAGTCTAGATCCTGCTCTGAGACTGGAGAAATGTTGTTTAAGGCATGTGTGGCCAGTCTAGCTCCTGCTCTGAGACTGGAGAAATGTGGTTTAAGGCATGTGTACCAGTCTTAGATCTGATCTGAGACTGGAGAAATGTGGTTTAAGGCACGTGTGGCAGTCTTAGCTCCTGATCTGTGACTGGAGAAATTGTGGTTTAAGGCATGTGTAACCAGTCTAGATCCTGCTCTGTGACTGGAGAAATGTGGTTTAAGGCATGTGTGGCCAGTCTAGCTCCTGATATGAGACTGGAGAATGTGGTTTAAGCATGTGTGGCCAGTCAAGCTCCTGCTCTGTGACTGGAGAAATATGGTTTAAGGATGTGTGGCCAGTATAGCTCCTGATCTGAGATTGGAGGAAAGAAATGTGGTTTAAGGCATGTGTGGCCAGTCTAGCTCCTGCTCTGTGACAGGAGAAATGTGGTTTAAGGCATGTGTGACAGTCTAGATCCTGCACTGAGACTGGGGAGAATGTGGTTTAAGGCATGTGTGGGCCAGGTTTAGATCCTGATCTGCAGACAGGAGAATTGTGGTTTAAGGCATGTGTGGCCAGTCTAGATCTGCTCTGTGATGGAGAAAATGTGGTTTAAGGCACGTGTGGCAGACTAGATTCCTGCTCTGTGACTGGAGAAATGTGGCTTACGGAATGTGTCGGCAGTCTAGATCCTGCTCTGAGACTGGAGAAATGTGGCTTAAAGCATGTGTGGTCCAGTCTAGGATCCTGCTCTGATGACGGAAAGAAAATGTGGCTTGAAAGCATGTGTGGCCAGTCTAGATCCTGCTCTGAGAACTGGAGAAATGTGGTTTCAGGCAAGTGTGGCCAGTCTAGATTCTGCTCTGAGACTGGAGAAATGTGGTTTAAGGCATGTGTGGCCAGTCTAGCTCCTGCTCTGAGACTGGAGAAATGTGGTTTAAGGCTATGTGTAACCAGTCTAGATCTGATCTGAGACTGGAGAAATGTGGTTTAAGGCACGTGTGTGGCCAGTCTAGCTCTGATCTGTGGACTGGAGAAATGTGGTTTAATGCATGTGTAACCAGTCTAGATTCCATGCTCTGTGACTGGAGAAACTGTGTTTAAGGCATGTGTGGCCAGTCTAGCTCTGATATGAGACTGGAGAAATGTGGTTTAAGGCATGTGGTGGCCAGTCAAGCTCCTGCTCTTGTGACTGGAGAAATGTGGTTTAAGGGCATGTGTGGCCAGTCTAGCTCCTGATCTGAGATTGGAGAAATGTGGTTTAAGGCATGTGTGGCCAGTCTAGCTCCTGCTCTGTGACTGGAGAAATGTGGTTTAAGGCATGTGTGGCCAGTCTAGATCCTGCACTGAGACTGGAGAAATGTGGTTTAAGGCATGTGTGGCCAGTTTAGATCCTGCTATAGGACGGGTAGAAAATGTGGTTTAAGGCATGTGTGGCCAGTCTAGATCCTGCTCTGTGACTGGAGAAATGTGGTTTATGGCACGTGTGGCCAGACTTAGATCCTGCTCTGGTGACTGGAGAAATGTGGCTTACGGGAATGTGTGGCCAGTCTAGATCCTGCCTTTCTCTGAGACTGGAGAAAATGTGGCTTAAAGCATGTGTGGCCAGTCTTAGATCCTGCTCTGTGACTGGAGAAAATGTGGCTTAAAGCATGTGTGGCCAGTCTAGATCCTGCTCTGAGACTGGAGAAATGTGGTTTAAGGCACGTGTGGCCAGTCTAGATCCTGCTCTGTGACTGGAGAAATGTGGTTTAAGTCATGTGTAACCAGTCTAGATCCTGCTCTGTGACTGGAGAAATGTGGTTTAAGGCATGTGTGGCCAGTCTAGATCCTGATCTGAGACTGGAGAAATGTGGTTAAAGGCATGTTGTGGCCAGTCTAGATCTGCTCTGAGAACTGGAGAAATGTGGTTCTTTAAGGCATTGGTGTGGCCAGTCTAGATCCTGTCTTGAGACTGGGAGGAGAAATGTGGTTTAAAGGCACGTGTGGCCAGTCTAGATCCTGCCTCTGAGACTGGAGAAATGTGGTTTAAGGCATGTGTGGCCAGTCTAGCTCCTGCTCTGAGACTGGAAAAATGTGGTTTAAGGCATGTGTAACCAGTCTAGATCTGATCTGAGACTGGAGAAATGTGGTTTAAGGCATGTGTGGCCAGTCTAGCTCCTGATCTGTGACTGGAGAAATGTGGTTTAAGGCATGTGTAACCAGTCTAGATCCTGCTCTGTGACTGGAGAAATGTGGTTTAAGGCATGTGTGTGGCCAGTCTAGATCCTGATCTGAGACTGGAGAAATGTGGTTTAAGGCATGTGTGGCCAGGTCTATCTCCTGCTCTGTGACTGGAGAAATGGTGTGGTAAGGCATGTTGTGGCCAGTCTAGCTCCTGATCTGAGACTGGAGAAATGTGGTTTAAGGCAATTGGTGTGGCAGTCTTAGATCTTGCTCTGCTGACTGGAGAAATGTGGTTTACTCGGCATGTGTGGTCAGTCTAGATCCTGCTCCGAGACTGGAGAAATGTGGTTTAAGGCATGTGTGGCCAGTTCTAGCTCCTGCTCTGAGAACTGGAGGAAAAATGTGGTTTAATGGCATGTGTGGCCAGTCTTAGATCCTGCTCTGTGACTGGTGGAGAAATGTGGTTTAAGGCACGTGTGGCCAGTCTAGATCCTGCTCTGTGACTGGAGAAATGTGGTTTTTTAAGGCATTGTGGCCAGTCTAGATCCTGCTACTGTTGACTGGAGAAATTGTGGTTTACGGCATGTGTGGCCAGTCTAGCTCCTGATCTGTGACTGGAGAAATGTGGTTTAAGGCATGTGTAACCAGTCTACATCCTGCTCTGTGACTGGAGAAATGTGGTTTAAGGCATGTGTGGCCAGTCTAGATCCTGCTCTGAGACTGGAGAAATGTGGTTTAAGGCATGTGTGGCCAGTCTAGATCCTGCTCTGAGACTGGAAGGAGAAATGTGGTTTTAAGGCACGTGTGGCCAGTCTAGATCCTGCTCTGAGACTGGAGAAATGTGGTTTAAGGCATGTGTGGCCAGTCTAGCTCCTGCTCTGAGACTGGAGAAATGTGGTTTAAGGCATGTGTAACCAGTCTAGATCCTGATCTGAGACTGGAGAAATGTGGTTTAAGGCACGTGTGGCCAGTCTAGCTCCTGATCTGTGACTGGAGAAATGTGGTTTGGAAGGCATGTGTAACCAGTCTAGATCCTGCTCTGTGACTGGAGAAATTTGGTTTAATGGCATGTGTGGCCAGTCTAGCTCCTGATCTGAGACTGGAGAAATGTGGTTTAAGGCAGTGTGTGGCTAGTCTAGATCTGCTCATGAGACTGGAAAAATGTTGGTTTAACGCATGTGTGGCCAGTCTAGATCCTGCCTCTCTGTGACTGGAGAAATGTGGTTTAATGGCACGTGTGGCCAGTCTAGATCCTGCTCTGTGACTGGGAGAAATGTGGTTTAAGGCCACGAGTGGCCAGTCTAAGCTCCTGATCTGTGACTGGAGGAAATGTGGTTTACGGCATGTGTGGCCAGTCTTGCTCCTGATCTGTGACTGGAGAAATGTGGTTTAATGGCATGTGTAACCAGTCTAGATCCTGCTCTGTGACTGGAGAAATGTGGTTTAAGGCATGTGTGGCCAGACTAGATCCTGCTCTGTGACTGGAGAGAAAATGTGGCTTACGCATGTGTGGCCAGTCTAGATCCTGCTCTGAGACTGGAGAATATGGCTTAAAGCATGTGTGGCCAGTATAGATCCTGCTCTGTGACAAGGAGAATGTGGTTTCAGGCCACGTGTGGCCAGTCTAGATCCTGCTCTGAGACTGGGATGAAATGTTGTTTAAGGCAGTGTGTGGCCAGTCTAGCTCCTGATCTGAGAACTGGAGAAATGTGGTTTAAGGCATGTGTAACCAGTCTAGATCCTGATCTGAGGACTGGAGAAATGTGGTTTAAGGCACGTGTGGCCAGTCTAGCTCCTGATCTGTGACTGGAGAAATGTGGTGGTAAGGCATGTGTAACCAGTCTAGATCCTGCTCTGTGACTGGAGAAATGTGGTTTAAGGCATGTGTGGCCAGTCTAGCTCTGATATGAGAACTGGAGAAATTAAATGGTTTAGGCATGTGTGGCCAGTCAAGCTCCTGCTCTGTGACTGGAGAAATTAAATGGTTTAAGGCATGTGTGGCCAGTCTAGCTCCTGATCTGAGATTGGAGAAAGTGTGGTTTCTAAGGCATGTGTGGCCAGTCTAGCTCTGCTCTGAGACAGGAGAAAATGTGGTTTAAGGCGATGTGTGACCAGTCTAGATCCTGCACTGAGACTGGAGAAATGAGGTTTAAGGCATGTGTGGCCTGTTTAGATCCTGCTCTGAGACAGGGAGAAATGTGGTTTAAGGCATGTGTGGCCAGTCTTAGATCCTGCTCTGTGACTGGAGAAATTGTGGTTTAAGGCACGTGTGGCCAGACTAGATCCTGCTCTGTGACTGGAGAAATGTGGCTTACGGAATGTGTGGCCAGTCTAGATCCTGCTCTGAGACTGGAGAAATGTGGCTTAAAGCATGTGTGGCCAGTCTAGTCCTGCTCTGAGACTGGAGGAAAAAATGTGGCTTAAAGCATGTGTGGCCAGTCTAGATCCTGCTCTGAGACTGGAGAAATGTGGTTTCAGGCACGTGTGGCCAGTCTAGATCCTGCTCTGAGACTGGAGAAATGTGGTTTAAGGCATGTGTGGCCAGTCTAGCTCCTGCTCTGAGACTGGAGAAAATGTGGTTTTAAGGCATGTGTAACCAGTCTAGATCTGATAAACTGAGACTGGAAGAGGACGGAGAAATGTGGTTTAAGGCACGTGTGGCCAGTCTAGCTCCTGATCTGTGACTGGAGAAATGTGGTTAAGGCATGTGTAACCAGTCTAGATCTGCTCTGTGACTGGAGAAATGTGGTTTAAGGCATGTGTGGCCAGTCTAGCTCCTGATAGATGGAGACTGGAGAAATGTGGTTTTTATTTAAGGCATGTGTGGCCAGTCAAGCTCCTGCTTCTGTGACTGGAGAAATGTGGTTTAAGGCATGTTGTGGCCAGTCTAGCTCCAGATCTGAGATTGGAGATAGAGAAATGTGGTTTAAGGCATGTTGTGGCCAGTCTAGCTCTGCTCTGTGACTGGAGAAATGTGGTTTAAGGCATGTGTGGCCAGTCTAGATCCTGCACTGAGACTTGGAGAAATGTGGTTTAAGGCTTGTGTGGCCAGTTTAGATCCTGCTACTTGAGACTGGAGAAATGTGGTTTAAGGCTGTGTGGCCAGTCTAGATCCTGCTCTGTGACTGGAGATGAAATGTGTTTAAGGCACGTGTGGCCAGACTAGATCCTGCTCTGTGGACTGGAGAAATGTGGCTTACGGAACAATGTGTGGCCAGTCTGATCCTGCTCTTGAGACTGGAGAATTGTGGCTTAAGCATGTGTGGCCAGTATAGATCCTGCTCTGTGACTGGAGTAAATGTGGCTTAAAGCATGTGTGGCCAGTCTAGATCCTGCTCTGAGACTGGAGAAATTGTGGTTTAATTTTGGCACGTGTGCCAGTCTAGATCCTGCTCTGTGACTGGAGAAATGTGGTTTAAGTCATGTGTAACCAGTCTAGATCCTGCTCTGTGACTGGAGAAATGTGGTTTAAGGCATGTGTGGCCAGTCTAGATCCTGATCTGAGACTGGAGAAATGTGGTTAAAGGCATGTGTAACCATTCAAGATCCTGCTCTGTGACTGGAGAAATGTGGTTTAAGGCATGTGTGGACAGTCTAGCTCCTGATCTGAGACTGGAGAAATGTGGTTTATGTCATGTGTAACCAGTCTAGATCCAGCTCTGTGACTGGAGAAATGTGGTTTAAGGCATGTGTGGCCAGTCTAGATCCTGCTCTGAGACTGGAGAAATGTGGTTTAAGGCATCTGTGGCCAGTCTAGATCCTGCTCTGTGACTGGAGAAATGTGGTTTACGGCATGTGTGGCCAGTCTAGATCCTGCTCTGAGACTGGAGAAATGTGGTTTAAGGCATGTGTGGCCAGTCTAGATCCTGCTCTGAGACTGGAGAAATGTGGTTTAAGGCATGTGTGGCCAGTCTAGATCCTGCTCTGTGACTGGAGAAATGTGGTTTAAGGCACGTGTGGCCAGACTAGATCCTGCTCTGTGACTGGAGAAATGTGGCTTACGGCATGTGTGGCCAGTCTAGATCCTGCTCTGAGACTGGAGAAATGTGGCTTAAAGCATTTGTGGCCAGTCTAGATCCTGCTCTGAGACTGGAGAAATGTGGTTTAAGGCACGTGTGGCCAGTCTAGATCCTGCTCTGTGACTGGAGAAATGTGGTTTCAGGCACGTGTGGCCAGTCTAGATCCTGCTCTGAGACTGGAGAAATGTGGTTTAAGGTATGTGTAACCAGTCTAGATCCTGATCTGAGACTGGAGAAATGTGGTTTAAGGCACGTGTGGCCAGTCTAGCTCCTGATCTGTGACTGGAGAAATGTGGTTTAAGGCATGTGTAACCAGTCTAGATCCTGCTCTGTGACTGGGGAAATGTGTTTAAGGCATGGGGTGTGGCCAGTCTAGCTCTGATCTGAGACTGGAGAAATGTGGTTTAAGGCATGTGTGGCCAGTCTAGCTCCTGCTCTGTGGTTTCAGGCATGTGTGGCCAGTCTAGCTCCTGATCTGAGACTGGAGAAATGTGGTTTAAGGCATGTGTGGCCAGTCTAGCTCCTGATCTGAGACTGGAGAAATGTGGTTTAAGGCATGTGTGGCCAGTCTCGCTCCTGCTCTGAGACTGGAGAAATGTGGTTTAAGGCATGTGTGGCCAGTGTAGATCCTGCTCTGTGACTGGAGAAATGTGGTTTAAGGCATGTGTGGCCAGCCTAGATCCTGCTCTGTGACTGGATAAATGTGATTTACGGCATGTGTGGCCAGTCTAGATCCTGCTCTGAGACTGGAGAAATGTGGTTTAAGGCATGTGTGGCCAGTCTAGCTCCTGATCTGAGACTGGAGAAATGTGGTTTAAGGTATGTGTGGCCTGTCTAGATCCTGCTCTGAGACTGGAGAAATGTGGTTTAAGGCATGTGTGGCCAGTCTAGATCCTGCTCTGAGACTGGAGAAATGTGGTTTAACGCATGTGTGGCCAGTCTAGATCCTGCTCTGTGACTGGAGAAATGTGGTTTAAGGCACGTGTGGCCAGTCTAGATCCTGCTCTGTGACTGGAGAAATGTGGTTTAAGGCACGTGTGGCCAGTCTAGCTCCTGATCTGTGACTGGAGAAATGTGGTTTACGGCATGTGTGGCCAGTCTAGCTCCTGATCTGTGACTGGAGAAATGTGGTTTAAGGCATGTGTAACCAGTCTAGATCCTGCTCTGTGACAGGAGAAATGTGGTTTAAGGCATGTGTGGCCAGTCTAGATCCTGCTCTGAGACTGGAGAAATGTGGTTTAAGGCACGTGTGGCCAGTCTAGATCCTGCTCTGAGACTGGAGAAATGTGGTTTAAGGCACGTGTGGCCAGTCTAGCTCCTGCTCTGAGACTGGAGAAATGTGGTTTAAGGCATGTGTAACCAGTCTAGATCCTGATCTCAGACTGGAGAAATGTGGTTTAAGGCACGTGTGGCCAGTCTAGCTCCTGATCTGTGACTGGAGAAATGTGGTTTAAGGCATGTGTAACCAGTCTAGATCCTGCTCTGTGACTGGAGAAATGTGGTTTAAGGCATGTGTGGCCAGTCTAGCTCCTGATCTGAGACTGGAGAAATGTGGTTTAAGGCATGTGTGGCCAGTCTAGCTCCTGCTCTGTGACTGGAGAAATGTGGTTTAAGGCATGTGTGGCCAGTCTAGCTCCTGATCTGAGACTGGAGAAATGTGGTTTAAGGCATGTGTGGCCAGTCTAGATCTTGCTCTGTGACTGCAGAAATGTGGTTTACGGCATGTGTGGTCAGTCTAGATCCTGCTCCGAGACTGGAGAAATGTGGTTTAAGGCATGTGTGGCCAGTCTAGCTCCTGCTCTGAGACTGGAGAAATGTGGTTTAAGGCATGTGTGGCCAGTCTAGATCCTGCTCTGTGACTGGAGAAATGTGGTTTAAGGCACGTGTGGCCAGTCTAGATCCTGCTCTGTGACTGGAGAAATGTGGTTTACGGCATGTGTGGCCAGTCTAGATCCTGCTCTGAGACTGGAGAAATGTGGTTTAAGGCATGTGTGGCCAGTCTAGATCCTGCTCTGAGACTGGAGAAATGTGGTTTAAGGCATGTGTGGCCAGTCTAGATCCTGCTCTGAGACTGGAGAAATGTGGTTTAAGGCATGTGTGGCCAGTCTAGATCCTGCTCTGTGACTGGAGAAATGTGGTTTAGGGCACGTGTGGCCAGTCTAGCTCCTGATCTGTGACTGGAGAAATGTGGTTTAAGGCACGTGTGGCCAGTCTAGCTCCTGATCTGTGACTGGAGAAATGTGGTTTAAGGCATGTGTAACCTGTCTAGATCCTGCTCTGTGACTGGAGAAATGTGGTTTAAGGCATGTGTGGCCAGTCTAGATCCTGCTCTGAGACTGGAGAAATGTGGTTTAAGGCATGTGTGGCCAGTCTAGATCCTGCTCTGAGACTGGAGAAATGTGGTTTAAGGCACGTGTGGCCAGTCTAGAACCTGCTCTGAGACTGGAGAAATGTGGTTTAAGGCATGTGTGGCCAGTCTAGCTCCTGTTCTGAGACTGGACAAATGTGGTTTAAGGCATGTGTAACCAGTCTAGATCCTGATCTGAGACTGGAGAAATGTGGTTTAAGGCACGAGTGGCCAGTCTAGCTCCTGATCTGTGACTGGAGAAATGTGGTCTAAGGCATGTGTGGCCAGGCTAGCTCCTGATCTGAGACTGGAGAAATGTGGTTTAAGGCATGTGTGGCCAGTCTAGATCCTGCTCTGTGACTGGAGAAATGTGGTTTAAGGCATGTGTGGCCAGTCTAGATCCTGCAATGTGACAGTAGAAATGTGGTTTAAGGCATGTGTGGCCAGTCTAGATCCTGCTCTGTGACTGGAGAAATGTGGTTTAAGGCATGTGTGGTCAGTCTAGCTCCTGATCTGTGACTGGAGAAATGTGGTTTAAGGCATGTGTGGCCAGTCTAGATCCTGATCTGAGACTGGAGAAATGTGGTTTAAGGCATGTGTAACCAGTCTAGATCCTGATCTGAGACTGGAGAAATGTGGTTTAAGGCATGTGTGGCCAGTCTAGATCCTGCTCTGTGACTGGAGAAATGTGGATTAAGGCATGTGCGGCCAGTCTAGCTCCTGATCTGTGACTGGAGAAATGTGGTTTAAGGCATGTGTGGCCAGTCTAGCTCCTGATCTGAGACTGGAGAAATGTGGTTTAAGGCATGTGTGGCCAGTCTAGCTCCTGATCTGTGACTGGAGAAATGTGGTTTAAGGCATGTGTGGCCAGTCTAGCTCCTGCTCTGAGACTGGAGAAATGTGGTTTAAGACATGTGTGGCCAGTCTAGATCCTGATCTGATACTGGAGAAATGTGGTTTAAGGCATGTGTAACCAGTCTAGATCCTGATCTGAGACTGGAGAAATGTGGTTAAGGCATGTGTAACCAGTCTAGATCCTGATCTGAGACTGGAGAAATGTGGTTTAAGGCATGTGTGGCCAGTCTAGATCCTGCTCTGTGACTGGAGAAATGTGGTTTAAGGCATGTGTTGCCAGTCTAGATCCTTCTCTGAGACTGGAGAAATGTGGTTTAAGGCATGTGTAACCAGTCTAGATCCTTCTCTGTGACTGGAGAAATGTGGTTTAAGGCATGTGTGTGGCCAGTCTAGACCCTGATCTGAGACTGGAGAAATGTGGTTGCCAGTCTAGCTCCTGATATGTGACTGAAGAAATGTGATTTAAAGCATGTGTGGCCAGTCTAGCTCCTGATCTGAGACTGGAGAAATGTGGTTTACGGCATGTGTGGCCAGTCTAGCTCCTGATCCATGACTGGAGAAATGTGGTTTAAGGCATGTGTGGCCAGTCTAGCTCCTGCTCTGTGACTGGAGAAATGTGGTTTAAGGCATGTGTGGCCAGTCTAGCTCCTGATCTGTGACTGGAGAAATGTGGTTTACGGCATGTGTGGCCAGTCTAGCTCCTGATCTGAGACTGGAGAAATGTGGTTTAAGGCACGTGTGGCCAGTCTAGATCCTGCTCTGTGACTGGAGAAATGTGGTTTAATGCATGTGTGGCCAATCTAGCTCCTGCTCTGTGACTGGATAAATGTGGTTTAAGGCATGTGTGGCCAGTCTAGATCCTGCTCTGTGACTGGAGAAATGTGGTTTAAGGCACGTGTGGCCAGTCTAGATCCTGCTCTGTGACTGGAGAAATGTGGTTTAAGGCATGTGTGGCCAGTCTAGATCCTGATCTGTGACTGGAGAAATGTGGTTTAAGGCATGTGTGGCCAATCTAGCTCCTGCTCTGTGACTGGAGAAATGTGGTTTAAGGCATGTGTGGCCAGTCTAGATCCTGCTCTGTGACTGGAGAAATGTGGTTTAAGGCACGTGTGGCCAGTCTAGATCCTGCTATGTGACTGGAGAAATGTGGTTTACGGCATGTGTGGCCAGTCTAGATCCTGATCTGAGACTGGAGAAATGTGGTTTAAGGCATGTGTAACCAGTCTAGATCCTGCTCTGAGACTGGAGAAATGTGGTTTAAGGCATGTGTGGCCAGTCTAGATCCTGATCTGAGACTGGAGAAATGTGGTTTAAGGCATGTGTAACCAGTGTAGCTCCTGCTCTGAGACTGGAGAAATGTGGTTTAAGGCATGTGTGGCCAGTCTAGATCCTGATCTGATGACTGAGGGAGAAATCGTGGTTTAAGGCATGTGTGGCCAGTCTAGCTCCTGATCTGAGACTGGAGATGGTCTAAGGCATGTGTCCAGTCCTAGATCTGCTCTGAGACTGGTGATGTGTCTAGATCGTGGTAACAGTTAGCTCTGATCTGAGACTGGAGAATGAAGGCTGTGGTTAAGGCAGGTGTGTATCCAGTCTAGATCCTGCTTGAGACTGGAGAAATGTGGTTTAAGGCAGTGTGGCCAGTCTAGATCCTGATCTGGTGAAATGTGGTTTAAGGCATGTGGTAACCAGTGTAGCTCCTGCTGAGACAATTTCGCCTGAGATGTGTTGGGCATGTGGTGGCAGTTGGACCTTGTCTGTAGACTGGAAGAAATGTGGTTTAAGGCAGTGTGGTTGTCAGTCTGCTGAGACTGGAGAAATGTGGTTTAAGGCATGTGTGGCCAGTCTAGCTCCTGCTCTGAGACTGAAAGAATGTGTCTAAGGCATGTGTAACGTCTAGAAATGTGGCCATGCTCTGACTGTGAAATGTGGTTTAAGGCATGTGTGCCAGTCTAGATCCTGACTGAGACTGTGGTAAGAGATGTGTTTAAGGCATGTGTATCGTCTCAGATCGCTGGCCGAGACTGAGAAATGGTGTAAGGCATGTGTTACCAGTCTAGATCCTGCTCTGGGACTGAGAAATGTGGTTTAGGCATGTGTAACCAGTCTAGATCCTGATCTGAGACTGGAGAAATGTGGTTTAAGGCATGTGTGGCCAGTCTAGCTCCTGATTCTGTGGAGGAAAGGGAAGATGAGTCTAGAGGGAAATGTGGTAACAGTCCTAGGATCTGTGTAGACCTGGAGAAATGTGGTAAGGTGTGTGGCCAGTCTAGCCTGCTGAAATGGGTCTGTGACTGATAAATGTGGTTTAAGGCCAGTAATATCCTAGATCTGTGTGGGACTGGAGAATTCGTGTGGATGTGATGTGTAACCAGTCTAGATCCTGCTCTGTGATGGAGAAAATGGGGTTTTAAAGCAGGTGTGGCCAGTCTGATCCTGCTGACTGGAGAAATGTACAAGTCTCCGATCCTGCTCTGTGACTGGAAGAAATGTGTAGATGTGTGGCCAGTCTAGATCTGCTCTGTGACTGGAGAAATGTGGTTTAAGGCATGTGTGTGGCCAGTCTAGATCCTGATCTGAGACTGGAGAAATGTGGTTTAAGCCATTGTGGCAAGATTAGCCCCCGATATGTCACTGGAGAAATGTGGTTTAAGGCATGTGTGGCCAGTATATCTCCTGATCTGAGACTGGAGAAATGTGGTTTAAGGCATGTGTGGCCAGTCTAGCTCCTGATCTGTGACTGGAGAAATGTGGTTTAAGGCATGTGTGGCCAGTCTAGCTCCTGATATGTGACTGGAGAAATGTGGTTTAAGGCATGTGTGGCCAGTCTAGCTCCTGATATGTGACTGGAGAAATGTGGTTTAAGGCATGTGTGGCCAGTCTAGCTCCTGATATGAGACTGGAGAAATGTGGTTTAAGGCACGTGTGGCCGGTCTAGATCCTGCTGTGTGACTGGAGAAATGTGGTTTAAGGCATGTGTGGCCAGCATAGCTCCTGATCTGAGACTGGAGAAATGTGGTTTAAGCCATTGTGGCAAGATTAGCCCCTGATATGTGACTGGAGAAATGTAGTTTAAGTTATGTGTTTACGGCATTTGTGGTCAGTCTAGCACCTGATCTGTCACTGGGGAAATGTGGTTTATGAACAGCTAAGGTCATTTAAGGCCGGGCAAACGGGTTCGATCCCATTTTAACTTGCTGCATTGGGGGGGAAATCACAAAATCAGAACGGAATATTTACATCGAGAACAAATATATTCAGCCCTGAAATTAGAATAACCTGACCTGGTGCCAGGTCCATACCACACCAAAGTCACTTGGCCCCTTCTCCTAAAATAGGATTACGAATAATCGTAATACTCACATAAGGGGTATAACCAGATTCAACTGTCACATACAAAATGCCAAAGAAGCATGTGTGGGCCAAACCAGGTCTCCAGTCGGGATTCCGGTAAGGATGAACCCCGATCGCTAAATTACCCATCACATTCTCCCACCTGCCACGTAAATGTATTGTGTATGGTGTATATAACAATAATTCCAGCACAAAAATATTTACACAATTCCCTAACATTTGATTGGCGCGTAGCAAGTCTCTGTCCAAAATTTATATCCCACTAAACTCCCACGCCGAACTACTTTCTACAGGTGCGCTGTCAGTGCTGTCAATGTAAACAAATGGCTGCCGTCTATCAAAATAAACACATTTTCTTGATAAATTGATTTCAAATGCTGAAATTATAAGGAATGAATGGCCTTTTTGTTGAATTTATCGGGGATATAAACTTTAAAAAAAGTCGCGGGAATACTGGACGAGGCATTCCGGTCTTCGTGCAGTATTCCCGCGACTTTTCCAAGTTTATACCCCGATAAATTCCACAAAAAGGCCATTCATTCCTATAATGTTAGTAGTAAGGTTACTGCAAGGTTCGCCCATAGTTCACCTCCACTAATACCAGCAGCTCATTAATGGAGCATAATCAAATGAAGTATTACATCAAAAATGTATGACGTCTTTGCCTGTGTCACAACAATAATTACAAGTTATGTGTCTGTCTCTCCACAACAATTATAATGATCACCCAGAGCTCCAGATAAGCTGCGTATTTGCTTCAATACCCAAATTGCAAAAAAACACACAATTGAAATCAGAAGTAGCGAGTATCAAAAAGCAATAAAAAAAATGTGTGGTACCTTTATCATGCTGCAGAAAACAATAAACAGACCACAAATATAGCATATTTTTCTTATTTTCCATGAAAATACATCTTGGTATGAAATGCCAAAACATGTTTTCATTTTGAAGCAAACCATGCAATACTTGCTGTCTGTTGATGTGTAAACAGTAGTGTGATTTTATTTACCCAATTAAAATGATGAAATACCCAATTGCTTCAGAAATGATGGAGTGACAATACTCAATTACTAATTCCTTAACTAGAGACTGATCACAGTTGGCCAATAATTACAAGTTTTGTGTCTGTCTCCCGACAACAACTATAATGATCACCGTTGGCTGATTCACAACAATATAAGGTTCGACAATATCCAGCCGTGGGTAAACCTTTGCCGTGACACGAGGGAACTGTTTAAACCCAACGGTCTTAGGCCGCGTGTTCAAACAGTTCACGAGTGCCACGGCAAACGTGCAGTGCACGTGGCGTGATGCAGCCGCATCAATTTCAAAATTTCAGCGCGACCATTGTGAACTGGTCTGGTGACGTAATGGCTTGTACTAGTATTGTGTGTTTGTTTGTTGGGGTTAAGCGGCATATCAACTGCTAAGATCATTTAAGGCCGGGTCAATGGGTTTAGTACTAAATCCCATATATTACCTGTACAAGTACATGTTCAAGTACATGTACAAATGGGGGGGAAATCCCAAAATTAGAACTGAATATTTACAATATATATATTCAGCCCTGAAATCAGAATAATCCTGATCTGATGTCAGGTCCTCGCCACACCAGAATAGCTTGGCCCCCTCCCAAAAACAGTAGGATCAGTAGTAATCTTACTACTTTTATAATGGCCAATAACCTAATTCAACTCCCATGTAACAAGAGCCAAAGATAAAAAAACGTACCCGAGGGCCAAACCAGGCAAATTATGATTCCCATAAGGAGGAACCCCTACCGTTAATTTACACCGTCACGTTCCCCCGACCAACCACCCACCTTGTTCTAGTAACGTCATGAGACACATGCATTACGTGGGTGTTGGCTTGGCCCCGGAATGACCATTGTCTACAGCCATGGTCAAACAGCACGCGCTGTACGTTTGAACACGGCTGTGGGCGGTGTCAAAAAACGGCAGTCATGTAAAATATCAGATAACGGATATCAGTTTATCCAAATATAATGCTTCTAGTTCTGCAAGGAACTGATTAACTATCAAGATAAATGGAAAAGCATATTTGTAGTGAATTTCCGGGTTTAATGAGTAAATGACAAACATAATTATCTGCCGGGTCAAACATCGGCCACAGGCACAGGGTGAATATTTGCATGTACAGTGGAACCTCTCTAAACGGGGCAACAGTGCATTCAATTTTGATATGTTCACCATTATAAAGAACCAAAGCATCAATGAGTCATCATATGATTGACTTACCTTGGATTTTTTTCTTAACTCTTTCAACACCAGAGATCATAAAGCCAACATTGCAAAGTATACTTTTCTAGCAAAGTATACTTTGAGGGAGTAATCATTTATTTTTCCCGAAATGCTTTATTTCATATAGAACTAACCACTGCATATATTTGATGATTAAAAGTATGCAGAATTATTATACTGAATTGATTACATTATCACAGCCAAATTGGCTGTGATGATGTAATAAATTCAGGATAATAACAAGAAACGAGGCAAAGCCACGAAGGCCAGGTTTTTTCCAAGCATAGACACTTGGATAACATAATTATACCCACTTGTTGTAGACTAGATGGCCGTGGCCTGCATGTCGCGCCTTGGGGCGAGGCATGGACACTAAAAAAATAGATATACATGTAGTAGATGGAAAAACTTTAACGAAAAAAAAACTTTAACCGGACACACGGACGTAAGGACGGACGGACGGACATATGCCAAAATGACGACGATATCGCGCTTTCCGCAAGCGGGTGCGACAATGATGATAAACACCCATGTGAAGTATCAAGGTAATGGATGAAGCAGTTGCAGAGATATAGTACACGAAAAAACTTTAACAAAAAAATTCAAAGTAATTTGACCTTGACATTGGGCACAGAAGCCGCACAGTTGGGGATTAGAATGAAAATATGGATGATGATAAACACCCATGTGAAGTTTGAAGGTAATGGGCGAAGCAGGTGCAGAGATATAGTATAACGAAAAAAATTTAACCAAAAAAATTTAACAAGACGTACGTTAAAAAGTTAACGTTGAAAATGGCTAAGTCAATTACGTAGAAATAATAGGTGAAGGTAAAAAAAATGGTCACATCTTGGATAGTTGTATGTGGTAGGCACCCCTTGGTTATGAAGCTGTGAAAGTTTGGTGGTCCTAGGTGGTACAGTACCAAAGAAATGGACTTAAACACGAAAACTTAACATTGAAAACGCGAAAACTTAACATTGAAAATGGCTAAGTCGATTGCGCGGAAAAAATGGGTCAAGTTAAAAAAAAAAAACATGTTGGATAGTGATATGTGATGGGCACCCTTGATTATGAAGCTGTGAAAGTCCTAGGTGGTACAGTAACAAAGAAATGGACTCAAACACGAAAACTTAACATTGATTGTGGACGCCGCCCGCCCGCCCGCCAAACACCCACCCTCCCGCCCGGCTTTCGCCAATCCAATAGCCTGGATATTTTTCTCAAAAAACCTGGCTAAAAATTAATAAATTTATCCTAAAATTGAAAATTTCTCCCTCAAAGTATACTTTGCTTGAAAAGTATACTTTGCAATGTTGGTGAAATCGGCTGCTGAGACCATAAAGCCAACATGTGCAA
This sequence comes from Conchocele bisecta, assembly GCA_029237695.1. Lineage (NCBI taxonomy): Eukaryota > Metazoa > Mollusca > Bivalvia > Lucinida > Thyasiridae > Conchocele > Conchocele bisecta. The sequence goes on along the minus strand of CM055279.1, from coordinate 21,207,478 downwards.
ACACTGCAGATCCTGATGAGACGGCTGTATCTGCAAGTATGTTTCAATTCTAAAATAAAAATCTGCATTAGTATGGAATATCCAATAATGGGAATATGGAGTGAAACGGTTAATTTAAAGAAACAATTTGACAATTGAAGCCCCAAGAGATTCAGAACATAGAACAAGAGGGTCATGATAGCCCTAATTCGCTCATCTGACTCCATGAACACCAGAGGAGAATGTGACATTGAGTTCATATGCGTTTTAAAAAAATTGTGTTATTTTTAGATGGCGATCATCTTGGATTAAGCGATGACTCTCATTTTACCAAATCTGAAAATGCCTCACCAAGGATCTTAAGATACTATGAAGTTTGGCCAGCATCGGCCATGTGGTTCCTGAGAAAACCGCACGGGCCACGCCCATTTTTGACCCTGGTGTCACCATTTTAAAGTTTTGAAAGAGCATTCTACGTCGATCATTCCTACCAAGTTTCGTCGAAATCCGGCTGGCGGTTCATGAGAAGAAGATTTTTTAAGAATTTTTGCTATTTTTAGACGGCGGCCATCTTGGATTAGCGACAACCTCCATTTTAACAAATCTGAAAAGGCTTCACCCATGGACCATAACTGTGAAGTATGGCCACCATGGGTCAAGCGGTTCGTATGAAGAAGAATTTTGAAATCTCTAATAAAAGAACAACCTTTTGACTTTTCGGCAGCCATCTTGGATGACATAACATTCCAATTTTGACAAATAATGTACCAGAGCGATCGCCTCTTTGATACCTTCGACTTGATATAGACATGACCATATTCGGTCAAAAATAAAATTTGATCCCAATTTGACCCTACGGGCCACGCCCATTTTTGACCCCGGGGTCACCATTTTAACAACTTTGAAAGAGCGTTATACATCGATCATTCCTACCAAGTTTTGTCGAAATCCGGTTGGTGGTTCTTGAGAAGAAGATTTTTGAAGACTTTGTGCTATTTTTAGACGGCAGCCATCTTGGATTACGTAATGACGTCATTTTAACAATTTTGTAATCCCCCTACCTAAGGACCATGACCATGAAGTTTGGTGACTATAGGCCCAATGGTTACCGAGGAGAAGACGTTCGAAAATGTTCACGGACGACGACGACGGACACATTGCGGTAACAATAGCTCACATGAGCTTCGCTCAGGTGAGCTAAAAATGCAAATTGGCAAATTATATCAAATGGACAATTAGTACCGTATTTCAATCCATGGTTGAAACAGAGCAAAAATCTATGAAAAATGTGTTTTAAAGCAAATTTTTGAAATTACATGTATAATATCACTGTTGATTGTTATGGGAAACCGTGAATAAAAACACGCAGCCAGGGCCCGGTTGCTCAAAGCTTCTGTTAGCTTAACAGACTGTTAAATCCTTAGCATTGCTAAGGATTTAACAGTCTGTTAAGCTAACAGAGGTATTGAACAACCAGGCCCTGGTCACGTAATATAACAAGGGGAACAGGATGACGTTATGATGACACCGAACACTGTTACCGAGGTATGATGTTCCAGTGTTTTATTATTTCCTCATAATTAAGTTGTGATAATAGCTTAGCCAAGGAATTCCTGATTTATACAAATTATGGCGAACTATAGACAACGTTATTGGATGCAAAATTATTCACGACACCAGCAATTATCGGATTTAATTGCAATGAAAACTGTACGAAACGCCTGGGCGCTGTTTCACTAAACTTCGTACTACTAAAATTTCGTACTACAATTTTATGATCGTCTGAGAATTTCAATGGATGGATTTACATTTATTGAGCATAGCCTATGCTCAATAAATGTAAATCTAATAATTATTTACAAGAAAACTTTTGTAATGTGAAATTTACAGACTATCATAATTTTGCAGTCCCGAACATGTTAGTCGTACGAAGTTTAGTGAAACGGCCCGCTGGTCCGAAGCGTCCAGTACCATTGACGGCTGGTTGCTGCATACCATCACATCAGTTGTGATGTCACATGTTTGCGCCAACTGTTTGGGTTTTAAAATTAGACTTAATTATACTTAGGAATCCCCCGTGTTTTAAATGCTACTGTATGATTTATAAATATCATCTTTTTTTATGGTCTGTTTGTTTATTGATGTGTAACGGCCTATCAACAGCTAATGTCATTTAAGGCCGGGCCAACGGATTCGATCCTGCATATAGCCTGCTGCATTTTGGGGTGGGGGATCCCAAAATCAGAAAGTAATATTTACATAGAAATAAATATATATTCAGCCCTGAAATTAGAATAACCAGACCTGGTGTCAAGTCCATACCACACCAAAGTCACTTGCCACTTCACCTAAAATTAATAGTATTAGGAATAATCATATTACTCATATAAGGGGTAAAACCAGATTTATCCCTCACATATCAGAATGCCAAAGATGTACCTGAGGGCCAAACCAGGTCTCCGTTCGGTATTCCGGTAAGGATGAATCCCCATCGTTAATTACCCATCGCATGTTCCCACAATGTTTATGGTATGCTAATACTATATTCGTTTTGTTTCGTATTTGATAAAGGCTCCACAAATCCTAAAATTGGCCATATACATGTTCAGTTATGTCAGACCCTCTATTTAATGGGTGCGCAATAACCACAGATTATTCTGGGTCCTCGAGCATGTGGAGTGAAATCGAACGCGGGAAGTTTTCAACTTGTATAAGAATAAATCAATAATGCAACGTATTGTGATGACGTAGACAGTTTATGTTCACGTCAGTAGAAAAGCTTAACTATCATACTGTAAATTAGGCCATGCCATTATTATAGGTTATCTCCCTTGAGATAGCATATTATGTCACGCAAATTTCTATGGGGGCAGCCATATTGTCGTGCTACGACTAAACAGCGAGTACGAGAAGAAAATAGTGCCCTGTGCCAACTTATCCTATGGCGTTTTGGTCTGTCTTGCTTTGTATGTAAAAACCTACATATACTATTCTCTATAGTTTTCAGTTTTTGGCTCAGTTTATCAGTTAAATTTTGGAAAATACGAATCAAGACATTTCGTGCGTATGAATACAGCAGCTATATATTTTATATTGCCTGGTGATCTGCCGGATACCACGCACCACATCTGACATACTGATGCTGTGTATTGATGAATCGACAGAGCTGCCGGAAACCGCGTAGCATACCGGACACACCGATACTATCACGGTGTATTGAGGGATTAATATATCCTGCGCTGTTGATTAGATCCAGCAGCTACTTTTTCGGCTCATTCTCTCCCAGGCACAAAGAGTAGGATAGTAATATTGGTTTATTGTTGTCGGTGTGGGTGTGGGTGTTTGATCAATACTATTAATGTTACCTATGTATCCGGTGTATCCGGTAAAAACAAGATCTTGAAAAAAAAAAACGAATGTAAATTTATGTTAAGAACTTCCTCAACCCTTTGCAGTCTGCAAAGTGTTGAGGAAGGGTTGAGGAAGTTTTTAGCATAAATTTAAATTTCCGCCACCAAAAAATAAGAAGAAAATACTCTAATTAAACGTATGTATAAATTCATGAACGGATATAAAACGTGCACACATCTCCAATCAGTTTTCATATTACTTCCCCAGTAAATAGTGTCAAATAGCATATAGAGTTTGTTTTTTCACACAACCACTCTAAAAACCTACCCACACGCGACGCTGAACAGAGAAAGAACTGTGTCATCTGACATTGTAACACATTCTGTTGTAAACAAGTATTGACTATGTGAATGTGACCAGCAACCATCATTAACCCTTTCACACCTAAGTAATCAGTATTGGAATGAATGTTGATGTGTTCATTTTGCAAGCAATCCAATCGCCACAAAACAATTTTCAGATTAGTACATTTATGAAAAGGTGTTGTTTTTGTTCTAAAAAATATGAAAATTACTTCCGGATCTTTTCTAATACGACAATACAGGTCGGTAGTGTTGAAAGGGTTAACCGAGTTCATGCTGCACAAAACTATATGTTGGGAGCGAGGACGGTCAAACAAATGACAACAACAATGCAATCGTCACAACAATATATACCTTCATTGAGATATGCAGTAAATATACACCAACAGTGCCAAAGGGGACACTATACGCCCGTCGAGGTATTACGGAGCCCCGCAGGGCACGTAGAATTCTTTTTTTATTAATTTGTTCCCACGTGGGAACGAATTGCTAAATTGAGGGAACGAATTGTCAATTCGATGGAACAAATTGTTATATTGTGGGAACGAATTGTTAATTCGAGGGAAAAAATTGTTAAATTGGGGGAACAAATTGTTATTTCATGGGAACAAATTAATAAAAAAATCCATGTCCCCTGTGGGGCTCCGTAAGGTATAGCCAGTAAGCAAGGAGTGATAACTTCAGAACAAGAATTCAGTAACACTGTAGGAATGAATAGCCTTTTTGTGGAATTTATCGGGGTATAAATTTGGAAAAAACCACTTTCGCAATTGGCGATAAAAATAAACAATTGGCATAAAAAATTACAATTTTCGAAAAGAAAAAAAAATCATTTTTTTTTTTTCGAAAATTGTAATTTTTTATCGCCAATTGTTTATTTTTATCCTATTGGTTATTATAGGAATGAATGGCCTTTTTGTGGAATTTATCGGGGTATAAACTTGGAAAAGTCGCGGGAATACTGGACGAAGGCCGGAAGGCCTCGTCCAGTATTCCCGCGACTTTTCCAAGTTTATATCCCCGATAAATTCAACAAAAAGGCCATTCATTCATTATAATTCCAGCATTTGAAATAAATTCATGAAGAAAATGTGTTTATTTTCCGTTTTCTTAAGAATTATTTTAACTGCGCCTGACGGTTACGGAAAGTAGTTCAGTGTGGGAGTTTACTGGGATATAAATTTTGGACAGAGATTTGCTACGGACCAATCAAATATGAGGGAATTGTGTAAATATTTTTCTGCTGGAATTATTGATGGATAGATCTGTCAAATACTGTGAATACTGACTATATGGTGACTACCATATGAATCATCATTGAAGTTCAGTTGACTCCATAATATGTCTTGCTTCTGTAGACAGACCGACTATATGGTGACTACCGGGAGGAACCACCATTAAGTTGCTATCATAATATATCTTGTTGCTGTAGACAGTTATCGTCTATGTGAATACTGACTATATGGTGACCGGGGACCATGGCTAAACCCAATATCCGTGGCTCCTCTCTCTGATCCTCATCTGAAGGAAATGTGTAACATGTAATTACAAAACTGACGTACAAACTTTCAGATTTAAAGGTACATACCCACTCAATAGGCACAAAATGTTCTTTATATCAGAGACATCATCTGAGATATTTTCTTGCAAAATAAACCTTCATTCACCATTACCCTACCTACTGATTGGCATTATTATACAAAATTTTGACATCAGACGTAAATTTCCACACTGATATCAGGAGCGATAACCGTGTTGCCTTATAACGCTAACGGACATTACTATTTATTCTCTATATTTATTTTTATGCCATCGGGTTTCGAAGAAACGGGTGGCATATAGTGTTTGGACCGTCAGTCTGTCCGTCTGTCCGTCCGTCACACTTTTCGGTTAACCACTTTGTCACAGTTTCTCAAATTTCGGTTAACCACTTTGTCACAGTTTCTCAAATATGCTGCAGGTGGCATCCGCGTTCGACAGACGCATTTCTTGTTTTGATGTGCAATGATCATACCATATAATATATCGAAAATATTATTTTTTCAGGTGACACTTTTCATTAGTATAAATAATTAAAAAATATCATGCCTCATTTGCATATGAAAATAGCCCGATACCACCGCGAGTCACTACCAGTAAAACTAGAAACTAGAAAATTGTTTGTAAAACAAAATGCTAACACGCTGTTGAGCATTCATGAATACAACAGCAACCACTGAGTGAGTGATTGGAGAAAAAATGGAGAAAAAATTATTTTCAGAGTCGAAAAGGGGCATAACTGCGGATGGATAGGTGGGACAGGGAAGTCAATTTAAATTAAGTACTCCTGCATTTGATGGTAGGAATGAACAGAAGTGGCGATTTTTGTATTTTCCCCAGCGGAATCCCTGATATATATATTCCGAGTCGAAAAAGGGGCATAACTGTGGATGGAACGGTGGGATAGCGATGTCTTGAGTTGTGTAACGGATGCTTTATCCACATATATCTGAATTACAGTGGAACATCTCTAAACCGGACACCCTGGGAACCTCCCAGGGTGTCCGGTTTAGAGAGGTTCCACTGTATAACCTTCATCGGTATAAACTCACCTGGCGGTTTAAGATATTCCTCACAGGATCCCAGGATCACATTTTTGTCACGATCTGTGCATACAAATATACCTGAAACACAAAATCAGACAAACTACCATAACCTACATGTACCAGTACTGCAACATAGAAAATACAGATATAATATCTACAAGCAAATATTTACTATATTTGACTGAAATGGGTTTTAGATATATCCCGCTAGGCCCCAGGTACCACTAAATATGTATTTTTCTGTGGGCCTGTGACCTTGACTCTGGGCTTAGCGGGGGTGGCACAAACATGGATTTTTCACATGACGGTAGAGGACCATTGGAGCAATGCGTGTGTGAAATGTAATGCAGATCCGAGCAAGGAAACAAATTATGTACTAGAGCACAGTCGATGGCGCGCCATCGCAATCTACCAACTTTTCCCAAATGCTAAGCCGAAAAGGGGGAGATAATCCATGATCGGGGTCGAATCCAAAATTTAAATTTACATTGCGCATCTACACACCATAAGAATAGCACACACCAAGTATCAAGTCCCTACCTCTTAGTCTTACGGTTAAAGCATTTTAAAATTTCAGCTCAACTAAGTACATTTTTAACTTTATTACAGTATTTCCAAGTAACTCAATTTGAAAATCCATGCATATTTTCACATTGCTGTGTGTATTTTGTACTCCCACTGTTGATAAACAATGCATATTCAGCTAAAATAAGTGCGAAAAATACGCCAATGCGCACCTTATCAGTAGCCGATTTCACCAACATTGCAAAGTATACTTATCTTGCAAAGTATACTTTCAGGGAGTAATCATTTATTTTTCCCAAAATGCATTATTTCATATAGAACTAACGACTGCATATATTTGATGATTACAAATATGCAGAATTATTATACTGAATTTATTACATTATCACAGCCAAAATGGCTGTGATAATGTAATAAATTCAGTATAATAAAAATTAATAAATTTATCTTTAAATTGAAAATTTCTCCCTCAAAGTATACTTTGCTAGAAAAGAATACTTTGCAATGTTGGTGAAATAGGCTATTTTCATTGTTGGTGAAATAGGCTATTTTCAATGATGGTGAAATAGGCTATTTTCAATGGAGCGCTGGTACTAACCTATAAGCGTACGTCCATCCGTCATCTGGATCTTCATGCTCTTATTAAGCCACCGTTCCAGTTTGTTTCTACAGATAGCAGCCACTGTGCTGTTGTGTTCCTCCTGAAGAAAAAAAAAAAATATATATATATGGCACCGGCACAAAATCTCAAGTAATGAATGCGATGCTACAACATGATAAAGATGAAGAAAATCCGCCATTAAGTACATTTTTCAAAATAATAAACGTTTCCTTCCGCAATGTTGTATATTCCATGAAATTCCGTTTATTATCTTAATTGGGAAACATAGTTTTTCTATGGGATATTAACATGGGGGGTTAAAACACGTTTTTAAAAAAAGACAGATTTTCAAATTGAAGTATTTCTAAGGGGAATAAGTGTTGCCCGATGTGGGGTTTCAAACCCATGAGACCCCCTTAACACTAGCACAGCGCTCTTACCAACGGAGCTAACCGGGAGATCCTGTTTCACCACCACACACGGACACTACACTCCTCGCCTTCTTATCCTTTGGCAGCCAGGCATCAACCTCATATGTATGTATGAGCTAATCAGGCGATCGTGTCTCACCACCACACATGGAAACTACACAATTGTATATTTTATGTTCTTAGTTCTATCTATCTATCTATTGATACTGCCACACTCCCTCGCAGAGATTATGGGCAGGCCTGTTTGAGTATTGCCAGTCGCCAGTTTGACAAATAATTTCCGAGCTATAATGTACCCCACCCACAAATATTACGAGGGACTTGATAATCCCATGACGTGTTTCTGGGGCATGTCCTAACAACAGTGCGACTAAGATACTAAAACGATTGTGTGAACTAGAATTATTATATATAATAATGTATACACTATCGTATTAGTTTACAATTCGTGAAATATCATACAATTGTCTCATCTTCGTAGAATCTTTTATCACAGGACTCCATCTTGGATAAATTTTACAAACCATAAACAATGAACGAAATATTTATTTTCTTTATTTGATTATGCTTATTTTATATTCTTATTTGCTATTATGACTTTTATTTAACATTGCAGAAAATTAATACTAATCATCAGTTGGTTTATACGCAATACTCAACAATTATGCCTATTTCAGTATTTGGCACATTTTATTTTGCTAAACTAATTTTAGGGCGAGTTTATTCCCCGGAATAGTTATAATATAAAACGAATAAAAAACGGAAATCGCAAATGCGGCCATACGTTATGTCACCTATGACCGATTTTATTGTGTGATGCTATTAGATTTAATGTGGTATATAGATGAACTAATTTGGATATACCGCAAAGTTATACATTTTTCCATTGAAAAATACATTTTCTTAGGTTTGTTTTCTCCCTGAAAACGGTGCTCAGAATCCCCGGAACTCATTAATATATTAAACATTTATATTTCTTAAAACAGTGTAGCAATTTGAGATGCACCACATTAAAGGTGATATTCGTAGCTTTAATTTGATATATGGATTTGTAAAATTGGTCATTGTGAAAAGTAGTTTAATGTGGATTGAAAATAGCACTCTGTCTGTTGCGGATTAGACAGTAAAAATGCAGAGATAATCCCCGGAACTCACGGAACCCTTAACAAATTACACATCCATTTACCTATTACATAATAGTGTATGTTATATTAAAGATAAATCGCATAGCTTTAATTTGATACATTGGTCGATATAATTGGAGATTTCTAAAGTATGGAACTATTCGCTTTAATCATGATAATGCAATTTCCACGGCCTTATTTATCGCCAAATTATCAACTGGTGGTCAACTGAGAAAAGGACAGGGCTGCATTGATTCCCATTCCACGTGTGCTCTAAACATAAATATGATGTACTATTCCGGTATGATATAAAGGCATCTTTAAGAATTGTACATATTAATTGTCACCGTAAAAAAAACACAATACAATATAAGTGAACATGAAACTAAACGTACTGCGAACATGATCCCAAAATAATTATAAACAGATAACACGGTGATGCATGGCCCATACGCACACATACGATAATGTGCAAGGGTAAATTAGTATAGTTTATGGAGATCATGTAGACACTGGTAAATAAGAAGTAAAAAAAGCATCTGTGTATGGACGGAACGTAATCTCCTGTAGTGAACCATACGTCGGCTATATAAAAAGAAATGAAAATGTATACGTTTATCTAAATTTCATTATGGCAATTACAATTAATCAATTGGTCTTATGTAAAATAGACTATGATGACTACCGTTTAACTATGTTTGCTTCAAATTGCGGCACTTTCCATGTACATTCGCACATCAATCAATATATACCGCTATGACAAAACCCGATTGAAATACCATTCTCATACCAGCGTAGATTCCATATCAGCCGATAAGAACATATGTATATACATATGTGTGCACTTTTATTTGACTATTCACAGTTCACTCTTAAATAAGCGAAACATTAAGCATATCTTCCAGCAAATACAGATATAACTTATAGTTCTGGTTACTCAAGTCTGCTGAAGTCTTCTAGAGTTGTGCATACGTCACTGGGCTAGACCACCATAACATAATCAGACAGTGAAGCAGTTCATGGTCATCCTAGCTTTACACTGATTGCGACAATTAATTCACATTTTTCTCCTCGGGGATATATGTAATAGGGATATATGTAGTAACTAAGTTGATCAATCAACAGGTTGATCAGTACCTACATCGTCTATATATATCACTATCAGGTATGCTAGTTTCACCCATTGACACTTCCCATATGGCACGCTTAATCAATTACGTATAACAACAAACATTAAGGGCGACATAATGTATTTTAATACTCGGCACGTGCCACAAATCTGATCAGCCTGAGGGGATTCGCCGAGTCACAAAGAGGGACACAGTCAATAAAATTAATTATTTATCTTGTATTTAAAGGCATATATTGTGTCTCCGATATACCTAGAAACTGACGGGAAAAAAATAAGAGTTCTATCGTTTTTCTGAACCCAACTATACAAGTGAAAATGTTTAACGTCTTATACAAATACTTATCGTTTGCAGGTCGTTGCCTTATTGATCGGCGCCAACGACATACCGCATTCCGACGCGAACCAGGTTTTAGAAAATCTCCAACAGCTGTGTGAACATTTACATCACATGAATGACAAGTACGTTCCTGCGAACTATGTATAATTTATCAGGATATATACGATTCGTTCATTATGATCAGAATATACACTGTTCTAAATGTATGATTATCATATATACTGTTCATCATTTATCATCAGGATATATACGATTCGTTATATATGATCAGGATATATAGAGGATAACGGCACTCGTGAAATATGAACATTTCACACCACTCGATGAACATATATGTCATATTCGTTGCGAAAATATGAATATTCTATTTATTATATACCGCTCCATGGAAATTAGCAGCTTTTTAGACTGTATACGGTAATGAATGTGTATTTGCAGCCTATTTGCAGTCCGGCACTGCAGATGCGCGTTATGAATATAGATATAGCGTATTTAAGTCGTATTTTCACCGGAAGTTGTTTATTTCATTGATGAGAACATATGACTTTTATTTACATCGTATAACTGTGTATCTCATGGGTAGGTATTTAATAAATATTGTTCGTCAGTTATGAGCAGGATATGTACTATTAGTAAATTATGACCATGATATATTAGGATCATATGATATATACTCTTCGTCATATATGATCATGATTTAGTGTTCGACATACGTACATGTATGACCATGATATATACTGTTTGTCATGTCTGATCAGGATATGTACTGTTCGTACATTATTATCAGGATATAAATATATGGTATCTTATTATTTCAGGCTTACGATATTGATATCGGAGGTGGTGAGAGCGGAAAACAGGTTTCCTGGCTGTCGATCGAATCCCGAGTTTCTACAGCACTACAACGCGATTTCCAAAGAAGTGCATGAATCAACGCTTGCATGACGTTGCACGTGTTGTACCCGGGGTTCGCTAAGGTTATACAATATTAAATTGTACTGCCATTGCAAATTGCCAGAAACGATCAATAATATGATAACATGTTCTAATAAGCTTTGCAAAGTTAAATGGTTTCACAACAAATGTGTATCTGCAAAACAGACTGACAAGTGGTTTTGCAGTGGATGTTCTTGGTGAGAGGAACAATATATTGAAGACAACTGAATACATGGTCCTTACATATATATGGTTGTTACTGGAGAAATGGGGCTTATAGGTTTTGCGATCAGTGTATATCCAGATCAGCATTTGTATCCGCACAGTCTGATCAGGGTCTGCACTGTTCGACATCGTCAACCAAAACCACATTCAGCTTAGAGTTCGGTATGTGATTAGGAGCTTCACTGTTCACACATCCCATAAACCCCCTTTCTCCAGTCACCACCACAATATGTCTGCAATAGATCTATATTATTAGCACCGGATATAGTCGCGCACAGTTTGTTCCGTTTTACATGTATTTTGCATTGTATATATTCATATAAATACGCTGATTATCATACTCTTTAAATGAGCACTTGCTTAACGTACGTTTCTTGTTGTCTTTTAATATTCCAGCATTTTTGTTAAAGGCGTAATAACTGCGGATGTGCAGGCTCATTATGGCAAGGCTCAGGAAACGGGATGGGCGAGGCTGTGCCTAGCACATCCCGTTTCCGTGCCGCGCCAGATATTTGTTTCCATTCACGGCACTAACCTACTATTTTATCCCGTCAACACAGTGCGTATGTGCCGTGAAACACAGTGCCGTGAAACATTTTTGATATCCAGTCAATACTATTTTTGTATTTTAAAGCCATTTTTAGGTGTTGACGGGATAAATAGAATAGTAGGTTAGTGCCGTGAATGGGAAAAATATCTGGCGCGGTTTCCTGAGCCTTGCCAGATATTTTTTCCCATTCACGGCACTAATTAACCTACTATTCTCTATCTATTTATCCCGTCAACACCTACAAATGGCTGTAAAATAGTATTGACTGGATATCAAAAAATGTTTCACGGCACCGTGTTTCACGGCATATACGCACTGTGTTGACGGGATAAAAACATTGTTTGCGGCATGGCGGACACATGTTTGTCACAACCTACAATGTGAACTTTGTCCAGTGAAGCTCGGTATCAGCCAGCACACTAGTTTGTTATTATTCCTCTATGAATCAACATGCATGGTAGCAATAACAAACCCTGAAGAACATTATGAGACTGTGCTTCCGATCTAGGTTTACACTGGTCACACACGCAATAAAGCTAGATCACCATAAATCCCGAAGTCGATTCAGGGTCCATGTTGTTCGCAATTGTTTATGTAATATTAATTAAGGATGTTGTCACCAGTCAAATCGCACAATCGTCTAGCACACTCATGCAGTCTGATAAGGATCTATACTTAATTATGTTAAGTATAATTATTGATGCATCACTGAATGAATGGCGAACAGTGCAGACCCTGATCAGACTGTACGTATAGGGAGATGGAGTTGTAGCTACGTTTGTCAACACTTCAATACGCCGGTATTCCCCAGACCCTGTCACGTTTATACATTATGCTCGGGATCTACACTGGTCACAATTTTACCGACGCATAGTTTCAGAAGGAACCAATTAAGTTCATGCTCTATAAGTAGCTATATACTTATGTTTAGAAGAATGCCATTCGCGATTCAGTACTGATTGAATGGCGAACAGTGAAGCCCCTGAACAAAATGTACATATATATGTAGGCTGATTTGGGTCTACATTAGGCAACAATAAAAAAGTCCCCATATACACTGTAATTCAGAAATGCAGCACATAAACATATACCTGGTCTGAACTATACATAATACGCCTGTATATGCTGACTGAACGCTCTTTGGTGTGTCAATATATTCGTTAATTTCAATTCGCTTTTTTGGTAACTTCAAATTGGTCGATCTTTATATTTTATACATCATATTACAACATAGAGATACACATTATATTTGGTGTATTATTGGTCATGATTGATTATACGTTATTGAAATTAGAATGGTTTATAAATGTTCCGGGGTTTGTACGTACTGTTAAACCGAATCCGGCACTGCCAATTTTAGTAAAAATAAAATCTTTGTTTTTTACACTTTTCGTCGGTTAATCGTTACAGTCAATATACTAAATTAAAGCATATAGACTAATGTTCAATATGAAATGTAATTTTGCAATTTTGATAACACAGTTTAGAAATTATTGACGGTTCCGTGGGTTCCGGGGAATCTAAGCTCCATTTTACTGTTGCCAAGGAATGCAATTGTTTGCTAACTTCAATTGAATATTTATACTAATTACACACATCGTAGACATACATATTTATATATATATATACACCAAATTATGGAGACATCCCATTAATTTGATACATTTACCATAAAAATAGGTATTATAAAATATGAATTATAACCGTTAATAAAGGTTCCGTTTATTACCGCATAATAAGTGCAAGAGCTCCGGCGAATAAACCTGTCCCTAATTTTACATTCACCCAACGCAATGAAACTTCCGGTGTTAAGTTTACATTAGCAACGAAATAGGAAGTAAAACTTTAAATCTAGAAAAACAGCAAAATGAATCGTGCAAAATACTTTACACCTAATGAGGTTGCAATACACAATACGATAGACGATTTGTGGGTTTCATTTTTAGGAAAAGTGTACAATTTAACACCACTTTGTGAAAAATACAAAGGTTTGTTTCACTGACACTGGTTTAGTTTGCAGAACTTGTTTTTATGCCCCACCACGACAGTGGAGGGGTATTTAGTGTTACCCTTGTCCGTCCGTCCGTCCGTCCGTCCCGTCCCGTCCCCTCGTCCGTCCGTCCGTCCGTCACAATTTTTAACGCTCCGGTAAAAAAAAGATTTGACTTGGAATTTGGCTTCATTTATTATCAAAGGCTAAGAGATATGTGGGGCATCCTTGTTCTATGAACACATTTTCTAGTTTGTTTTCTCAGTCATGCACCATGTGTGTTTATCCAATTATTGTATGGTGTTTTGACTGTGTGTCTACATACATATGCCCGTGTGTCCGGAGTTTCTCTGGTTTACCGGGCGCAACATTTTAAAGGATAAATATATATTAAAGGTACATCTTCAATCTTCAAAGCCTTCAGGCACTCTCAGTAGGCACAACATGTTCTTTATAGGAATTAAATATTCTTTATAGGAAATAAATGCATGTATAATCATGTCACTATTCCACCAGTTCTAAAAATTACGAGTGACCGCAATACAGATAAAATCATTTGGTAATATTTATTTTACTGATATATCATACGATCCTCTAACTTCGATAGCCGCACAGTTTCGAGGCCATTTTTATTTTCTCGTTCTATCGAGAGATTTACGGGTTACATCACTTCCATTATACTTTTGTGTTGAACCGAAGCCAAATGAAAGGTCACAACTGCCGAGTTAGAAAAATGTGATTTAAACAGGACTAATACATTACCAAAACAAACAACACAACACACCTAAATGTTGTGTTTTCCACTAATGCCATTAACCCCCTCCATTAAAATCCGGATTTCGATAGGAAAACTTACACATAAATGAGTTGGCTTGAACCCGTATGTTGTTTACATGTTTATCAATGGAGGTCACGTAATAATTGTAGGTAGAAAGGCACTAATAATGTAGGAATATGGATTTTCATTCAGTCACCACCTTATCCTATTTTTTTTTAAATTGTCACTTTTAAGTTTGTTCACATCAGTCCAATACCTCCATTTATCAGCAGATATATGCAATCTGGTCTCTGTGTTTGTTATTCCCATTGTGGACGAGTACCACATGCAGAAGGGATTGAAATGTCTTACTCCAAAAATAGACATTACCGCTTTAAAAAAGTATTAAAACCAACGAGTTGAAACTTCATATTGTTTAATTTGTTTAATCTAGCAAATTATATTTTCCAAGTTGGGAATCGTTTGTCTAATCATTTAAGTTGGAAACAATATGTATCGTGACCCCTGAACGCAATGGTACATAATGCAGACACAATTTGTGGTGTTTTCCAACCGGGCACCTGCACCAGAAGAGCATATGACGTCATAGGGTCAGAGGTCGCGACCTTTCACGGTATGCTGGAGGCAGCCATTTGTAGACGAGCGTGTTTTGAAAGTAAACATTTGCATTTCTCCATGCTTTTGAAGCCAGTAAACGAAATATACATACAGATAATTGGATTATATTTGCATGTAACTAATAAAAAAGGTTTATACTCTATTATTTATTACGCATGTTGTTTAATATCGTTAGAGTCTCGAATTATGAGCAGTCCAGGATATAGTGACGCGCGGTGGTATTAGGCTATTTTCATATGCAAATGGCCAAATGCAGTCTCTGCGAAAGTCGTGAGACATGTCTGTTAAAATTGCCGCTGGTCCGACGATAAACCGGAAGTCGCCAGACCAAATGTCCAACTTTATTTTTTACTTTTGTATACTAAGCTTCAATCAAATCACTTTCCTCTCTGGTGCTAGCTAGCTTTACTTATGACTACTATACAAGCTCACACAAAATCAATTTTATTTTTTATAAATGTTTTTTCGGTCTGGTAAATGTTTGTCCGGTCTGGTAAAAATTTCAAATTTACCAGACCGAATGTCCTTTAAAATTTTGGCAGTTTCGCGGAGACTGCAAATCAGGTATGATATTGTTTAATTATTTACAGAAAAAATAATATTTTCGACAGATTATAAAGTAGGATAATTGCACATCAAAAAATAAATACAGATAATAAATAGTAATGGCCGTTAACATTTTAAGGAAACACAGTTATCGCCCCTGATATCAGTGTGGAAATTTATGTCTGATATAAAATGTATAATAATGCGAATGGTGAATGAATGTTTATTTTGCCAGAAAATGTCTTAGATGAACATTTTATGGCATACAAAGTATATGTCGAGGGGTATATATTTTTCGTATTTCCGTCCGTCTGTAAGATTTGCGTTTAATGTTTCAGGGCACCCATTATCTCTGCAATCATAAGTTGGATTGACTTGAAACTTCATATTCTTCATACACATCTTGGTATTTCATTAGAATTGTCTCCAAGGAGACAATTCTAATGAAATGCCAAGACATGTTTCATCATCCATATTTTCATTTGATAGCCCACCCATGTGGCTTTCATGCCCAAGGTCAAGGTCAAATGACTTGGAAAATATTTTTCGGACCAGGCGGCAGGCGGGGGTATCTATGAGTCCCTGCTCACTTTCTCTAGTAATGACAACAATTCACTAATTTCACACTTAATTGATCCGGTTGTTCAATATCAACATGTATTCATTGATGATGACACAATGTAAATGATCACTAGCATTATTGACACTGAAACAGGTATTCATGGTTAATGCATAAACAACTTATTTTTTGTTTACATCATAATATAGTTTTGGGTCTGTAAAATTGGCCCCAGACTCGTACAATCTCATTTATATAGATCTATTGATTTTGAAAGCTTATGTCGACCCCTGATGAGGTATGTTGAAAAATGGGCTATGGCTAGGGGTTGTGATATAATTATACCAGTTTTAACTGTTGAATAATCCATTATCAACTACTGATTTGTATATCTATATATATAGTTCAATGGTAAATAACTTAAGAAATGTGTTAAAAAAATTAATATGCGTTACAATAGGCTGGATACAGAAATAATTGCAGGGGGGAGGGTCTACAATTACAAGTCGGCATAGCCGACCTCCGTGAGCGCGAAATAAAGTAGGGGGGTCTGGGGGTACTCCCCCAGGAAATTTTTAGATGCCAGATCGCCGCAGATGCGATTTCCTGACACCTAGGCCACGAAAAAAGTCATCCAACTATTCGAGTATTGTAGATTTTTTATTTATGGGCGTATATTGGGACATTCTGTATTCTTGTTATATTAGGTAGAAAGTAAGCATTTACCCATTTGTTTCCAGGTGATGTATTACTGAAGCCTATTGTACAAGCTGCTGGAAAAGACATTTCACACTGGTTTGATAATAAAACAAAAGATGTGAGTATAATTCCAGCACAAAAATATTTACACAATTCCCTAACATTTGATTGGCCCGTAGCAAGTCTCTGTCCAAAATTTATATTCCAGTAAACTCCCATGCTGAACTACTTCCGTAACCGTCAGGCGCAGTTAAAATAATTCTTAAGAAAACGGAAAATAAACACATTTTCTTGATGAATATATTTCAAATGCTGGAATTATAAGGAATGAATGGCATTTTTGTGGAATTTATCGGGGATATAAACTTGGAAAAGTCGCGGGAATACTGGACGAGGCCTTCGTCCAGTATTCCCACGACTTTTCCAAGTTTATACCCCGATAAATAATAATAAATTCCACAAAAATGCCATTCATTCCTATAATAAATTCCAGTATGGAGAAATGACTGGAGAAATGACTGGAGAAAATTCTGACTGGAGAAATGGTGCTGATGACATTGGGGGTCAGTCTAGCTCCTACTTTGCTGTCCCCTCCTGCTGCCAGTCTTATACTGTTTGTTAGGAGCAATACGGACTGAATTGGACAACAGTGTGGATCCAGATCAGACTGCACAGATGTACGGATCCAAATTTTTATTTTTAACCAATTTTTTATGCGGAAAATCTGATTTTTTTCTTATATCTAATGTGTATGTTCTAACGATACCAGTAAAAGTATGATAGTATGATAGTCTGTAGATTTCACTTTAACAACGTTTTCTTGTAAACAATTATTTGATTTACATTTATTGAGCATAAGCTGCATATGCAGCCTATGCTCAATAAATGTAAATCCATAAATTGAAATTTCCAGACGATCATAAATTTGCACTTACAAACATTTTAGTCGTACAAAGTTTAGTGAAACGGGCCCATCATTCAACCGAGTTGCTTACAATATTTTGGTGAGAAATGTGAATGTATTTATAACTTTTATTCCACATGGAATGGGGTTAATACACACAAACTACACCATACAATGTTCTGTAGCATATTTCACTTATCTTGCTAAGTACACTTTGAGGGAGAAATTTTCAATTTAAGGATAAATTTACTATTTTTTATTACATTGAGTTTATTACATTATCACAGCCAATTCAGTACAATACAAATTAATAAATCTATCCTTAAATTGTTTGTTTGTTTGTTTGTTTATTAGTGTTTAACGGCCTATCAACAGCTAAGGTCATGTAAGGCCGGGCAAACGGGTTCGATCCCATTTTAACCTGCTGCATTGGGAGGAAAATCCCAAAATCTGAACGGAATATTTACATCGAGAACAGATATATTCAGCCCTGAAATTAGAATAACCTGACCTGGTGCCAGGTCCATACCACACCAAAGTCACTTGGCCCCTTCCCCTAAAATAGGATTGCGAACATAAGGGGTATAACCAGATTCGACTGTCACATACAAAATGCCAAAGACGTATGTGAGGGCCAAACCAGGTCTCCAGTCGGGATTCCGGTAAGGATGAACCCCGATCGTTAAATTACCCATCACATGCTCCCACCTGCCACCCACTCCTTAAATTGAAAATTTCTCCCTCAAAGTGTACTTATCGAAATAAGTATACTTTGCAATTTTGGTGAAATCGGCTACTGATCAAATAGCACTCCTTCTAGGCTAATATCAATCTTTAGGCTGCTTGTTAGGCCATCCATAATTATATCTCCGTTTCCTGTAACCCACCGACCCGCTAAAAACGGTGCGACCCGATTTTATTTATTGCAATTTCGTTTACAATTTTCTTTTTTATTTTGACAATTCTTTTTTTTTCTTTTCTTTTTCAATTTAGTGCTACAGTGGGTTAAAATGGTTAATATAATCTCTGGCCCTAAATGGCATACATGTTCATACAACAACACATACAGCAATTGACATACTTTTATTGTAAGACTTGCAATATTGAATTTAAAAATTATTAATATTAAAAAGGTACAATATTTTAACACTTGCAATGCAAGTGTTAAAATATTGTACCTTTTTAATATTAATAATTTTTAAATTCAATATGTCATGTGACAGAAAAAAGAAAAAGAAATTGCCTACTGACCGACCAACCCACTTCTAAAATTCTGGGTCGGGTTACAGTAAACAAACAATTTTGTAAGGACGGCCTTGGAAGCATGGTACAATGTAGGTGTTTCACTGATGGAATGGCGAACAATGCAGATCCTGATGTGACTACAAATGCAAATGCTGATCTGGATCTACATTGGTCACAAAACCCATAAGCCCCATTTCTCCACAGCCACATAATGTGCAAAAATAACTTGAGAAATGTGGCTTATGGTATTTGGGTCCAATCAGGGGCCATTTCACTAAACTTTGTATGACTAAGATGTTCGTAAGTGCAAAATTATGATAGTCTGTACATTTTACATTAACAATGTTTTCTTGTAAACAAGTACATGTATTGGATTTACATTTATTGAGCATATCCAGCCTATGCTCACTGAATGTAAATTCATCAATTGAAATTTACAGACGAACCTAAATTTGCACTTACGAAAACTTTAGTCATACAAAGTTTAGTGAAACGGGCCCCTGACTCTGATCCGGCAGCACATTCCTGCAGCCTAATAAGGAGCTATACTGTTTGTTGGAAGTATGGCACAATGTTTCACTCACTGAATGGCCAAAGGTGCAGACCCTGGACCAGACTGTGCTGGTCACAAATGCCATGAGACACAATTGCCCACATTTCTCCACAGTCACAGCCACATGACATTTCTGATTATACTGAATTGCAGATTCGAACACACGTAGACCCGTTGACCAAATGTATGATTCCGTTCTGCCCTAACGGCAGATTCATCCATATTCCACCGCCATTCCCGAACTCCGATTGGGCGAATGACTTCGGTCGACCTTGGTGGAAGGACGAAAGCTACCTGGTGGGAATTCTGTCGAAGAAAACACGTATGATCAAGATCATCAACACGCTAACATCGCAGGAGCAGGTTATAGAGGTAAGGCATCTTTATCATTATTCATTGCACAAAAACTAGCATTTGCAATACTAATTATTTTTCAGTATCAAAGATGTTTTTTTACCAAACCCCAATTGTATTCAGGTCACCCAGATTTAATAGGATAATTACTCTATAATTTAATTATTGTGCCCCCTCCCCCTATATGATAGGTTCCGTCCATATGTATGTTCATGTCTCACTCACATTACTGTCTGTTTCACGAAACCTGCCCAAATTTTACAGCCATGTAACCAATGCAAAAACAATATTTTTTCAATAATATTAAATTATATCAAAATTTAAGAATGTGCCTATTTTTCATTTCGTTAAATTTGGTCCAATTTTGATTTTATGACGAAAAAACAATTTCCACATGTTAAATCCCCATAGACATATTCACTCTGTCGATGGGAAATTGTTATAAACTTCAGAAATAGTGGATCGATTTTCAAAATGTAACTTGATTTCATTTCCTAGCTAGATTTCAGAATCAATTTCCGAAATTTTTCGTTTTTCGTCTACCTCCTCCAGGTTCTCCAGTCAAATATTTTCGACTCCTCCTGTAGCCTATTTTACCAACATTGAGGGAGTAATCGTTAATTTTTCCCGATCATATAGAACTAACCACTGCATATATTTGATGATTAAAAGTATGCAGAATTATTATACTGAATTTATTACATTATATAATAAAAATTAATAAATGTATTCTTAAATTGAAAATTTCTCCGTCAAAGTATACTTTGCTAGATAAGTATACTTTGCAATGTTGGTGAAATAGACTACAGGTTCTCCATCGCTTTTTTCCCCATGTTAAATTCCCATAGAGAACTCGTTTTTCGTAATAAAATCAATATTTAACCAAATTTCACGAAATAAAAAGAAGGCTCATTCTTAAACTTTGATAAAATTTTATATTATCAAAAGAAATACTGTTTTTGCATTGTTTACCGGTATATGGCCATAAAATTTTAGCAGGTTTCATGAAACAGACAGAAGTGGAAAGTCGGACATAGCAGTCACAATGTTGGCGACACTGGCATCGTACTGGAGGTAGTATTTGTTTGATGTACATGTACGTCCATATATTGAATTTATCCCGTCAAAACACAGTGTGTATGTGCTGTGAAACATTTTTGATATCCTGTCAATACGACCTAATCATGCGTATGAATATGTGTGTGTCATACTAGCATGGATTCCGCTGGGGAAAATAAAAAAATCGCCACTTCAAAAACAATAAAACAATTGGCGATAAAAAATTACAATTTTTGAAAAACTAATAATAAAAAAAAATTATTATTATTTTTGATTTTTTGGCGAAAACTATTTTTTTATTGCCAATTTTTTATCGCCAATTGCGAAAGTGGCGATCGCCAGCGGAATCCGTGTACTAGACGATTCTCTGATTTTGAAGATGCTGCTGGGGTTATTTTTTTTTGCATTTTAAAGCTACTTGTAGGTGTTGACAGGATAAATAGAATAGTAGGTTAGTGCTGTGAATGGGAAAGCCAAAATGTGAATGGCAGAGCCTCGCTCATCCCGTTTCCTAAGCCTTGCCAGATATTTTTTCCCATTCACGGCACTAACCTACTATTCTCTATATCTCCTGATCGTTAGTCGCATCATTACCAAACTTCATCAATAGCTTCCTCACATTAATGGCTATCCACCCAGTGTCATTCGGGTGACCATAACCTTTTTGGACAATTGATGGTTTCAGTGGCTTACTGATGGAATGAATGGCCTTTTTGTGGAATTTATCGGGGTATAAACTTGGAAAAGTCGCGGGAATACTGGACGAAGCGATAAAAAATTACAATTTTCGGAAAAAAAAATTGTAAAATCGAAAATTGTAATTTTTTAAGGCCACGTCCAGTATTCCCGCAACTTTTCCAAGTTTATATCCCCGATAAATTCCACAAAAAGGCCATTCATTCCTTATAATTCCAGCATTTGAAATAAATTCATCAAGAAAATGTGTTTATTTTCCGTTTTCTTAAGAATTATTTTAACTGCGCCTCACGGTTACGGAAAGTAGTTCGGCGTGGGAGTTTACTGGGATATAAATTTTGGATAGAGACTTGCTACGGGCTAATCAAATGTTAGGGAATTGTGTAAATATTTTTGTGCTGGAATTATTACATTATATTCATCAACTTTCAGGTTTGCTCAGAAGAAATTATGTCAGAGATCCAGACGCGATATCTGAAATACAACAAACATGCCGCGAGCTACACCTGGAAATACGACGGACGAAACTTGGACATGTTTAGATCGCTCGAACAGAACGGAATCAATGACGATGATGAGGATTTCTACCGTCTGAGCATGAACGATGATGCATTTCTCCAGGCAGTGCATCTATACTTCAACGATGACTTGACGGAGGCGTGAACAGCGGGAAAAACTATTGTCAATTAAGACATTGGTTGTTACAGTGGTACATGTATCTGAATAAAAACATCTATTTAAAAAAATGGTCTTTCGCAGTGTATGACATGTAACTCGGTGTATTAAAAATCATAATACACTACGGTCTCTTTCATGTAATTTGCCCAAATTTTACGGCTATATAAATTCAAAAACAATATTAAGAAAAATTTAAGAATGAGCCTTCTTTTTATTTCGTGAAATTTGGTCAAATATTGATGTTATTGCGAAAAAAAACAATTTCCCCATGTTAAATCCCCGTAGTCGTGCATATCTTCACAGATGTCTATGTGGATGTAACACGGGGAATTATTTTTAATTTCACAAATACTGGACCGATTTTAAAAATTTAACTTGTTTACTTGGTTAGATCATTTCCAAGCTATCTAGCCAGGTTTCGGAGTCAATTTCCATTTTTGTTTTCTTACTCCTCCCACAGCTCCTCCATCTCCTTTTCCCCCATGTTAAATTCCCATAGACAAATCAATTTTTCGTAATAAAATCAAGATTTGACAAAATAAAAAGAAGGCTGATTTTTGGATAAAATTTAATATTATCAAAAAAAATACTGTTTTTGCATTGTTTATATGGCTGTAAAATTTGGGCAGGTTTCGTGAAACAGACAGTAGTGTTATAAATATGCACATGACACCGCTACAGCAAACATGTTCGATGATCAGAACAGCAGTCTATGATGCTGTGTTTATGCAATAAATAGAATCTAACATTTGTGCTGTTTTAATAAGATATTTAACTTGTTGACTGATTTCATAAGAAACTCGGTATATCCTGGTCTATTTGATTTCAATCAAATTTTGTGATACTCCAGGCGAATCTATACGAAATGTATATTCAGCCCTGAAATTTGAATAACCTGACCAGGGGTCCGTTTCACTAAACTTTGCACGACTAAATTGTTCGTAGAGGAAAATTATGATAGTCTGTAAATTTCACATTAACAATGTTTCCTTGTAAACAATTATTGGATTTACATTTATTGAGCATAGGCTGCATATGCAGCCTATGCTCGATAAATGTATATCCATCAATTGCACTTTCCAGACGATCCTAAATTTGCACTTTGAAGTTTTAATAGTGAAACGGGTCCCTGGTGCCAGGTCCATTCCACACCAGTCACTTGGCCCCTTCCCCTAAAAGTAATACCGGTAGGATTACTCTTATAAGGGGTATAACCAGAGTCAACTCTCAAATACAAGAAAGCCAAAGATGTACTTATGAAATCAGTAAACTTGTTTAAGAAATATCATATTAAATCATCACTCGTGTAAGATCCTCAATCCAATATGGTGGTAAACTAGTTTTGCTGTATTTAAGGAATAAAACCATGGGCTGCAAACTTTAAACAGACCAAATGTAGTGTTACCCACAGTGAACACAACAACCCATGGTTCTATTTACACTGCATGCTCTGATAGAATCGAAAATGTAAATAAGCAAATATGGCGTTAAAATTAAGAATAAGCTTGTTTTACGTCATTTTGTCGCAATTGCTGGAATTGCAACGTTGCCGGTCAATAGCGTGACGTTATTGATACAGCGATGAACGTCATGTATTTTAATGACGTCAAACAAACTTTAACGGATCAACGTCGTGCGACGTCGTGTGGGGCTAATGCCATGTACTGAGATAAACACAATACGTTGAATGGGCGTTTCCATCATGAATGTAAGGACAGTGTAAATATTCTAAAATGAGATGCTAAAAGTTGGGTTAAATATTTGTATAGACTAATGCATGTACCGGTACTGCTATACTGAATTTAAATCGTAAATGTTAGTATTTCTTTCAAGCAAATTTTGTGATACTCCAGGAGAAGCTGTACTAAGAACAGTGTGACCTCTAAACTGGATTGATTTATGGTGTTTAACGGCCTCAACAGCATTTAAGGCCAGGCCAATGGGTTCGATCCCATATTTAACCTGCTGCATTGGAGGTAAAATCCCAAAAATCTGAATGGAATATTTACATTGAAATCAATATATATTCAGCCCTGAAGTTAGAACAACCCGACCAGTAGCCTATTTCATCAACATTGCAAAGTATACTTTACTAGCAAAGTATACTTTGAGGGAGTAATCATTTATTTTTCCTGAAATGCATTATTTCATATAGAACTAACAAATGCATATATTTCATGATTAAAAGTATGCAGAATTATTACACTGAATTTATTACATTATCACAGCCAAATTGGCTGTGATAATGTAATAAATTCAGTATAATAAAAATTAATAAATTTATCATAAAATTCAAAATTTCTCCCTCAAAGTATACTTTGCTACCAAAGTATACTTTGCAATGTTGATGAAATAGGCTACTGGTGCCAGGTCCATACCACATCACTTGGCCCCTTACCCTAAAAGTAATACCTGCAATATATGGGGTATAACCAGTTTTAACTGCCACATGCAACAAAGCCAAAGACGTACCTGAGGGCCAAACCAGGTATCCGGTAGGGAGAAAGGTTCCACTTTAATCATTTGAACATTCCAAAACATGTTTGTGCTTTGTAATCACTAACTGTGTCATCAGCGATCATTATTAATTAATACACTCCTGTAGCCTGATAATGATCTGTAGCCGATTTCATCAAAATTGCAAAATATACTTATCTAGCAAAGTATACATGTACTTTGAGGGAGTATTCATATATTTTTCCCGAAATGCAATAAACTAAACACTGCATATATTTGATGATTGAAAGTATGCAGAATTATTATACTGAATTTATTACATTATCACAGCTGTGATAATGTAATAAATTCAGTATAATAAAAATTAATAAATTTATCCTTAAATTGAAAATTTCTCCCTCAAAGTATACTTTGCTAGATAAGTATATTTTGCAATGTTGGTGAAATAGGCTTACAAGGTGTATGATCACGTGGTACTAACAACATCAAACGCGTCTTGTTAAGCTGCATTTGGTGGTCTCTGTATTTTCACCTACACTTCTGTCGTTTTTGCGAAGAATCGATTTCCGTGTCTCCGACACAGAAATCGAATCTTCGCAAAAACGACATAAGTCTATGCCAAACTCCAGACCCCCAAATGCAGCTCACGAAGACGCGTTTGCTGCGCCATATTTCATGAAAATCCGTTGCATATTAAAGAAAATATCAAATAATACTTACGGTACTTTGGAGTGGGCGACATTGTTGTAACCACGTGATCATGCACCTTGGGCTACTGTATTGCTTGTTAGAAGCACGACGGGGTTTCATTGATGGAATGGCGAGCAGTGCAGATCCTGATCATAAGGCCAGTTTCTCCAGTCACAACCACAAATGACAGAGGGTTTTATAATGTATCCTTCCCACTATACTTTACTGAAAATGTAAATTTTCCAAATGTGAGGCAACAAAATTGAGGTGATTTAAAAAGTATTACCCGATTTACAATTCCAAACATAGAGAACTTTTGTAATTTGTGACAGAATAAATTTCACGTGTACTATGTAAATATGTTGGCATTTCTTTGTAAATATATTTATAATGTTAATAAATTATTGCATTTTGCATACCAGCACTTGTTGTAATATATGGAGGTGAATGAATCAGGGTATGGGATCACATGGTCCATTGTTTTGTCTGGACCTCATGCGCGCTGCCATTACTCCAGAGTCTCGGACTCTGGAGTAATGGCAGTGCGCATGAGGTCTCGGGTAAATTTTATTTTTATGCCTCAAAACGATAGTGGAGGGGGAATTTAGTGTTTCCCTTGTCCGTCCGTCCTTCCGTCACCAAACTTGTAAGTCATAAAACTTTTAAACCGTACTAGCTACAGACCTGAAACTTGGTATGTAGCTTCCTTGTGACGAGTAGATGTGCAGAGTTTAGTTAGATTTTTTATTCGACCCCCCGGGTCATGGATCCCCTTTTTTACTTATAATTTCACCAATTTTTGCCTTGTAACTTGTAAAACTTCTAGATCGTAATAGCTGGAGGCTTGATGCTTGGTATGTAGCTTCTTTATGGTGTGTAGATACACAAAGTAATTTCTATTTTTGCTTCGACACTGAGCCATGGATTATCTCCGCCTTTGGACTTTGCATTTTGCCTCGTTTACTATCAAAGCGATATGTGGGGCATCTGGACCAAGTTTAAACGTTTGATTCCGTCCGATTCAAATTTCTCTGCAGAATGTTCAGACTAACTACGTAAATAATGCTGCTAAATTTGGTATTGTCGGACTTGTAGTGTTAACGGCTGGAACATGGTCATCATTAAAAGGAATAAAACGCAGTCATATTGATGAAATATAAGATTTAACCGAGACCTCATGGGCGCCGCCATTAGTCCAGACAAAACAATAGACCACTGACATGATCCCATACCCTGTGAATGTGTGACTGATTGAGTGATAATGTCCCATCAACAGGTACTGTTTGTTTCATGTTTCCTGCTAACCACAGGTTGAAGTAACGGACCGAGGTCTATAAATACATTAAATATACCTAAAAGCATCAATATATGTCTATATAAAATTTGTTTAGCTTAATATTATTTTTTCATTTATTGATGCTTTTAGGCATATTTAATGTATTTATAGACCCCAGTCTGTTACTTCAACTTGTGCTGCTAACCTACGTTTGGCCACTAAACACATTACATCACAAACGTGTATGGGGCAAAAAGGAGCTTGAGAGTGACGAGAAATGAAAAACTTTGGAATGTGACTCTGTAGCCTATTTCACCAACATTGCAAAGTAAACTTATCCCGTCAACACAGTGCGTATGTGCCGTGAAACACGGTGCCGTGAAACATTTTTGATATCCAGTCAATACTATTTTTGCATTTTACAGCCATTTGTAGGTGTTGACGGGATAAATAGAATAGTAGGTTATTGCCGTGAATGGGAAAAAATATCTGGCGCGGCACGGAAACGGGATGTGCTCGGCAGAGCCTCGCCCATCCCGTTTCCTGAGCCTTGCCAGATATGTTTTCCCATTCACGGCACTAACCTACTATTCTCTATTTATCTAGCAAAGTATACTTTGCGGGAGAAATTTTCAGTTTTAAAGGGATAAATTTATTAATAAATCTGGTATAAGTCTAGCCTATTTCACCAACATTGCAAAGTATACTTATCTAGCAAAGTATACTTTGAGGGAGAAATTTTCAGTTTAGGGATAAATTTATTAATTATACTGAATTTATTACATTATCACAGCCATTTTGGCTGTGATAATGTAATAAATTCGGTATAAGTCTAGCCTATTTCACCAACATTGCAAAGTATACTTATCTAGCCTAGCAAAGTATACTTTGAGGGAGAAATTTTCAGATTAGGGATAAATTTATTAATTATACTGAATTTATTACATTATCACAGCCAACATTGCAAAGTATACTTATCTAGCAAAGTATACTTTGAGGGAGACATTTTCAATTTTAGGATAAATTTATTAATTATACTGAATTTATTACATTATCACAGCCATTTTGGCTGTGATAATGTAATAAATTTGGTATAAGTCTAGCCTATTTCACCAACATTGCAAAGTATACTTATCTAGCAAAGTATACTTTGAGGGAGAAATTTTCAGTTTAGGGATAAATTTATTAATTATACTGAATTTATTACATTATCACAGCCATTTTGGCTGTGATAATGTAATAAATTCGGTATAAGTCTAGCCTATTTCACCAACATTGCAAAGTATACTTATCTAGCAAAGTATACTTTGAGGGAGAAATTTTCAGTTTATGGATAAATTTATTAATTATACTGAATTTATTACATTATCACAGCCATTTTGGCGTGATAATGTAATAAATTCGGTATAAGTCTAGCCTATTTCACCAACATTGCAAAGTATACTTATCTAGCAAAGTATACTTTGAGGGAGAAATTTTCAGTTTAGGGATAAATTTATTAATTATACTGAATTTATTACATTATAACAGCCATTTTGGCTGTGATAATGTAATAAATTCGGTATAAGTCTAGCCTATTTCACCAACATTGCAAAGTATACTTATCTAGCAAAGTATACTTTGAGGGATAAATTTTCAGTTTAGGGATAAATTTATTAATTTTTATTATACTGAATTTATTACATTATCACAGCCATTTTGGCTGTGATAATGTAATAAATTCAGTATAATAATTCTGCATACTTTTAATCATCAAATATATGCTGTTGTTAGTTTTATACATTTAGGGAAAAATAAATGATTACTCCTTACTTTGCTAGAAAAGTATACTTTGCAATGTTGGTGAAATCGGCTACAGGTTAAATAGCTTGGAAACTAAGAAAACCAAAGTGAGTGTAACAACAATCTATCCATAAATTTCAAAATTATTTTTAGCCAACTCCATCATATGGTTCATAGAAAAATTGTATTTTCCCTATAAAATCAATCTTTGACGGAAATGAAATAAATTAGGAGTGACTTTTTTCAATTATATTTACGAAAAAGTATTCCGCAAATTTGGATATTTTTGTGATGTAATGTGTTTAACCCATTTCAGCCTAAGGATACTCACAGGTGACAGTATCATGATAAGATTTCCATCAAGATCAGTTCCAAAAAAAATATAAAAAAATCCCATTTATCTATATCTTTAAAGATACTATGATTTTTGTTAAAATCTCATTATTTTGTTCATTCATCGATAAAGGTATATGTTGTTGAGACGGTTCAAATGAGTGGTAACAACATATACTTTCGAAAGGATATAAAGAAAATAGGGATATTTTTCTCTCAAAAGGTTCATACTACTAAAAGCATACCCCGTCTGTAATGGGTTAATTGCTAAAAGTAGGTTGGCAGGCAAAAGCGGAACAAACAGTAGAGTTTTGTCACCAATGTAGATCCTGACCAAAAACATAGAAATAGCACTCATGTAATTGTTATGATCTGATGTACTGCAATGATGAATAATTCTCCACGTTTATAGCGAACAAAGCTGACCTTGAGCAGAGGCTGACTGTGGTCTACATGATTGCAATGTCAATATAAGTCTCTTTTTGTCATGGTGAGTCACATACTTCCATTAACCCTTACAGTGCTGAATTAAAATTTGTCGTCTGCTATTTATTTTTTATTTTCCATTTTTCTTATCAAAAAGATGATTTGACAGCACTTTAGAATCATTTCCAATGGAAATGATTCTAAAATGCTGCCAAAACAACAGCAGACGATAATTTTCGGTTCCCGCCTTCTAAGGGTTAAAGTACCACCCCATTGTCCAAATGTTGCCAGATGCTGTTGGTTTATTGGTGTTTAACGGCCTATCAACAGCTAAGGTCATGTAAGCCCAGGCAAATGGGTTCAATCCCGTTTTAATCTGCTGTATTGGGGGTAAAAATCCCAAAATTAGAACGGAATACTTACATCGAGAAAAAATATATTCAGCCCTGAAATTAGAATAAACTGACCTGGTGCCAGGTCCATACCACACCAGTCACTTGGCCCCTTCCCCTAAAATAGGATTACGAATAATTGTAATACTCACATAAGGGGTATAACCAGATTCAACTGTCACATACAAAATGCCAAAGACGTATGTGAGGGCCAAACCAGGTCTCCAGTTGGGATTCTGGTAAGGATGAACCCCGATCGTTAAATTACCCATCACATGCTCCCACCTGCCACCCACAGGATTAGGAGTAATCGTAATACCCACGATATTTCATCAAAATCTGTTACATAATAAGGATAAAATAAAAGAATACATACTTTGAATCGGAGGGCTTCTGGAAGTTTCAGTACTTGTTGTTGTTGTTGTAACCACGTGATGATACACCTTGAATTTAGCGTTTTCGCTATTCATGTACCAGGAAGGAAAAATTGTGAAATTGCTTTATTTTTTTATTGTGAAATGATAATTTTTCAGTACCATATACATTTTTTTGACAAACTCAAATTTGTACACAAAACTTATATGTACAATTAGGTTCAGAAATACAATACATATCTACACACAATTAAACTATCTTTTCCCATTCTGTTTCATCTCTTTCTAGGCATACATGTACCTGCCATCCAGGGGGCCGTTTCACTAAACTAAAATGTTCGAAAGTGCAAACTTATGATAGTCTGTAAATTTCACATTAACAATGTTTTCTTGTAAGCAATTATTGGATTTACATTTAATGAGCATAGACTAGATATGCAGCCTATGCTCAATAAATGTAAATCCATCCATCGAAATTTCAAGACGATCATAAATTTGCACTTACGAACATTTTAGTCCCAAGGGGCCGTTTCACTAAACTTTGTACGACTAAATGTTCGTAAGTGCAAAATTATGATAGTCTGTAAATTTCACATTAACAGTGTTTTCTTGTAAACAATTATCGCATTTACATTTATTGAGCATAGGCTGCATGCATATGCAGCCTATGCTCAATAAATGTAAATCTATCAATTGAAATTTCCAGACGATCCTACAGTTGCATTTACGAACATTTTAGTCGTACAAAATTTAGTGAATGTTTTGTTTATTGGTGTTTAACGGCCTATCAACAGCTAAGGTCATTTAAGGCGGGGCAAACTGGTTTGATCCCGTTTTAACCTGCTCATTAGGGGTGAGTGAGTGAGTGAGTGAATAGGGTTTAACGTCCGCTTTTCTGACATAGAGGTACAAGCCTCAGGGAGTCTACACGCAGACGGGTCAACGGGGTCGTGTCCCGAATCCACCTGTCCGAGGGGGGTAAATCCCAACTTCAGAACTCAATATTTACAATCAAAATATATATTCAGTCCTGAAATTAGAACAACCTGATCTGGTGCCAGGCCCTCGCCACACCAGCATCATTTATCCCATCCCCTAAAAGTAATAGGATTAGCGCTAATCTTACTTTTATATATGGGGCATAGCCTGACTCAACTCTCACATACAAGAAAGCCAAAAATATACATGAGGGCCAAATCCGGTATAGTGGGTTCCGGAAAGTATGAACCCAATCGTTAAGCCAGATTAGTCGCCTTTTACGACAAGCAATGGCTACTGCAGCACTATTCTCAGGATCAGTTGATCCCGCCCCGGTGCCTGCACGGGGCGCTCATTAGGGGTGAAATCCCAAAATCAGAACTGAATATATAGAACAAGATATATATATGGGATTACTCTTATAAGGGGTATAACCAGATTCAACTGTCACATACAAAATGCCAAAGACGTATGTGAGGGCCAAACCAGGGGGCCGTTTCACTAAACTTTGTACGACTAAAATGTTTGCAAGTGCAATATTATGAAAGTCTGTAACTTTCACATTAACAATGTTGTCTTGGATGTACATTTACTGAGCATATTCAGCCTATGCTCAATACATGTAAATCCATCAATTGAACTTCCCAGACGATCCTAAATTTGCTCTTATGAACATTTTAGTCGTACGAAGGTTAGTGAAACGGCCCCCAGGTCTCCAGTCGGGATTCCGGTAGGTATGAATCCCAATTGTTTGATTACCCATCGCATTCTCCCACCTGCCACCCACTCAAAGTGAAACGGCCCCCAGTGCCTTTGAAGCTGGAACGTAAACAATACACAATAAGATCTGGAAACATCAATCAGTTTTATTTTGACAAAACGCAGACACAATTATACAACAAACAAAATTCGACAAATAAAGCATAGGTTGCCAGCACAAAGACTGTGAAACACGTATGTATATCATTTATTCACATCCGAACTTGCAGATAGATGAATGAATATGGGAGGGGAGGCTAGAATAAGAATAGATATGTGTATAGATCTCAAGGTGTATGATCACGTGGTACTAATAACAAGTACTGAAACTTCCAGAATCCATCTGATTCAAAGTACGTATTCTTTTCTATTGTCCTTATTACGTAACAGATTTTTATGATATATGGCGCATCAAACGCGTCTTGTTAAGCTGCATTTGGTGGTCTCTGTGTTTTTGCCCAAACTTCTGTCGTTTTGCAAAGATTCTACGCAAAAACGACATACATGTACGTCTGTGCCAAACCAAATGCAGCTCTTGGAGACG
Organism: Conchocele bisecta; assembly: GCA_029237695.1. Taxonomy (NCBI): domain Eukaryota; kingdom Metazoa; phylum Mollusca; class Bivalvia; order Lucinida; family Thyasiridae; genus Conchocele; species Conchocele bisecta. The sequence goes on along the minus strand of CM055279.1, from coordinate 21,174,650 downwards.
CATTTGCTGCGCCATATTTCATCAAAATCTGTTGCATGTTAAGGAAAATATAAAATAATACTTACTTTGGAGTGGGCGACGTGGTTGTTGTTGTAACCACATGATCATGTACCTTGGATCTGTAGCCGATTTCACCAACATTGCAAAGTATACTTATCTAGCAAAGTATACTTTGAGGGAGTAATCATTTATTTTTCCCAATATGCATTATTTCATATAGAACTAACCACTGCATATATTTGATGATTAAAAGTATGAAGAATTATTAAACTGAATTTATTACATAAAATGGCTGTGATAATGTAATAAATTCAGTATAATAAAAATTAATAAATTTGTTCGTGAAATAGGCTACTGGTACTACTACTTCTCTGAACGAATAGATTTTTCATTGATATTAATTTTGTTTTTAAAAAATGCATTGCCAAAAATTGGCTACAACCTGACAAAGTCTGTTTATTTCACACCATGTACATGTAACCCAAATTGTCTACATGCCAAGCAGGGCCACTTACTGCAAGAGACAGCCGGAAAATTTAGGTTACATGTACATTTGTTTGGGACACACCAACCATGGAAATTGCACAAACCCTGCGTATACACAGACTGTGGACAACAAAATTCCAGTACAATACGAGTTCTCAAATACCGCAATACCACTATATATTCTGATACAAACTGCCCTCCCAAACTACAAACTGCTCTCCCAAATTGTATTCAAATACATTGTGAGAACTTGTTTGTTGGGGTTTAACGGCCTATCAACAGCTAAGGTCATTTAAGGCTGGGTCAATGGGTTTAGTACTAAATCCCATGTATTACATGTATAAAGGGGGGGGGGATCCCAAAATCAGAAATCTATATATTCAGCCCTGAAATCAGAATAATCCTGATCTGATGCCAGGTCCTCGCCACACCGTAATGGGCAATAATCCAATTCTACTCCCAGGTAACAAAGAGCCAAAGATAAAAACGTACCTGAGGGCCAAACCAAGCAAATCGTGATTCCTATAAGGAGGAACCCCTACAGTTAAGTTACACCGTCGCGTTTGCCCGACCAACCACCAACACATTGTGATAAATGAGTACAACCATACCACTTATTGAAGCGGGAAACATATATATTTATGTGTTTAGCAGAATTAATTGTGCGCGAATATTTATGCTGCCCTCCCAAGTCAAACTGCAGTATCTGTTAAACTGCAGTATCTGCACTATGATGCTATGCTGACCCTGTGCAATCATCCCAAGTCAAACTGCAGTATCTGTTAAACTGCAGTATCTGCACTGTGATGCTATACTGACCCTGTGCAATCATCCCAAGTCAAACTGCAGTATCTGTTAAACTGCAGTATCTGCACTGTGATGCTATACTGACCCTGTGCAATCATCCCAAGTCAAACTGCAGTATCTGCACTGTGATGCCATGCCAGGTGGGGATGATTTCACAGGGTCAGCATAGCATCATAGTGCAGATACTGCAGTTTAACAGATACTGCAGTTTGATTTGGGAGGGCAGTATGGCCCATGTAACTTCTAGTCTGCTACGACACTTCTGTAGCCAATTATAGATCTATCAAGGTGGCTACAGAATCTTTAAAAACAAATTCCCTGATATTTCTCTGATTTGTCACAAGTTTTCCTGATTATTTTTTTTGTCACTGGTAAATGCATTTGCTATTTTTCGGCTTTCTTGAATCTGGTTATACCCATTATAATTCCAGAACAAAAATATTTACACGATTCCCTAACATTTGATTGGCCCGTAGCAAGACTCTGTCCAAAGTTTATATCCCAGTAAACTCCCACGCCGAACTACTTTCCGTAACCGTGAGGCGCAGTTAAAATAATTCTTAAGAAAACGGAAAATAAACATATTTTCTTGATTAATTTATTTCAAATGCTGGAATTATAAGGAATGAATGGCCTTTTTGTGGAATTTATCGGGGATATAAACTTTGAAAAGTCGCGGGAATACTGGACGAGGCCTTCCGGCCTTCGTCCAGTATTCCCGCGACTTTTCCAAGTTTATACCACGATAAATTCCACAAAAATGCCATTCATTCCTATAGTGAAACTCATCCTCAACTTCATTCATTCCTATAATAAATGTAGTAAGATTAGTACTAATCCTACTGCTTTTAAGGAGTGGGGCTAAGTGACTTTGGTGTGGTGAGGATCTGGCACCCTGAAATTAGAAATGAAATGAATGGGGTTTTATGTCCCAGCAACAGGTAAGGTCATATAGGGACAGGACCATGGTTTAAAATCTCATCCGACAGACCAGTGGGATCGAAATACTATGCAAGTATTTTTCATGCCCTAGGGCCGTTTTTGAACACAACCTTCAGTATGGAAGTCCTGTATTCTACCCCCACAGCCACGGCCCATCTCCTTGAAATCAGTTTGTTTGTTTGTTGGGGTTTAACGGCCTATCAACAGCTAAGGTCATTTAAGGCCGGGTCAATTGGTTTAGTACTAAATCCCATATATTACCTGTACAATGTACATGTTCAAGTACATGTGCAAATTGGGTGGAAATCCCAAAATCAGAACTGAATATTTACAATAAAAACTATGTATTCCGCTCTGAAATCATAATAATCTTGATCTGATGCCAGGTCCTCGCCACATCAGAATCATTTGGCCCCCTCCCAAAAGCAGTAGGATCAGTAATAATCTTACTACTTTTATAATGGGCAATAACCCAATTCAACTCCCAGGTAACTAAGGAGCCAAAGATAAAAGCGTACCCGAGGGCCAGACCAGGCAAATCGTGATTCCTATACGGAGGAACCCCACCGTTAATTTACACCATCGCGTTCGCCCTACCAACCACCTGGGCAGCTTTCGTGAAACAGACACTAGTTCCATGCTGTATCGTGAATGGTACTAGAATTCATGAATACAAGAAAACAAATGCAGTCATATAAAATAACATATAAAGAAAAACACAGAGAAAATACAACAGAATTAGACCAGTAGCAAATTTCACCAAAATGTAAGGCATTCTTATCTAGCAAAGTGTACTTTGAGGAAGTAATCATTTATTTTCCCCAGAATGCATTATTTCATATAGAACTAACGACTGCATATGTTTGATGATTAAAAGTATGCAGAATTATTATACTGAATTTATTACATTATCACAGCCAAAATGGCTGTAAAATGGCTGTGATAATGTAATAAATTCAGCATAATAAAAAATAATAAATGTATCCTTAAATTGAAAATTTCTCCCTCAAAGTGTACTTGGCAAGATAAGTATACTTTGCAATGTTGGTGAAATGGGCTACTGAGAAGGAAGCAGGATAACAGATAGACAGAGTAGGCAAGGCTAGGAAACGCATAGGAAAGCCTCGTTTCTCATGAAATCATTAAACGAGTTTAATAAATATCATTTAAATCATCACTCGTGTAAGATCCTCTATATATTTCTAATTGGCAGTACGTCCATTAATGGCTGAATGACAAACAGTGTAGCACCAGATTAGAATGAGTGGCTACAGAGACTGATCCGGGGGTATACTGGTTGCTCGCAAAGTTCCCATGCTCTAGAGCTCTGCCAGAAATGGGGGTTGCGACATTTGTGACACTGTAAATACAGATCAGGGGCCCGTTTCACTAAACTTCTTACGACTAAAATGTTCGTAAGTGCAAATTTAAGATCGTCTGTAAATTTCAATTAATGGATTTACATTTATTGACCATAGGCTGCATATGCAGCCTATGCTCAATAAATGTAAATCCAATAATTATTTACAAGAAAACAATGTTAATGTGAATTTACAGACTATTATAATTTTGCACTTACGAACATTTTAGTCGTACGAAGTTTAGTGAAACGGCCCCCAGAAGGTTTGAACTGTTCACAATTCAGTATGTGAAACACCTGTCATGATTTAATGAACAGCATATGATATATACCGTAAAAAAAACAACATAAATATTTGGACACAATTTGTTACGTTTGTTTGTTTGTTGGGGTTTAACGGCCTATCAACAGCTAAGGTCATTTAAGGCCGTGTCAATGGGTTTAGTACTAAATCCAATATATTACCTGTACAAGTACATGTACACATGGGGGGAAAATCCCAAAATCAGAACTGTTTGTTTGTTTATTAGTGTTTAACGGCCTATCAACAGTTAAGGTAATGTAAGGCCGGGCAAACGGGTTTGATCCCATGTTAACCTGCTGCATTGGGGGAAAATCCCAAAATCAGAATGGAATATTTACATCAAGAACAAATATATTGAGCCCTGAAATTAGAATAACCTGACCTGGTGCCAGGTCCATACCACACCATGTCACTTGGCCCCTTCCCCTAAAATAGGATTACGAATATCGTAATACTCACATAAGGGGTATAACCAGATTCAACTGTCACATACAAAATGCCAAAGACGTATGTGAGGGCCAAACCAGGTCTCCATTCGGGATTCCGTTAAGGATGCACCCCGATCGTTAAATTACCCATCACATGCTCCCACCTGCCACCCACAAAATCAGAACTGAATATTTACAATAAGAAAACTATATATTCAGCCCTGAAATTAGAATAATCCTGATCTGGTGCCAGGTCCTTGCCACACCAGAATCACTTGGCCTCCTCCCAAAAGCAGCAGGATCAGTAATAATCTTACTACTTTTATAATGGGCAATAACCCAATTCAACTACCAGGTAACAAAAGCGCCAAAGATAAAAAGATGTACCTGAGGGCCAGACCAGGCAAACCGTGATTCCTACAAGGAGGAACCCCTACCGTTAATTTAAGCCATCGCGTTCGCCCGACCAACCACCCACAACAATTCAGTATGTTTCACCTGTCATAATTTAATGAACAGCAAATGATAAATACCGTAAAAACATAAATATTTGGACACAATTTGTTATGAGAAACACACATTAACTCTTTACATGCTAGCGGCGAAAATATCCCCCAAACAAATTAGGACTATATGTTTTATTTCTCTCTGTAAATATGTCTTGGAATTTCATTAGAATTAAGTCCTCAGGACTCAATTCTAATGAAATTCCAAGACATCTTCATGATATTTACAAGGAGAAATAAAAGAAAATATGATGAATTTTTGTCCGCTAGTTTTGAACTATTTTAGAATTAAGTCCTCAGGACTCAATTCTAATGAAATTCCAAGACATATTCATGATATTTACAAGGAGAAATAAAAGAAAATATGATGAATTTTTGTCCGCTAGTTTTGAACTAATTATAGCCCACAAGTTTCCCAGCATGCAGAGTTAATATATGGTTTTTCACAGCAAGGAATGTCCAAATATCTACGGCTAGGATGGTAGTACTTGTTTATCACAATAACAAAGTATTTGTGGACACAATTTGTTTTGTTTTGGGCAAATGGTGTCCGAATATTTAGGGTTATTACGGTATGTAGACATACAAATGAAAGCGAGCGGATCAGACTGACCACACATATGATAATGCCCAGGTCTCCAGTAACTACAGTTGATTCTCATTTACTCGAACAATTCTTCATAGATCACAGTTTACATAGATCACAGTTTACCACCAGTTGGAGTCTGAATTTAAATGCCGTAAAACACAGGAAAGTGCATTTCGAAGAGCTCGAAAATAGGACAACCCCCAAGTTGCGAACGGTAACTCTTGCAATTATTCCTGTAACGGCCGTAGCTAGCTACGGACGGTACGGGAGTAGATTGCAAGAGTTACCTTCGCAACTAGACAACGCCCCATTCCCCAAATGCTGGATCTACCCCTGATGTAGATGTGTAGAAGCAATAGTTATACATTCCTGCCGTAACAAAAAAGCTCAAAATAAACAAAACACAATATAACATGTAAACAAAGCAACACAACACATGAAAAAGAAACAAAACATATGTAAATTATATATTGTATACACAAGGTGTCGGAGGATATTTGAACGAGTAATGAATCAATGTAACAAATGTTGGTGCAATTCATTTGTGAACCCAGAGAAATGTCAGTGTCTGAGCCTAAAAAGAATTCTGCGCATGTTAATACACGAAATCACGCAGTTTGATTGGCTGAGACTGAGCACAGCTCAACCGCTCAGCTTCAACCAATCAAACTTGCTGATTTTGAGCATGAGACAGAGTACATGTATGTGCAGAGTTTTATCAGCATAGGCTCTAATCAGTGTTTACAATCTTTGTCATTCAGTGAAACATGTTAATTTATGCATCGCATGCAGTTTTGTACAATTTTTAAGTGCCAAGTGAAAAGTCACAAGGCCTCTATTACCACACAGAACACACAGGGACAATCAAGTAACATACATAAAAGAGTCATAATGAGTGTATATGAGACTGGCATTGGAGAAACAGGCTACGGCCATGCCATTGTTTTTCTCTGTTAACCCTTTCAACCCTAAGGAACTGGAATGGACTGTGATATGCTAATGTTCCGACCAATCCAATGGTCACAAAATAATTTTCAGATTCGTCCATTTATGAAAAGGGGGTGTTTTTGTTCTAAGAAATATTAAAATTACTTTCAAAAAGTGCAGATCCTGATGAGACGGCTCGTTACGAGCGGCTCATTTGGATCTGCACTTTTTGCATAAACCGCTATAGCGGGATTTCGGGTTCAAAGGGTTAAGCGTCCACCTGGATGGCCAAAACCTACTTACATATCCGGTAAAAACAAATAAGGCCTTGAAAAAAAAAACGAATGTAAATTTATGCTAAAGTGTGCAAAGGGTTGAGGAAATTTTTAACATAAATTTAATTGCAGCTAAATAATAAGAAAACACTCAAACCTTCGACCTCCCAGTTGCAAGGCCACATTGACTACTAGGCCACATTGACTACTAGGCCACATTGACTGGTATTACGTACGAAGTTTAGTGAAACAGGTCCCAGGTCCTGGGGCCCGTTTCACTAAACTTTGTACGACTAAAATGTTTGAATGTGCAAACTTACGATCGTCTGTAAATTTCAATTGATGGATTTACATTTATTGAACATAGGCTGCATATCTATGCTAAATAAATGTAAATCCACTAATTGTTTACTACAAGAAAACATTGTTAATGTGAAATTGACAGACTATCATAATTTTGGACTTACGAACATTTTAGTCGTAAGAAGTTTAGTAAAACGGCCCCCTGGACTGGGTGACAATTGTGATTATATACATGTATATATATTAGCTCCATTTCTCCATTAACAGACACATGTATTGAGCGGGATTGTGTGGAGTATTTACATGAGCGAGTGACGGGTCAATTACAAACAAGAAGCAATCAATGCCCACAATGAAATATAGATCTAAGTCCAGTCATGTGATACTATGCCGTTAATCCATTACATTCGGAATATACCTTTACAAGTTTGAAATTTTCTAAATATTTTATTTTTCACATTGTTTTAAGGTAACTCTTTTTATTAAATTTTCGACGATTTTTATTAAATTTTTGATAATGTGTATTAAATGTGTTCCCTTCGGAGGTTATTGGAAATTACTATTTTATTTTTATTTTTGTTATTGCTCAAAGTATATGTTGTGACCACTCATTTGAACCGTCTCAACGAGATGGTTCAAATGCTGGTCGCGACATATACATATCCTCGGTATACATATCCAATGACATATCCTCGGTATAAAACGGGTTAATCAGGGTGATATCTGCTGAATATAGGAGTAAAATTCCAATAATTATTTGGCAGATGATGTTGAAAATTGTAACAATTTCAGCAATTTCAGACAATTGTGGAATTATTTTTTTCCCAATGTTCAACATAATTTCCAGAAATTCAAAACCTTTAAAAATTTCAAGACAGTATCAGGCATGCGTAAGAACGAATCCAGAATTCTGAATTTGCGCCACTTCACTTCATTGGGATTGATTTCAGCAAAAATATGTGATATATATCAGAGCTCCAGAAAAGCTTTGTGTCTAAAGAGTAGTGTACACCCCCGATTTCAATTTAAATGCGTATTTTATTGTTTGCTTTTTGCAGCTCAACAACATTTTCAACTTTATTACAGTATCAATGCATATATTTCTGTGAGTATTTTGTACTCCCACTGTTGATAATTAATGCGTATTCAGCTAAAATAAATGCGTAAAATACACCCCTTATCTGGAGCACTGTATAATAATGAATATTATCACATGGCTGGGCCAATTTGATCACAGAGCTTCGCTCCTCCATCTCCATAGACAGTTAAACCTTCATACTACTGAACTGTATCCAGCCTATAATTGGGTAAACAACTGCTGCCTCTGTTCCGTTGCCTTACACTTATAGTGCACGTATCCATTAACCAACAAGTGCATCGTTATCACCAAGCTAATCCCCTCGCTGGCAGCTTTGATACGAACAAATATTTATTTTTTTAACTTGGGCGGTCGGACGTGGATCGTATGCAAAACAAAGCACCACCCATGGTGGCGAAATGTTATCAAAATCGGTGAAGCAGTTCACGAGTTATTGAACAAGAGTTGTCAGAAGACAACGAAGCTCGCCTGTTGGCAGCCTTCATTCATGAAGCCTTCATGAATGCATGTATGAAATATCAATGCGCTCCCTGAAAAGAGAAGGAAAACAAAATTTAACCCAGCGTTAAGTTTATGAACACACTAAGTTGGTGATTTTATATAGCATGATAGCTATTCACATGAGGAATGCATGTATAAATGTGCTACGTTTGTGACCTTGGCCTTGGCAAAAGGGGTGGGGGGATTGGGTCCTGGATTGCTGTAGCACAATAGAGTATCATCAGATGAATGCATGTATGAAATATGAAGGTGTTCCCTGTAAAGAATCAGAAGTTATAACAAGAGGGCCATGATGGCCCTAATTCGCTCATGAACATGAACACCAGAGAATGTGACATTGAGTTCATGTGTTTTAAAAAAATTGTGCTATTTTTAGATGGCAGTCATCTTGGATTAAGCGATGAATCTCATTTTACCAAATCTGAAAATGCTTCACCCAAGGATCTTAACTTACTATGAAGTTTGGCCAGCATCGGCCATGTGGTTCCTGAGAAAAAGACATTCAAAATCTCGAATAAATGGACCTGTTGGAGGCCATCATGGATGACATAATCATCCGATTTTGACAAATATTGCACCAGAGCAATCGCCTCATCAATATCTTCAATTTGATATATGACATGACCATATTTGGTCAAAAATAAAATTTGACCCCACGGGCCACGCCCATTTTTGACCCTGGGGTCACCATTTTAACACCTTTGAAAGAGCATTCTACGTCGATCATTCCTACCAAGTTTCGTCGAAATCTGGTTCGCGGTTCATGAGAAAAATATTTTTTAAGAATTTGTGCTATAGACGGCGGCCATCTTGGATTAGCGACGACCTCCGTTTTAACAAATCTGAATAGGCTTCACCCATGGACCATAACTGAAGTTTGACCACCATGGGCCAAGTGGTTCGTGTGAAGAAGAATTTTGAAATCTAATAAAAGAACGACCTTTTGGTGGCCATCTTGGATGACATGACCATCCAATTTCGACAAAAAATGTACCAGAGCGATTGCCTCTTTGATACTTTCGATTTGATATAGACATGACCATATTTGGTCAAAAATAAAATTGGACCCCAAATTGACCCCACGGGCCACGCCCATTTTTGACCCCGGGGTCACCATTTTAACAACTTTGAAAGAGCACTATACATCGATCATTCCTACCAAGTTTCATCGAAATCCGGCTGGCGGTTCATGAGAAGAAGATTTTTTAAGAATTTGTGCTATTTTTAGACGGCGGCCATCTTGGATTAGCGATGACCTCCATTTTAACAAATCTGAAAAGGCTTCACCCATGGACCATAAATGTGAAGTTTGGCCACCATGGGCCTAGTGGTTCGTGTGAAGAAGAATTTTGAAATCTCTAATAAAAGGACGACCTTGTGACCTTTCGGTGGCCATCTTGGATGACATGACCATCCAATTTCGACAAAAAATGTACCAGAGCGATCGCCTCTTTGATACTTTCAATTTGATATAGACATGACCATATTCGGTCAAAAATAAAATTTGACCCCAATTTGACCCCATGGGCCATGCCCATTTTTGATCCCGGGGTCACCATTTTAACAACTTTGAAAGAGCATTGTACATCGATCATTCCTACCTAAGTTTCATCGAAATCCGGCTGGCGGTTCATGAGAAGAAGATTTTTTAAGAATTTGTGCTATTTTTAGACGGCGGCCATCTTGGATTAGCGATGACTTCCATTTTAACAAATATGAAGACTTTTGAAATCTCTAATAAAAGAACAACTTTTTGACCTTTTGGCGGCCATCTTGGATGACATAACCATCCGATTTCGACAAAAAATGCACCAGAGTGATCGCTTCGTTGATAGCATCGATTTGATATATGATATGACCATATTCAGACAAAAATAAAATTTGACCCCAATTTGACCCCACGGGCCACACCCATTTTTGACTCCGGGGTCACCATTTTAACAACTTTGAAAGAGCATTGTACATCGATCATTCCTACCAAGTTTTGTCGAAATCCGGCTGGCGGTTCTTGAGAAGAAGATTTTTGAAGAATTTGTGCTATTTTTAGATGGCGGCCATCTTGGATTACGTAATGACGTCATTTTAACAATTTTGTAATCCTCCTACCTAAGGACCATGACCATGAAGTTTGGTGACTATAGGCCCAATGGTTACCGAGGAGAAGACGTTTGAAAATGTTCACGGACGACGATGACGGTCGGACGGTAACAATAGCTCACATGAGCTTCCCTCAGGTGAGCTAAAAAGACATTTACACCAACATTAAGTTTATGATGTTGATCTTGGGGAAAGGGGTGGGGTGGGTCATGGATTTGCTGTAGCACAATAGAGGATCATCACATGAATGCATGTATGAAATATCAAAGCGTTCAAAGTGTAAAGAAACAGACGTTACACAACATTTACCCCAATGTAAAGTTTATGAACATGCTAAGTTTGTGACCTTGACCTTGGGGAAAGGGTTGGGTGGTGGGTTGTGGATTTGCTACAGCATGATAGAGGGTCATCTGAGTGAGGAATGTCTGTATGAAATATCAAGGCGTTCCATGAAAGGAAACAGATGTTATAATACATTTACCCCAACAATAAGTTTATGAATGTGCTAAGATTGTGACCCTGACCTTGGGGAAAGGGGTGGGCGGTGGGTCATGAATTTGCTATAGCATGATAGAGTATCATCATATGAATGCATGTATGAAATATGAAGGCATTCCCTGTAAATAAACAGAAGTTACACAACATTTACCCCATCGTTAAGTTTATGAACATGCTAAGTTTGTGACCTTGACCTCGGAGTAAGGGCTGGGTGGTGGGTCATGGATTTGCTACAGCATGATAGAGGGTCATCTCTGAGGAATGCATGTATGAAATAACAAGGCGTTCCATGAAAGGAAACAGAAGTTATAAGACATTTACCCAACGTTAAGTTTGTGGAAGACGCCGACGAGGGCTGGGTGGTGGGTCATGGATTTGCTACAGCATGATAGAGGGTCATCTGAGGAATGCATGTATGAAATAACAAGGTGTTCCATGAAAGGAAACAGAAGTTATAAGACATTTACCCAACGTTAAGTTTATGAATGTGCCAAGTTTTTTACCTTGACCTGGGGGTAAGGGCTGGGTGGTGGGTCATGGATTTGCTACAGCATGGTAGAGGGTCATCTGAGGAATGCATGTATGAAATAACAAGGTGTTCCATGGAAGGAAACAGAAGTTAGAAGACATTTACCCAACGTTAAGTTTGTGGATGACGTCGACGACGCCGACGACGCCGACAACGCCGACGATGCCGGGGGTATGCCATAAGCTCTTCTGCACTTCGTGCAGGCGAGCTAAAAATGAAAGGTGTTACTAACGTACGCACGCATGTACGTACATACATGGACTAACGCTATATCCTCTCTCACCTATTGGCGAGGGGATAAGAAAGCAACCATCTCATTCAATCATATATTAGGTTGTTTTGTTGTCCTTGAGTGACGGCCTATAAATTACACCCCACCCCCACTCCCATATTGGGTCTCAGATAAGCACAGAAAATGAAATGTTCAAATTTGATCAAATTGATACAGATCATTTTAAGCTTATAAATCATACAAAAAAAATGCATATAGACTGTCTGAGACATCATCGGAGACACAGTGACTTTAAACAATGAATTGTGTCAAAATATTATTTTCCCAGATACGTTTAAGACAAGTTTGACTAACACCTGCCTGCAGATCATGTGACTAGAAAATAATCAAGAAGATTGTTTCTCCTTAATCCAAGCTTCTATCTTCTCTTTTACATCACGGCCTGAAAACAGAATGGATTGGCTGAAATGTGGCTGTGATTGAAGAAATGGGGCTTATGAGTTTTGCGACGCAGTGTAGATCCAGATCAGACAGTGCATCCGCACAGTCTGATCAGGATCTGCACTGTTCGCCATTCCATCAATGAAACACCCAACATGCTTCTAACAAGCAATGTAGACCGTAGTCAGGCAACAGGAGTGTACTATTTCATCAGGAGCTACACTGGTCACAAATCCCATGAGCCTCATTTCTCCAGTCACAGCCATAAAATCAATACAGGACATGATATAAAACATGCGATAGAACTTACCTCCCTTGCTAGCTTATTACCGCTCACATACACATACCACTTGTAACCATGTTCGGGGGGTGGGGGGGGATTCTGGCCCTGTCCCCAATGTAAGCGGCTGGGGCCCGTTTCACTAAACTTTGTACGACTAAAATGTGTTGTTTGTAAGTGCAATTATGATAGTCTGTAAATTTCACATTAACAAAGTTTTCGTGAAAACAATTATTGGATTTTCATTTATTGAGCATAGGCTGCATGTGCATGTGCTCAATAAATGTAAATCCATCAATTGAGATTTCCAGACGATCCTAAATAGGCCCTGTCCCAAATATAAGCGGCTGGGCCCCGCTTCACTAAACTTTGTACAACTAAAATGTTCGTAAGTGCAATATTATGATAGTCTTTAAATTTCACATTAACAGCATGACACGCATGGATACTATATTGTTTTATTCAAAAGGTTCCCAAAATGCTTGAAATGGGCTATTCCCAAAATGTCAGAACAGGGCAACTTCCCAAAATGTCAAAAAAGGGCCACCTCGAAAAATACCTGAAAATGGCTACTCCCAAAATGTGGGAATATCTAGTGAACTAGATGGCCGCGGCCTGCATGTCGCGCCTTGTGGCGAGGCATGGACACTAAAAAAAAAGATATAGTATAACGAAAAACTTTAACCAAAAAAATTAACCAAAAAACTTTAACCGGACACACGTACGTACGTATGTACGTACGTACGTACGCCAAAGTGCCGACTATATCGCGGTTTCCGCAAGCGGGCGCGAAAAAAACATTAACCAAAAACTTCAAAGTAATTTGACCTTGACATTGGGCACAGGGGCTGCACGGGAGGAGGGTAGAATGAAAATATAGATGATGATAAACACCCATGTGAAGTTTCAAGGTAATGGGCAAAGCAGTTGCAGAGATATAGTATAAGGAAAAACTTTAACCAAAAAACTTAACCAAAAAACTTAACCAAAAACTTTAACCAAAAAACTTTAACCAAAAAACTTAACCAAAAACTATAACCAAAAAACTTAACCAAAAACTTCAAAGTAATTTGACCTTCACATTGGGCACAGGGGCCGCACGGGAGGGGGTTAGAATGAAAATATAGATGATGATAAACACCCATGTGAAGTTTCAAGGTAATGGGCAAAGCAGTTGCAGAGATATAGTATAACGAAAAACTTTAACCAAAAAACTTAACAAAAAACTTAACCAAAAACTTTAACCAAAAAACTTAACCAAAACTTCAAAGTAATTTGACCTTGACATTGGGCACAGGGGCCGCACGGGAGGGGGGTAGAATGAAAATATAGATGATGATAAACACCCATGTTAAGTTTCGAGGTAATGGGCAAAGCAGTTGCAGAGATATAGTATAACGAAAAACTTTAACCAAAAAACTTAACCAAAAAACTTAACCAAAAACTTTAACCAAAAAACTTAACCAAAAACTTCAAAGTAATTTGACCTTGACATTGGGCACAGGGGCCGCACGGGAGTGGGGTAGAATGAAAATATAGATGATGATAAACACCCATGTGAAGTTTCAAGGTAATGAGCAAAGCAGTTGCAGAGATATAGTATAACGAAAAACTTTAACCAAAAACTTTAACCAAAAAACTTAACCAAAAAACTTAACCAAAAACTTTAACCAAAGAACTTAACCAAAAACTTTAACCAAAAAACTTAACCAAACAACTTAACCAAAAACTTTAACCGGACACACGTATGTACGTACGTACGTACGTACGTACGTACCTACGTACGTACGTACGCCAAAGTGCCGTCTATATCGCGCTTTCCGCAAGCGGGCGCGACAATAATCACAATACGTACGTGGTATGAGCTGCTGTTGTGTGAGGGCCTGTCGGTTGAACGGATCCGTCTCTGAGTTGAGCAGGTGCCGCATGATGATTGGTCGGTCCATGATGGCGCCACTCGGCAGCTCCACGGGGTCTGTCATCAACGTGTCCATCAACGGGTCTAAGAATACACCAGACTTATACTCATGATAGGTCATTAGTCAAACTTGGATCATATATGGTAGCAGAGCTCCAGATAAGTTTTGTATCTAAAGAGTATTATACACCCGTATTTCAAATTCAATGCGTATTTTACTTTTACAACTGTATTATTGACTTTCTTGCTTGCTAAATAGGGAACAAATGATAAAAATAACACAAATTTAAAAATTCACTTATTTGAGCTGTTTGCTTTTTGCAGCTCAACTAAGTAAATTTTCAACTTTATAACAGTGTTTTCACTACCGGTACTCAATTTGAAAATCAGTGATTATTTCCACATTGCTGTGAATATTTGTACTCGCACTTTTGATAATCCATGCGTATTCTGTTAAAATAAGTGCGTAAAATACGCCAATACGCACCTTATCTGGAGCACTGATGGTAGGTTACCGAACTTGGAAAATCACATACCGTATATATTCTATTTAACACCCCCATGGCGATGCAAAGTGGATTTGATATAATGGTGTTTAATAGCCTGTAAACAGCTAAGATCATTTTAGGCCGTGTTAACGGGGTCGAATCCCACATTTCACATTGTAAAGTGGAAAAGGGGGCATTTAATCCCAAATTCCATAAAAACCATAATAGGTCGCCGATATACAATAGGCCCTATACAATACAACCTACACATCTGAAAAAAATTCACCTATTTTTAGAAACACATTGCAACATGCAACTAATCACATGTGATAAGCCTGATTAACTCTTTGCATGCTGGGAAACTTGTGGGCTATAAATAGTTCAAAACTAGCGGACAAAAATTCATCTTATTTTCTTGTATTTCTCCCCGTAAATATCATGAATATGTCTTGGAATTTCATTAGAATTGAGTCCTGAGGACTCAATTCTAATGAAATTTCAAGACATATTTACAGAGAGAAATAAAACATACACTCCTAATTCGTTTGGCGGATATTTTCCAAATGCTCACATGTATCAAGTACAGTGGAACCTCCCTAAACCGGACACCCAGCAAACATCTGTATGCTTAAATTTAAATGGATTTCATTGTGAGTTTCCCCGATTATAATGCATGTTCATGATCGTAAAGTAAACAAGCATGTCTTTGAGTGCTCATCTGCCTGAATTACAGTGGAGCATCTCTAACCCTGGGGACCTCCCAGGGTGTACGGATTAGAGAGGTTCCGCTGTAATATTAAAGGTATATGATGATGAAGAAACTGGTACAAATGTTTTAACATAAAAATGTGAGGGGGGTGGGGGTGGGGGAGGGGGGAGGGGGAGGGGGAGTGGGAGGGGGGAGGGTGTTAATGGAAGAAACATGGTAGGTTACTGAACACTGGGTTGTTGGGCCTACCTTTGAATTCATCGGGGATATCGCCGTAGTCGATCTCGAGTTTCTGTTTCTGTATCACGAGCTGTTCAACTTTGTCCTGGATCGACTTGAACTGAGTAATCTCCATCTCCGTCTTAATGCACGCCTTCCGCATCCGAGCAATCGCATCCTCAAACAGCTCTTTCCTGAATGACCGCTATAATGGAACATGAGACCCATTTCACTAAACTTCGTACAACTAAAATGTTCGTAAGTGCAAAATTATGATAGTCTGTAAATTTCACATTAACAATGTTTTCGTGAAAACAATTTTCGTGAAAACAATTTTCGTGAAAACAATTATTGGATTTACATTTATTGAGCATAGGCTGCATATGCAGCCTATGCTCAATAAATGTAAATCCATCAATTGGAATTTCCAGACGATCCTAAATATGCACTTACGAACATTTTAGTCGTACGAAATTTAGTGAAATGGACCCCAGTTTACAAAACGGCTCAGGGGATATATGGTAGTAGACCCCAGGGCTGGAAACTAAGTAGTGCGGGTCGTTTGTTTGTTTATTTGATTGTTAACGTTTAACAGCCTATCAACTGCTAACGTCATTTAAGGCTGGGTCAATGGGTTTAGTATTAAATCCCATATATTACCTGTACAAGTACATGTACATGTTCAAGTACATGTACAAATGGGGAGGAAAATCCCAAAATCAGAACTGAATATTTACAATAACCAAGACTTCCGCCACGGAAGCGGTATCGCGCCTGCCGAGGCATTTGACCGTGAACATTACAAGTAAATAAATGACCTTGACCTTGAGAATTTGCGTAATGAAGCATCATCCCTAGACAAACATTGATGTGAAATATTATGAAAGTCTGGCAAGGGGTTAAAGAGATATTGTGAAAAAAACAATAACTTTAATGCATTTGCCTTACGACGACGACGACGGAAAAAGCGCCGACTGTAGTAGCGCCTCTGCTAAAGCAGGCGCGACAAAAAAAACTATAAATTCAGCCCTGAAATCAGAATAATCCCAAAAGCAGAAGGATCAGTAATATAATGCAGCCTATGTTCAATAAATGTAAATCCATCAATTGAAATTTCACCCATTTCACTAAACTTCGTACAATAAAATGTTCGTAAGTGCAAAATTATGATAGTCTGTAAATTTCACATTAACAATGTTTTCGTGAAAACAATTTTCGTGAAAACAATTATTGGATTTACATTTATTGAGCATAGGCTGCATATGCAGATATGCTCAATAAATGTAAATCCATGAATTGAAATTTCCAGACGACCCTAAATTTGCACTTTCAAACATTTAGTCGTACAAGTTTAGTGAAACGGACCCCAGATCCATAAATGGAAGGCATTGACATGATACAAACATCCGGGTTACAACGAAGTGAAAACTGACGTTCCATTGGTCGGATGTGTAATGACGCAACGTAAACAAATCTGCGTACTGTCCATAGATAACGACGTCATCTGTTGTCATTTTCGAGCATGAAACGTTACCTGATAAATAAAATACCAGACTAGTGTATTTTGATATCAAGTTTATCAGGTTCGGCTCGGAAACGGTAGGAATTCCTCGGAATTGACAATTACTACTCTAAATTGGGCGTGGATCTGATGTTGATAGAAGACAAAAAGATTTTACAAAATAAAAATTGTTTCCTACCTCCCTACCTATTACTTTTTTGAGCGTAATAGGAAACAAACAATTTTTTGTTTGGCCTTATTACAAGTGATTTCACTAGCAATCCTGGAAAAAAAAATTGCTGCCCCGCTCAATACCTCTTGCGAGGGTAGCAATTTAACCCCATCTATTTAATGTAACGCATGGAAGAGTGATTTGTGCAATTGGTTATCCGGCGTGTTTGATATGTTAGCGATATAAAACTGTCAAAGCTGTATCAATTCAGTATTAATAAAGAACATAAACATGCAGAAATTGGTTATTTGACAGTGTCAAGGTGTTTATCTGACATTTACATGTATATCTTGTAAATTTGAAAGCTTCATTTCGTTATGTTGAACGTTGAACAACTAGAGAAAAGATGGCTTCCATGGGAAAATGATTTCCCTGTTCTATTATTTTTGGCAATTTACTAGTTCTACTTCAAATAGTATTTGTTTAAACATATAAAATATACAGTTTACTAAATTTTGACCTACATGCAACAGGTTTGGGTGTGCACTTCGGTTGCTCACATTTTTTGAATGGGTCAAATTGTAGCCGTAGAAAACATATCGGAGGCAAATTATTGTAGCGAAAGCAAACCGCGCAGACCCTGCTCAAACCGTGCATGATAATCTGGGTCTATACTGGCCATAATGTTAATAAGCCCCCATTTCTCATGAAGTGTAAATTCATTTGATATTTACATCCTGATATCTAATAGTCTTTGACCTACTTTTGTTATCGGACACATCACATGGGTACAGAGCTCCAGATAAGCTGCGTATTTGCTTAAATACCCAATTAAAATTACCAAAAACACAATTGAAATCAGAAGTAGAGAGTATCAAAAAGCATTACAAAATTATGGTGCCTTTACCTTTATCATGCTGCAGAAAACAACAAACAGACCACAAACATAACATATTTTTCTTATTTTCCATGAAAACACATCTTGGTATTTCCTTAGAATTGTCTCCAAGGAGACAATTCTAATGAAATGCCAAGACATGTTTTCATTTCGAAGCAAATTATTCAATAATTGCTGTCTGTTGATGTGTAAACCTAATCAAAATTTTGCAATACCCAATTGCTGCAGAAATGATCGAGTGACGCTACTCAATTACTAATTCCTTATCTGGAGCCCTAGTGTACACATAGGTAATTTTTGTAATTTTACCAGTTGGACTGAATATTGCCACGAGTTATCTCCCTTGAACTAAAATCAAGTCAATTTCTATTTTGTTTGTAATTATTGACATTCACAACATATTAGTGGCAAAATGTGTTATTATGTACCTGAAAATGACAATAAAGGCATCAGACTGATTTATATACTTATAACTGCCATTTATCTATTTAATATAAATAATAATGTCATAAATGCAAATACAGTGAGCCATCGTGAGATAGTTCAGTAAACAGCCACCTATATAAGCGGGTGGTGCGGTTATAATGATTGCCTGAATGATCCTCGGTGGTCCGGGGTGCAGGCTTCAAACCTGTAGGTGACGAGAGTCACAGTGGTTCAATTCCACCTTTCGGGCGGCAAAACATGAAAAGAGGCTTCTTTTTACCAATTTACTCATGAAAAGGTAAAAAAATACAGAAATTTTGGCATGAAAAAGTATTTTTCACAAATTTTGCCATTAAAAAGTTCGCCAACAAAAATGGTGAGATATTCCACTGTAAATGTGCTAGGCGTTTTTGTTTGTTGGCTAATTGACACACAAATGTTTATAAATTACACCCGAGTTATTTAAAAGACGCAAGACACAGCTGCTGACATACATGTATCACCATAGCATAAGGTTTCATTTCAAGTAAATATATTTCAGTGAGAATAATCATATACATTGTATCATGTAAAAGAATAATATGAAATATACAAACTTCACTTCCATTGTTTCTGTGTTCACAGTACACTGGCCAAACCTTCCATATGTGGAAATTTTCAACACATAGTTATTAATAACTAATTATTGGCTAATAAACAATTATGACATAAATATATGTTGAACAAGCTAAACAAAACGGCTCTGTACATGGAAAACAAAAATGGTTAGAGATATTCCACTGTAAATGAAACTGCATGACATAGCTGTGTGCTTGGCAATCATGAACTGAAATATGATATACATAACAGTTAACCCTTAGAATGCTGGGAATGAAAATTGTCGTCTGCTGTTGTTTTATATTCTGCCTTCTTTCTAAATACAAATATGGATTTGACAGCACTTTCAAATCATTTCCATTGGTCCAGTAAATTATTCTAAAAAGTTGTCAAACCATGTTTTTGATGTGAAAAATTGAAAAAATAAACAGCAGATGACATTAACCCTTACACCGCTATCTTAAGTTTTTGTCGTCTGCTGTTTATTCGGGGTTCATACAAACTTTCATGAGTAAAATTTAAGGGTTTTTCAAGGGTTTTTCAAGATATTTTTTTCAAATTTAAGGACACTTTTTTGTACAATGTCATGACAATTTAGTTCGAGCTAATACAAAGTTAATGTCCTAATTTAACATACACCTAATTTCATATTAGCACATTTGTGGATCATGATAACTGTCTAAATTGCTTATTCAAATAAATTGCGAGTGTTCCACCGAAGTCACAAAAAGATCACAGAATTTTAGTTGTGTACGAACTTAGGATAGGCACGAATTTCCGATAATGTACAATATGTCAATGACGAACAACAATAGATTAAATGTCTGTACTAGTTGGAAAAAAAACGACAGCGCCCAATAATACATGACAATAAACATTATTGCAAGCACACACCATGGTATTGCCATGTGAAATTTCCAAAATTAATCTTAATTCAACCACTTTATTTCTATGCAGACCGCGTTCACAAAATTCAGGGGAAGTAACGCTTGAGTACTCTTCCGGCTTCCTGGTCAAATCGTCCATAAGTTAAATAGTCCCTATTACATTCCGGCGTTTATTTTTCGTGGCACCAAATTGCTACTCAGGTAGGACGGAAAACAAAACAAGAGGGCCATGATGGCCCTAATTCGCTCACCTGACTCCATGAACACCAGAGGAGAATGTGACATTGAGTTCATGTGTTTTAAAAAAATTGTGCTATTTTTAGATGGCGGTCATCTGGGATTAAGCGAGGACTCATTTTACCAAATCTGAAAATGCTTCACCCAAGGATCTTAACTTACTATGAAGTTTGGCCAGCATCGGCCATGTGGTTCCTGAGAAAAAGATGTTCAAAATCTTGAATAAATGGACCTTTTGAAGGTCATTATGGACGACATAATCATCTGATTCCGACAAATATTGCACCAGAGCAATCGACTCATCGATACCTTCAATTTGATATATGACATGACCATATTTGGTCAAAAATTAAATCTTACCCCATGGGCCATGCCCATTTTTGACCCCGGGGTCACCATTTTAACACCTTTGAAAGAGCATTCTACGTCGATCATTCCTACCAAGTTTCGTCGAAATCCGGCTGGCAGTTCATGAGAAGAAGATTTTTTAAGAATTTGTGCTATTTTTAGATGGCGGCCATCTTGGATTAGCGACGACCTCCGTTTTAACAAATCTGAAAAGGTTTCACCCATGGACCATAACTGTGAAGTTTGGCCACCATGAGCCAAACGGTTCGTGTGAAGAAGAATTTTGAAATCTCTAATATTTAAAGAACGACCTTTTGACCTTTCGGCGGCATTCTTGGATGACATGACCATCCAATTTCGATAAAATAATGAACCAGAGCGATCGCCTCTTTGATACCTTCGATTTGATATAGACATGACCATATTCGGTCAAAAATAAAATTTGACAACAATTTGACCCCACAGGCCACACCCATTTTTTACCCCGGGGTCACCATTTTAACAACTTTGAAAGAGCATTGTACATCGATCATTCCTACCAAGTTTCGTCGAAATCCGGCTGGCGGTACATGAGAAGAAGATTTTTTAAGAATTTGTGCTATTTTTAGACGGCGGCCATCTTGGATTACCTGATGACGTCATTTTAACAATTTTGTAATCCCCCTACCTAAGGACCATGACCATGAAGTTTGGTGACTATAGGCCCAATAGTTACCGAGGAGAAGACGTTTGAAAATGTTCACGGACGACGGACGCCGGACGACGATGGACGACGGACACATTGCGGTAACAATAGCTCACATGAGCTTCGCTCAGTTGAGCTAAAAACACTGAAAGTACTTATTTTTATATGATTTTTTTATTGCAGACATAGATACAGGAATAGAGACCCCACAAATGAAAACAACAAGATTCAAGGGTTTTTTAAGGGTTTTAATCTGTTTTTAAGGGGTTTTCAAGGCCATGGTCCTTTTCAAGGGTTTTTCAAGTCAGATATCAAATTTAAGGGTTTTTCAAGACCTGTGCGAACCCTGTTATTGTCTATTTTCCATTTGTATCATCAAAAACATGCTTTGAAAGCACTTTCGAATTGGAAATGATTCTGAAGTGCTGTCAAACCATGTTTTTATTGAGAAATAAAGGCAAGATATAAAATCAACAGCAGACGACAATAGTTACTCAGCAATAAGTTACAGTATATACAATAGCATGTTTATAAGTAATGCCCGGAATTTGACCGAAATAAAAATTTGTCGTGTTCATCTCCCATCTCTTGTAAAGGCTAAGCACCGGCTTACTGGGTGTCCGATTTAGACAGGTTCTACTATACCTCATCAGCGGCGATAGCCTTGGCGAATTCCCCACAGTCGAGATGGAGGTAGATGTCCGTCAGAGAATTGAGCAACTTCTTTGGTTCCCAGCCGTACTTCTCCGGGTTTTTCACCTTCAAATTCTTGCACTTTGACCCGCAGAGTTGTTGTAGGTTGAAATTCAACATGGCCGCCAATCTATCCGCAAGCTCCTGGAAATATATTGTTTAACGGGTTTTTGTCAATTTCAGAACTAGAATTCAGCACTAATGTAATGGAAAATGACTTCCCATCTCATTTTACAAATGCCCCCGATGGCAGACTGGAGAAACTCCGGCAAACTTCTTAACTGGATTCCTGCATTGTTATGGACAAACAAACGGACGTAGACGTAGACAGTCCAAACACTATACGCAGAGCCCCAGATAAGCTGCGTATTTTTCGTAAATACCCAATTAAAATTGCCAAAAACCCAATTGAAATCAGAAGTAGTGAGTATCAAAAAGCAATGAGAACAATTGTGGTACCTTATCATGCTGCAGAAAACAATAAACAGACCACAAATATAGCATATTTTTCTTATTTTTCCAAGAAACAAATATAGCATATATTTCTTATTTTTCCAAGAAAACACATCTTGGTATTTCATTAGAATTGTCTCCAAGGAG
Source organism: Conchocele bisecta (assembly GCA_029237695.1). Taxonomy (NCBI): domain Eukaryota; kingdom Metazoa; phylum Mollusca; class Bivalvia; order Lucinida; family Thyasiridae; genus Conchocele; species Conchocele bisecta. The sequence continues at coordinate 21,151,668 of CM055279.1, read as the reverse complement.
ACAATTCTAATGAAATGCCAAGATATGTTTTCATTTCAAAACAAACTAATAAAAAATTGCTGTCTGTTGATGTGTAAACAGTAGTGTGATTAATTTTACCCAATTAAAATTTTGAAATACCCAATTGCTTCAGAAATGATGGAGTAACAATACTCAATTACTAATTCCTTATCTGGAGCCCTGCTATACGTATCCCGGCTCTTCCGAAGACAGAGGGCGCAAAAAAATCTAAGGATATGCAATACATGTGTGTTAAAAATTGATAAAATACATGGCGTGAACCATATAACGCTACACTTGTCTGGGTTGTTTGAAGGAACTGAGTATCTCTCAGTAAAACTAAATAGACCAGCATTAAATATACCTAAAAGCATCAATAAGTGAGAAAGAAAATCAGCTAAAACAAATTCTTTACTCCCTCATATACAAAGTAAGGCCATACCATATATTTTCTATGTAAAGCGTCCACCCAGTTGGCCAAAACCTACCTACGTATCCCGTAAAAACAAACAAGGCCTTGAAAAAAACGAAGATACATTTATGTTCAAAACTTCTTCAACCATTTGCAGTCTGCAAAGGGTTGAGGAAGTAATTAGCATAAATTTAAATTTCTGCCAGCAAACTTTAGAAAAAAATAAGAAGAAAATACTCTGATTAAACTTATTATGTGTAAATTCATGAATGAATATAAAACGAGCCAAGTCCCCAATCAGTTTTCAATAGCGTCAAATAGATACAGTGTTTTTTCACAGAACCAGTCTCAAAACCTACCCGCACGTGGATGATTAACAGAGGAATAACTTGCCATGGCCTAACTGTGTATATGAGGAGTAAATCATTTGTTTTTAGCTGATTTTTTTCTCTCACTAATTGATGCTTTTAAGTATATTTAATGCCTTTATAGACCTCGGATCGTTACTTCAACCTGTGTAATGAAGTGGACAAGCCACCCGGCACAACAGCCAAAACAACCAGTCTACGGTCTCCAGTTTGGCTGGAGTTTTATGTTCGTTCAACAGGAAGATGATTAAGCCATAGCAAGTTCTTTCTCTGTTAAGTTTGAATGTCCACTTAATAAGTTTAATAAGAGAATATATTTCGGTTCTTTTTCTCTAAAGTTTGCTGGCTGAAATTTAAATTTATGCTAAAAAAATCAGCTAAGGGTTGAGGAAGGTTTGAACATAAATTTGCCTTCGTTTATTATAAATACCTTTGTTTATACCGGATACATTGGTAGGTTTTGGTCAACTGGGTGGACGCTTAACATAGAAAAGATATGGTATGGCCTTACTTAGAAATCATGTGGCCAAGTCGTGACAAACAGGTTTTGCCTAATGATTAACAAGAATTCCGCGGAATCAAATGTCTCACCTTGTTCCGCCTTGACCTTGACCCTGGGGCATTGACCTTGACCCTGGGGTCCCGAGAATAGTCCTATATTCATCTACATATCATAGTAAAGGTACAGTCGAACTTGTGCTAACGACCACTTGTAATAAACGACCACCTGCTGTAAGCGACCGGTTTGAATCCTGCCCGACGAATTTCCCATAATAACATACTTGCAATGAACGACCACCTGCTGTCTGCGACCAGCGACCGTATAAATACGGCCCATTCCGTCAAAATACGACGTGTTTAACGACCGTCGGCGACTGTCAACGCCCATGAAAACACGGCTCGAAACACGGCTATAAGCGGTGGCTATAATCCATAAAACGTGTTGCTGTCAAGTGTAAATGTTACCTGATTGCGACAAACAATGCCGTGTTGCCTACTGTGTGTGTATTGAGGTGTATAGGCGCGTACTGATTTAAGGTAACGTGGCAACCTTGACTGCCTGAGGTTATTTATAGACATTAAGACATTGGAATAGCGATTTATAGATCGTGGGAAACTGAATTTGTCGTCTGCTGTTACCATATTACAGTCAAACTTGTGTTAAGAAACCACTCAAGGGAACTGCCAAAAGTGGTCTCTTATCGTGAGAATAGATTTATACATCGCGGGTTACCATATTAATTACTGAAAAGTATGCTTTGGCAGCATATGTGAATCGTCTCACAATGCAGTCGATCGTTCACAAAAATATCAGAATACACGCTGATGTTAAATGAAGACGATTGCCATGTGCTGTCAAAACATGTTTGGAATAGAAATTATTGAGAGAAAAAAATAGATAATTGTTATCTATCAACCATATTAATGCACTTGATTTTTAATTGACCTGATCGGTGTAAATCGCGGAACTTCAATTACCGAAGAATGGGTTCGTGAGCTAATTAATCCGCTGTGAATAATGTTAACCCGTAATTATTGACGAGTGAGATGACCCTTAATTGGCTTGTCGCAAATTATTAATTTGAGTTAATGTGGGCACATATAAACCTGCGCAAAATGCCATTTCGCTACACCAAATTACCACAATGAAGGTGTAACCATACCATGTCTACCAAACGAAAATGCTTGACGCTAGAGGACCGTGTGAAGGCACTGAAAATGATGGAAGCCGGGAAGAGACATAGTGACGTGCTCAACTGGGTGACGAAGTTACAGGGCTCCTTGAATGTGTTGAGAATGGACGGGTGTTCAATGAAGCAGAAATCAATACTGGAATTCTTCTCGGAGGGAAGTCGTTGAATACAAGTGGTCGCAAGTACAAGTTTGACTGTACATACTTGTGTAACTGATGGTGTGTAAATACATTCTCATACTTTTATGTTGATTTAATTCCATATTACTATTCAAACTTATGTTTTCCATTGTACATGTTATTACTTTAATAAACATACATATATGTGTATACATGTTATTACTTGACTGTGTTGTCACAGTGTTGTTTTATATTTCATCCGTGTACCCACTCCACATGGCTGTCCCTATTAAGAGACCACCTCTGTTATGAGACCACTTTTGGCAGTTACCTTGAGTGGTCTCTTAACACAAGTTTGACTGTATGTATAAAGTTTGATGACTAGCTGATAAGGTGTTGAAGTAATGACAGTAACACGAAAACTTAACATCGAATGATGACGCCGCCGCCGCCGCTGCCGCCACCGCCGCCGCCGCCGACGCCGCCGCCGACTCCGGAAAAGCAAAACCTATGTCTCGCTTTCCGCTTTCGCGGGCGAGACAAAAACCTAACCGACAGTGACCTACAGGGTCCGCATGGATGATGACAACCATGTTTTACCCGTTACCTAACGACAAAGCGCTTGACCTGACCGGGACTTACGGGAATAAGGAAGGGTTTCTGTATCTTGTCGGTGAGGTAGTGGAACATGTCTACAGTCTCGGTGGCCAGGGTGAGGTAGGAGCGACACTGCTTCTCGTCCATCGCCAGCTGTTGTCGCTGGCTCTGTTGCACCTCCTGGGAAAGTGGATAATATTTTTTTGTGAAACAGACGGTAGTGTGAGCAATATCACGAAAACCTTTTAAACATGATATTTATTTTTGTAAAATTTGATCACGTACTGATTTTATTGCTAAAAAACAATTTCCCCATGTTAAATCCACATAAACATCTCGACTTACAAGCCAAAATTGGGAAATTCTAAGTCGAAAAGGGAGAGATAATCCAGGACACCGGGGTCGAATCAAAAATTGAAATAAACTTTGCGGTTTTACGACTTACAAGGTTGGTGACGGACGGATGGACGGAAGGAAGGATGGCAAGACGGACGAACGGACAAGGGTAACACTAAATGCCCCCTCCACTATCGTGGTGGGGCATAAAAATGTTTTTACATTTCTGGATATATCTGTAAAGTTTGGGCAGGTTTCGTAAAACAGACACTAGTGTTTGCCGCCAGACTATTTTAGCTTGGCTCCACATGATGCTATCAAACGATTCAGGCGACAAAGAGGAAAATAAGTGAAATTTACCAACTATCTATTGGCCTGAGCCACCTATGTAACATATATACCCGAGATATATACCATGTGTTGTCCATGTACCTGAGATTGGCTGTTCCACTGCTCCGTGTTATCCATATCGTCCTGAACCTCGTGGATCCGCTTCAGACAGTCAAGGCTCTCGTCGAGGAGGAAGGTCGTGTCATTCATCAACATGTTCACAAACTTCACAAACTCTTTGCCTTGGCTGCAATGGAACAAATGTCTGACTGAGTCACAGAAATAGAATTGTTCAGTAGCCTATTTCATCAACATTGCAAAGTATACTTTAGTAGCAAAGTATACTTTGAGGGAGAAATTTTCATTTTTTTTTTTAATTTATTAATTTTTATTATACGGAATTTATTACATTATCACAGCCATTTAATGGCTGTGATAATGTAATAAATTCAGTATAATAATTCTGCATACTTTTAATCATGAAATATATGCATTTGTTAGTTCTATGTGAAATTATGTATTTCAGGAAAAATAAATGATTACTCCCTCAAAGTATACTTTGGTAGTAAAGTATACTTTGCAATGTTGATGAAATAGGCTACTGTTAAAAACATATTAATGTACATGTATTCTACTTCATATTTCACGCTAATATGTGTTTCACAAACCCCTTGACCCGACTGTAATGGAATACAGTGCAGCCTCTCTACAACAGCCACCCATATGGGAAGACGCAAAACTGGCTGTTGTAGAGAGGTGGCTGTTGTAGGGATGTAGGGAGGTTAATGCTGAATTAAACTTTATCGTCTGCTGTTTACTTATATTTTCTTCGATAATTCTCATCAAAAACATGCTTTAGCAACATTTTAGAATCATTTCCATAATGGAAATGATTCTAAAATGGTCAAAACATGTTTTTGTTGAGAAAGAAGGCAAAAGCAACAACAGACGACAAGTTTCGTGCTCAGCATTCTAAGGGTTTGATACAGAGGAAATCATCCATTTGGGATATAAAATAGCGGCTGTTATAGAGAGGGTGTTGTTGTAGAGAGGTGGCCATTCGGGGAGGTTCGACTGTATATGGCTGACTGACTGAAACAGAATTGTTCAGTTAGGAACTTGTAAATGTATCTTAGACTACAATTCATCATCTTACGGCCAAACAACGAGAGAAAATACTTTTATTATATACCTACCCAGACCTACATAGTTATACGATGTAAATAAAAGTCATATGTTCTCATCGATGAAATAAACAACTTCCGGTGAAAATATGACTACTTCCGCTATCTATATTCATAACGCGCATTTGCAGTACCGGACTACAAATAAGCTGCAAATACACATTCATTACAGTATAAAGTCTAACAAACTGCTAATTTCCATGGAGCGTTTTATAATAAATAGAATATTCATATTTTTGCAACGAATATGACATATATGTTCATCTCATGGTGTGAAATGTCCATTTCACACCAATCGATGAACATATATGTCATATTCGTTGCAAAAATATGAATATCCTCTATGTATACGACTTGTGAAACCATGAGACTGTCTACTCACTTTGCTTCTTCGACAATCTTCATCTGATGTGACGGCATCGTCCACATGGCCTTGAAGATGATGCTGATGTGGTATCGGATGCTGAACTTGTCGTAGAACTCGTTACTGGACCCTGTAGTCTCGATGTCTGTAAACAACGGTCACAGTGGTTGGTGTTTCATGAGGCAACTATGGAATGATGAATGAGAACATGATATTTTTGTTAAAAAAAAAAAAAAAATTTCGGCATAAAAACACCAAGGTGCACATCTTCAATATGTGTAGAAGACGTGTGTATAGTCTCAGATCGATTGAATGGACGGTTTCAGAGGAGATGCATACACAAACTCTGTACCCTATATAGAGTTGAACACAAAAAAAATGTAGAAAGAATGTGATATTTTTGTTAAAAAAATAAATTTTCGGCATAAAAACACCAACGTGCACATATATAGTATAGTTTCAGATCGATCAACTGAATGGTTTCAGAGGAGTTGTGTACACAAACAATGCAGTTTTTCTGTCCACCGCCCACCCGCTGCCCGCCAGCCCCGCGGTAAAACATAATATATATATTACCTTTTTTTTTTTAAACGGTCGTATAAAAAGGAGCATAACAATTTATGTTACTCACTCCTGAATTTGATGGTTGTGATGTATACAGAGTATGAAGAGGATATCTGAAAACTGTAGAAGTAGTTTGCCAGACCAGCAATGAATATGATTTTCAGAGGAGCATTGGCAAGATAGCAAAAACTTCCGAAGTAGTTCGCCAGACAAGTAATCACTATTTATTTTTAATATAAAAGGTTTATAGCAAATTTAATTGATTTTGCAAGATTTTGAGAATGAAATTCGACTGCATGCCTCCTGTAATTGCAATGCCAGGAACCATTAACCTACCCGTGTAGAACTGCATTAAAGCTGGTGCGAGGAACTCGCGCGACAACTCGTGCAGCAGTAGCCGTTCGTGGAGTTTCTCCGAGCGCGGTTGTACGTGGGGGTTCATGACAAACATCACCTCGACAAACTTGGCCACCAGGTAGGGGTTGGTCACGTAGGTCGGGCTACACACTATCACAATAAATAACTGGATCAGTTTCTCCGTGCATGGATCGTCGAGGACGGTTGGTAAAAACCTGCAATGTATCGTACTATATATCATATTAACCCTAAATATTCGGACACAATTTATAACAAAGAATGTCCAAATATTTATGGTTAGAATGGTTGTTCTTGCTACAATAAAAATGTTTTGATTGGCGTGTCGCAAAACAAATGGTGTCATACTCTTTAAGGTTATTATGGAATACAGGACACGCTATTGGCTGACAACAGGTTCACAGCCCTTAACCCTTCCACCCTTAAATATATAACTTGGTCTGTTAACTGGAACAATTTAGAAAAAACAGGTACATTATTGTTTTAAACCTTAAAATAACTAGATTTGAGCGGGGGCTTACGGAATACCCCCCCGCGTCAGCCCTGACCTAGAATGAATTCCAGCTCGCATACTATCATTTTCAGATAAAAGACTATGTCAGCACATATGGAGAGTGCGATGGTGGTTCCAGTTGAAAAAAGCAAAGTCGTGACCTTGAGCCCTGGCATAAATGGGGGTCGCAGGTTTGTTGCAGAATGGTGTATGAGTGTCAGAGAAGGGGCGGGTAAAATATGAAAGATTTCCGCAAAGGGAAAGAGAAGTTAAAAGGAAATTTACAATTGTTAAGTTTTCGTTTTTTTTTCTAAATTTCTAAATCCGTGACCTTGACCCCTGGCATAAATGGGGGTCGTAGGTTTGTTGCAGAATGATGTATGAGTGTCAGAGAAGGGGCGGGTAAAATATGAACTCGGACGGACGGACGGACGGACGGACAGACGGACGGACAAGTTGACTTCGGGGGGGGTGGGGGGGGGGGTGGGGGGGGGTATAATTACAATTACTGCAGATCCTGATGATCATCTGGATCTTCAGTGTTTGCAAACACATGTATTGGAATTATTGTCCGAGTAAACAATAAAATATGGCCCGTCTCCAGACAAATGCCCCCAGTAGCATATTGGAGACACTCCGACACACGGTCCAAACACGACATGTATATAACTCCTGGAACTACAGAGACCGGGGACATAAACAGAAATATTGTTTCAAAATCTTTAAATAACGACAAACACTGAAGATCGTGAGGAGATGGCTCTGTACGAGCCGGCTCACCTGGATCTTTAGTATTTGCAAATATTGGCTTTATGCTACTTTTTGTTTTCAATAATATTTACACTGTCCTTACATTCATAATGGAAACGCACATTCAACATATTGCGTTTATATCCCAGTACATTACATTAGCCCCACGTGACGTCACGCGACGTTGTTGATTCATTAAAGTCTGTTTGACGTCATTAAAATACAGGATGTTCATCGTCGTTGTCAATAACATCACGTCGTTGTCAATAACATCACGTCATTGTCAATAACATCATGCCGTTGTCAATAACATCATGTCATTGTCAATAACATCACGTCGTTGTCAATAACATCATGTTGTTGTCAATAACATCACGTCGTTGTCAATAACATCACGTCGTTGTCAATAACATCACGTCGTTGTCAATAACGTCACGCTATTGACCGGCAACGTTGCTGTTCCAGCAATTGCGACAAAATGACGTAAAACAAAGACTCCTCGCAAACTTTAAACAGACCAAATGTATTGTACACCCCACTAAACGCAACAGCCCATGGTTTTATTCCTTAAATAAAGTTTTATTTTTTATTTCTACCGGTATTTGACTTTTTCAGGTCACCCAAAGGGTCATGTATGTTCATAAAACCGATACAAATCTACCGTAAAATGCTCTTTTATTTACCAACAGTTTTGCTCACCTTTCATCCACATCTGAGCCCAACAAATATAATCCCAATACCCATGTCCCTGCATGTTTTCCCAATGTATAACTGTGTGCTTACTGTATTACAAAGAGAAAGAACTCGGCTAAATCTTCCAGATAAAACTCAGGCAATGCCGCGAACAGTCTTGGTATTTCTGCAGGAAGCGGTAACACATGTCTGAAAAAGATAACAAGAGCAGAAAAAGTAAGACAAAACGCACAGATTTTTCAGACCATCATGGTCTGAAAAATCTGGGCTTTCTGTCTTATTTTGACGAGTGTAAACCAACATTGTTACAAGACTGCCGTTGTTCGACACCGCTCACAGCCGTGTTCAAACGTACAGCGCGAGCTGTTTGACCATGGCTGTAGACAATTCTCATTGCGGGGCCAAGCCAACACCTATGTAATGAATGCGTCTCATTACGTCACCAGACAAGTTCACAACGGTCGCACTGAAATTTTGAAATTGCTGCGGTTACATCACGCGACGTGTACTGCAGCCCCGGAAAATGTATATGTAAATCAACTGTTTGAATGGAACGGGTGATCAAAGTACCGAAAGTACTGCATATATGCTCAAATTATACAATATTTCCGACGGAAATGTAACAATAACGTTCGACCAGGTCCGTGGGTAAACTTTTGCCGTGGCACTCGGGAACTGTTTGAACCCGCGGCCTACGGCCTTGGGGTTTAAACAGTTCCCTTGTGCCACAGCAAATGTTTATCCACAGCTGGACATGGGCGAACGTTATAATAGCCAGGGCATTGGTACCACCAGATCAGTAGCCCGTTTCACCAACATTGCAAAGAATACTTTCCTATCAAAGTATACTTTGAGGGAGAAATTTTCAATTTTAGCATAAATTTATTAATTTTTATTATACTGAATTTATTACATTATCACAGCCAATTTGGCTGTGATAATGTAATAAATTCAGTATAATAATTCTGCATACTTTTAATCATCAAATATATGCAGTCGTTAGTTCTATGTGAAATAATGCATTTCAGGAAAAATAAATAATTGCTCCCTCAAAGTATACTTTGCTAGGAAAGTATACTTTGCAATGTTGGTGAAATCGGCTACAGGGCTTCACTGTTCATCATGACGAAAAAAACAAAACATATCGATACAGCAACTTAAAAAGTAATGTAGCATCGACTAATCTGTTGGCATATAAATATGAAAGTTGTATGTGATGAAAGCAGGATAGCGCACTAGACACTGGAGACATTTGAGTTACAAATTGTAATGAATTTATTTGACATGACTACAGCAAGTGAGCAGAGTAAGTGACCTCATGGATACCCCCAGCCATTGCCGGAACTGACAAATAAAATAAAAACTTTAATGCAAATCTCACGAATGGACGGACGGAATGACTAAAACTATATACCCCTTGACATACTTTGTATACAAATGTGAGTTTTAGTACGTAGACAATGCATCAGTCTGTAATTTTCAATGTCTCAATGGCTTTATTTGTAATTTTGACAAGACATTGACCCGATGTCTGGAATGAACATAGAAAATAATGGGCAGACATACCCGTTGTTGAGTGGGTCGGCCAACCGGAGGATATAATCCGATAGGAGGCTGTAGAACTGGAGACTTCGTCGCAGCAGAGATTCGTCACACACCCCAGCCTCCGCACACAGCTTACTCTTTTGTAGTCGCTGGAGGTACAGACATATACGTGACACTGACTGGAGAAACGGGGCTGACGGCAATTGTGACCAGTGTAGATCCAGATCAAATAGCACGCTCATATAGCAGGACAACAATATACATTGCTTGTTAGAAGCATGACGGGTGTTTCATCGATGGAATGACGAACAGTGTAGAACCTGATCAGACTGTGCGGATGCACAGGCTGATCTGGATCTTCACTGGTTGCAAAACCCATAAGCCCCATTTCAGGGCCACATATATGCATCATTCCTAATGGCTAACTATGGTAAATTTGATTGAAATTAAACAACACTTCCAACTGGTCATCTTCTCGGTATAGCAGTAAATTGACACCCACCTACGCACACATCTTACTCATCTGGCTATGGTAAATTTGACAACAGATTCAAATTTTACCACAACTGGCTATCTTCTCAATACTTAATTTAATTTAATTATTGCATTTGACTGTGACCAACCCAAACAATAGCATACAATTGGCAAGTGATATATTTAAACATATACTATAATCATATTTTCACATTTCAAAGACGTCTTTATCAGTATTACTTTTGTATGGGATTGGTGATACTAATATATGTATTCTGACTTCAAAAACTGATGAGCAGGTCAATTTATGCTTGTTATGTTATTCAGGATTGAAGAACATAGATTTTTATAGATCAGTCATATAAATAGGTTAAATGTACCGAACTTGGAAAATCCAGAGTAACTTTCAATATTTACACTGTCCTTACATTCATAATGGAAACGCCCATTCAACGTATTGCATTTATATCCCAGTACATTACAGTAGCCCCACATGACGTCACACGCCGTTGTTGCGCAATTGCGACAAAATGATGTAAAAGTTCATTCTTAATTTTAACGCCATATTTGCTTATTTACATTATTGAAGCTACCAGAAAATTCAGTGTAAATAAATGTAAGAAAATCATGGGCTGTTGCGTTTACTGGGGTGCATAATACATTTGGTCTGTTTAAAGTTTGTGAGGAATCCAAAGGACTCCACGCACTTTAAACAGACCAAATGCATGGTGAACCCCAGGAAACGCAACAGCCCATGGCTTTATTCCTTAATTAGAACTTCTGGGGCATCATTGACATGATATATTTAATTCAATTGCCCCCATCCGTTCATGATAATGCACCGACAGATCTGGGCCATCATTGGTCGCAGATGTAACAAGAGCTGTAGGAGAACAGCATAGCTCGACTACGAGGGTTGTCGATGTACACATAACTTGAAAAACAAGGTGGCCGCGGGCTGCATAAAAACCATAACCAAGGTTGACTAAAAACCTTAACCAAGGGAAATTAAGTAAGTAATTCAAGGTTAAATGTAGGTCAAACTGGCCGCGGCCTGCATAAAAACCTTAACCAAGGTTGACTAAAAACCTTAACCAAGGGAAATTAAGTAAGTAATTCAAGGTTAAATGTAGGTCAATGTCAGATATAGGTCAGAGGTTATTGATGTACATCACTAGGAGATGAAGTTTTCCAAGTATGGTTGCTGTAGGCCCAGGAATATTCCAATACAAAGCTTGACTAAAAACCTTAAACCAAGGGGAAATAAGAAAGTAATCCAAGGATAAAAGTAGGTCATGGTCAAATATAGGTCAGGGATTATTGATGTACATCACTAGGAGATGAAGTTGTCCAAGTATGGTTGGTGTAGGGCCAGGAGTATTGCATCTACAAGCTTGACTAAAAACCTTAACCAAGGAGAATTAAGTAGGTAATTCAAGAGGAAATGTAGGTCAAGGTCAAATATAGATCAGGGGTTATTGATGTACATCGCTATGAGAAAAGGTTGTCCAAGTATGGTGTTAGTATGCACAATAGTATTCCATGTACAAGCTTGACTAAAAACCTTAACCAAGGGGAATTAACTAAGTAATTCAAAGTTAAATGTAGGTCAAGGTCAAATATAGGTCAGGGGTTGTTGATGTACATCACTAGGAAATGAAGTTGTCCAAGTATGGTTGGTGTAGGGCCAGGAGTATTCCATATACAAGCTTGACTAAAAACCTTAACCAAGGGGAATTAACTAAGTAATTCAAGAGGAAATGTAGGTCAAGGTCAAATATAGATCAGGGGTTATTGATGTACATCCCTATGAGAAAAGGTTGTCCAAGTATGGTGTCTGTATGCACAATAGTATTCCATGTACAAGCTTGACTAAAAACCTTAACCGAGGTTGACTAAAAAGCTTAACCAAGGGGAATTAACTAAGTAATTCAAGGTTAAATGTAGGTGAAGGTCAAATATAGGTCAGTGGTCGTTGATGTACATCACTAGGAGATGAAGTTGTCCAAGTATGGTGGGTGTATGGCCAGGAATATTCCATATACAAGCTTGACTAAAAACGTTAACCAAGGGGAATTAACTAAGTAATTCAAGAGGAAATGTAGGTCAAGGTCAAATATAGATCAGGGGTTATTGATGTACATCCCTATGAGAAAAGGTTGTCCAAGTATGGTGTCTGTATGCACACTAGTATTCCATGTACAAGCTTGACTAAAAATAACCTTACCAAGGTTGACTAAAAACAAAAACCTTAACCAAGGGGAATTAACTATGTAATTCAGGTTAAATGTAGGTCAAGGTCAAATATAGGTCAGGGGTTGTTGATGTATATCACCAGGAGATGAAGTTGTTCAAGTATGGTGGGTGTAGGGCCAGGAGTATTGCATATACAAGCTTGACTAAAAACCTTAACCAATGGGAATTAACTAAGTAATTCAAGAGGAAATGTAGGTCAAGGTCAAATATAGATCAGGGGTTATTGATGTACATCACTAGGAGATGAAGTTGTGCAAGTATGGTGGGTGCAGGGCCAGTAGTATTCCATATACAAGGTTGATTAAAAACCTTAACCAAGGCGTGACGGTGACGCCGACGCCGGGGTGACAACATAAACTTTACTTATTCTTCGAATAGTCGAGCTAAAAACCCACATCTCACATGTGTATATACAGTGAAATCGCGATGGCTCGAAATGCGATGGCTCGTAATGTCGGGCTCGCTCGAAATGGCGTCGCGGTCCCGATAATTTTCCCTATATGTTTAATGTATATTTTACATGCGATGGCTCGAAATGCAACTCCTTGAAAAATGCGATCACTCGAAACAATTGTCAAGTCCCGCGGACACATTTCTCGCTATTTTGCTATACGATGACTCGAATTTGATGTCGAAGTTTGTGTTTGACTAATTTTCACACCACCGCGTCCGACTTATTACGATCAAAGGCCGAGCCGCGCTCTACCTATCTGTGAAATGTGATTTCTTTTCAAGTGCAGTTAATTGCCTAAAGTGGTGAAATTTGATCGTTAACGTTGATGGCGATCATTTTGTGAATTATATATTAGATTATTCGGAAACTTTCAACATAATTTGTGGAAACTCTATTCATTGTTATGCTTGTACATTATTTGTGAAATAAAAGTTATTGTATTCTTAATTTGTTGTTGTTGTTTTGTGTCCCATAACAGCTCAATGGCATACGGCGATTTATTAAATATTCTGGGTTTCGTCCACTCGGAGATTTAATGGAGTCTGTCGTAAGTCATTGGTCGTTTTTCGTTTTAACTCCAGTGTTATTCGAGAGGCTACCCGGGAGTTACAACAAAAAACACCCATTGAAAAGACCACTGTTTCGAGTGACATCACAACCACCTGCTACATTAATTATGTGCGCCGCTATTTATAGTGAATACTGGACCTTTTCTCCTTTTCGTCTTTGATAATAATTGAAATAAATACAGTTTTGACATGAAGTTTATTTAATTTTGAATGATAACTAATCTGCGAATAAATATTATAATCATCTAAAACATGGATACATTCTATTGTGCTTTCTTTAAAAACCCTAAATCCGACGGGTACAGTAGTCGGCAAATATAACAAAATTGAAAAATGCGATGGCTCGAAAGATGCGATCACTCGAACAAAATGTGCGGTCCCATGGCATTTCGAGCCATCGTGATTTCACTGTATATCCCTTATCACTTATATACAATCTTCTCATTTCAGTGGCCAACTAGATTTGTCAGTAAGCGAGGCTTACGGAATACCCCCCGCGTGGGCCCATGTGCCCCTAACGATGTAAGGAAATAGAAATTATAGCATATTTCTCTGATGTTAAGTTTTGTATTAAAAGAGACTAAGATGCATGAATGAAATATTAAGAATTTTGCCTTTTGCCAAAATTCTTAATATTTCATTTATGCATGTTAATAGTGGATGAAGGAAATAGAGGTTATAACATATTTCTCTGATGGTAAGTTTTGTAAAGAGACCAAGTATGTGACCTTGAGATCAGAGGGGGTTGGACGGTCATGGTTTATCACAGCATGATCCCTTAGAGGAATACATGCGTGAAATATTAAGAATTTTCATTGAAAGAAATAGAAGTTATAAAACCTATTTCTCTGATGTTAAGTTTTGTAAAGAGTATGTGACCTTGACCTTGGGATCAGCGGAGGTTGGACGGTCACGATTTGTTACAGCATGATAGTAGAGCCTTAGAGGAATGCATGCATGAAATATTGAGAACGTTCGATGAAGGAAACAGAAGGCGGACGGACAGATGGACAACCTGACTCCAATATACCCCGCACAAATCGTGCGTGGGGGTATAAAATAGACGTATTTTGCACGTTGTTAACAACTGGCGGAATTTGTCGGCATGTTGCTTAGTCTAAATACCTGTGATTGGGACTTCCATTTCTTAATGAGTTCACGGTTTCGGTGGTGAGCGTTCGGCACGTGTCCCCAATGAACTTCGGCGGCCTCCATTTCCTCGATGAGACGGGACAACTCCCGCATGGCGCGGAGTCGACGCTGGTATTTGCGAATAGACGGCATCACAGACACGTGGTGGCAGTACACGGTCAGGTTGAAACATTCCGTTGGGAACTTTGGCTCCTGCTGCCACGGTGGCGTCTTCTCAGCTTCTGCAAATACAGTCAAGCGGTGAAAGGGTTTAACGTCGCAGCAACAGCTAAGGTCAAACAGAGAAGGGTCAGTTTCTACAAATACAATCAGGTTGTGAATGTGTTTAAACGTCATAGCAAGAGCTAGACATCCCCGACATGTATTGGAGACTCTTAACAAGCGGACACAGTGGAATCTCTCATATCGGACACCCTGGGGATCCCCAGGGTGCCCGGTTTTGAGAGGTTCCTCTGTAGCGTGCTTAAAATAACATTCATGTCCACAAGTATTTGAAAGCCCAATAATTTAAATGTCGTGGTATGTTATTGAGGGATTAATCGTTTGTTTCATTGATTGACAGACACGTGGTGACAGTACACGTGGTCAATTTGAAACAGTTCGTCGGGAACTTTGGCTGCTGCCATGGTAGGGTGTTCTTAGTTTCTACAAAAACAGTACGGTGGTGAAATGGTTTAACGTCCCAGCAACAGATAAGGCCATCTCTAACATGTAGTTGAATGCAAATAACCATAATTACAGAGGAGATTCACAAAAAGAGTGTCCGGATTTGTGAGGTTCCACTGAAGCGCACTCAAGATAACATTGATGTCCACTTGTGTGTGAAAGCCCAATAATTTAAATGTCGTGGAATGTCATTAAGGCATTATTCATGATTTATTTCATTGATTGACGTAACCACAGACACGTGGTGGCAGTACACAGTCAGGTTGAAACAATCTGTTGGGAACTTTGGCTCCTGCTGCCACAGAGGGGTGTCGACTAAAACAAAATGTGTTAACCCAGAGCTCCAGATAAGCTGCGTATTAGCGTAAATACCAATATCAAAAGTAGCGAGTATCAAAAAGCAACACAAATTTTGTGGTACCTTTATCATGCTGCAGAAAACAATAAACAGACAACAGATATAGCATATTTTTCTTATTTTCCATGAAAACACATCTTGGTATTTCATTAGAATTGTCTCCCAGGAGACAATTCTAATGAAATGCCAAGACATGTTTTCATTTCGAAGCAAACTATTAAATAATTTCTGTCTGTTGATGTGTAAACAATAGTGTGATTTTATTTTACCCAATTAAAATTTTGAAATGCCCAATTGCTTCAGAAATGATGGAGTGACACTACTCAATTACTACTGTCTGTTACACGGTTAAAACTTTTGCTGCCGACAAACTTTTGGCCATTAAACACATTAAATCTTAAAAATATATAAATGTAAGTAGTTTTTCATCAATAACAAAAAAGTCACCTTCCCCAAAAAAGATCATTTGGAAAAATTCCATCACAAAAATGTCATATTGATTTTATTGCGAAAAAATGATTTTCCTATGGGATTTAATATGGTGTGCTAAAAATAATTTTGTTTAAATAATTTTTTATTTGTGGACCAATTTTCAAATTCTAACTTATTTTCTTCTTTACATCATTTCCAAGCTATCTAGCCAGGTTTCATGTTTCGGTGTCAATTTCCAATTTTTCTCGTTTTTTAACTCCTCCCCCACTGCTTCCACCTCTCTTTCTCCCATGTTAAATTCCCATAGGAAAATAGTATTTTCGCTATAAAATCAATATTTGATGGAATTTCATCAAACCAAAAAAATTGGGGAGGGCGACTTTTTTTGTTATTGGTGTAAAAGTACTTACATTTAAATATTTTTTACATTTATTGTGTTTAATAGCCAAAAGTTTGTCGGCAGCAAAACGTGAAACAGACAGTAATTCCTTATCTGGAGCCCTGTAACCTTTACATTGCGACTTACTGAGCTTGTCCATGAAGGCATCAGCATCCTGCGCGGACATCTTGAGGCGAGCCTCGGACTTTAACTTCACCCGACACTCGGGTTGGAATGGGTAGTACTGGTCAACCTGCAAAATACAGTACACGTTTACATTCATATGTACCTGGGGGCCGCTTCACTAAACTTTGTATGACTAAAATGTTTGTAAGTTCAAAATTATGATAGTCTGTAAATTTCACATTAACAATGTCTTCTTGAAAACAATTATTGGATTTACATTTATTGAGCATAGGCTGCAAATGCAGCCTATGCTCAATAAATGTAAATCCATCAATTGAAATTTACAGACGATCCTAAATTTGCACTTAAGAACATTTTAGTCGCATGAAGTTTAGTGAAACAGGCCCCTGGACCTTGGGCACGGGGGAGCATGGGTGGGGTGGGGAATAAAAATATAGATGGTAAAAAACATGTACATGAAGTTTGAAGCCAATCGGTCATATGCTAAAGAATTTATAGCAGAATGGAAAAAGTGACGGACGGACGCGGACGGACGGACGGACGGACGTCCGTGAACGGACGGACGGACGGACATTTTTGCATTCCTATATCCCATTTTCCCTACGCGAAAGGGATAAAAACAACAATATAATTAGCTCAATAAACCAGACAAGTTCATGACTTTGACCCCAAAATGTGGTGGGGTAGGGGTCAAACAGAGAAATACCTGGATTACGTGGAACTGCGATATGGAGAATAGTAGGGTAAAAAATAGAATAGTAAAAAATATCTGCCAAGGCTTAGGAAACGGGATGGGCGAGGCTCTACCGAGCATATCCCGTTTCCGTGCCGCGCCAGATTTTTTTTTTCCCATTCACGGCACTAACCTACTATTCTATTTATCCCATAAACACCTACAAATGGCTTTAAAATGCAAAAAAAATAACCCCAGCCAGCGCACATATTCATACGCAGTTATTAGGTCGTATTGACAGGATATTAAAAACGTTTCACGGCACATACGCACTGTGTTGACAGGATAAAGTACTGTACCTTGTCAAGTGACACCTTGAGGCAGAGTTTCTGCAGGACGGCCAGCATGTTCAACATGAATCCGTCACCCGCCACATACCGCTCATCAACCTGACAATACATCAAAATGACTGGATTAAACATCTATGACTCTCCGGTGTTTGAATCAGTATAGACCCGTCTTTTAAATAGCAGCGCTCCTGATAAGAAATTAGTAATTGAGTATTGTCACTTTGTGAAGCAATTGGGTATTTCAAAATATAATTGGGTGAAATAAACACTATTGTTTACACATCAGCAGGTCGCAATTATTGAATAGTTTGCTTCTAAATGAAAACAGGTTTCTTGGCATTTCATTAGAATTGTCTCTTTGGTTTTTGTATGCTTATAGCTTCTAGTAACTGGCCAACGAAGGCTTATTATCCAGAACCTAGGTATATCCACTGTATACTTTGAGGGAGTAATCATTTATTTTATTTATTGTGACAATGTAATAAATTCAATATAATAAAAATTAATAACTATCCTTAAATTGAAAATTTCTCCCTCAAAGTATACTTTGCTAGATATAAAGTATACTTTAAAATGTTGGTGAAATGGGCCACAGGACCCATTTTTAAAAAACTTTCTGAGCACATTCTCCAACTTATACTCTTCATACTCAAGATCGCGCAGTTTACTTGGCTAAGACTGAGCGCAGTCTCAGCCAAGCAAACTTCACGATTTGAGCACGAGAATGCGGCTCAGTCTCAGCCAAGCAAACTTCACGATTTCGAGCACGAGAATGGCATACATGCTCAGGAAGTATCACAGGCCCATATTTGAAGCAACAGCAACAGATAGCCCACAACTGTTGCCGAAACCCCGCGGGAATCTCACCTGAAACTGTGCCTTTTTGCTGTTCCTCTCGAGACAGGTGGCTACGTATGTCATGGCCGCCTCTCGTGTCTCCGAGTTCACCAGCAGGGCGTGTATGATTCTGTACAGCTCCTCCTGTATAACGGAGAATGGTGTAAATCAATTCCATCATATGACAGAAGTCGGTACTGTACAGAAAATTGTCAAAAAGAGCCTACACGGATTCGATACAAAAAGGCTCCGTTGAGACAAGTAACAACATATGCTTTCGAGATGAAATAAAGAAAAGATGGATTTTGTTCTCAACATTATATTTGCCTCCCATCTCTAATGGCAAAGAGGAAGCTATAGATGGTGTTTCAGAGCTCCAGATAAGGAATTAGTAATTGAGTATTGTTACTCCATCATTTCTGAAGCAATTGGGTATTTCAAAATTTTAATTGGGTAAAATAAAATCACTCTACTGTTTACATCAACAGACCGCAATTATTGAATAGTTTGCTTCGAAATGAAAACATATATTGGCATTTTGAGACAATTCTAATGAAATACCAAGATTTATTTTCATGGAAAAATAAGAAAAATATGCTATATTTGTGGTCTGTTTATTGTTATTATTATGGTACCACACAATTTGTATTGCTTTTTGATACTCGCTACTTCTGATTTCAATTGGGTTTTTGGCAATTCTAATTGGGTATTTAAGCAAATGCACAGCTTATCTGGAGCCCCGTTGTTTAGTGAACACCCGACCAAAATCAACAAATATGCTCCGTGCAGCTGGAGACCGTTTCACTAAACTTCTTACGACTAAAATGTTCGTAAGTGCAAAATGATGATAGTCTGTAAATTTTACATTAACAATGTCTTCTTGTAAATAATTATTGGATTTACATTTATTGAGCATAGGCTGCATATGCAGCCTATGCTCAATAAATGTAAATCCATCAATTTGAATTTACAGACTATTTTAAATCTGCATTTACGAATAATTTTAGTCGTACGAAGTTTAGTGAAACGGGCCCCTGGATCCTCCAATGGGAGATTGGTCCTCACCAATGTGTCAGAGCTCCAGATAAGGTGCGTATTGGCGTATTTTATGCACTTGTTTTAGCTCAATACACATTGATTATCAACAGTGGGAGTACAAAATATTCACAGCAATGTGAAAATACACATTGATTTTCAAATTGAGTTGTGAAAATACTGAAAATTTACTTATTTGAGCTGCAAAAAGCAAACATCATTTGTTCCCCATTTAATAAGGAAACAAGAAATGCGTCTGTCGAATGCGGATGCCACCTGCAGCATATTTGAGAAACTGTGACAAAGTGGTTAATCGAAAAGTGTGACGGACGGACGGACAGACGAACGTTCTTACAGTACTATACTTATGTGGCTTATCACATGTTAAATATTAGCCACATAAAACGATTTTTAGCCACATAAAAGGATTTTTTAGGTGGCTAATTGTAACCAACCCTATCCTTTACCAAGTCCATAACCCTGTGGGGCTAGCCACATAAGTACCCTAATGTGTGCCCGGACAGACGGACGGACGGACGGACGGATGGACGGTCCAAACACTATATGCCACCTGTTTCTTCGAAACCCGGTGGCATAAAAAATCAATAATACATTTTTAAAAATAAAATATGTATTGAATTTGAAATCTGGGGGTATAATACTCTTTAGATAAACAACTTATCTGGAGCTCTGACCTGTCTGATCCAAGATCCTTACCCTGAGGTACTGCATCCTGTGTTGTAGAGACGTGTGCACCAGCTTCACGTTATCTGGGGTCAACTGGTGGCCTGAGAAGTGCTTCTCTACAACCTTCGTCTGAATACAACAAGAAATACTTCAAAATATTGTACAATACTAGCTTTGAAAACTGTACTAGAAATGTGGCCTATCGGCACACGAGTGCCCCCAATGGCAGCCAAAGAAAATGAGGCACATTTGAAAACACAAGGGGCCACAGAAGTGTGGATGTCACAGCATGAAAGCAAACCATCAGTAGCCGATTTCACCAACATTGCAAAGTATACTTTTCTAGCAAAGTATACTTTGAGGGAGTAATCATTTATTTTTCCCGAAATGCATTATTTCATACAGAACTAACTACTGCATATATTTGATGATTAAAAGTATGCATAATTATTATACTGAACTTATTGCATTATCACAGCCAAAATGGCTGTGATAATGTAATAAATTCAGTATAATAAAAATTAATAAATTTATCCTAAAATTGAAAATTTCTCCCTCAAAGTATACTTTGCTAGAAAAGTATACTTTGCAATCTTGGTGAAATAGGCTACAGAGCGATGGGTGTGTGAAATATCAAGCAGATCCATGCAAGGAAACATACATTATAAGACACTTATTGGAGTTTCGAAAGCATCAAGTATGTGACTTTGACCCTGGACAATCGTGGATTTTTCACAGGATGGTAGAGGACCATTGGAGCAATGCGTGTGTGAAATGTCAAGGAGATTTGTGAAAGGAAACAGAAATTATAAGACATTTACCAGAGAGTTAAGGTGCTAACGCACCAAGTATGTTACCTTGACCCTGGGCTTAGCGGGGGAGGCACGATCGTGGATTTGTCACAGGGCGGTAGAGGACCATTAAAGCAATGTGTGTGTGAAATATAAAGCAGATGAGTGCAAGGAAACAAATTATAAGACAGTTGCCCGAGCGTTAAGGTTTCGAAGGCACCAAGTATGTCACCTTGACCCTGTTTCCGAGCTTGATATCAAAACTTGATATCAAAAGACAGTAGCCTGGTATTCTATTTGTCAGGTAACGTTTTATGCTCGAAAATGAACAAAGATGACATCGTTATCTATGGATAGAACGCGACAATGTTTACATTGTGTCATTCGGTAACGTCATGTGATGTTATCCGACCAATGGAACGTCAGTTTTCACTTCATTGTAACCCGGATGTTTGTATCAGGTCAATGTCTGATACAACAATATGTTATCAGTCAGTATGTATTCGGTCAAATAAGGCAGGTTACCTGATAAATAATAGTTATGTCGGCAAAACAGACATGGTTTTGAACAGAAACCAAACTTGCGAAAGACGTATCAAACGCAACACCTCTGATATTGATATAAGGGGGCTAACTCCATGGGAACGTACGTTGTCCTCTGATATCTATATTTAAAGGGGTCAGTGGAATAAGGGGGCTAACTCCATGGGTACGTACGTTGTCCTCTGATATCTATATTTAAAGGGGTCAGTGGAATAAGGGGGCTAACTCCATGGGACGTACGTTGTCCTCTTATCATATTTAAAGGGGTCGTGGAATAAGGGGGCTAACTCCATGGGTACGTACGTTGTCTGATATCTATTTAAAGGGTCAGTGGAATAAGGGGGCTAATCCATGGGTACGTACGTTGTCCTCTGATATCTATATTTAAAGGGGTCAGTGGAATAAGGGGGCTAACTCCATGGGTACGTACGTTGTCCTCCGATATCTATATTTAAAGGGGTCAGTGGAATAAGGGGGCTAACTCCATGTGTACGTACGTTGTCCTATGATATCAATATTTAAAGGGGTCAATGGAATAAGGGGGCTAACTCCATGGGTACGTACGTTGTCCTCGGCGAAAACACACTGAGACCGAGGAATGGCCCGAGCAAGGAGAGTTTCTCCACCTCCATCCCCACCGCTGGACTAAATGCATTCTGCAGCCAGTTCGGCTGACTGATCATCTGTGGACAAAAGTGAAGAGCTTAATTTCCCAGCATCAGCTATGGTTATATGAGACACGCCGTGTGATTTCGTAGCTTCGGACATCTGCGTAACTTCATGGAATACCAGAGCTCCCGATAAGCTGCGTATTTGCGTAAATACCCAATTAAAATAGAAGTAGTGAGTATCACAAGAATTCCGCGGAATCAAATGTCTCGCCTTGTTCCGCCTTGACCTTGACCCTGGGGCCTTGACCTTGACCCTGACCCTATGGCCCAGAGAATAGTGCTATATTCATCTACATATCATAGTAAAGGTATGTATAAAGTTTGATGACTGTAGCTGATGAGGTGTTGATGTAATGACCGTAACACAAAAACTTAACATTGAATGATGACGACGACGACGACGCCGCCGACGACGCCGCCGACGACGCCGCCGCCGCCGCCGACGACGACTCCGGAAAAGCAAAACCTATGTATCACTTTCCGCTTCGCGGGTGAGACAAAAAAGCAATGAGAACAATTGTGGTACAATTATCATGCTGCAGAAAACAATAAACAGACCACCAGTATAGCATACTTTTCTTATATTTCCATAAAAACACAGCTTGGTATTTCATTAGAATTGTCTCCAATTCTAATGAAATGCCAATACATGTTTTCATTTCAAAACAAACTATTCAATAATTGCTGTCTGTTGATGTGTAAACAGTAGTGTGATTTTATTTTACCCAATTCAAATTTTGAAATACTCAATTGCTTCAGAAATGATGGAGTAACAATACTTAATTACTAATTCCTTATCTGGAGCCCTGGAATACACTTAAAAAATTTACAATATTTTCATAAATGGCGTCAAAAGTTTGCAAAATTTTCAAAGTGCATGTAGAGCGGGGTCGGCATTAACCCCCCATCTCCCCCCCCCCACCCATTAGTAAACCAATTTAAACCTATGTTACTAGCTTTCACTGCGCATGTGACGAAAGTTTGTTTCCCTGTGATTTTTAAATTTGCGAAAATCAGTGCAGAAATTATTGCCGACACAAATTAAATCGTATTTCATAGAAGGACATGTGTAATCTAACACTTTCCTAAATATGACGCCATAATAAATTATGTACGTAACACACTGTTGTATACATATGCAGCCTATGCTCAATAAATGTAAATTCAATACTTGTTTACAATAAATCATTGTTAATGTGAAATTTACAGACTATCATAATTTTACATTTACGAACATTTCAGTCGTACGAAGTTTAGTGAAACGGCCCCCGGATGCATACCGAATACTGGTCAGACTGCGGATGCGCAGACTGGTCTGGCCATTCTGGGTAGTCACTGACAGCAAATACATAACTGCTTTGTGAGCTTATAGGACGAACATAGATCTTGTGATCTAATGTAGGTAAATGTTGTTTACACAAACAATGTTTCATTAATTGTTATTAATGCCGAGGTGGCCGAGTTGACCCGATAAAATGGCCGAGCTCGGTCAACAACGGCCGAATTGACAAGACTTTACCTGAAGATGTGTAACACAGTTTAATCTATTTATAAATACGGAAAAATTCCAAAATCAGAACTGGGTTTGTACAGCGTGTATGTTTACGTATTAGACGGCCGAAAACACCCGACCCCGCTCTACTCTGATAATTTTGTCCACTTTTTACTTCATTTTTTTTTAAAATTGTAAATTCTGTATTTAATGAAATTACGCAGATGTCCAAAGGTACAAAAACGCATGGCGAGTCTCATACAGAGACAGGGCTTCAGTATCATCCTCATCCAAAAGACCCTTTGGTCCATTTCACTAAACTCATTTGACTCAAAATTATGGATAATACTCCGAAAACTGTCTAAACACGTGGGTGGGAATTAATGGGAAAACAAAATAGCCCACCAACGAATTATTGCCAATACAAGTTTGTGGGTGTGGACGATGACGGCGACGAAGTTAACAGAAAAAGCACCATGTTTGCTGTGCTAAAGCAGGTGAGACCAAAAGTTTTCTCCGGAACTGTGGAATAAGCATAACAATATAGGAATGAATTGCATTTTTGTGGAATTTATCAGGGTATAAACTTGGAAAAGTCGCGGGAATACTGTACAAAGGCCGGAAGGCCTCGTCCAGTATTCCCGCGACTTTTCCAAGTTTATATCCCCGATAAATTCCACAAAAATGTCATTCATTACTTATAATTTCAGCATTTGAAATAAATTCATCAAGAAAATATGTTTATTTTGACAGACGGCAGCCATTTGTTTACATTGACAGCACTGACAGCGCACCTGTAGAAATTAGTTTGGCGTGGGAGTTTACTGGGATATAAATTTTGGACAGAGACTTGCTAAGGGCCAATCAAATGTTAGAGAATTGTGTAAATATGTTTGTGCTGGAATTATTTACTTTTGAAGAGGTATACATAAGATTTACGGACCTGAGAAAAGTCATATTATATACTTTTCGATGGTCCGTAAATCTTGTGAATACAGACTCAAAAGACAATAATTATTTTATTATATGACTTATATTTTTGCTGAAACCCGACCGACATTTATGTACAAGTTTTCTTCAGTTTGCATCCATTGTTGTTATTTTGCTGTAAACTGCGAAGTATATTTGTAAGTTTGTTGCTGATTGGATGATACTATTTGCGTAGTTTTGCTCAATTGGCTCGTCGTTGAACAGCGTCATGCTTCCGTTGCGTGATCAGTGACTCGTGCATCCAGTAGCCAATTTCACCAACATTGCAAAGTATACTTTGAGGGAGTAATCATTTATTTTTCCTGAAATGCATTATTTCATATAGAACTAGCGACTGCATGTATTTGATGATTAAAAGTATACAGAATTATTATACTGAATTTATTACATTATCACAGCCAAAATGGCTGTGATAATGTAATAAATTCAGTATAATAAAAATTAATAAATTTATCTTAAATTTGAAAATTTCTCCCTCAAAGTATACTTTGCTAGAAAAGTATACTTTGCAATGTTGGTGAAATAGGCTACAGGTCAATATCACATTTATAATATCACTCTCGGAGACAGCGAGACAAGTCCAAGACTGATATTCAGGTGAATATCGTATATGTACGCAATCATGTGACCCTCTATTGGGCAATCTCATTGGCTGGACTTCTCAGTCATATAATATTAGCTATTAGATGGGCAATAGCAAGGCAAACTGAATTGGGAGATATTACTGAAGACTAGAAGGAAAATTTGTTTACCAAAGAGGGAGCAAAAGGACTACTGTCTGTTTCACGAAACCTGCCCAAACTTTACGGCTATATAAACAATGCAAAAACAATAGTCTTTTTGATAATATGAAATGTTATCAAAATTTAAGGATGAGCCTTCTTTTTATTTCGTGAAATTTGGTCAAATATTGATTTTATTATGAAAAATTTGTTATGGGGGAAAACGAGGTGGAGAGGCTGTGGGAGGAGACAGATAACAAAAAAAAATTTGGAAATTGACTCTGAAACATGGCTATATATAGAGAGAGCTTGGAAATGATCTAACTAAGAAAACAAAAGTTAAATTTTGAAAATTGGTCCAGTATTTCTGAAATACAAAAAATGTCCCCATGTAAAATCCCCATAGACATCTTCACTCTGTGATTGTTTATTCGCAATAAAATCAATATTTGACCAAATTTCACGAAATAAAAAGAAGGCTCATTCTTAAATTTTCCTTTAATTTAATATTATCCAAAAAAATATTGTTTTTGCATTGTTTATATGGCCGTAAAATTTGGGCATGTTTCGTGAAACAGACAGTAGATTAGTGAGGATTAGTCGGACTGAATTGAACACATGCTTGAGTCTCCAATGCGGCCCACGGTGACAAACTGTGAAACATTATAGGAATGAATGGCCTTTTTGTGGAATTTATCGGGGTATAAACTTGGAAAAACCACTTTCGCAATTGGTGATAAAAATAAACAATTGGCATAAAAAATTACACTTTTCGAGAAATTATTATTTTTTGTTTTTTTCGAAAATTGTAATTTTTTATCGCCAATTGTTTATTTTTATCCTATTGGTTATTATAGGAATGAATGGCCTTTTTGTGGAATTTATCGGGGTATAAACTTGGAAAAGTCGCGGGAATACTGGACGAAGGCCGGAAGACCTCGTCCAGTATTCCTGCGACTTTTCCCAGTTTATATCCCCGATAAATTCAACAAAAAGGCCATTCATTCCTTATAATTCCAGCATTTGAAATAAATTAATCAAGAAAATGTGTTTATTTTCCGTTTTCTTAAGAATTATTTTAACTGCGCCTCACGGTTATGGAAAGTAGTTCGGCGTGGGAGCTTACTGGGATATGAATTTTGGACAGAGACTTGCTACGGACCAATCAATTGTTAGGGAATTGTGTAAATATTTTTGTGCTGGAATTATGATCACATGCGTATGCAAACTTACGAGATTACAGATGGGTCTGACATTGCCACATTTGATCTCGACGAGCTCGGTGAAGACAGAGAGGACATCGCGGTAGTCGTCCGTGTCCAGAGATTGGGTCAGCACCAGGCGGTGTAGGCTCTGCAGAACCGGCGCAAACACCTGCAACATTACATGTGGCTGTGACTGGAGACCTATGCGTATATCCTGTTCAATTAGCACACTACTGCAACCTGATAATGATATATAATGATATATATGCTTATATGAAGCATGATAGATGTTTCATTGATGGGGTGGCAACCAGTACAGATCCTGATCAGACTGTGCGGATGCAAAACCCATAAGCCCCGTTTCTCCAGTCACAGCCACAAATTAGTACAGTCAAGTATTTGATTTAATGTTCCTACAAATTCCAGTGCCATACTTGCTGGATTGATTATCTTAACTAGATTTCTCAGTAAGCGAGGCTTACGGAATAAGCTTGGGATCAGCGGGGGTTGGACGGTCGTGGATTGGTCACAGCATGATAGTAGAATCTTAGAGGAATGCATGTGTGAAATACTAAGAATTTTCGACGAAGGAAATAGAAGTTATAACAGAATTCTGTGATGTTAAGTTTTGTGATGAGACTAAGTAGTTGACTTGACCTCGAGATCAGCGGGGGTCGGACAGTCATGAATTTGTCACAGCATGATAGTAGACGCTTAGAGGCATGCATGTGTGAACTATTAAGCATTTTAGAAGAAGGAAATAGAAGTTATAACATATTTCTCTGATGTTAAGTTTTGTAAAGAGACTTTATTTGACCTTGACCTTGGGATCAGCATGGGTTGGACGGTCGTGGATTTGACGCAGTATGGTAGTAGAGCCTTACAGGAATGCATGTGTGAAATATTAAGAATTTTAGATGAAGGAAATAGAAGTTATAACATATTTCTCTGATGTTAAGTTTTGTAAAGAGACCAAGTATTTGACCTTGACCTTGGGATCAGCGGGAGTTGGATGGTCGTGGATTTGACGCAGTATGGTAGTAGAGCCTTACAGGAATGCATGTGTGAAATATTAAGCATTTTACATGAAAGAAATAGAAGTTATAACAATATTTCTCTGATGTTAAGTTTAGTGACGGACGGACGGACGGACGGACGGACGGACAACCTGACTCCAGTATACCCCCCACAACTCGTTGCGGGGGTATAATGAATTTCAGGCTACTAGTGTCAGTCAATATCAAGTTCATCAGACTCGGCTTGGTAACAATCAGGGCCCGGTTGTTCAAAACACCAGTTAGCTTAACGGACTGTTAAATCCTTAACGGACTGTTAAATCCTTAACTGAATGGTTAAAATCTCTGTTAAAACAGAGATTTTAACCATTCAGTTAAGGATGTTAAAAACAGAGATTTTAACCATTCAGTTAAGGATTTAACAGTCCGTTAAGCTAACGGATGTTTTGAACAACCGGGCCCGGATTGCTTGCAGAACGCAGAATTTCTAGACATTTTAATACGGATAAATGTAGACACTAGCCAGGTGTTCTCCATAGTGTACCTTCTGAAAGGTGTCCTTGTCGCGGTATGTGGTCTGGACGA
This sequence comes from Conchocele bisecta, assembly GCA_029237695.1. Classification (NCBI taxonomy): domain Eukaryota; kingdom Metazoa; phylum Mollusca; class Bivalvia; order Lucinida; family Thyasiridae; genus Conchocele; species Conchocele bisecta. The sequence goes on along the minus strand of CM055279.1, from coordinate 21,123,360 downwards.
GTTCAGACAGGAACCCACGCGGCAGGTTGTGTGACAGGAGATATGGTAACAACAGTGATATCCCACCCTGAGATCTGTAATTATATTGTAACATGGATATCAGTTCAGACAGGAACCAACGCGGCAGGTTGTGTGACAGGAGATATGGTAATAACAGTGACATCCCACCCTGAGATCTGTAATTATATTATAACACAGATAAGGAAGTAATTTACACAGAATTTTCCTTGAGATTCTAATATCTCGATCAACTCATAAAATGCATAATACTTTGAGCTACTTTTTTATTGAACGAGAAAATGGTGTCTGTGAAAAAGGGGAATAACTCCAGAGCAATTTGGAGGTTGTGTGAAAATGGGGAATAACTCCAGAGCAATTTGGAGGTTGTGTAAAATGGGGAATAACTCCAGAACAATTGCAGGCTGTCTGATAAAGGGACACAATTCCAGAGCAAATGGAGGTTGTGTGAAAAAGAGGCAGAACTCCAGAGCAATTGTATGCTGTGTGAAAATGGGAAATAACTCCAGAGCAATTGGATGTTGTGTGAACAAAAAAATGTGGCCTGCCGGCACACAAATTCCCCCGGTGGCAGATTGGAGAAACTGGGGCAAAGTTAATTAAATGAAACTTCATAAGCACAGTTGTGAAGGTCAAATGGTGAAGGTCATATTACGGGCAGCATGGATGTGTGACATTTGTCCACAGGTTTGATATATTGAAGTATTAAAATAATCTATCAAGGGATATAAAGTATAAACTTTATTTACTTTACAACATATGAAGGCGTAAGGGCGGTCATTAATGTGGGTGGAAAATGAAGTACTCGGAGGAAACCCACTTGTCCGATCTGGCGACCACCATACCATCTAACATACTGCCTCTGACGAGGATCGAACCCGGGGTCGCATTGGTGAGAAGGGATATAAAGTTATGACAGAATTGAGAAACTCAAGGTCAATGTCATATTAAGGGCAGCATGGATGTGTGGCATTTGTCCACAAGTATGCTGTGTTGAAATAGTTAGAAACTCAGGCGAACTTCTTAATGTGGGAAAAAGTTGTCATGGTCATATTAACCCATTACAGACGGGATACACTTTTAGTAGTATGAACCTTTTGAGAGAGAAATATCCCTATTTTCTTTATATCCTTTCGAAAGTATATGTTGTTACCACTCATTTGAACCGTCTCAACGAGAATGAATGATGAATGAACAAAATAATGAGATTTTTTCAACAAAAATCATAGTATCCTGTGAAATGGGTTAAGGGCAGCATGGATGTGTGGCATTTGTCCACAGTTATACTGTGTTGAAATAGTTAAGTAATCCTTCAAGGAATATAGAAGTCATTACAGAATTGGGAAACTCCAGAGAACTTCTTAATGTGGGAAAAAGATCAAAGTTGTCAAGGTCAAAAGGTCAACATCATATTAAGGGCAAGTATGGATGTGTGGCATTTGTGCACAGGTATACTGTGTTGAAATATTTAAGTACAGTGCGACCCCGTTAGTACACGCTTCACTATAACACGATTTCGGTTAGTACACGGTTGTGCCTTGGCTCCCGAATTTTTTTCCTATTTGTATATCAAAATCGTGTTAAATTCGTTACACGACTATTGTCAGAAATCGTGTTAAATTTGCGATTCTTTCCCAAATTAGACCCAAAATGGACGATTTTTTTTTTATGGACGCATAGCCTCCTTTATCTCACCGATGTGAATGTGCAGCTGATCACGTTTGCACATTTCGTATATTAATCCGAGCAAACTGGGAATAAGATCAGTAAGACCAGTAACAAAGCAGTGCTAATTGTTATGTGCTCGATTTCATTTTTCCGGCATGCGTTCGCGCTCACCATTGGTGGAATATTAATTAGGTGTAAAGGCTGACCAATCGGAGATCGCGTATCAGTCGCGCAGAATTAACTCGACCCAGATTAACTAAAGTGTTACAGCACTGCCCACGCCCCCGGCGCATGTACACAAATGTGTACCTGACAACTGGCCTTGTTTCGCTATGTCATAATTGAGCCAGTGCACGAGATAATCAACTTTATTATATAACTGAGATTTTCACCGAGACTTTTTACTGCAAATATATCGGAAAGTTGATAACATTTTCAGAGCAAATGCGTAATAATTACTAATTTAATATTCGTCAAAATTCGATATCGTTTACAGAAAATGTACACTATTATCAGATTCATCTTCGTCGAAAATCTCACGTGATAAGCCTGATTACCTCATGAACTGGCGCAATATTATAACACGTCGGGCAAAACAACGTCTATACAGGTCTGTACTCAAACCCACAGGTGGAATAGTCGGACGTGTGACACAAAGAAAAGAAAATTACAAAAATATCCATTACCCCACCCACTTGATCTCGTTCTATTATTAACGTCATGTACAGTACGATACCAGGTGGGTGGGATAATGGGATTTTTTTAACAGGCATTTATTTTGGTGTCATAGGTCCCGAGTCTTCCACCTGTGTGCTCACCATATGAACACAGATTGCAACGCACGAGCTTGTCCGTGATGTTGCAGCTGATGGAACAGGATATCGGTCATTGGGTCATTGCGTCATCATTACTACACTTTTTTCTACACGCATTTACAATAATGGATTGCACGGACCTGCGTAGATCTACATTCTACATGAAATTGATGAATAAATGAAACATGACGTTAACAATTCTTGGATTCAATATATTTATTACATGCGAAGATAACAGTGAAAACTTATGGCATATTATAGGCATTGGCGACGTCGTTCATTCACAGTGTACAGTGTACATGTATTTTTTGTTGACATTATGATGCGTCTTGGGCGAGAACGGATATAGCACGGTTCGGATAAGCAACACGGAAGGTTGTATGTCGCCGGACTTCCGTGTACAAACGGGGTCGCACTGTAATATATATAGAATTTATAACAGCATTTCAAACTCCGGAGAACTTCTCAATGTGCCGGATACATGGACACACAGTCCAAACACTATATGCCTCCGGCTCTTCCAAGACTGGTGGCATAAAAACGGGCGTAACTCCAGAGCAATTGGAAGTTTGTGAAAAAGGGGCATAACTCAAGAACAATTGGAGGTTGTCTGAAAAATGGACACAACTCCAGAGCAATTGGAGGGTAGTGAAAAAGGGGCATAACTCCATAACAATTGGAGGTACTGTGAAAAAGGGGAATACCTCCAGAGCAATTGGGAGGCTAAACAGAAGATAACTGTAGAAGTTCTGTGCAGGACAGTCAGATTTTGTTCAGCTTATACTTTATGTATGCAATCACTTGATGGTTGTAGTATATGCCAAATATTATATGAAGTGCATATATATGATGAAAACTGTCAAAGCCTGACAAGCAATAGATAGATCGATAGATGGATGGAAATTGTAACGCCCCCTTTTTAGCATTCCCAGCTTTTACGAACAACAATTTTCAGAGCACGTACAGAATTACCCATATGTCCTCTGAAATCTGTTAGCCGACTTTTGATATTTAATTTGTCTATATTCAGACAAATTAAATATTCAGACAAATTAAATATCATCAAAAGTTGGCCAATTATTCAGATAAATTAAATATCATCAAAAGTCGGCCAAAAGATTTCATAGGACATGCGGTTAATTCTGTACGTGCTCTGAAAATTGTTGTCAATTTTTCACACGATTTACAGACAATATGACAACCAATTTAGGAATTGTCCAGCCCATATGAGACACGACATGTGATTTTGTACCTTCGGACATCTACGTAATTTCATGAAATACGTGGACAAAATTTTGTAAACGTATTTAATGAAATTACGCAGACGTCCGAAGGTACAAACTCACATGGCGCGTGTCAATTTAGGAATTGTCGAGCCCATGTGTTACCTACCTTGGTTCAGCGAGCCCGCCCTGTAGAACGAGGGCTGTGTGACATACACACTGGTTCCTGGCTGCGGACAACATCAGACTCAACGGCGGGATACTCGCCCGCTAAAATACAAGTCACATTATATATAGTGTATGCAGATGGGCTTCAAATTACAGTGGAATCTCTCCAAACCGGACACCCTGGGAGGTCCCAGGGTGTCCGGTTTGGAGATGTTCCACTGTATATCAGACATATTGGCGCTCATGACACATTCCAGTGTTCTGCAATCATGAAAAGTCATTGTAATCAGAGATACAATTAACAGCTAAATACATCTCAGATAAACATCCGTATTTACCCAGAGTGTCCGGTTTAGAGGGGTTCCACTGCATCATAATTTCAACACACTTTCATCATTCCAATCAAAATAGAATATCAATCTATGATTTCAACTGTAGAATTTTATCACATGCAAGTTTATTCAAAGATAAAATGTGTCGATTTAGCTGAACGATATGAGTTTGTTTGTTTGTTGGGGTATAACGGCCTATCAACAGCTAAGGTCATGTATAGCCGGGTCAATGGGTTTAGTACTAAATCCCATATACTACCTGTACAAGTATATGTACATGTTCAAGTACATGTATAAATGGGGGTGGGGGGATCCCAAGAATAGAACTGAATATTTACAATAAAAAAACTTATATTCAGCCCTGAATTCAGAATAATCCCGATCTGATGCCAGGTCGTCGCCACACCAGAATCACTTTGCCCCCTCCCAAAAGCAGTAGGATCAGTAATAATCTTACTACTTTTATAATGGGCATTAACCCAATTCAACTCCCAGGTAAAAAAGAGCCAAAGATAAAAACGTACCGGAGGGCCAAACCAGGCAAATCATGATTCCTGCAAGGAGGAACCCCTACCATTAATTTACGCCATCGCGTTCACCCGACCAACCACCCACATATCATTCCATGATTTCAGCGGTACAGTTTGTGCAGTGAAATAAACATGCAAGTTTATTCACAGATAAAATGTGTCGATTTGAAGCTGAACGCTATTAGAAATTGCCGAAGTATGGCTGTTCTTACATTGAATTGACAGACACAAGAATCAAGAACTTTAACCCTTTGAACCCGAAAGCCTGCTATAGTGCTATAGTGGTTTATGCAAACAGTGCAGATCCAGATGAGCCGGCTCATGACGAGCCGTCTCATCAGGATCTGCACTTTTTGAAAGTAATTTTCATATTTTTTGACAAAAAAAACAACAACACCCTCCTTTCATAAATGGACTAGTCTGAAAACCATTTTGTGACGGTTGGATTGGTTGCAAAATTAACATATCAAAATCCATTCCAGTTACTTCGAAGGGACAGGGTTTAGTAAGTGAGCAAGTGATCATGGCTATATGAGGCCGCAGACAAACAAAAATAATAACTGTTTATTATTATTATTAATTGACATTATCCTTTGGCATGCTGGGTCAGCTAGAGAATGAACTTATGGATGCTGGAGGTACCAGAGTTAGAAGCTTGAATATAATCCGACAAACGGTCAGAGTGATAATATGTAACCAAAAGTTGAAAAATTTAACACAAATACTATAATAACACATCGTACTGACGACCGGATGGAAAGGTGAAAATGCATGCTATACGTGTTGACACACCATCTGGGATATAAATATGACCCAGCTAAAAGAGTCTGACAGACAGAGATGATTTATTTATTTAAAGTTGTTGATTTGACTGTCAACAAGAGATAGCGAACCTTGGGAGACGTGCGTTCCTCCATGGATACGCGGTCGTACGAGTCAAGCAGGTAGTTAATCATCTGGGTGTCCTTACACTCGTCCAATCGCAGTTTACACGTGAACTCCCGCCGCGGCTGGTCAGGGGTCATCAGCACAGGACTAGCACTACAGAGATAGGTCATGTTATTTGGTACCTCACAGAGCTCCAGATAAGGTGCGTATTGGCGTATTTTACGCAATCAATTTTCAAATTGAGTAGTGAAAATACTGTCATAAAGTTGAAAATTCACTTAGTTGAGCTGCAAAATGTTTGCTTTTTGCAGCTCAAATAAGTGAGTTTAAATTTGCTATATTTTTTATCATTTCTTCCCTATTTAGTATTAATGAAGAAAATCAATAATCCATTTGTAAAAGTAAAATACGCAATTATTTTGAAATCAGGGGGTGTAGTAAGTTTTAAACACAAGGCTTATCTGGAGCTATGACCTCAGTAGTGATTTATGTCATGAAATATATGTACAGAAATTAAGATTTGTCATGAAATATATGTACAGAAATTAAGATTTGTCATGAAATATATGTACAGAAATTAAGATTTGTCATGAAATATATGTACAGAAATTAAGATAGCGGTCTAAGGGTCAACAGCATTTTTCTGCATATAATCTAACAATTTGCATTAAAAATGTTCAATTAATCATTTAATCTTCATATATTTAGAGAAAATCGTTCATCCATAAGGTTCCACGTCAGTCTGATGCTACTGCTAATACATGTATGTCCTAAGGTATTGTAAATTGTGAATGCTAACAAATTTGATTCGATGACCTTCCGGCCGCTTCCCAACCAATCAGCGCTTAGTAAACCTAGTTGTCCGCCGGAAAATCTGTCCGTTAAAGAAACTGGCACGCCAGAAGTGACTGCATACTTCCGCCGGAAATGACATATATACGGTGTTCCCAAGTAATACCATTAGTGAAGGTAGATTTACACCAGTGTCAATGTGTGAGGATATGTAAAATTAGTTTTACGTGGTAGAAACAGCGTGCCAACCTCAGCCTGGCGTTGTCAATAGATACAACAGCTGTAGCAGATGATGATATCATGTTGTATTTTCACAAAATTCCCTGCATTTTCTTATGGAATTCTTGTACGAACACCGACTAATGCAGGCTCGATTCCTTTATATTTCAAACTGATAAGATTTGTTCTCATAAATAAAAGCTTATTGTCTTCTTTTTTTTATGATGAAATCCAGCAAGCAGTTGGATACTAGAAAAATGTCGAAAATCAGATTGCACGTGACATTTTAACATTACAACCCTGCATTCAATTCTAATTTAAGGCTATTACTTCATTATAGGACCGAATTTCGAAAAATAAAAAGACGACTGATCGATGAATTTTGCTGAAAAATGATTTGATGCCAAAATAAATTGAGTTTCAGGGTGTTTAAATATGCATAAAAGTTGGGCAGGTTAACGTGAAACAGACAATAGTGTTTTCTAACCTCCAAATATCCTTTCAACACTACAGAACTGTATAATGGTATTGGCAAGCAGTGTAGTAGATCCAGATGAGCTGGCTCATGACGAGCCGTCTCATGAGGATCTGCACTTTTTTTAACTAATTTTCATAAAAAATTTATAAAGAGCTCCCTTTTCAAAAATTGACTATCTGAAAATCATCTTGCCGCGATGGGTTAGTTGCAAAAATAACAACGAAATTCATTCAAGCTACATAGGGGTGAAAAGATTAAACTCTGTTCCACTATAGGAATGAATGGCCTTTTTGTGGAATTTATCGGGGTATAAACTTGGAAAAAAACACTTTCGCAATTGGCGATAAAAATAAACAATTGGCATCAAAAATTACAATTTTCAAAAAAAATAAATAAAAAATTCTCGCCAATTGTTTATTTTAATCATATTGGTTATTATAGGAATGAATGGCCTTTTTGTGGAATTTATCGGAGTATAAACTTAGAAAAGTCGCGGGAATACTGGACGAAGGCCGGAAGGCCTCGTCCAGTATTCCAGCAACTTTCCCAAGTTTATATCCCCGATAAATTCAACAAAAAGGCCATTCATTTCTTATAATTCCAGCATTTGAAATAAATTCATCAACAAAAGTGTTTATTTTCCGATTTCTTAAGAATTATTTTAACTGCGCCTCACGGTTAAGGAAAATAGTTCGGCGTGGGAGTTTACTGGGATATAAATTTTGGACAGACTTGCTACGGGCCAATCAAATGTTAGGGAATTGTGTAAATATTTTGGTGCTGGAATTATTGGAGTCTATCAAAGACGTACCCGATGGGACTAGATCCATACTGTTTCATCGGCGACAGATTTGGAGTAGCCTGTTTCAGGGACAGTATGGGATTGTGGTCCAAGTCTCGGATGGCAAACAACACCTCCATCACAGACTGGTTAATCACGTCCCGCGTGTCAATGTTACCTGCAACAGTGCATGGAAATTGCTCTTTAGTACTGTCACCAACACCCGGCCCTGGTTGGCAGCACGTTAGTGTTATTAGTATTACGATCTGGTTTTCAAGTTAATAACAACGAGCATCTGAACTCGTACTTATTTATTAATGCAAGAGCCTCGTGTCAGGATGGCTCACGTGAACTTAAATAAACAATACTATGTGACAAAGTACTAAGTTATTCAACGTGACGGGAACTAACTGTGTACCCCAGGGCTCCAGATAAGGAATTAGTAATTGAGTATTTTTACTCCATCATTTCTGAAGCAATTGGGTATTTCAAAATTTTAATTGGGTAAAATAAAATCACACTACTGTTTACACATCAACAGACAGCAATTATTGAATAGTTTGCTTCTAAATGAAAACATGTCTTGGCATTTCATTAGATTTGTCTCCTTGGAGACATTTCTAATGAAATACCAAGATGTGTTTGCATGGAAAATAAGAAAAATATGTGATATTTGTGTGTTTTCTGCAGCATGATAAACGTACCACAAAACTGTCATTGCTTTCTGATACTCGCTACTTCTGATTTCAATTGGGTTTTCGGCAATTTTAATTGGGTATTTAAGAAAATATGCAGCTTATCTGGAGCTCTGGTACCCGAGTCGACAATAGGTCACTAACGGTTATTGATACTCTTGAGTCTGGGTCTGTCGGCTGACAAGTTAGTTACCGACTTGTGCAGCTCGCCTCCTTTATATAGACAAGATGTGAGCAGCAGCCGTGCGAGCCCCAATGACATGTCCCGCTGCAAATGTTGCGCGAGACGAGTCTGAGAATGTTATTCAAAATGTGATATTCACCTGAAGGTGAATATCACATTTCGAATAACACTCTCGGACTCTTCTCGCGCAAAGAGACGAGTACGAGGCTGATATTCAGGTGTAGCAGCATATGCAATCACGCAATAAAAAAACTGACAACTGAACCTTCTTCAAATGTTTCAGCGACTTCTGGCAGGTGCAGTGCGGCGGGCGTCTTGTCGCTGAACGACACGAGGAATATTCGACCAACGGAGAAAATCACTTGCTCTTCCGTGGCCTCTGAGCCTATGCTTGTGTCCTGTAAACATGGATTGATTAGGTTTATAACATTAAGGTCAAGTCTGGCTGCTACGACATCAAGGTCATATACAAGGTCATATTCAGGTGGGTATGCACCTGGGGGCCCGTTTCACTAAACTTCGTACTACTAAAATGTTCGTAAGTGCAAAATTAAGATTATTGGATTTACATTTATTGAGCATACTGCATTTTAACACATTTGAGCAGTGGTGTTTTCTATTTATTTATTTTTTTATTTCTCTTTGTTACACATAATATACACTTATACATACATGCATTATACAAGTACAATTCAGTTGTACAAGTATTCAATCGCGTAAAATATTTCTATAGATGTGTGAAAACTTACCCGAGACAATCTCCCTGATTCAGACTTGGCGGTGCCGGGCGCTTAATTGTCACATCCACTGATCAGAATACAAATGTGAAGGAAACTATCGGGACTTGATTTCCACCTCGACTGACTCAAAATATCAACGTTTCCGATATCAATATATCACCAAAAAAATACATGATATATATAGGGAATACGCCCGAGTCCTCGGACGTATATCAAGATTTATCCCGTCAACACAATGCGTATTTGCCGTGAAACACGGTGCCGTGAAACATTTTTGATATCCTGTCAATATGACTAATCACTGTGTATGAATATGAAATCATTAACACCTCAAAGATTTTAGTCATTTTACCTTGAGCACAGTGGCCGCATGGGTGGTTTTAGAATGAAAATATGGACGACAATATGAAGCTTCAAGCCATTCGACTAACGATAACAGAGATAATGGGTAGCCAAAAACTTACAAATCTCGTACAGACGTTCAGGATGGCGATTTTATGAAGCCTGAATTTTTTTCAGCATAAATAAAAATAAATAATTAAATAGTTGAATGTTTTAAAGGTACATGCCCACTCAGTAGGCACACAATGTTCTTTATAGGAATTAACTAAGTGTATAATTGTGTATTCCACCAGTTCTAAAAGTTACGAGTGCCCGCTATATAATCATTTAGTAATATTTATTTTACTGATAGTGACACGCGGTGGTATAAGGCTATTTTCATATGCAAATGAGGCATGATATTTTTTAATTATTTATACTAATTAAACGAGTCACCTGAAAAAAATAATATTTTCGACAGGTTATAAAGTACAGTCCAACCTCTCTACAACAGCCAGCAGCTGGACGGACTAAAAGTGGCTGTTGTAGAGAGGTGGCTGTTGTGGAGAGGGTCACCAATGAACAGCCATCAATGAACAGCCATCAACTTCTCAGTTGCTTACACTGATATATGAACATAGAAACAACTAGGATTGTATATGTTTTATAGTATTATATTTTATTTACTATAGAACATATACATTTGTCATTGTTAGTATGTTATTGAAGAAGACAAAATAGTAATCATGGTTATTTTGAGAAATAACAATTTATTAAACATGTTAAATGTTCAAATTGACCAATAACAATTATGCATTCATAATGACAAACTGGGCTCATTCAGTTTTTGACATGTGTAGCTCCTGATCAGAATAACTTTCGGATTCGGATCTGCATTTGTGTGACAAAGTTATAATCATGCTAATGTTAATCCAATTTTGTGTAAAAACATGTAATGAACACACTGAGCAGACTAATTTACAGCTACACTGGTCACAAACCCAATAAGCCCACTTTTCTTGCAGTGTCACATGGTGTCATATTCAGTCAGCAGACCGTGTTGAGTATCCTAATCTTGTTTAATCCATTTCAAACGGTGACAAACTTGTCGGCAATCCCATTGTCAGATGCCAGACAGGTGATAAATCCGAATACACAACTTGGACATGTGTTTACACACAACTTTTATCGACCGATTACCACCGAAGGTATCCGATAGATACGGCACACTCGATTAGATCTGCCGGTAGGCTACATAGGTATAATGATTTTACGCGATTCACGGTAACGTTTGCATACGAAAATGTCCATTAAAAAAAATATGCTGCCCGTTTACAGGCCGTTTTTGTTGTGGTTTATGGCCGTTTGTCAATAATAAATATGTTGGCCGCTCAGAGAGGTGGTTCGTGTCATGTTTTAATTGACGTGGCCGTTTGGCGAGATTAATTATATTGACTGTTCAGAATAAAAACGACCTGTAAAAATATGTTGGCCGGTCAGAGAAGCTTATGACTCTTTGCTATGAAACGTAGCAAAAATATGTTGGCCGTTCGAGAGGTCTTTTGACGATTTCGTTGTGTTTTTTTGTGGCCGTTGGCTGGAGAAGAGAGGTGACCGTTGGACAGAGGTAAAATAACGTTTAATTCTAACGGGGGGAGTTTAAACTGGCCGTTGAAGAGAGGTGGCCGTTGCTGGGAGGTGGCCGTTAGGGGAGGTGGGACTGTCTGATCATTGCACATCACAAAATAAATACAGAGAATAAATAGTAATGTCAGTTAACATTTGAAGGAAACAGTTATCGCCCCTGATATCAGTGCGGACATTTACGTCTGATATAAAATGTATAATACTGCCAAGCAATATGTGGAGCAATGGTGAATGAATGTTTTGTGCCTACTGAGTGGGCATGTACCTTTAATACCTATATGTATTAATGATTTGTCTTTTTTCTTAATTGTGTGCAATGAATAAATGAAACTGTAGTTTTTACCCGACGACGTTTTGCCTCTTGTCGAGTCTCCAGCTCATCCACCTCCATGGTTTCTATGCCGGAATCCACGTCCATCTGGGACCTGAAACCAGAACAGATCATTTTATGCCTACTGAGTGGGCATGTACATTAAAACGTTGAGATGACACAGAAGTCAATCGACGGCCAGTGTATCATGCACGAAGGTCAATGTCACCAGGTTCAAGGTCATCCAAATGAAATGACATCGAGTAGATAGACTGGAGTGTGAACCATTATGTCACACTTCCAACTAACGAGGGTGAGAAACAAGAGGGCCATGATGGCCCTAATTCGCTCACCTGACTCCATGAACACCAGAGGAGAATGTGACATTGAGTTCATGTGTTTAAATAAAATTGTGCTATTGTTAGATGGCGGTCATCTGGGATTAAGCGATGACTCATTTTTTACCAAATCTGAAAATGCTTCACCCAAGGATCTTAACTTACTATGAAGTTTGGCCAGCATCGGCCATGTGGTTCCTGAGAAAAAGACGTTCAAAATCTTGAATAAATGGACCTTTTGGAGGCCATTATGGATGACATAATCATCCGATTCCGACAAATATTGCAACTGATTTTTAGATGGCGGACATCTTGGATTAGCGACGACCTCCGTTTTAACAAATCTGAAAAGGTTTCACCCATGGACCATAACTGTGAAGTTTGGCCACCATGTGCCAAGCGGTTCGTGTGAAGAAGAATTTTGAAATCTCTAATATTTAAAGAACGACATTTTGACCTTTCGGCGGCATTCTTGGATGACATGACCATCCAATTTCGATAAAATAATGTACCAGAGCAATCGCCTCTTTGATACCTTCGATTTGATATGATATGACCATATTCGGTCAAAAATAAAATTTGACCCCACGGGCCACGCCCATTTTTGACCCCGGGATCACCATTTTAACAACTTTGAAAGAGCATTGTACATCGATCATTCCTACCAAGTTTCGTCAAAATCCGGCTGGCGGTTCATGAGAAGAAGATTTTTTAAGAATTTGTGCTATTTTTAGATGGCGGCCATCTTGGATTAGCGACGACCTCCGTTTTAACAAATCTGAAAAGACTTCACCCATGGACCATAACTGTGAAGTTTGGCCATCATGGGCCAAGCGGTTCGTGTGAAAAAGAATTTTGAAATCTCTAATAAAAGAACGACCTTTTGACCTTTCGGCAGCGATCTTGGATGACATAACCATCCGATTTCGACAAAAAATATACCACAGTGATCGCCTCGTTGATACCTTCGATTTGATATATGACATGACCCCAATTGCATTGTACATCGATCATTCCTACCAAGTTATGTCGAAATCCGGTTGGCAGTTCTTGAGAAGAAGATTTTTGAAGAATTTGTGCTATTTTTAGACGGCGGCCATCTTGGATTACGTGATGACGTCATTTTAGCAATTTTGTAATCCCCCTACCTAAGGACCATGACCATGAAGTTTGGTGACTATAGGCCCAATGGTTACCGAGGAGAAGACGTTTGAAAATGTTCACGGACGACGGACGCCGAACGACGACGGACACATTGCGGTAACAATAGCTCACATGAGCTTCGCTCAGGTGAGCTAAAAAAGTATACAAGCATTAAATTACACCAGGGATTCCGCTGGCGATCGCCACTTTCGCAAATGGCGATAAAAATAAACAATTGGCGATAAAAAATTACAATTTTCGAGAGAAAAAAAAAAAATTGTTTTCTTTTTTTGGGATTTTTTTTCTTTCTTTTTTTGAAGTGGCGATTTTTTTATTTTCCCCAGCGGAATCCCTGATACACACTCATGTACATACAAGTAGACCACAAGAGGGCCCAAAACAAACAATCATAATACCATATTATCCCGTCAACACAGTGCGTATGTGCCGTGAAACACGATGCCGTGAAACATTTTTGATATCCTGTCAATACAACCTAATCACTGTGTATGAATATGCGCGGTGGCTGGGGTTATTTTTTGGCATTTTAAAGCCATTTGTAGGTGTTGACGGGATAAATAGAATAGTAGGTTAGTGCCGTGAATGGAAAAAGTATCTGGCGTTGCAGAGCCTCGCCCATCCCGTTTCCTAAGCCTTGCCAGACACTTTTTTCTCATTCACGGCACTAACCTACTATTCTCTATATAATCCTAAGTATTCAGACATAATTTGTTTTGGATACTCATATGGGTTTGCCAATTTTGTTTGTTTATTGGTGTTTAACGGCCTATCAACAGCTAAGGTCATGTAAGGCCGGGCAAACAGGTTCGATCCCGTTTTAACCTGCTGTATTGGGGGCAAAATCCCAAAATCAGAACGGAATATTTACATCGAGAAAAAATATATTCAGCCCTGAAAGTAGAATAACCTGATCTGGTGCCAGGTCCATACCACACCAAAGTCACTTGGCCCTTTCTCCTAAAATAGGATTACGAATAATCGTAATACTCACATAAGGGATATAACCAGATTCAACAGTCACATTCAAAATGACAAAGACGTATGTGAGGGCCAAACGAGGTCTCCAGTCGGAATTCCGGTAAGGAGAACACCGATCGTTAAATTTAATTAGGGGTTTGCCAAAAAAGATTGTGTCCAAATACACTTATTATGATAAACCAGTACAGTAAGGTTATCCATAACTATTAGGACACTCTTCATTGTGGGAAACCATATATTTACAGAGCTCTAGATAAGGTGCATATTGGCGTATTTTACGCGATTGTTTTAGCTGAATGAGCATTGATTATCAAAAGTGGGTGTACAAAATATGCACAGCAATGTGAAAATACGCATTGTATTTCATATTGAGTAGTGAAAATACTGTCATAAAGTTGAAAACAGTGTTTGCTTTTTGCAGCTCAAATAAGTGAATGTTTAAATTTGTTCTATATTTTTTATCATTTGTTCCCTATTTGTTAGAATGAAGAAAATCAATTACCGGCACACTCCATTTGTAAAATTATTTTGAAATCAGGGGGTATAGTACGCTTTAGACACAAAGCTTATCTGCAGCTCTGTATTTACATGTGTGTCCACAAAACTGCCAAAATGTTGCAGGACATTCAGTCAAAGACCGGACAAAAATTTACCAGACTTAATTTTTTTTATGAAAAATAAAATTGATTTTGTGTGATATTTAACAGCTTTTTAGCATTTTAAGTATATCAGTCATATAAGAAAAGCTAGCCAGCACCAGAAGTGCATACCAAATGAAGGTGATTTCATTGAAGCTTAGAATAAAAAAAAAAAGTAACGAGATTCAGTCCGGCGACTTCCGGTTTACCGTCGGACTGACGGCACTTTTAACGGACATGTCCGACGGACCAACAACTTTCGTGCAGACTGCCATATAGCTATAATTCCAGCACAAAAATATTTACACAATTCCCTAACATTTGATTGGCCCGTAGCAAGTCTCTGTCCAAAATTTATATCCCAGTAAACTCTCACGCCAAACTACTTTCCGTAACCGTGAGGCGCAGTTAAAATAATTCTTAAGAAAACGGAAAATAAACACATTTTCTTGATTAATAAACACATTTTTTTTATGAATTTATTTCAAATGCTGGAATTATAAGGAATGAATGGCCTTTTTGTTGAATTTATCGGGGATATAAACTTGGAAAAGTCGCGGAAATACTGGAGGCCTTCTGGCCTTCGTCCAGTATTCCCGTGACTTTTCCAAGTTTATACCCCGATAAATTCCACAAAAAGGCCATTCATTCCTATAATAACCAATAGGATTAAAATAAACAATTGGCGATAAAAAATTACAATTTTCGAAAAAAAAATAGAAAAAAAATAGAAAATTGTAATTTTTTATGCCAATTGTTTATTTTTATCGTCAATTGGGAAAGTGGTTTTTCCAAGTTTAAACCCCGATAAATTCCACAAAAAGGCTATATAGCTATGGTTATTACGGTACAAGAGTCAGGGAGAAGAAGACAAAGATGCACATACTGTTGTTTCTCGGAGCACTCCGATTCCATGTCCATTGTCTGTGAGTCTGGTGTTGATGTCTCCACATTCAGTGAGCCTGTAATTGATGATTAAGGAATAACAATAATTTCCCCATGAAAGCGGTGTCCTGCCTGCCGAGACACTTGACCATAACATGATCATGGGCATGTGCTAAATTAAGCATCACAAAAACCGTCAGAGAAGAGCATGCTTAACCCTTAGACCGCTACACACAACAAGTGTCATCTGCTGTTGCTTTTATATCTTGCCTTATTTCTCAATAAAAACATGGTTTGACAGCACTTCAGAATCATTTCCAGTTTGCTTTTTGCAGCTGAACTAAGTAAATTTTCAATTTTATTACAGTACTTTCACTACTCAATTTGAGTGAGTGAGTGAGTGAATAGGGTTTAACGTCCGCTTTTCTGACATAGAGGTACAAGCCTCAGGGAGTCTACACGCAGACGGGTCAACGGGGTCGTGTCCCGTATCCACCTGTCCGAGGGGGTAAATCCCAACTTCAGAACTCAATATTTACAATCAAAATATATATTCAGTCCTGAAATTAGAACAACCTGATCTGGTGCCAGGCCCTCGCCACACCAGCATCATTTATCCCATCCCCTAAAAGTAATAGGATATGTGGGGCATAGCCCGACTCAACTCTCACATACAAGAAAGCCAAAAATGTACATGAGGGCCAAATCCGGTATAGTGGGTTCCGGAAAGTATGAACCCAATCGTTAAGCCAGTTTAGTCGCCTTTTACGACGAGCAATGGCTACTGCAGCACTATTCTCAGGATCAGTTGATCCCGCCCCGGTGCCTGCACGGGGCTACTCAATTTGAAAATCAATGCGTATTTTCAAATTGCTGTGAATATTTTGTACTCCCACTTTTGATAATCAAGGAGTATTCTGCTAAAATAAGTGCGTAAAATACGCACCTTACCTGGTATCCAGCCTAATTGAATAAAACCCAACTCACTTGGTGGAGTTCTGCTTGACTGTCGAGAAGTTAACGGTGTTGTAAATATCTGTGCCGATGCTGCAGGTTGCTCCACCTCGAGGTTTGGTGGTGGAGCCTCAGCCCGGGGCAACATCGAGCTCTGCTCAGTTTCCCCCAGTGTCGAGGTCTGTGGTGTGGACGTTGATGGGCTGTCATTGTTTGTTGGGATCTGACCGGGGCTGGGGTCGGAGGTCGGAGGTGGTTTACTGGCCGAGGGACTGGGTGTGCTGGTGTTAACCTGTAGTCGAGCCAAACGTCGCCGACGTATCTGCAAGGAATATTAGTGGCTGTAATTGGAGAAATAGGTGACCAGTGTAGATCCAGCTCAGCCACGCCCTGTGCATCAGCCATTCCATCAATGAAACAAACAACATGCTTCTAACAAGCAATATGTATACGTTATAGTCGACATAATGGATTGTAAAGGAATTAAATGCGAGGGAGCGCAAGCAACCGCAACATTTAGTTCCTGAACAATCTAATATGTGAACAATAACATACTTATAGTTCAGCCAAGTGTACAATGCAATGCCCCATCACAGTCTTGATTTCCATTTCCTGTCGAACGGTTAATCATTAAATTTGGTAATATATAACATATTGCCCATTATTGGGGTTAAACATTGCAATATGTAAAATAAGTGGAGCACAATGTTGCCCAGTGATTGGCTTAGAACATATGGCGAACTATAAAGATCACTTTGCTCCTGTGTGAAATTAAAATTATCCCCGTGAGTTTTGGTGTTATAATATAAATCCTTAAGCTGGGCTCCAGATAAGGAATTAGTAATTGAGTATTGTTACTCCATCATTTCTGAAGCAATTGGGTATTTCAAAATTTTAATTGGGTAAAATAAAATCACGCTACTGTTTACACATCAACAGACAGCAATTATTGATTAGTTTGTTTCGAAATGAAAACATATCTTGGCATTTCATTAGAATTGTCTCCTTGGAGACAATTCTAATGAAATACCAAGATGTGTTTTCATGGAAAAATAACAAAAATATGCTATATTGGTTGTTTTCTGCAGCATGATAAAGGTACCACAATTGTTCTCATTGCTTTTTGATACTCACTACTTCTGATTTCAATTGGGTTTTTGGCAATTTTAATTGGGTATTTACGCAAATATGATTTGATTTACATCACTTCGAGCTGTCGAGTCCGTTCGACATGCATGCTGTGTATGTATTCTCTGCTGATCAGTTCTATTTCTTCCAAGTTCGTCGTTGTATTCAGGATTCGCATAACATTGGGGTGTGTAGAATCGAGCCAGAGCTGCGTGAGGAGCGCAGTGTTGTCGACGATAGTGTCTATAGCATTAGAGTGATTGTCCGCACATGTCCTCAGTTTGTTTATATACTCTGTCCTGATTGGTGCTAACCATATGCACTTAGAAATGAAGTGCTCGCAATCTTCCGGTTCTGATTTACATATTTCACAGTTTGGATCAAACAACACTTCAATAGATCTATACCTTAATTAACCTGGGATACTTCAATTAATGTTAACAACTATAGATCGAGTGACAGCAAATAATTAGTATGGTTTTAATCACAGTTATCTTGTTTATGTCATGGTTATGTCACTATGGGCAAGAAGTGTGTATCTGTGTATCTGTACAGTAAACAAGAGGTCCCCAGGTTCGTGTCTCGGGTCGTGCATATTTTTCTGGCCCTGTTAGTTATAATATACAGCGCACAAATACAATCTTGCCGTTTCCATTCTCAGAATAGTTCTCAATTTATCATTTTGGGTTTTCCAAAAATCTATGTTTAACTCGTTGTTGTTGCTGCTGTGAAATTATTGCGCTTATTTTTCGCTTTCCACTCTAGATTAATTATTAGTCTATGTGTCATCAACAAACACATACTGCCAAGAATTGCAGGACGTTCAGTCAGTTGATTAGCCCCAATTCTCATGGATTTGTGCCTTCTCATTGATACATTCCCCTAGAAAACAAGTGAATAAGCACATTCTAAGAATAGTGTTACATGTAATTGAAAATTATTTTAAAAAGGTATTTTAATTTGATTCCCACGGTTACAGTTACATACAATTGTGATTTACCACATATTTTGTGATTTTTCAACAAATTGTCTGTTAGCAAATTATGCATAAAATGTGATACATGTTGATTTCTATGTGAATCTGGACTTCACCATATTTAAATTTGATGCATCTAGGCAGCAACACTTCTTCATTGTATGAGTGATCAATGAATGTCACTCAAATGTGCAAAAAGTTTCAAGGCACGAACCTGATTCATGAGAAGTTTCAAGATCAATTAGGTGACTTGGGTAGGTTATTTCTAGGGCCTCTTAACACTTTTATAAACAACAATGAGGGCGAATTCCTTATGTGCACTCATAGTCAAGTGTTTTAACTTTATGTACATGTACAGTAGCGTAACCATTTGTCGGGATTACCCCGCGTCGGGAATTTTCGTAAACCGAATTTGTCTCTAATCACAGAAACTTTCGCGGTCAATTTCCTGGACATTTTTTGCAGAAGATACCTATCTGTCAAATGGAGATAAATATTCCACATCACCCTTGGTCATGTAAGGTTTTAATCAAAATTGTTAGAATATCTTCAAAATGTTGTAATTCAGCTATTCCCACTTTTGTCCACTCATAAACATCATTATTGAAAAAGATTTACAAACGGGTAAAACACGGTAAAAGCGCCTTTTGAGTTGCACTAGATGGCCAATTATCAACTTTGTAGAATTCATGCAAATTTATTTTTATCCGGAAGGTCGTCATATTAAGCCTCTAAATATATGATGATTTATTGGGGAACCATCTACAAATACTTCTTTTTTTGTCTGTTTCAAGACTGGTCGAGTCTGGGTTACGGACACTACATAGGGTATATAACACACAAGTTAAAGACCAAGGGAATGGTGTAGCATTTAATAACTTGCTAATAAACCCCGCTGGGAACATCAAACATAGAAAACAGTAACTTTTTCATATAACATTGAACATAACATATATTTTTTTTAGCATTTATACAACAACTGCAGTCCAGTATTTTTTATCATTTGAAACTTAATCATTATTTTTTAAAGGAAAACACATTTTATCAACAATATTGCCAAGATATTACAGTTTGAGCACAGTAACATAAAATAAATATTAAATTATTCACTATGGACAGCATATAAAACCAGATAAAAGCAAACAATTTTTGGACTGTAAAAATGGTTAACGGACACTACATTTTCACAAATAAAAAAGCAAAATCATTGTTTCCGGAGCATTTAACAGTTGAACTGTAGTAGTATGGTAAATTAAACATAATTGGAATGCGACACAATTAAAAATTAAGAGTTTAATAAAATAAATAATCAACAAAATATTGCGAAATGCCCATATTTTTTCAAAACAATTAATAAAACTCACTTTGCAGTTTATGTAAATTCAGCAATACTAATGTAAATATACATGTGATTACTGACAATAGTTCAGTTCCAAAAACATATGGAATGATAACATAGCTAACATAGCTCAGAGTTCATAACAAAAAATGAAAAATGTATTGTACTTTCCAAAAAAGGTTACGGACACTACAACCTATTATCAATTTAACAAAAGCATATTTTATATTAAATATTTGCAGTTAGACTGTCATCACTTGGAAATTACCAGTTGTGGATTCATGAAATCAACGATTGGTTCTTGAAACATTCAACAAAATATCATTATTTGGAATAATGGTAAAAAATAACACAAACAATTATCAATCTCTTGGATTTGTTTTATTTAGAACATTATAAAGTAACAATTGAAATTGATACCTGAGAAAAAATGTTACGGACACTACATCAAAAATTAATTATAATATTCTAGTCTCAGGTGTGATCAACTAGCTTTAAGTGCAATAGTGTATACACTACTTAAAGAACACCTGCTATGTATTTTCAGTTGTTGGAGACTTGATTGTGCTGAGCTCAACTTTACAAAAATTTAAATAAATGTCCCCTCTCAGTAATGATTCTGGCGCGGTGAGAGTCGCCAACTAGATGTTGCATTGGCTCCAATGACTATCCTGATCATCTAGCAGGTGTAAACACTCCCAGATTTGTCTTATGTAACGCACTTGGCATGCATGCCCTCGACACTGACAATTTCAGCCAGAAAAAAAATGTTCCCGGTACTTTTTGCAAAATTAATCTAATTTTCGAATGGAACATTCATATTGGACTTTAAAAATAGAGTTATTCTGAATGTCCCTGGATGATTTCACCTTTATAATAGCTGTTGTTTGTATACCCATTTATACTTACATGTATTGGTTTAGTAGATGTTAGATATCATTATGCAGACGATGTCTTTCATTTGTTCTTCCAGGAAATCGCGATATACATACGTGTTGGGACAAATATAACTTATATTCAATAAAGTATTATATACCCATTTTTTTTGTAAAAAAAAAACGGGTATATTGTTTTCGTCACGGGTGTCCGACCGTACGTCCGTACGTCCGTACGTCCGTCCCGTCACGTTTCTTGTAATCGAAAAACTTTTTCACCTTCATACCTACGCGCCTCATATTTTGGTATGTAGCTTCGTTTATCATGTGCAGATGCGCAAAGTGAATTTGGATTTTTGATCCGACCCTCCATCATGGATTATCCCCTTTTCCACCCCCTTTCGGACTCAGAATTTCCCATTTCCCTTTTTTCCTCGTAACTCGAAAAACTTTTTCACCTTCATACCTACGCGCCTGATATTTGGTATGTACTTCGTTATCATGTGCAGATGCGCAAAAGTTAATTTGGATTTTTGATCCGACCCCTCCATCATGGGATTACTCCCCCCTTTCGACTCAGAAATTTCCCATTTTTTTCCTCGTAACTCGAAAAACTTTTTCACCCTTCATACCTACGCGCCTGATATTTGGTATGTAGCTTTCGTTATCATTGTGCAGATGCGCAAAATGAATTTTGGATTTTTGATCGACCCTCCATCTGGATTATCTCCCCATTTCGGACTCAGAATTTCCCATTTTTTTTCCTCGTAACTCGAAAAACTTTTTCACCTTCATACCTACGCGCCTGATTTTGGTATGTAGCTTCGTCATCATGTGCAGATGCGCAAAGTGAATTTTTGGATTTTTGATCCGACCCTCCATCTTGGATTATCTCCCCCCTTTCGGACTCACAAATTCCCATTTTTTCCTTGTAACTCGAAAAAAACTTTTTCACCTTCATACCTACGCGCCTCATATTTGCTATGTAGCTTCGTAATCATGTGCAGATGCGCAAAGTGAATTCGGATTTTTGATCCGACCCTCCATCATGGATTATCTCCCCCTTTCGGACTCACAATTTCCCTTTTTTCCTGTAACTCGAAAAACTTTTTCACCTTCATACCTACGCTCCCTGATATTTGGTATGTAGCTTCGTTATCATGTGCAAGATGCGCAAAGTGAATTCGATTTTGGATCCGGACCCTCCATCATGGATTATCTCCCCCTTTTGGACTCACAATTTCCCCCATTTTTTTCCTTGTAACTCGAAAAACTTTTTCACCTTCATACCTACGCGCCTGATATTTGGTATGTAGCTTCGTTATCATGTGCAGATGCGCAAAGTGAATTCGCATTTTTGATCCGACCTCCATATGGATTATCATCCCCCTTTCGGACTCAGAATTTCCCTATTTTTCATTGTAAGTCAAAAACTTCTCACCTTAATACCTACATTTCTGATATTTGATATGTAGCTTTCGTTATGATGTGCAAAGTGATCCGATTTTTTAAATCGACCTTCCATCATGGATTATCTCCCCCTTTTCGGACTTAGAATTTCACCATTTTTCCTCGTAGGTCGAAAAACTTTTTCACCTTAATACCTACGCGTCTGATATTTGGTTCGTAGCTTCGTTTTGATGTGCTGATGCGCAAAGTGAATTCGGATTTTTTATCCGACCCTCCATCATGGATTACCTCCCCCTTTCGGACTTAGCATTTGGGGAAAGTGGGTATATTGCGATGGCGCGCCATCGACTTTTTCTAGTTATTAATATTATTTTTATGTACTGTATCCAAATTCACAATATAACATGGTTAGCTTTGTATTATTATACCCACTTTTTTTGTAAAAAAAAACGGGTATATTGTTTTCGTCACGGGTGTCCGTCCGTCCGTACGTCCGTACGTCCGTACGTCCGTCCGTCCGTACGTCCGTTACGTTTCTTGTAACTCCGAAAAAACTTTTTCCACCTTCATACCTACGCGCCTGATATTTGGTATGTAGCTTCGTTATTTCATGTTCGATGCGCAAAGTGAATTTGGATTTTTGATCCGACCCTCATCATGGATTATCTCCCCCTTTCGGACTCAGAATTCCCCATTTTTCTCCTCGTAACTCGAAAAAACTTTTTCACCTTCATACCTACGCGCCTGATATTTGGTAAATGTAGCTTCGTTATCATGTGCAGATGCGCAAAGTGAATTTGGATTTTTGATCCGAACCCCTCCATCCATGGATTATCTCCCCCTTTCGACTCACAATTTCCCATTTTTTTTCCTCGTAACTCGAAAAACTTTTTCACCTTCATACATACGCGCCCTCATATTTGCTATGTAGCTTCGTTATCATGTGTAGTTGCGCAAAGTGAATTTTGGATTTTTGATCCGACCCTCCATCATGGATATCTCCCCCTTTTTTTCGGACTCACAATTTCCATTTTTTTTTCCTTGTAACTCGAAAAACTTTTTCACCTTCATACCTACGCTCCTGATATTTGGTAGTAGCTTCGTTATCATGTGCAGATGCGCAAAGTGAATTCGGATTTTGGATCCGACCTCCATCATGGATTATCTCCCCCTTTTCGGACTCACAATTTCCCATTTTTTCCTTGTAACCCCGAAAAACTTTTTCACCTTCATACTACGCGCCTGATATTTGGTATGTACCTTCGTTATCATGTGCAGATGCGCAAAGTGAACTTCGGATTTTTGATCCCGACCCTCCATCATGGATTATCTCCCCCTTTCGACTCAGATTTTCCCTTATTTTTCATTGTAAGTCAAAAAACTTTCTCACCTTAATACCTACATTTCTGATATTTGATATGTAGCTTCGTTATGATGTGCAAAGTGAATTCCGATTTTTGATCGGACCTTCCATCATGGATTATCTCCCCTTTTCGGACTTAGAATTTCACTATTTTTCCTCGTAGGTCGAAAAACTTTTTCACCTTAATACCTACGCGTCTGATATTTGGTTCGTAGCTTCGTTTTGATGTGCTGATGCGTAAAGTGAATTTCGGATTTTTGTTTTTTATCCGACCCTCCATCATGGATTACCCTCCCCCCTTTCGGACTAGCATTTGGGGAAAGTGGGTATATTGCGATGGCGCGCCATCGACTTTTTCTAGTTATTATTATTTTTATTATGCCCCCGCTACCGAAAGTTACGGGGGCATATAGTGTTACCGGGCTACGTCCGTCCGTCCATCCCGTCCGTACGTCCCGATATTACCATATTCTTTAGTAAACTTCTACATGGTTCACATATTATGTCAATATTATACACGTGATACATATGAACATGCTTGCACACTCCACCCCCCCCCCCACCCCCCCCCCCCCCCCCCCCCGTACTTCGACCTTGACCTTTAAGCCTTGACCTTTTCCACTTTAATGTTTGCTTGGCACTTGGGACAAATCTACGTGCACGTTTCTCAATCCTACAATAACTTCTCGATACTTTTGCCAATCGCTTAAATATTTATATACATGATACATATTAACATGCCTTACACACTCCACCACCCAGTACTTCGACCTTGACTTTTGACCTTCACATTTTCTACTTTAAATGTTTTTACTTAGCACTTTGGCACAAATCTACGTGCACGTTTCTCAAATCCTACCAATAACTTCTCAATACTTTTTGGCCAATCGAAATTAAAATTTATATACATGATACATATTAACATGCCTTACACACTCCCCACCACCCGTACTTTCGACCCTTCACCTTTCACCTTCACCTTTACCACTTTAATTGTTTACTTGCCACTTGGGACAAATCTACGTGCGCGTTTCTCAATCCTACACTAACTTTCACACACCCGCATTGCTCCCAATGGTCTCTACCGCCCTGTGACAAACAAATCCACATTCGTCCTGCCCCGCTAAGCACAGGGTCAAGGTCACAGATTTGGTGCGGTTTGAAACCTAACATTCAGTTAAATGGCTTATAAATTTTTGTGTTTCCTTGCTCGGATCTGCTTCACATTTCACACACGCATTGCTACAATGGTACTCTACCACCCTGTGACAAATCCACATTCGTCCCCGCCCCCACTAAGCCCAGGTCAAGGTGCGTTCAAAACCTTAACGCTCGGGTAAATGGCTTATCAAATATGCCTCGTTTTCTTTGGCCTGCCAGCGGGGGATTCGTGTGCCGACCGGCCACATTCTAGTTATTAATAGAATGTACTTTATCCAATGCACACTATAACATGGTCCAGCTTTGTAGGGTTCCGTAACCCACGTACTTTGCATAACTCTGACATTTTGTTTGTTGAGTGTATTTTGAAGATGGGTTTATGTATCAAGACTTGATGGTATAGATTCTAACACGCATACATTAGTACAAGGGTATGACAGTCCACTCATAATAAAAGATGACATTTTGAGGGTAACACTCATACATTTTCGCATTTTCAGTGCGAACGACATTAGCTTTTGGTGCATGGATCAATTTCATGGCTAACATGATAAATTGAACGTATTACATTAATAAATAGAAGTAGGAACGTAATATCCCCCCCTAACAATCAAATGATATTTAAATAAATTATATGCAAATAACCGTATGATATGCCATAACGCTCTGAAGGGTTACGGACACTACACCAAATGATCGGTCCCAGCAACTCGCTAATTTAAAACACAAAACACCTGATGGAACACAAACCTTGTCTGCCAAGCATCAGTAAGTGTTCCTTCTGTCATTTAATATAATCCAAACATAAATTATCATCCCACCGGGATGTACTATTTCACACAAAAAAATCCAAGTGATAATTTTTCACAAATAAGCAATTTGGCAATCTATAAGCTATATGCAGACATAGTATGTGAAGGCTATTGTACAATTACAGCGATCAACAAACTGTGCTATAGGTATTTTATGTTTATAAAACTGAACATCCAGATCATATGTCGATATAATTATTGAAATACAGACAGGGAAATATAGCACATTTTAAGGGTTACGGACACTACGTGCTTTTTGTAGTGTCCGTAACCACATTTTGGTCGCTCAGAGACGTGTTAGTATGAAATAATTCTGCAATTCTTACATTTGTTAGGTTCCTAACAGTGCACCGATAAATCATCATATATAAGAGTGTATTATTTTCTATTGAAGTGGAAAATTCCTGACCTGGTTACGGACACTAACAAACATTTTATGCATTTTTATTTTCTCATTCTTTACAGTGCAAAATATTAACGTGTTTTTTGCTCCTAACTTTATTTTTTTTTTTTAGTTTTATATGAGGGTTAAGGGTTAGGGGTTAGGGTTAGGGTTAGGGTTGGGTTAGGGGTATGGCAGGTAGCGAAAAGGTCGTTTTGCTGTAGCGAAAAGGTCGTTTTTGTGTGCTACCTGGTCGTCAAGAACGCTTACTTAGGTCGTCAAAACGAACTTTTCGCTACAATAAAAAAAAAATGTAGCGCTACTTAGGTCGTTTTTTTGGTAGCGTTGGGTCGTCAAGCAGGGTCGTCAAGAAATTTTGAAAATTTAAAACGACCTTTTGCTACCAACCCTAGAACCCCGCTAACGGCAAAAAAACATTTTTTTTTTTCGACCTTTCCGCTACCTGAAACGACTTTGGTAGCATATTGGGCCCAGCGGGGGTTTTCGGGCCAGGGTTAGGGAAATTGTGTCCCCGGGGTAAAAATAAAAATACAGGGTTAGGGTTTAGTTTTTCTACACTGAATCGAATGAAAGCAACGCCCACCAAAACCCTGGTAATCTTGTTTGCATGATTTAACAAAGCATCGAGGTTATTGTGGGAAGTACCTTTAATGGTTGGCTCGTTGTAATGTATCGTAGGAAATAGACTCATTTCCTTCGTAGGTGACCTACTAGCCAAGATATATAAAAAGGCTTGAGGGCCAGGTAGCGTTTGCGTCGTAAATGACGACCCTCGTACCACTTTTGTCATGTCTATTGTAATATCTTGGGAAGTATGTGACTTAGACACGAAGGAAATACATTTCCTCGTCTAGTTCTGTGTAAGGAATCGTTTGGAATCATGCCCGTGAAGAACCCCGGTAGTGATTGAAAATGTAAAAAAAATCACATGGGTATACCCCTTAGTGATTTTTTGCAACATTTCAGTGACCCCGGGGTTATTGTCGGAGAAGGTCTTAACGGGTTCCTCGTTGAAAACTAGCCCAGGAAAAGTATTGCCTTCCTTCCTAAGTGGCCTATTATGGAAGTTGTAGAAAAAACCCTAGGGTCAGGTAGCGTTTGGGTCGTTTTCCGACGACCCTGGTAGCACATTTACCAAGTAGCGTTTGGGTCGTCATCTGACGACCTAGGTAGCACTGAGGTGGTGTCTATTGAAATATCTTGGGAAGTATGTGACTTAGACACGAAGGAAATACATTTCCTCGTCTAGTTCTGTGTGAGGAATCGTTTGGAATCATCCCCGCGAAGAACCCTGGTAGTGATTGAAAATGTAAAAAAAATCACCTGGGTATACATACCCCTTGGTGATTTTTTGCCACATTTCAACGACCACCCCCGGGGTTATTGTCGGAAACGGTTTTAACGTGTTCCTCGTTGAAAAGTATCGTAGGAAAAGTATTGCCTTCATTCGTAAGTGACCTATTATTAAAGTAGGAGAAAAACCCTAGGGCCCGGTAGCGTTTGGGTCGTCATCTGACGACCCTGGTAGCACCGAGGTATTGTCTATTTGAAATGTCTTGGAAAGTATGTGACTTAGACACGAAGGAAATACATTTCCCTCGTCTAGTTCTGTGTAAGGAATCGTTTGGAATCATGCCCGCGAAGAACCCCGGTAGTGATTGAAAATGTAAAAAAAATCACATGGGTACCCTTGGTGATTTTTTTGCAACATTTCAGTGACCCCGGGGTTATTGTCGGAGAAGGTCTTAACGGGTTCCTCGTTGAAAACTAGCCCAGGAAAAGTATTGCCTTCCTTCCTAAGTGGCCTATTATGGAAGTAGTAGAAAAAACCCTAGGGCCAGGTAGCGTTTCGGTCGTTTTCCGACGACCCTGGTAGCACATTTACCAAGTAGCGTTTGGGTCGTCATCTGACGACCTAGGTAGCACTGAGGTGGTGTCTATCAGAAATATCTTGGGAAGTACGTGACTTAGACACGAAGGAAATACATTTCCTCGTCTACTTGAGTCTAATGAATCGTTTGCAATCATCCCCGCGAAGAACCCTGGTAGTGATTGAAAAAGTAAAAAATTTCACCTGGGTACCCACCCCTTGGTGATTTTTACACGATTTCAGTGATTTCAGAGGTTTATTGTCGGAAACGCCTTTAATGGGTTCGTCGTTGAAAGATAGGTGAGGAAATGTATTGCCTGCCTTCGTAAGTGACCTAATACGTAAGATATGGAAAAAACCCTGGGGCCAGGTAGCATTTGGGTCGTTTGACGACCCAATAGGAGACGTCCAAAAAGGGCCCTTTTCGGCCAAGGGCCCGGACTAAAATATTCCAACTATCACATCGTCTATGTACGGAAGTAAATCTCAGAGGGTCTTTCTACGCATTTGTAGTGTATTGCAACAGCTACCGTGTGCCAATATGAACGGCGCGCTAGCACCACCGTTTGGGTGTTTTTTCACGTTTTTCAAAAAACCCTGCCCACCACTTTCATCCGAGTAGCACTTAGGTCGTTTCTAGTTCTGGCCACCTTTGGGGTGACCTTGTTGGCGAGCTCGTATCTCGCGATATACAAGAGATGCGAGCCTGAAATTGCCAGGACGTGTACATTAAAGACGCATCTATCGTTTCACGTGCGAGAAGGGGTGGAAAACGGCCGGGGGCGGCGAAAATTTCATGCTGGAAAACGACTCGAAAAAACCTCATTTTGGGGGTGTGTTGCACACTCGGCACGGTCATGGTCGAACGAGCCAGAGTGTCAGCGTTGAGCCCAAATTGAGCCGGGTTCCTCCGCCAACACATGCATACCTCGTTCGTTAGTGTAGCTTGAACGTGCGCGAAATGGCACGTGTTCGAAAATGGGTGAAAAAAAAGGAAAAAATCCCGACGACCTAAACGCTACATTTTAGGGTTAGGGTTCGTCGAGATTTCCGCTTTCCCTGCGCTCGATTACAACGAAACTTGCCAGAAGTATTCCGTGGAGAGGCGCTACCACGGAATACTCGTATTCTTGCCGATATAGCGAGTAGAAAAGGGTATAAAATAGGCGAATATCTTCGACGGCGCACTTTAACAAAAAAAAAAAAAAAAAAATATTCTCTCATTTTCGAGTGCCGAAAAAAGTCTCAAAATCGCCGAGTCCGCCTCAAACCATTAGCCTATCGTCTACATGATTCCAATGTGTGCCTGATTTTCCAGAATTCGGCTTAATATCTCTATTATTGACGGAGAAACGAACGAAAATGTAAGGCATACTTACGCGAATTTAGAAAATGTTGACGAGCAAAGCGCTACCCGTTAGGGTTAGACTCTTTCGCCAATTGTCGCTTCGTCTGACAGTGTATTTAAACGAAACTTACAATACACGTACCCACCGTCTGTAGTTCCCTTTTGCCGTTCACCGTTTGCCGATACACGCAGTAGAACAAATTTTATGGCCGCCGGAAGCCGACGAGCTAGCGGTTTTCGACGAGGCAAACGCTACAAAACCGTTGACCCGATTTTCATCGAACTTGTAGTGGTCACAAAAGATTAACCGCTCGACCGATTTTGCTACACACTTCGAACGGAAGCACTTCCAATGAACATCTATAGATCGCAACTAGTCGATATAGTTGCCCACGAGGGGAAAGACAAAAAGTAAAAATATGAGATAATATTAAAATGAGTTATTGTGGGTCGTCAACTTTTGTATAGTGTGTTACATGACTTTTTTTGTTTTTCTTCTAGGGTTTTTCGACCGTTTCCCGACCCCAGGGTTACCCAGGGTTACGGGATATGACGCAGGGTTTCAAAATAAACCCGTAACCCTCTTATAAGGGCTCTAACCCTGCGTCCAGAGCCGAAATAAGGGCCAGTTGGGTCGTCGATCTAAGCCAAGTCGTCGGTTTAAGTATATTAATTCGTGTTTTCAAGTCGGCATGAGCAGGGTTCGCCAACCATAACCCATGACCGTAAAACTATCCCTTTTTGGGCAGGGTTTTATCCTTAATACCAAAACCCTACAATTTTTGACGAGGTAGACGCTACGGCGCTACATTGGGTCGTCAAGCCGCGTTAGTTAGGGTAGGGGGTTGGGGGGGGTTAGGGTTAGGGTTAGGGTTAGGGTTATCTTTAGAGATATTGTGAAAAAACAATAACTAATGCATTTCTGTTACAAAACCGGTGAACATTACAAGTAAATAAATGACCTTGACCTTCAAAATTTGGATGTGGGGGTGCGCGTAAGAAAGCATCATCCCAAAACAAACATTGATATGAAATATTATCAAAGTCTGGCAAGGGGTTAAAGAGATATTGTGAAAAAACAATAAGTAGTATATAGGGAGTCAGTTCGTTACCGCGAAGTGTGGGGGAAGAATTGAAAGCAGTGGGTAGCCCCATACGTACCAAAAATAGTAAAATTTCCTGTTAATTTAAAGCGAAATAAATACAACCCACAGTAAAACAAAATGATACCACCAAAGTTTGTAAAATGTGTCCCCGATTTGCAGCGGTTTCGGCTACCCTATTTCAACGAAATAGTAAGTCGATTTGCAAGGGTTTCGGCTACCTGTTTCAGCTACCCAACGAAATAGTAAGTCGATATACGCGGGAGGTCTCCCATATAGGAATGGCCGCTCTGTAGAATTTTTCTAGTCCATATCAAAAACGGAGCGAGAATAGGGGGAGGGAGAGGGCTTTGGGTAGCGTACGAACTGTGCCCTATGTTATACTGTGGGAAAAATAGAATACACCCTATTGAACACGAGAAAACTAGCAGAAAGCCCCCTAGCCCCGACAAAATATGTGTCTTCTATACTGTAGTATGAGGTGTTATAATTAATTAATTGTCAAAAATGAAAAAACACCCGATTGAACATAAGCCATACAGGTATTTATATAAAACAATAAATTTCCACGATTAGAAAAATGACAGATATACGTAAAAAAAGTTACGAGAGCGCCTCGCCCTAAGTTAACTCGCACAAGGATTAGCGATAAAAGGGGTGTAAAATCCATCTAAAAGTTCTTCTCCTAGGATTCGGGTAATTAAGGTCAGAATTAATAAGAATGGGTACACCTTTTTCAAACAGGTTAAGGGAAAGGGGGTTAACTACACTAATAAATAAGGAAAAAAATGATGAATTTATGAAAATAATGGCTCGTGCAATGTCTCGGGGGGTATTTAAGGGGGTGGAAAAAAAGAATATAGAAAAGATAGCACAGAATATAGCTGATGAGGCTTCCCTCAGTCTTAGAAGCAGGAACACTCGGCAAACCTCAAAAACGAGTGCAGAAAGCGCGTTTATTACAACAGTTAATAGAGGAAGGTAGCGAAATATTAGAAGATTATAAACAAAAAGAAATAGTAAAAGGGCGTAGGATAACTACAATAACCCTGAAAAGAAAACTTCAAATAAATAACAGCAAAAGGATAATGGGCGAGTTAGAGCCTTTGTTAACCGACAGTTTTTACCTAAGATTCTCTTTTTCTTACAAATTAATTCACCAAGAGGAGAGAGACGCAAGAGGAAAGCCGACAACGTTGGTATTTTATAAAAATTTATCCGGAAGTCTGTGGTTTAGGGGTTACGGTGAGGTTGAAGAGTGGATTAATAAACAAGAAGAGCATAGATTAAACATAGATAAAATAGATAGGCCAAGCACAAAATGGAGGTTTGTAAGATGGATGGGGGTAAGAGATAAAATAGTTATTAAGGAACTCTGTAAATAAAATCCTAAAGGAGATAATGTACCGGAATGAAATGTGGAAAAGTGGCAGGTGGTCGAATGCCGGAGTGGTTGCGATATAAGAAAGGGATGAAGCCCCTGGATAGTTTCAATGATGATCTTTGTTTATTTAGATGTTTGGCCCTCCACACTTCGAAGCTTAGAGCCGATAGGTGCTTGACATTGACCAAAGAACTCCAGCAAAAGTATTTGCAGTTTTGTAAAACCCATAAATTACCAAAACTCGAAGGACCCATATTATTTGGAGATATCAAAAAAATAGAAGAGTGTTTTAAAATAGGTATTGATGCATACGAACCTACAGAAGAGGGAACATGGTATTTGAGAAAAGTAGCAGCTCATTACGACAAGATTGGTAATAAAAAGATGAAAATAGGCATCTATAACGATCACGCCTTCCTTATTACCGACATGAATAAAGCCGCTGAAAACAATTATTGTTGCTTCGACTGCAAACAACGCTTTACAAAGGTCAGTAATTTAACCCGGCACGCATTGACTTGTATGAAGGGATTAACCAAAGTATCATGTAAAGGGGAAAAAATAGATCGCCCACTATCAGCGTTCGAAAAAGCTTTCCACCCAAAACCCGGTTGTAGTAAGAAATCGACCAGTTGGATAAAATCTTTACCAGGGCCCCATATTCACACTGCAGTATGCGGTCACGGCGGAGAAAGAATAATCGCTGGTGCCCCAGTTGATGGGTATTGCCCCGAGACTGATACAGTTTATCAATTTCACGGATGTTATTGGCACGGATGCCCCAAACACTGCAAAAATTGGGGGGAAAAATACGCAAAAACACGAGTGCGAGACAAGTTGATCAGGAGCCAGCGCAATTTAGTAACTATTTGGGAATGTGAGTATGACGACCCAAACGCTTCCTCCGCACTTGAAAAACCTCCCACAATAATTTATCCGTATCATATAGTATACGATTTTGAAGCATATTTAGACGGAAGTAAAGAAAAACGGAACCCAACTAAAGATCTAGAGTTTATAAACGAACACGTTCCAATAAGTGTTAGTATAGGGGATACTCTATCCAACAATATAACTCACATATGTGATACTTCTCCAAAACAATTAGTGACCCTATTTATGGAAGATGTAAGAAAGAGGGCTAAAGACATTCGCGAGGTTGTTTGGTAAGGATAAAATATATGGGTTTCCTACAAGTATGGAAACGCTTTCGCCTTCTCAAAAGCGGGAGATTACCAGATGGATTTCACAAGTCCCAGTAATTGGGTTCAATTCCAGTAATTACGATCTTAATTTAATAAAGAAGCATTTAGTTGATATTTTAACGGATAAAACCTCTAAGGTACTAGTAGGAAAGAAAGCCAATACAACCATTTTTCTATTTATCACCAGAATTTAGGTTTTTAGATGTAAAATTATATCTTGCTCCTGGTATCGATTATGATAGATGGGTTAAGGCTTATGGATGCGAAGGTGAAAAATCCTTCTTCCCATATGAATGGTTTGATTCTCCCGATAAACTAGCGTATGAGGGTTTACCACCACTTAAAAATTGGACAAATAAATTAACTCCAAATAAAGCGATAACCAAAAAACAGTTGGAAGAGTGCAACAACATTTATAACAGATTAAATATGAAGTCTTTCCAAAGACTGGTTAAAATACTATAACAACTTGGATGTTGGCCCCTTTTTAGAAGCTATCGGAAAAATGACAAAATTTTATCAAACAAAAGGTATAGATATGTTTAAAGATGCAGTTACCCTACCAGGAGTTGCTTTACAATATATTCTCAGAGGAACGATAAAAAACCATATAAAACCTTATCAAACCAAAGAGAGTAAGATAGCAGACGCGATATGTCCACCACTGTATGCCCCTGGTGAGGAAATATATGAAATGTTAAAAGGAGCATTAGTTGGAGGTCCATCAATTGTGTTTACAAGATACACTGAAGCAGGTGTTACGAGAATTAGGTCAGCCCCAGATGGAAATGGAAAGCTTTGCGAAGCCGTACTTGGTTTTGATGCAAACGCCCTATATTTATCAACATTAAGCAAACATATGCCATGTGGCGAAGGGAAACTACACGAGGAAAGCAGCCCTCACGACCCTATTAAAATAAATAAGTTTTCCAAGGCGGTTTTAAAGGGTAAGTGGTTTGGCTTTGCTGAAGTAGATATAGAGGTTCCCAGTAGTTTAAAAGAGAAGTTTTTCGGAAATGTCCCCAATATTTATAAATAGGATTGTAGAGGAGGAAGTTCCAGAGAAGATGTTACAGTATTTACAAGAAACTAACCGTGCAAGAGGAGATGGCAGAAAACTAGTAGGTGCAATGTCTGCTAAAAAAGTATTACTATTTGCCCCATTATTAAAATGGTATTTGAAGCATGGTTTAGAAATTACAGGGATTTACAGAGTAATAAATTATACAGCAGGTAAGCCCTTTGAATGGTTTGTTAAAGAAGTTACTTCAGCCAGGAGATCAGGTGATGTTGACAGTTCCAAGTCCCCAATTGCAGATATAATGAAACTATTAGGTAACTCATGTTGCGGGAAAATGATAGAATCCCCTGAACAACACCTCAACACAACATATACAAAAGATGAAAAATGTGTGGACAAAGCTTTAAGATCAGCGTATTTCGATGATTTAGAGGAAATAGATTCTTACGAAATATCCTCAAGAAAAGTAAATGCCAATATGACTCGTCCATTTCACTGTGGGATTGCTGTATACCAATATGCAAAACAAAGAATGTTAGAATTTTATTATGATTTTATGGACAAATACGTAGATGGAGCAGATTTTGAACTAGTACAGATGGATACTGACAGTTTATATATGGGGGTTAGTATGAAGGGTGGAGAGTTGGATGGAATGATAAAACCAGAAATGGTGGAGGATTTTAAAAAACATAAAAAAGAGTGGCTAGCGTGGGATAAATGGAGTAATAGAGAACCAGGGCTATTCAAAACGGAGTTCCAAGGAGATCGTGCAATAGCTCTATCCAGTAAGTGTTATGTTGTTGAGAAATTAGACACCTCTCAAGTAAAACACTCAGCAAAGGGGTTATCTGCCAGGCAAAATAGTCTTACATCGAGAAGGTATATGGAGGCCCTACACCAGGTTGGAACGGATAGAGGAACAAACAGAGGGTTTAGAATGAGAAATGGTGTTATGAAAACATATACCCAAAATAAATTAGGACTGTCCGCTTACTATGACAAGAGAAGGGTTTTAGAAGATGGGATACATACAGAACCCCTTTAAACTTTCATTAAATAAAATTATGCAGCCTGTTCAATTTTTGAAGGTATCTTACACACCTTAGGTCTTCCAACGGGGGGCTTATCACGGGTTTCCGGGGTTTTTGGCCAATTATCTTTAGAAAGTCCCATGATAAATTTATCATATTTCCACAGATCTGTAAGGCGTTTGGGACCAATATGGTGCTTCTTTCTAACTTCATAGGCAGGAACAATTCCACGGGACTGCAAAATATCTATCAGCGCTTCCTGCGTAATAACCGATTTAGGCATGGTTTTATATATATATATATAAATGTCTAACATTAATTCACAATTGGAAATAAAATAATTATAATATTGAATATATTTATGGAAACCGTGAAAGCAAAACCTGTTGAGATTTACCACGATTCAATGCTGGAAACCCTTACAGAAGTATTATAAAACAGTTCAAAAAGCTCTACATGGATTAATTAATCCATCTGTCATAATGCAGTTTATTAGGGTCACGCCAATTACAGGGGTCTTTTCTATTATGATAATTCAAACACACCAACAAGCAAACCTGCTAGAGCCACAGCTGAATAGGTCCAAGATATAGTTGAAGAATCTTCTTCGTTAACTTGTTCTAAATTTGGTTTTAACGATTGTGCAAACCCCATATTTGAGGTTATCATCAATAATTTCAATTTCCCAATCAACCGATCGTTTACACCTCTTTAGAAAAAAGGTAAATTCAATCCAGAGGTGGTTTTATCTTTCCACAGCTTTTTAAGCCTCGCACTTCCGATCCCATACTTTTTCTTAATAGCGTTCGCAGGCACGCGCCGAAACAATTTCTTCAATATTTTTATTCGATAAGTAGGACTTTTACCATTTTTAATTGTTATGAGGGTAGAAACTTTTTTCGAAATGCTCAAAAATGCCCGTCTTTCCCAAGGTGCTCGTACGCCTGGGCGTGGTGCTGGTATGCCTAGTCGTGGTGCTGGTATGCCTAGGTGTGGTGCTGGTACGCCTGGGCGTGGTGCTCGTACGCCTGGGCGTGGTGCTGGTATGCCTAGTCGTGGTGCTGGTATGCCTAGGTGTGGTGCTGGTACGCCTGGGCGTGGTGCTCGTGCGCCTGGGCGTGGTGCTGGTATGCCTAGTCGTGGTGCACGCATGACCAGTCTGTCTAGGTGTGCCCAATATTTCCGTGTTGAACATTGGGCAAAATATATTTGTATGTGCCTACAAAAAAGATGCCGCAAAAACGAAATTTGTCCGAGCAGGATATAGAAGATATTCGTAATCTTCGAGGTGTCGAGTCTGCGGACGACACGAAGAAAAAATATGGGATCGGTACCACTCGTCTTCGAAGAATATGGGACGCCGTCGATGCGGAACGTAGTACAAAACCCGAAGAACAAGAAACCCCAGAACAACAAGAAACCCCTACCCCCGTAGTACACTACTAGAAGATGCGCGAAACGCCAGCTCGTTCGAAGAATCGACGCACCTGTCCGACATGGAGAGACGTTTGGAACCCCGTTTAGACGAGATGGAAACCAGAATATTGGAGGCCCTTTCCCTAAGTGACGAAATAGAGGAAGAAATTGAGACATTGGGGGCCCTCTCTAGAGATACTAAAATAGAGCGAACCGCTAGAGAAACAAGCTCTGTAGGGGAGCTGCACGATATTTGGAGAACCGTAGAGAATACGAAGTGGTGGATGTGTGCAGCGGTGGCGGCGTACACGGCCTGCAAAATACTGTTTCCAGTCGTGGCTCTAGAGTCCCGTAGACTAATTTGTTCCAAATTAAAGAGCAAAACACCCCGCCAAACAGCCCGATATCCCGAATGAAAAAAACACTCCTAGTGAGCCCGCACACCAGCACTCTGGTAGTCGCGACCCGTTCTACATGCAGTAGCCCTTTTGGAAAAAAAAGAGTATCCGAACCCTCCCCTATTGGGAACTGCCACCGGACAAACCATCTGGATTTCTTATTGTTGGGTGTAGTGCGAGGCTCCCCCATTCTACACCGAAGCGGATTCTGTAGTTCGCACAGTGTCCTACCGATGTTGTCCACTTCTCGATTTCCAAAAAAGTACCCAAAGCCCTCTCCCTCCCCCTATTCTCACTCCGTTTTCGATATGGACTAGAAAAAAAGAGCGGCCATTCCTATATGGGAGACCTCCCGCGTATATCGACTTACTATTTCGTTGGGTAGCTGAAACAGGTAGCCGAAACCCTTGCAAATCGACTTACTATTTCGTTGGGTAGCCGAAACCGCTGCAAATCGGGGACACATTTTACAAACTTTGGTGGTATCATTTTGTTTTACTGTGGGTTGTATTTATTTCGCTTTAAATTAACAGGAAATTTTACTATTTTTGGTACCTATGGGGCTACCCACTGCTTTCAATTCTTCCCCCACACTTCGCGGTAACGAACTGACTCCCTATATACTACTCAATAACATTAACGCATTTGCCTTTCAAAAAAAAAGGACGACGCGGACGACGACGGAAAAAGCGCCGACTATAGTCGCGCCTCTGCTAAATTAGGCACGACAAAAATGGACGACATGGAAACAAGCAGGACTTTTAGATAAATCTGGTTTCACAGCACTTTTACGATAAGTTTATTGTTCTAAAAAGATTTGAATAATTGTTTTTGTATGCTCATAGCTCTAGTAACTGGCCAACGAAGGCTTATTATCCAGAACCTAGGTATATCCACTGTGTACATTTTCAGGAATTAATCAGAATATAACACACAATATGAATGTATGTGCTTATGTGCTTATGGGCACAAAACCATGAGAACAGTGATTAAACATGCTTTCGGCACAAATATCACGTCTATGATGATAAAATTTGTATGTCTATCAGTCCAGCATTTTGTTGGTTATCACAAGCATCCAGGTGATCATGATCAATGAGTTAGAAGTCATGTTGGGGTTATTTCAGGATGTTGATGACAATCACATGCATAGTGAATTACTTGATTATCCTCTCATCCATACGGAGCTATGTAACAAAGGCTGAAATATAGATAGTTCAACAGCTGACAGGCATGGTGACAACAAATGAACAACACAGTTGAACACTGAACTGAAGACAAAAACATCAATATTTCAATTTTACCTCATCAGGCGTTAGCTCACTCATTTTACAAGAAAGTTAGTCTTCCTTCAAGAAAAATTATATATGAAACAAAAGACGGTTAGAGTGGCATATTTTTCTTCAGAGATTTAATACTACGATGATTTAATTTGATTTTCTGTTGAAAAAATCGAGTATCTTGACGTCTGGTAACCCGGAAATAGTTTAATGTACGGATACCTTTAGAAACTATCGCCTTGTATCATTGACAAATATGACCGAAGGGTATGACTAAAGTGCGCATTAGAGATTTTTAGGCGCATTGGTACGGAAGCATGGAGGGGACATGTGTGTTTTTTTATTTATCTCGTGGCCACGACTTATTATGTCGTGGCCACGAGATAAATAAAAAAAAACACACCTAAAGATCTCGTGGCCACGACATAACTCAGGTGTGTTTTTTTATTTATGTCGTGGCCACAACTTATTATGTCGTGGCCACGAGATAAAAAAAAAACACACCTGATCGAATTATGTCGTGTTTAGGTGTGTTTTTTTTATTTATCTCGTGGTCACGAGATAAATAAAACAAGAGGCCCAAATGGGCCTGTATCGCTCACCTAAAAGCCTCCATAGTGGTCATCTTGATTTCACAAAGACTCTTCACTTACAACTTCAAATGTTTCACAGAATTTGTTGGTACCTTCTGATCTAACATATATTGCGAATGTGCATGTGATTTACTGCTATACCTTCGATTTGATATATAAAATGACCATATTCGGTCAAAAATAAAATTTGACCCCTATTTGACCCCTCGGGCCACGCCCATTTTTGACCCAGCGGCCACCATATGAACAAATCTGAAACAGCGGTAACTATCAATCATTCACACCAAGTTTCGTCGATATCGGCCTGGAGGTTTGTGAGAAGAAGATTTTTTGACAATTTGACCTACTTCTCAACGGCGGCCATCTTGGATTTGGTGATGACCTCCATTTTAAAAAAAATGAACAGGCTTCACCCACAGACCATTACAGTTAAGTTTGGCCAATATCGGCCAAGCAGTTCACAAGAAAAAGACGTTTGAAATCTTTAGTAAAATAATGACCTTTTGAACTATCAGTGGCCATCTTGGATGATGTAATCATCTGCTTTAGACAAAAAAATCTCCAGAGTGATCGTCTCGTCAATACCTTCGATTTGATCTATTATATGACTATATTCGGTTAAAAATAAAACTTACCCCTATTTGACCCCTCGGGCGACGCCCATTTTTGACCCAGGGCCCACCATATGAACAAATCTGAAACAGCGCTAACTATCGATCATTCATACCCAGTATCGTCGAAATCGGCCAGGCGGTTCGTGAGAAGAAGATTTTTTAAGAATTTGACCTACTTCTCAACGACGGCCATCTTGGATTTGTTGATGACCTCCATTTTAACAAAAATGAACAGGCTTCAACCACATACCATTACAGTTAAGTTTGGCCAATATCGGCCAAGCAGTTTACAAGAAAAAGACGTTTGAAATCTTTAGTAAAAGAATGACCATTTGAACTATCGGTGGCCATCTTGGATGACGTAATCATATGATTTAGACAAAAAATGTTCCAGAGTGATTGTCTCGTCAATACCTTCGATTTGATATATTACATGACTATATTCGGTTAAAATAAAATTTGACCCCTATTTGACCCCTCGGGCGACGCCCATTTTTGACCCACGGGCCACCATATGAACAAATCTGAAACAGCGCTAACTATCGATCATCCATACCAAGTATCGTCGAAATCGGCCAGGCGGTTCGTGAGAAGAAGATTTTTTAAGAATTTGACCTACTTTTCCATGGCGGCCATCTTGGATTGTCGATGACCTCCATTTTAACAAATCTGAAATGGCATCACCCATATATCATCCCTGTGAAGTTTAACCAATATCGGCTGAGCAGTTCGGGAGAAGAAGACGACGGACACTTTGCCATAACAATAGCTCACATGAGCTTTGCTCAGGTGAGCTAAAAACACACATGTCCCCTCCATGCTTCCGTACATTGGAGATTTCGGGGCGCATTGGAGTTTTATGTTATATATCTTCTTAATAACACAGGCGCGGATACAGGGGGGGGGGGTGGGGGATCAGGGGGTCAGGTTGTTACAATACTCGAATAGTTGGATTACTTTTTTCGTGGCCTAGGCGTCAGGAAATCGCATCTGCGGCGATATGGCATTTCAAAATGCCCTGGGGGAGGACCCACCCCCCCCCCCCCCCACTTTACGATTTCGCGCTCGCGGAGGTCGGCTATGCCGAATTGTAATTACAGACCCCCTCCCTGCAATTATTTCTGTATCCGCCCCTGTAAAAGCATTAAAAAATATATACTTGTATATAATATACTGTTGTATATGTATAATATATGTTTAAGTCAAGGTAAATGCGCACGTGTAACGTTGAGTTTGTATCAATATTATAAATATGCCTACCGAAAATATTATATATGGCCTCGGCGCATTGGAGATTTCGGGGGGCATTGGAGTTTTATATGTTATATATCATCTAAATAAAAGCATAACATTCATTTTTACTTTGTATATAATATACTGTTACATATCTATAATATATATATAAGTAAATAAGCCCCATTTTTTCAGTCACAGCTACAGAGTAGTTTAAATATAAAATTAGTATTACTTTTGCGAATGTTTTAGCGTATTGCAATCTTCTATTTAATCATATATATGGCAAGAAATCATGGCAGATTCCCTGGTAGGCGTGTTTGTAGACTAGTCTACATGGGGTACATGGTGTACAAGGTCTATACATACTACAACTGCCTATAATGTTAAACAATATTGGTGTTATGAAAAAAATATTGTCTTATATTTAAGGGTGGGAATTGGCTCGATGACCTTCCATACCCGGACATATAAGTCCATAAAGGCCGAATTTTGAAGTGTTTTATGTGATATATGTAAGTGCAGGGCGGACGGATGTCTATAAATGTGTGCCGAAATGGGACACTGCTTAGGTCCAATATGGTCCTGTAAGTCCGTGCAGTGTCCCGGTGCACGGGAGGC
The DNA here is from genome assembly GCA_029237695.1 of Conchocele bisecta. Classification (NCBI taxonomy): domain Eukaryota; kingdom Metazoa; phylum Mollusca; class Bivalvia; order Lucinida; family Thyasiridae; genus Conchocele; species Conchocele bisecta. The sequence continues at coordinate 21,082,007 of CM055279.1, read as the reverse complement.
GGGAAGAAGAGATGGGGTAACTGGGTAGAACCTGGCACCGGTGATGCAGAGCAAAACGGGTCCCAGGTAGAACCAATCCACACCTGGCGGCACTTGACACACAAGTTGGTGCCATATAATCGGTAAATACATGTGACACTCGTTCACCGAGTTGCAACAGCCTGGCAGCGCCTCAGCAAGCCGGGCCGGAAGCAGGCAGACGATAGCAGCATTCAGTTGAGCACGAGTATAACCTAGCGATGATATATTGTACTGAGCCGGAGTTTTATTCCAGTGAGTTCGAATAGGATAAAAGCCTATCAGAAGTCGCCTGTTGCGGCGGTAATACGCGGGACCAGTGGCACTCGGCGGTCCGTGTTACCAGGGTCCGTTAAATGCCACCGTACCACCGCTACCACACCACTGCATAATATAATAAGAATACATGGATGCGATTACTGATGGCGATTACTGATGGTGCATACTTGTGGCAAACTAGTAATCTGTTTGGAACCACTTTCTAACACCACGTTCTCTAACACCACTTTATCTAGCACCACCAAAGTAACTGCGGATGGAAAAAATCGGTTCCCCAGACCAGTGGCAAACTCATAATCTGTTTGAAAACGCACTGGTCCCACCATTCTTTCCTAACGATTCTACATAAATTTCTCCATGTAAACCTGAAGCAATGCTTCAACGCAGAAGAAGAATAGTAATAATAATAAGAATATGATCTTTTCTCACCATCTCGGCAGAGAGAACAACAGGCGACTGACTTCATAAATATAGCTCGTGCTCAACAGAATACCACCCACACCGAGCCCACCCAGCCCCGATTTACCTTAGCACATATCCAGGTTGCCACAATCCAGCAAATAAGAATAACACAATGGAAATACGAGTTAATTTCCAATAGTTAAGATGGCCACCGCCGGTAACCTTGAGATAATTACCGACCGATAAAAACACGACCTGCTCAGTCCAAGGTCGCCGTTAGAATCCCTGTGTGTCTGATGTGTTATATATGTTATGACTATATATATATAGCTTCACTACTTACGTGAATACTTTAACTGACCAACATGTGCCATTGGCAAAGAGTAAAGGTTCTTATAGAAAATCTTGGATGAATAAGGACACAGCGGAAGAGGTAGACAAGAAAAAAAGAGCATGGACTAGATATAGAAATTGCAAAAGTTTTAATAATTGGGAAAATTATATCCAAGCAAGGAATACTGCCACAAATACCATAAGAAATGCGAAACGTAACTATGAAAAATCTATTGCATCAAGGATAAAGGATGAACAGAAACTACTCTGGACACTTGTTAGGTCAAAAACAAAAACGAAGGACAGAATAGGTGACTTAATGAAGGAAGACGACACACTATATATAACTCTGCAAAACACCCGTATGCTACTGACTGTGGCTACAGACGTGACACCGTATCGACCAGTGTAGACACAGATCAGCCTGATGCGGCGGGAAAAAAACTGCAAATGAGACATATATATTAATGTACATGTATATCTAAAAGTTATAATGCATCATTATTCGGCAGAAAATAATAAATACATTCGATAAATGTTAATGTCACTTATATACATATAGTATGTATTAATTAATACTGTAGTGTCATTATATAATATATACTATATTTCTGGATATGACCAGTATAGCTCCTGATCAAATAGTTTACTCCTTTTGCATGATAACCATGTTAGAAGGTAAGGATCACGTCTATATTTCCATGTTCGTCCATTGCACCTGACCATTCTTCAAATACTTGAAGCAATTAACTGTGTAACACAAGAATGACCACTCCTGAACCCGAATTGGTGCTCTGAGTATAATTTTTTATTGTCCATATGTTCTGTAATTTTGTCTCTTATAATCGATTCTAATATTTTACAAATCACACATGTAAGGCTCACAGGTCTATATTTTTCCGCCATCTTTTTATTCCCTTTTTTAAATATTGGTGAGATATTTACTAACTTCCATAGTGCAGGAACTTCACCTGTCTGCATAGATCTAGTACAGATGTATGTCATTGGATTACATAATTGTGGTCTCATCTCATATATTAGTTTACAATGAATTCCATCGGGTCCTGGTGATTTAGTAGTTTTTAATGTGTCTAACTTTTTCATTACATCCATCTCCAAGATAGTGAAATAGTTAAATTCTGATGAGAATTGTCTCTCATTTATTTCAGGAATATTTTGCGTGTCTTCCCTAGTAAAAACACTGCTAAAGAACAGATTCAACACGTCCGCCTTTTCTTTATTCGTATCTGTTATATATAGTGACACCGCGTAACGATTTTCACGAACACTAAGAAAACATATTGTAACGATACGGCTAAAATACGGCTAATATATATAATACAATGTTTGTTTCGTTTTTTTATATATTAATTATTGCTATTTATATTCATTAAAACATTTTACAACTTATATACTATGATATAAAAATCTTTGGAAAATACAAATTATATACCCGATTTGTTTATTGGGACCGTTTTGACCAAATGGGGCCGTTTTGACCATTTATTTTGGACGAGGGGCCGTTTTGACCAATTTAGGGGGGGGGGCGCTTTGATAAAATGGGACCGTTTTGACTGTAATCCCTCCATTTAATGTAAGTTAGCAAGATTCATCCAGCCCACTCGATTCCCCACCGACTGGTAGTTTATAATATGTTCCCTGTCCGTCATTGTCCTCTGCACATTTTTTAAGTGGTCCGAAACGTCAATGGTCCGAAACACTCCTAACTTTTGCTTTCACTCGGCAATTTCCGGTGGAGCCGACTGTTATCCCGACTTTGTCCGATTATATACGACAATGCTGATTGGACAGATAATATTTCGGACAATTACGTACAACCGTATCGTGGAAGCATAAACAAATTTCATTTTGTTCAGCAATTTTCGTCAAACTAAATATGTTTGGCAGATCATTGTTCGGACAGATGGGGCAAGATCCATTCTTTGCGTAAGTATAACTACTATTAAACAATAGGTATGCCATTAAATATTAGCGTTGGTTCATAAAATCGCGATAATTTGTCATTTTCTATCAGCCTATGTAAAAGTAAGTGGGCGGGGTACATTTTTTTGGCGAGAGGAGCTATCTGTGAGGGAGGCAGGATCCATTATGTCCAAACCGTCCTATTTGTATGCCCCACCACAATAGTGGAGGGGGCATTTAGTGTTACCCTTGTCCGTCCCGTCCGTCCGTCACAAAACTTTAACGCTTGGGGTAAAAATATTCATATATGGCCCAAAATGCGCACCTTTGCACAATAGTGTCCATTTGTAACCGCTATATGGCTTTGGTTACATGGGTTACATGCTGGTTACACAGTATAGCAGTAGATATGTTACAGAGTTTTGAATGAGATTTGTAAGTATTATCTATTATGCATTGGTTTCATAGGTTACAATTGGCATTTTGTCCTAAAATTCCTGTGATGTATATTTTGGCAGGTTGCTATGGCGAATTCTGGAGGTTCCGTCAACTGGAGGTTCCGTCAATTAGGCAAAATAGAGTGAAAAGTCGAGTGGTTCCGTCAACTGGTTACCGGTTCGTCAATTAGGCGATTATAGTTGAATGGTATTGATCACACCTCGGCTAATTGAATTTCGCATTTTCACCAAGTAGTTGACCTTTGAGCGTTTAGTAATTATTACCGTCAAATGACCGATCAGTTAATTCGTGATGATTAATCATGATTCAAATAGTTAATTCGTGATGATTATTTATGATTCACTCAAGCTAATTGTCAATTGACGGCTTTTTGCCTGATCCATGTCAACTGCACAAGCGCTGAAACATATAAATGGGTGGGCAATTTGTAACTTCCTCACTACAATTCATCATGGATGATAAGTCGTACTGCGTCTTGTGTTCTGGTGTGGTTACTGCCCGTATGCATGCCAGACGGTGGCACCATAGGAAATGTGATACTGGTATGTTTTCATTATATTTTATTAATATTATAGTGTAACTGTATTTCATGATCGTAAATAGTAAGACTTTCCATAAATAAAATATAGTTTGTATAGCTTATTACATTACATTTACATGTAAATAGTATGAATTTCCAAAAATATGCCCAACATGCCGAAATTATGCTAACGTATGTCTTCTATTCAACAGATTGTGTATCTGTTCATGGCTCACAAATGCTGAATAAGCGGGTGATTATACAAATTAATATACAAATACACAAAATATACACCTAAAGATACTTTAAAATGTTATTAAAATATCTACCTCTAAATGCCCATATACAACTAAACATACTTTGAAATATCAACAAATATCTCTCATTATTATCCACTTTAATGACCATCAGTTATCAGATCAATTGTGTGGCACGTGCCGGTCATTAGCGAGTTTAACTCTAAATTGCCTAATTGACGAACCGGACGCATAGTTGACGAAACCTCTCAGTTGACGAAACCTCCAGTTGACGGAACCTCTGACACCCGCTATGGCTATAGGACCTTAGGCGATGTGTGATTTATGACTCTAGGTGCCTTGGTTTATGGTCAGTTCATGAGAAAATGGATTAGGCTACATTTTTAATTAAAATTAAAATTTGTAAACTACAAGCTGATAATTCAAATTATTCAGTGTCTTCTGAGAATATTGTGCACAGGTTGTTTGCAGTGTGTTCCTTGTGTTAGGAAAGAATGTTGATCCTTAAATTATCGGATTAAAGATGTGTGCTATGTCATCAAGGTCAATGCTGGTTAAAAATGAAGCACTATCTTGTACATTTTTTTGGCGAGAGGAGCTATCTGTGAGGGAGGCAGGATCCATTATGTCCAAACCGTCCTATTTGTATGCCCCACCACAATAGTGGAGGGGGCATTTAGTGTTACCCTTGTCCGTCCCGTCCGTCCGTCACAAAACTTTTAACGCTTGGGGCAAGTAGCAATCAACGGTGAGCACTCTACATGGAAAGATGTTGTCAGCGGAGTTCCACAGGGAAATGTACTAGGACCTGTATTATTCATTATATTTGTGAATGATATCCCTGACTGTGTGCAAAGTTTAGTGACAATTTTTGCTGATGACACCAAGTTATATTTTCCTGCAACAAAAAATGCCACTTTGCAAGAAGATTTGAATGCTCTCCAGGACTGGTCAGACACATGGAACTTAAAATTTAATGTAGCCAAGTGCAAGACTCTACATTACGGACGGGATAATCCAGGCCATCAGTATTCTATGAATTCCGCTGCATTGATAACAGTTACCAAAGAATCGGACTTATTTTCCAACAGGATTTGAAATTTAGTAAACATATATCCTCCAAGATTAACAAAGCCAATAGTGTGTTATCATTAATAAAAAGATCATTTGATTTCATTGATGCGAAGTCATTTATCAGACTATTTACAGCGCTCGTACGGCCTCACATGGAATACGGAAATGCTATTTGGCACCCCTACCTATGTAAAGATATTGACAGTGTTGAAAATGTTCAGAGATGAGCCACAAAATTAGTTCCAAATATCAAACATTTGAGTTACTTTGAAAGGCTGAAATACTTGAAACTGCCATCGCTAGCACACAGAAGAAGAAGGGGCGATATGATACAGACATACAAGATAGTGAAAGGTTTTGAAGATGTTCCGGCAGAGAAATTTTTCAAGTTCGGTAACTCGCGGACATACTCTAAAGATGGTCAAGCCAAGATGTTTAACCTCATTTGGTCAGCGAACATTCTCTAAAAGGGTGATCAATGAATGGAACCTATTACCAAATACAGTTATAGAAGCTAAAACAGTGAATGAATTCAAGTCACGATTAGATAACCACTGGCGAGGAGACATTACATATTATTATTAGGACTTTACCTTTTGTTGTCATTACCCAAATGACAACCATATTGAATATACTTACCAAATATATACCAAACAAAGAAGTTTATTTCAAAACACACATGAGAATAAAAGTCAGTACCAGAGGAGGTCAGCAGTAGTCGGGTTTAAAAAGGAGTTAAGTCTCCTTCCTATTGAACCCAAAAATCATCGTCCAGGTATAATTTCTTATCCTTCAACCGATCTGCTTCATATTTCATATACACATTGCTGTAATGGTCCTCTACCGTCCTGTGCCAAATCCACGTTCGTCCTGCCCCCACCAAGCCCAGGGTCAAGGTCACGTACTTAGTGCTTCAAAAACTTTAACGCTCAGGTAAATATCTTATAATTTCTGTTTTCTTTCACGGATCAGCTTCATATTTCATATACGCATTGCTCTAATGGTCCTCTACCGCCCTGTGCCAAATCAACGATTCGTCCTGCCCCTGCCAAGCCCAGGGTCAAGGTCACATACTTGGTGCTTCAAAAACTTTAACGCTCGGGGTAAATATCTTATAATTTCTGTTCCCTTTACACGATCAGCTTCATACTTCATATACACATTGCTCTAATGGTCCTCTACTGTCATGTGCCAAATCCACGTTCGTCCTGCCCCCGCCAAGCCCAGGGTCAAGGTCACATACTTGGTGCTTCAAAAACTTTAACGCTCCGGTAAATATCTTATAATTTCTGTTCCCTTTCACGGATTAGCTTCATACTTCATATACGCATTTCTCTGATGGTCCTCTACTATCCTGTGCCAAATCCACATTCGTCCTGCCCCCGCCAAGCCCAGGGTCAAGATCACATACTTAGTGCTTCAAAAACTTTAACGCTCGGGGTAAATATCTTATAATTTCTGTTCCCTTTCACGGATCAGCTTCATATACGCATTGCTCTAATGATCCTCTACCGCCCTGTGCTAAATCCACGTTCGTCCTGCCCCCGCCAAGCCCAGGGTCAAGGTCACATACTTGGTGCTTCAAAAACTTTAACGCTCAGGTAAAAAAAAAATTTCACTTGGAATTTGGCCTCATTTATTATCAAAGCGATATGTGGGGCATCCGTGTTCTATGAACACATTTTCTAGTTTTCTCAGCAATATGCGGATTATTTTGGTCATTATCCGTCTTTCTCTGTCGTTGCGCCCCATTACAGTATCACTTCCAGAAAAAAAACAGTCTTGAACAGACATCACGTCCTTACGCCTGACAATTTCCATCAATGTTAACCGTATACCCGTCATTTTTCATCATTATCAAAACAATTTAACTACTATCCACCACACGCCTCATTTTCGACAATTGCGCAGATAATTTTGGTTGTTATCACACCGACTTCCAGAATGGATCCATCCTGCTCACAGAGTTACTGTCGGTTCCACATTTTGCTGCCGACAAACTTTTGGCTATTAAACACATTACATCTGAAAAATATTTAAAAGTAAGTACTTTTTTATCAATAACAAGTCACCCTCCCCAAAAAAATAATTTGATGAAATTCCATCAAATATTGATTTCATTGGGAAACAACGATTTTCATCAAATAATTTTTTTGTGGTGGGTGACATTATAAAAAAGATAACTACAGTTGCAGTTCTGATAACATTACAGTTCTATCTGAAAGATCTATCAAATATCTACAGGAAAATTCCCAAGTGTAACTTGTTCATAACGACACCTGTGTGTAACGACATTCACTGTTAACCGACCATCTTTGTCGGTCCCGACATTTTTGCTATGTGTTTCATATAAATAAAATCTTGCAGCAACGACACATGCGTTACTTGTTATCCGACAATGTTTTGTGGTCCCGTTGTGTAATTTGTCCACATTTTAAACCTGTCCAGACATGAATTCAATATCAACACATTTCGGCTCATTAAACTTTAAGGTACATGCCCACTTAGTAGGCACAACATGTTCTTTATATCAGATACATCTGACATCTGGGACATTTTCTGGCAAAATTAACATTCATTCACCATTACCCCACGTATTGATTGGCATTATTATACATTTTATATCAGACGTAAATTTCTACACTGATATCAGGGACGATAACCGTGTTTCCTTAAAATGTTAACGGACATTACTATTTATTATCTGTATTTATTTTTGATGGGCCATGACCATACTTTATTATTTTTTTAGACGACACATTTAGTTAGTATGAATAATTAAAAAAATATCATGCCTCAATTGCATATTAAAATAGCCTGATACAACCGCGTATCACTATCAGTAAAATGCATATTACTGAATGATTATATCTGTAAAGTGGGCACTCGTAATTTTTAGAACTGGTGGAATAGCGACATAATTATACACATCTTTAATTCCTATAAATAACATTTTGTGCCTACTGAGGGAGCATGTACCTTTAATTGACGCGATTATCGAACATTGGCAAACATACCTGTGAGAATTAGCCTGAGGCCATGCCATGAAAGGTAAGCCGAGTTACGTTCATTATCTGAACAGCTTTCAATGTTTGTCAATGACTGAGTGAATTTTTATGCCCCACCACGAACTATGAACACATTTTCTAGTTATTTTTATACGACCGTTTTTAAAAAACGGTACGTATTATGTTTTACCGCACGGCGGGCAGCGGCTGAAGAAAAAGCGCATAGTTCGTGTACATAACTCCTCCGAAACCGTTCAGTCGATCGATTTGAAACTATACACACGTCTTCTACACATATTGAAGATGTGCACCTTGGTGTTTTTATGCCGAAAAAATATCGCCTTTTTAACTTAGCCATTTTTTTTTCATTTTTCTATACATTTCTATATACAGTACAGAGTTTGTGTACACAACTCCTCCGAAACCGTTCAATCGATCGTTCTGAAACTATACACACGTCTTCATTGAAGATGTGCACCTTGGTGTTTTTATGCCGAAAAAATATTTTTTAACAAAAATATCACCTTTTTAACTTAGTCATTTTTTCTACATTTTTCTATACAATTCTATATACAATACAGAGTTTGTGTACACAACTCCTCCGAAACTGTTCAGTCGATCGTTCTGAAACTATGCACACGTCTTCTACACATATTGAAGATGTGCACCTTGGAGTTTTTATGGCAAATATTTTTTTTTAACAAAAATATCACCTTTTTAACTTAGCAATTTTTTATACGACCGTTATTATGTTTTACCGCACGGCGGGCGGGCGGCTGAAGAAAAAGCGCATAGTTCGTGTACACAACTCCTCCAAAACTGTTCAGTCGATCGATCTGAAACTATACACACGTCTTCTACACATATTGAAGATGTGCACCTTGGTGTTTTTATGCCGAAAAAATATTTTTTAACAAAAATATCGCCTTTTTAACTTAGCCATTTTTTCTACATTTTTCTTTGCAATTCTATATACAATACAGAGTTTGTGTACACAACTCCTCCGAAACTGTTCAGTCGATCGTTCTGAAACTATACATACGTCTTCTACACATATTGAAGATGTGCACCTTGGTGTTTTTATGCCGAAAAAATATTTTTTAACAAAAATATCACCTTTTTAACTTAGCCATTTTTTCTACATTATTGTATCCAATTCCCTATCATTTCTACTTTACACTCTACTTTTCTATCTCTGCCTAAATTAGTATACATATTTAGCACAACGAGATGAAGAAATAATGCTATAGACTTTCAAATTCTCATTAATGTTTCTTGCCTTGGTGACAGCTTCACATTTCTGCATCTTCGCTGTCTGGCCCATATTCGACGGGCGTATTTTGTGACTTGCGGCACTCTTGTTCTAAATTAGTATACATGTTTAGCACAACGAGATGAAGAAATAATGCTATAGACTTTCAAATCTCATTAATGTTTCTTGCCTTGGTGACAGCTTCACATTTCTGCATCTTCGCTGTCTGGCCCATATTCGACGGGCGTATTTTGTGACTTGCGGCACTCTTGTTCTAAATTAGTATACATGTTTAGCACAACGAGATGAAGAAATAATGCTATAGACTTTCAAATTCTCATTAATGTTTCTTGCCTTGGTGACAGCTTCACATTTCTGCATCTTCGCTGTCTGGCCCATATTCGACTGGCGTATTTTGTGACTTGCGGCACTCTTGTTCTAAATTAGTATACATGTTTAGCACAACGAGATGAAGAAATAATGCTATAGACTTTCAAATTCTCATTAATGTTTCTTGCCTTGGTGACAGCTTCACATTTCTGCATCTTCGCTGTCTGGCCCATATTCGACGGGCGTATTTTGTGACTTGCGGCACTCTTGTTCTAAATTAGTATACATGTTTAGCACAACGAGATGAAGAAATAATGCTATAGACTTTCAAATTCTCATTAATGTTTCTTGCCTTGGTGACAGCTTCACATTTCTGCATCTTCGCTGTCTGGCCCATATTCGACGGGCGTATTTTGTGACTTGCGGCACTCTTGTTCTAAATTAGTATACATGTTTAGCACAACGAGATGACAAAAATAATGCATAGACTTTCAAATTCTCTTATTTCTTGCCTTGGTGACTTCTTCACATTTCTGCATCTTCGCTGTCTGGCCCTATTCGACGGGCGTATTTTGTACTTGCGCATCTTGTTCTAAATTAGTATACATGTTTAGCACAACGAGATGAAGAAATAATGCTATAGACTTTCAAATTCTCATTAATGTTTCTTGCCTTGGTGACAGCTTCACATTTCTGTATCTTCGCTGTCTGGCCCATAGTATTTTGTGACTTGCGGCACTCTTGTTTATATTATTTCTTAAAAAAACAATCGTGAAAAAACAATCCAACGGTCATAGTTTATTTTTTATAGTATTTTTCAAAAAATCTTGATATGACCCATTAAAGGTCAAATACGGGATTCGACCCTGTTGTAATATTACAGCCTGGTCTGTCGAGTACTACCGGGTGCATAATAATATTTAGACAACAGACATCAGCACAAGCCGGTTCTAACTAGATTGTGCTGGAAAAAATTTGTAGTCTGGGCACGGGTGACGACCTGAGACTTTGAAATTTCGGCCAAAGTCGAAAAACTCCACTATACAATCAATTGCGCGCCAATAAAGTATGATTGCAAAACAACGGTGTTCGTCTTAGAGAGGTTCCAGACCAGGTACAACCCAGGTGGTGATCACAAGAACGTTGTACTGTTAACCTGGCACCACATGCCTGTATAGTGGTATTGGCAAAAAGTGTAAATCCAGATGAGCCGGCTCGTGACCAGCCGTGTCGTCAAGATTTGCACATTTTGCAAGTAATTTTAATATTTTTGAGAACAAAAACACCCCCTTTTCATAAATGGACTATTCTGAAAATCATTTTCTGACGGTTGAATTGGTTGTAAAATTAACATATCACAATCCATTCCAGTTACTTAGAGGTGAAATAGTTGAGTTCATCACCATTAAATAACTATATGGCTGTTGCAGGGAGTCGCAGGAGCACTTTCGCCAGATGGACAGCATGTTCCAGAGCCCGTTCGGCCCGAGTATAGGGATGCTGGAGCAAGGTCATGGCCAGGACCGGAGGCAAGGCCGCGAGCGGAGGGAGGACCGGGGAGAAATGGCGCCATTCGGCAGTAATTTTGGTTTCCCGGCATTCGGCCCGATGTTTGGCAACATGGACAGAATGATGCAGGATAGTCAGCGGTCCTTTGTAAGTGTGATTTGTATTTTGTAGAGCTCACAACCTACTTCACGCAGGCTTGAAATATTTTACTTGAAAATATCAAATGTTAATCGTTACATATATTTGTGATAGCCTACTCAAATTTTAAGAATGTGCATACCGGTAGTCATTTCAAATTACTGAGGCATGCATGTAAAAATCCAATGAAAACCCATCCGGACCACTAGCCCAGTAGCCTCTTTCACCAAGATTGCAAAGTAAACTTATCTTGCTAAGTACCCTTTGAGGGAGAAATTTTCAATTTAAGGATAAATTTATTAATTTTTAGCCAGGTTTTTTGAAAAAAAATCCAGGCTATTGGATTGGCGAAAGCCGGGCGGGCGGCGTCCACAATCAATGTTAAGTTTTCGTGTTTGAGTCCATTTCTTTGTTACTGTACCACCTAGGACCACCAAACTGTCACAGCTTCATAATCAAGGGGTGCCCACCACATATCACTATCCAACATGTTACCTTTTTTTGAACTTGACCCATTTTTTCCGCGCAGTCGACTTAGCCATTTTCAATGTTGTTTTCACGTTTAAGTCCTTTCTTTGGTACTGTACCACCGAGGACCACCAAACTTTCACAGCTTCATAACCAAGGGGTGCCTACCACATACAACTATCCAACATGTGACAATTTTTTTTACCTTCACCTATTATTTCTATGTAATTGACTTAGCCATTTTCAACGTTAGCTTTTTAACGTACGTCTGGTTAAAGTATTTTGGTTCAAAGTTTTTTGTTATACTATATCTCTGCAACTGCTTCGCCCATTACCTTGAAACTTCACATGGGTGTTTATCATCATCCATATTTTCATTTTACCCCCAACCGTGCGGCCCCTATACCCAATGTCAAGGTCAAATTACTTTGAATATTTTTGTTAATGTTTTTTCGTGTACTATATCTCTGCAACTGCTTCACCCATTACCTTGATACTTCACATGGGTGTTTATCATCATTGTCAGCATGATATCGTCGGCATTTTGGCATACACCGTCCGTACGTCCGTGTGTCTGGTTAAAGTTTTTCCATCTACTATATCTATTTTTTTAGTGTCCATGCCTCGCCCCAAGGCGCGACTTGCAGGCCACGGCCATCTAGGTATAATTATGTTATCCGAGTGTCTATGCTTGGAAAAAACCTGGCCTTCGTGGCTTTGCCTCGTTTCTTGTTATTATACTGAATTTATTACATGTACATTGTCACAGCCATTTTGACTGTGCTAATGTAATAAAGTCATTATAATAATTATGCATACCTCAAACATATGCAGTTGTTAATTCTATATAAAATAATGCATTTCGGGAAATATAAATGATTACTCCCTCAAAGTTTACTTAGCTAGATATGTATGCTTAGCCCTTTTGGTGAAATCGGCCCATGTATTCCAGCATGTGTGAGCCTATGTAGCCTCTTTCACCAACATTGCAAAGTATATTTTTGTAGCAAAGTGTGCTTTGATGGAGTAATCATTTATTTTTCCGGAAATGCATTATTTCATACAGAACTAACGACTTCATATATTTGATGATTACAAGTATGCAGAATTATTATACTGAAGTTATTACATTATCACAGCCAAAAATGGCTGTGATAATGTAATAAATTCAGTATAATAAAAATTAATAAATGTATCCTAAAATTGAAGATTTCTCCCTCAAAGTATGGTGAAATAGGCTACAGGTATTCAGTGTGCCGTGTCTTACTATGTAGCTTGGTTACAAGACCAAAATATGTATATATATATATATATATGTAATAAAGTATGCACAAGTATACTTCAGGGAATATAGGTTGTTGGACATAATACATATATATCACATGATTATTTATCAACCCTCTATCGCTAATTTTGTGATCGGTACAAACTAAGTATTATAATTGTGTTTCTTTGAATTTTCAAATTAAAGAAATAGAAATACCAGGCTCCAGATAAGGAATTAGTAATTGAGTATTGTCACTCCATCATTTCTGAAGCAATTGGGTATTTCAAAATTTTAATTGGGTAAAATAAAACCACACTGTTTACACATCAACAGACAGCAATCATTGAATAGTTTGCTTCAAAATGAAAACATGTCTTGGTATTTCATTAGAATTGTCTCCTTCGACTTGAGACAATTCTAATGAAATACCAAGATGTGTTTTCATGGAAAATAAGAAAAATATGCTATATTTGTGGTCTGTTTATTGTTTTCTGCATCATGATAAAGGTACCACAAATTTTGTATTGCTTTTTGGTACTCGCTACTTCTGATTTCAATTGGGTTTTTGACAATTTTAATTGGGTATTTATGCAAATATGCACCTTATCTGGAGCCCTGCCCAATGTCCATTTCCTTTTCTGGAACTCTGTGCACATGTTCTATTGCAGTCCCAAGCGTCCAGTAGCACGAATGGCCATTCTTTCCAACAGTCATCATTCTACTCATACCAGAACACAGGCAATGGGCCCCCAAAAGTATTCCAGTCGTCGTCATCGGAGCGCAGGGCACCTGGTGGGGTGAGTTGGTTCTACTGTGCTGGGTGTATGTACCGTGATAACACTAAATATTTGGATACCATTTGTTTGGGGAAAGTTTGTCTATTAAGAAAATGGTATCCAAATACAGCATTATTTTGCTCACTTGATACAACTTACCAGGCTCCAGATAAGGTGTGTATTTGCGTAAATACCCAATTAAAATTGCCAAAAACCCAATTTAAATCAGAAGTAGCGAGTATCAAAAAGCAATGAAAAATTTGTGGTATCTTTATCATGCTACAGAAAACAATAAACAGACCACAAATATATCATATTTTCTTATTTTTCCATGAAAACACATCTTGGTATTTCATTAGAATTGTCTCCAAGGGACAATTCTAATGAAATACCAAGATGTGTTTTCAATTATTTCAACCATTCAATAAGTGCGGTCTGCTGATGTGTAAACAGTTGTGTGATTCTATTTTACGCAATTAAAAGTTTGAAATACCCAATTGCTTCAGAAATGATGGAGTGACAATACTCAATTACTGATTCCTTATCTGGAGCCCTGACTTACTATGAATATTGGGACACTCTTTATTTTTGTATTTCCGTTTGTTATCCCCTCGCCGATAATATTTGGTCACAATACATGTATGTGTCTCGGGATGGTGCTTTGTTTTGCATCCAACCGCCGAAGGTCAAGGTCACTGAGGACTTATGTTCGTTTGTAAGGCAAAAATGTTAACGTTTTTTTCTCTTTTTCGATTAGCCTTGTAATAATGATGCCCTTCGTTTTTAGCTCACCTGAGCCAAAGGCACAAGTGAGCTATTGTTACCGCTTTTCGTCCGTCGTCGTCCACAATTCAAACATCTTCTTCTCCCAAACCGCTGGGCTAATGTTGGTCAAACTTCACATGGTTGATCTATGGGTAGGGGCACGTCAGATTTGTAAAATTGGAGGTCATCGTATAATCCAAGATGGCCACCGTGGAAAAGTTTGTCAAATTCTTAAAAAATTATCCTCAAACCGCCGGGCCAATTTCAACGAAACTTGGCAGTAATAACAATAGCCAATGCTGTTTCAGATATTTGTTAAAATGGTGGCCCCGGGGTCAAAAATGGGTGGGACCGGGGGATTGACCGAATGAATATGGTCATGTCGTATATCAAATTGAATGTATTGACAAGACAGTCACTCTGGAGTATTTGTTGTCGAAATCGGATGAAAGGTCAGTCCTTTTATTATAGATTTCTAACGTTTTCTTCTCGTGAACTACTTGGCCAATGTTAGTCAAATTTCACAGGGATATCTGTGTGGGGGAGTGGGGGGGGCATATCAAATTTGTAAATTTGGAGGTCGTCACCTAATCCAAGATGGCCACGGTTGAAAAGTTGGTCGAATTCTTAGAAAATCTTCTTGCGAACCGCCAGAGAGAGTGCAACGAATCTTGATAGGAATGATCGACAGTCGATGCTCTTTCAAATTTGTAAAATCGGTGACCCAGAGGTCACAAATGTACGGGCCCCGGGGGTCAACTAGGGATCAATTTCACATTTGACTGAATATGGTGATGTCATATATCAAATCGAAGGTATTGAGGAGCCGATCACTCGGTATCATTATAGTCGCCGCTTTTTCCATCATTGTCGTCCGAAATTTTCAAAAAATTTGAAGAGCTTCGTCATCATGGTATAACTTTAATATTACTTGACAGATTGCTTCAATATTTGGACACTTTATACATACCGATGCTGGCCAAACTTCATAGTCACGTGGTACTAACAACAACAACAAGTACTGAAACTTCCAGAATCCATCTGATTCAAAGTACATATTCTTTTATATTGTCCTTATTACGTAACTGATTTTGATGAAATATGGTGCATCAAACGCGTCTTGTTAAGATGCATTTGGTGGTCTCTGTATTTTCGCACAAACTTCTGTCGTTTTTGCGAAGATTCTTTGCAAAAACGACATAAGTCTGTGCCGAAGACTCGTTTGATGTGCCATATTTCATCAAAATCCGTTGCATATTAAGTAAAATATCAAATAATACTTTCTTTGGGCGACGTTGTTGTTGTTGTAACCACGTGTTCATGCACGTTGATAGTTATTGTCTTTCGGTGAAATATTTACAGATTGGAGATTGTAACATAATCCAAGATGGCCGCCGTATAAAGTTAGACAATATCTTTAAACACTGTTTTTTCCATTATAATCACCAGACTGGTTTCGACAAAACTCTATGAATAATTAATGTATAAATCTCTCTCAGATTTACTTGCATTATATATAATAACCAGGTGAACGATATAGGGCCACAATGGCCCTCTTGTTGTTTGTCAAGTCTATGCGATGGCCGGGTGTATCCGTGAGACTCTGCTCACTTGCTCTAGTTACCACTCATATGAACCGTCTCTTACATGGAGAAATAAACAAAATAATTAAAAACAAAATGAAGTAAAAAATACATGTATTGTATCCGTATACTTTCAATGGCCTTTTCACCCATAAATAACTGGAATGGATTTTGATATGTCAATTTTTCAACCGATCCAACCATCACAAAATAATTTTCAGACTAGTCTTTATGAAAAGGGGGTGTTTTTGTTCTCAAAAATATGAAAATTACTTGCAAAAAGTGCAGATCCTAATGAGATGGCTCGTCACGAGCCGACTCATCTGGATCTACACTATTTGCCAATACCACTATACAGGTTTAGTGTTAAAATGGTTAATAAATATATTAAATCATCCTTGATGTAAGATTGCCATATCACCATCCAGGTTCGGGAGAGCCATAAGGCCATGAAGGACTCAGAGCGCCACCTGGACAAGATGTCCATCGGGCACCACATCCACGACCGCGGACACGTCGTCGAGCGCCGGAAAAACACGCGGACGGGCGACGCCGAGGAGAATCAGGAGTACCTCGGCATTGAGGAGAGTATGTGGCTTATTCCATACCCCCTCCCCCTCATTATTGAGGAGATTATGTGGCTTATTCCATACCCCCTCCCCCTCGGCATTGAGGAGAGTATGTGGCTTATTCCATACCCCCTCCCCCTCCGGCATTGAGGATATGTGCTTATTCCATACCCCTCCCCCTCGGCATTGAGGAGAGTATGTTGCTTATTCCATACCCCCTCCCCCTCGGCATTGAGGAGAGTAGTGACTTATTCCATACCCACCTCTCTCGGCATTGAGGAGAGTATGTGGCTTATTCCATACCCCCTCCCCCTCGGCATTGAGGAGATTATGTGGCTTATTCCATACCCCCTCCCCCTCGGCATTGAGGAGAGGATGTGGCTTATTCCATACCCCTCCCCCTCGGCATTGAGGAGAGTATGTGGCTTATTCCATACCCCCTCCCCCTCGGCATTGAGGAGATTATGTGGCTTATTCCATACCCCCTCCCTCGTCATTGAGGAGAGTATGTGGCTTATTCCATACCCCCTCCCTTGTCATTGTGGATAGTATGTGGCTTATTCCATACCCCCCTCGGCATTGAGGAGAGTATGTGGCTTATTCCATACCCCCTCCCCCTCGACATTGAGGAGAGTATGTGGCTTATTCCATACCCCCTCCCCCTCGGCATGAGGAGATTATGTGGCTTATTCCATACCCCCTCCCCTCGGCATTGAGGAGAGTATGTGCTTATTCCATACCCCCTCCCCCTCGGCATTGAGGAGAGTATGTGCTTATTCTATACCCCCTCCCCCTCGGCATTGAGGAGAGTATGTGGCTTATTCCATACCCCTCCCCCTCGGCATTGAGGAGATTATGTGGCTTATTCCATACCCCCTCCCCCCCCCCTCGGCATTGAGAGTATGTGGCTTTATTCCATACCCCCTCCCCCTCGGTATTGAGGAGATTATGTGGCTTATTCCATACCACCTCCCCCTCGGCATTGAGGAGAGTATGTGGCTTATTCCATACCCCCTCCCCCTCGGCATTGAGGAGATTATGTGGCTTATTCCATACCCCCTCCCCCTCGCATTGAGGAGAGTATGTGCTTATTCCATACCCCCCCTCCCCCTCGGCATTGAGGAGAGTATGTGGCTTATTCCATACCCTCCCCCTCGGCATTGAGGAGAGTATGTGGCTTATTCCATACCCTCCCTCTCGGCATTGAGAGAATATGTGGCTTATTCCATAACCCCCTCCCTCGTCATTGAGGAGAGTATGTGGCTTATTCCATATCCTCCCCCTCGTCATTGAGCAGAGTATGTGGCTTATTCCATACCCCTCCCCCTCATCATTGAGGAGAGTATGTGGCTTATTCCATACCCTCCCCCCGTCATTGAGCAGAGTATGTGGCTTATTCCATACCCCCTCCCCCTCGGTATTGAGGAACGTATGTGGCTTATTCCATACCCTCGGCATTGAGGTGAGTATGTGGCTTATTCCATACCCTCCCCCTCGACATTGAGGAGAGTATGTGACTTATTCCATACCCCCTGCCCATCGCCATTGAGGAGAGTATGTGGCTTATTCCATACCCTCCCCCTCGGCATTGAGGAGAGTATGTGGCTTATTCCATACCCTCCCCCTCGGTATTGAGGAGAGTATGTGACTTGTTCCATACCCCCTGCCCCTCGTTATTGAGGAAGAGTGTGGCTTATTTCCATACCCTCCCCCTCGTCATTGAGGAGAGTATGTGACTTATTTTCCATAGTCCCCCACCCCCTCCCCCCTCGTCATTGAGGAGAGTATGTGCTTATTCCATACCCCCATAACCCCCTCCCCTCATTCCATACCCCTCCCCCTCGGCGTTGAGGAGAGAATATGTGGCTTATTTTCCACTCCCCCTCGGCATTGAGGAGAATACATGGCTTATTCCATACCCCTTCCCCCTCGGCATTGAGTATGTGGCTTATTCCACCTCTCCCACCCTCCCCTGATCATCTGGGTGGGGGCAGGGGATGGGACACCCCCTGTCCCCCCCTCCCCCCCCCCCACCCACCCAGATTATCAGTCCGTACAAATCAAATAACCTATAAATATCCAGACCAGATTCGGGAGACCCGTACCTCGGCATTGAGGAGAGTATGTGGCTTATTCCTTCCCCCACCCTCCTGGTTGGACAGATCCCCCACTGATCACCTGCGTGGTTGTAGGGTGTGGCGGGCACCCCCTGTACCCCACCCAGATGATCAATCAATCCAGGCACACATTCGGGGTCTTATCTTATGGATGTACTGGCTTGTCTTGTCTGTCCATCACATTGCTTGGCTGGCGCGAACTACTGCAATTTGTGTATGATCCAGTTCATACTCTGTGTATTTGACAATCATCAAGTGCAGGACTTTGTGATGCAAACTTTTAGCTGCGTGTCTGGGGGCCGCTTCACTAAATTCTGTACGACTAAAATATTCGTAAGTGCAGAATTATGATAGTCTGTAAATTTCACATTAACATTATTTTCTTGTAAACAATTATTGGATTTACATTTATTAGCTCACCTGAGCGAAGCTCATGTGAGCTATTGTTACCACAATGTGTCTGTCGTCGTCCGTCGTCCGTGAACATTTTCAAACGTCTTCTCCTCGGTAACCATTGGGTCTATAGTCAACAAACTTCATGGTCATGGTCCTTAGGTAGGGGGATTACAAAATTGTTAAAATGACGTCATTACGTAATCCAAGATGGCCGCCGTCTAAAAATAGCACAAATTCTTCAAAATCTTCTTCTCAAGAACTGCCAACCGGATTTCGACAAAACTTGGTAGGAATGATCGATGTACATTGCTCTTTCAAAGTTGTTAAAATGGTGACTCCTGGGGTCAAAAATGGGCGTGGCCCGTGGGGTCAAATTTTATTTTTACCACCAAATATGGTCATGTCATATATCAAATTGAAGGTATCAATGAGGCGATCACTCTGGTGCATTTTTTTGTCGAATTCGGATTGTTATGTCATCCAAGATGGCCGCCGAAAGGTCAAAAGATCGTTCTTTTATTACAGATTTCAAAATTCTTCTTCACATGAACCGCTTGGCACATGGTAGCCAAACTTAAAAGTTATGGTCCATGGGTGAAGCCTTTTCAGATTTGTTAAAATGGAGGTCATCGCTAATCCAAGATGGCCGCCGTCTAAAATAGCATAAATTCTTAAAAAATCTTCTTCTCATGAACCGCTAGCCGGATTTCGACGAAACTTGGTAGGAATGATTGATGTACATTGCTCTTTCAAAGTTGTTAAAATGGTGACCCCGGGGTCAGAAATGGGCGTGGCCCGTGGGGTCAAATTTTATTTTTGACCGAATATGGTCATGTTATATATCAAATTGAAGGTATCAATGAGGCGATCACTCTGGTACATTTTTTGTCGAAATCGATTGTTATGTCATCCAACGATGGCCCGGCCGCCGAAATGTCAAAAGGTCGTTCTTTTATTAGAGATTTCAAAATTCTTCTTCACATGAACCGCTTGGCCCATGGTAGCGAAACTTAAAAGTTATGGTCCATGGGTGAAGCCTTTTCAGATTTGTTAAAATGGAGGTCATCGCTAATCCAAGATGGCCGCCGTCTAAAAATAGCATAAATTCTTAAAAAATCTTCTTCTCATGAACCGCTAGCCGGATTTCGACGAAACTTGGTAGGAATGATCGATGTACATTTACATTGCTCTTTCAAAGTTGTTAAAATGGTGACCCCGGGGTCAAAAATGGGCGTGGCCCGTGGGGTCAAATTTTATTTTTTACCGAATATGGTCATGTTATATATCAAATCGAACGTATCAATCAGGCGATCACTCTGGTACATTTTTTGTCGAAATCGGATTGTTATGTCATCCAAGATGGCCTCCGAAATGTCAAAAGGTCGTTCTTTTATTAGAGATTTCAAAATTCTTCTTCACATGAACCGCTTGGCCCATGGTAGCCAAACTTAAAAGTTATGGTCCATGGGTGAACCCTTTTCAGATTTGTTAAAATGGAGGTCATTACTAATGCAAGATGGCCGCCTTCTAAAAATAGCATAAATTCTTAAAAAATCTTCTTCTCATGAACTGCTGCCGGATTTCGACTAAAATAAAATTTGGTAGGAATGATCGATTTACAATGCTCTTTCAAAGTTGTGAAAATGGTGACCCCGGGGTCAAAAATGGGCATGGCCCGTGGGGTCAAATTTTATTTTTTACCGAATATGCTCATGCCATATATCAAATTGAAGATATCGATGAGGCGATTGCTCTGGTGCAATATTTGTCGGAATCGGATGATTATGTCATCCATGATGGCCACCAAAAGGTCCATTTATTCAAGATTTTGAAAGTCTTTTTCTCAGGAACCACATGGCCGATGCTGGCCAAACTTCATAGGAAGTTAAGATCCTTGGGTGAAGCATTTTCAGATTTGGTAAAATGACAGTCATCGCTTAATCCAAGATGACCGCCATCTAAAAATAGCATAATTTTTTTAAAACACATGAACTCAATGTCACATTCTCCTCTGGTGTTCATGGAGTCAGGTGAGCGAATTAGGGCCATCATGGCCCTCTTGTTGAGCATAGGTTGCATATGCAGCCTATGCTCAATAAATGTAAATTCATCAATTAAAATTTCCAGACGATTCTAAATTTGCACTTACGAACATTTTAGTCATACAAAGCTTTAGTGAAACGGGCCCCTGATTCATGGAGTGAGGCCCATTTTTTACTTGGATAATATGAATTTCTGCTTGTCCATTGAGCTGCTTCTACACTTGTCATCCGATCCACTTCACAACTCGGTTTATTTGACAATAATAAATCACTCTGCCTCTGATCCATCCAGAGTCCTGACATTTTTTCACCCAGAAAATCTGACTTTATGCATGTCAAACTGATCAAACAAAGTGTAGATGTGCAGCCTGATCTTGACGCTCTACTTTGGCCGCAGACAATAAGCCAGGGTTTCTCAGGTAGTTTCCTATGTGATATGCAAAAAGAATTGTTAACTTAATTTCACGATTAATATTCCAGGTGATGCCTCATCCTTTGACACGGAATGGCGCACGAAGACCAAACAATCCATGCAGGGCCTAGACTACGATCGCCGTGGCGACCGACAGCGCCATCGGGACCAACAGAGGGCGCTGCCACCATCGCGTACCGAACATCGGCGGGGTGATGCGGGCACGGATAAACGCCGGGAGTACCGCGAGCGAGACTAAAAACACTTCTAACATTTAAGAGTAGGTATTTGGAAAATACCAAATTTTTATCAGATTTGGCTGGGTCTGGTGATCCTCGGAATTCCTTCCGCTTCCGAGCCAAACAGAAAATACAGCAGTTTTGGTTAAAATTATGAAAAATAAGCTTGATTTTCACTCAATTTGTGAAAAAGAAATTTGTTTATGTACCCAGATTCTTTTTTTTCATCTTTCTACCTGTCTGAGATTTTTGTTAAAGTTTTCAGTTACGTTCTATCTCTGTTACCGTAAGTTGGATTGGAACTGATGACACAAGGCGTAAAAATCAGTTCTAAATATAGCCGCTGAACATTAATTTAATAGATATTGGCGAAGGTGTCGCAATATGTGATTAATGAAATGCTGTTCTTTCATTGGTCGTATAACTAGGGTAAACAATAAATAACTGCAATCATCATGATCATGTCCTAACACTTGTCGTTGATCTCTGTTTCAGGTTTCCAGATTTGTATATTCTTCTACGTGTGATGGCTATTTTTGTACTTGACAAACTGATGTGACAAACTGATGTGACAAACTGATATACATCGTTAGTTGTTAATCTTCAAAGATGTCTCGTATGAATTGGAATTTGCATCACATGTTCGCAGGTATATTTACACAGACACACCACGTTAGGAATGCCATTGTGTCAATATATTTTCCTGGATAAAAACTATTGGTGCACGGGATATGGGAAACACAAACATCTACTCGAGAGACTGCGTTATATTAATTAATACCATTATAATTTGTTTATTGTTTTTTTCATGTTGTCGAGTTGTTACAATCAAAATTAAAATGTTGATTTTCTCACACCATGTCTGACCTTATAATTTTGTGTACATAGCCATAATCTGACAAATGTATTGCTTTGCAACCAGCATGGACATCTTTGCCGTCTGATCACATCATCTGTAGCCGATTTCATAAAAATTGCTAAGCATACTTATCTAGCTAAGTATACTTTGAGGGAGTAATCATTTATTTTTCCCCGAACTGCATTATTTCATATAAAACTAACGACTGCATATATTTGATGATTAAACATATGCAGAATTATTATACTGAATTTATTACATTATCACAGCCAAAATGGCTGTGATAATGTAATAAATTCAGTATAATAAAAATTTATATATTTATCCCTAACTTCAAAATTTCTCCCTCAAAGTGTACTTTATAGCAAGATAAGTATACTTTGCAATTTTGGTGAGATCGGCTACAGTACTGTTCGCCATTCAATCTAGTAGACATTTTAATCATTTTAGGAAATCACTAAGAACATAAGAACAATCAACTTTGTATTCTCTGTGCTGAAGGATGGGTTGTGGCCTACGGGTTAGAACACCTGATTTCCAATCCGAAGGTTGTGGGTTCAAACCTCGCTTAGGACATCGAAAAATACTTTCATAGTATTTCCATCCCACTGGTCTGTCGGATGAGACTTTAAACTGTGGTCCCGTCTCTATATGACCTAAGCTGTTGCTGGGATGTTAAACCCATTCAGTTTCACTTTTCTCTGCGCTGATTTTACATCAACTTTTTCTGATTTCAGGGCTGAATATATAGATTTTTTGTTGTAAATATTCAGTTCTGATTTGGGGATTTTCCCCCCATTTGTACAGGTAATATATGGGATTTAGTACTAAACCCATTGAACCGGCCTTAAATGACCTTAGCTGTTGATAAACCCAAACAAACAAACATACAAAAACACCTCGTTTTCATAAATGGATTTGTCTGAAAATCATTTTGTGACAATTGGATTGGTCGGAAACTTAACACAGTATCAGTCCATTCCAGTTACTTAGGGTTGAAAGGGTTAATGATATTTACTGGCCCAATACCATTGTTTTTGTTAAAACTCGCAAAATTTATATCAAAAGATGGTACATTTGCGGGCTCAGTTGGATTACATATCGTAGGTTCATGTATATTGGAGCATGTTCAGGATTAAAATGATCAGAGCTCCAGATAAGGTGTGTATTGGTGTATTTTACGCAATTATTTTAGCTGAATATGCATTGATTATCAAAAGTGGGAGTACAACATACACACAGCAATGTGAAAATACGCATTGATTTTCAAATTGAGTAGTGAAATACTGTAATAAATTCGAAAATTCACTTAGTTGAGCTGCAAAAAGCAAACGGTGTTTGCTTTTTGCAGCTCAAATAATTGAATGCTTAAATTTTATATATTTGTTTATCATTTGTTCCCTATTTAGTAATGAAGAAAACCAATAATCCATTTGTAAATGTAAAATACGCAATAATTTTGAAAGCAGGGGGTATAGTACGCTTTAGACTCGAAGCTTATCTGGAGCTCGGAATGATTCTGAATATTTTACTGTTTTTACAAATGTTATTGATGATGTACAGTAATATGTACATGTATACATACCCAGAGCCATGTTTTATTATTACCTAGTGAATTTTTGTCTCGCCCATGTTAGTGGCAAGTGAGACCTGCAGTCACAATTCCCCGTCGTCGCCAGCGTCAACAATTTTGGATGTACGTCCAAATGTTGAATATCTCGTAATCCATTAGTTGGATCATTATCAAACTTCATAAATACTTCCTCACATTTATGGCTATCCATCCAGTGTCATTCAGGTGACCGTAATCTTGGTGACCTTGACCTTCGTGGGCGAGTGCGACACTCGACGATGATCGCCTTCTTGTCATAATAACCGTGTAGGACCATGTTTTTGAATGGACAAACATGTAGCACCATCAGTGTCATAATATTATCATACAGTATATTTAGAAAGATCCACCATTTTAGCCACCAACCCACCAGGGGGCCGTTTCACTGAACTTCTTACGACTAAAATGTTCGTAAGCGTAAATTTAGAATCGTCTGAGAATTTCAATTGATGGATTTACATTTATTGAGCATAGGCTGCATATGCAGCCTGTGCTCAATAAATATAAATCCAACAATTATTTACAAGAAAAAATTGTTAATGTGAAATTTACAGACTATCATAATTTTGCACTTACAAACATTTTAGTCGTAGAAAGTTTAGTGAAACGGCCCCCTGAGCTCCAGATAAGCTTTGTGGCTAAAGCGTACTATGGCCCCTGATTTCAAAAGCATTGCGTATTTTACTTTTACAAATGGATTACTGATTTTCTTCATTACTAAATTGGGAACAAATGATAAACAAATAAAACAAATTTAAACATGCACTTGTTTGCTTTTTGCAGCTCAAATAAGTGAATTTTCAACTATGACCGTAGTTTCACTACTCAATTTGAAAATCAATGCGCATTTTCACATTGCTGTGCGTATTTTGTTTGTACTCCCACTTTTGATAATCAATGCGTATCTGATTTCAGGGCTGAATATATAGTTTTTGTCGAGCCCGCTTGCGGAAAGCGAGACATAGTGATCACAATGACGTCCGTGCGTCCATCCGAAATATGCGTTAAAGTTTTTAAAAATACCATCAAATGCCTCGGCGGGCTCGACATGCGGGCCGCGGCCATCTGGTTTTATTGTAAATATTCAGTTCTGATTTTGGGATTTTCCCCCCATTAGCACAGGTAATATATGGGATTTACTACTAAACACGTTGACCCGGCCTTAAAAGTACATGCCCACTGAGTAGGCACAAACCGTTATTTATAGGAATTAAATAAGTGTATAATTGTGTCACTCTTCCACCAGTTCTAAAGATTACGAGCGGCCACTACACAGGTATAATCATTTAGTAATATTTATTTTACTGATAGTGACGCGCGTTGGTATCAAGTTATTTTCATATGCAAATTAGATGTGGTATTTTTTAATTGACCTGAAAAAATAATATTTTCGAAAGATTATGAAGTATGATAATTGCACATCAAAAAATAAATACAGAGTAAAATAGTAATGTCCGTTAACATTTTAAGGAAACACGGTTATCACCCCTGATATCAGTATGGAAAGTTACGTCTGATATAAAATGTATAATAATGCCAATCAATACGTGGGGTAATAGCGAATGAATGTTTATTTTTCCAGAAGATGTCACAGATGATGTCTCTGATATAAAGAACATTTTGTGCCTACTGAGTGGGCATGTATCTTTAAATTACCATATCTGTTGATAGGCCGTTAAACCCCAAACAATCAAATCCACTGGTCGCAAATCGTGCCATAAGCTCCATTTCTCCAGTCACAGCCACTATCACGAGATTAGTGTTCTGCATTGAGATTTAGTTTCAGGTGTTACATGTACATGTATGATCAAAACATAGATCCATTATTAACCCTTAGACTCGCAACAATTGTCGTCTGCTGTTGTTTGTATATCTTGCCTTATTTCTCAATAAAAACATGCTTTGACAGCACTTCAGAATCATTTCCAATTTCTGAAGTGCTGTCCAAGCATGTTGTAAATTATTCTAAAGTGATGTCAAACCATGTTTTTGATGATAAAAATGGAAAATAGAAAATAAACAGCAGACGACAAAAAAATAAGATTAACCCTTTCAACACTATAGACCACTTTTGTGATGTTTGCAACCAGTGTAGATCCAAATGAGCCGGCTAATAACGAGTCGTCTCGTCAGAATCTGCACTTTTTGCAAGTAACTTTCGGAGTTGAAAGGGTTAAGTGTACATTATGTATATTAACAAACCAATATGTGATGAAAAGATCAAAACCTAATCAGTGTACAGTAAATTGTTATCGTAATAATCCTAAATATTCGGAGACCTTTTATTTGGGGAAACACATAAACTATATTATGGTTTCCCTACAACAGTGAGCGTGCCAATATTTAGGCTTAATATGCCAGTACTGGTTTAATCACAATATCAATGCAGGGATTCCGCTGGGGAAAATAAAAAAATCGCCACTTCAAAAAAAAAGAAAAAAAAAAGGAATAACCTATAGGATAAAAATAAACAATTGGCGATAAAAAATTACAATTTTCGAGAATTTTTTTTTTTATTATTTTTTTTTCGAAAATTGTAATTTTTTATCGCCAGTTGTTTATTTTTATCGCCAATTGCGAAAGTGGCGATCGCCAGCGGATTGCGTGCAATGTATTTGGATATAATTTGATTTGGGAAACTCCTATGGGTTTCCCAAAGCAAATTGTGTCCGAATATATAGGGCTATTACGGTACTGTGTATTCTATGAATGCACAGCTAGTTGACCGATAAATATATGTACACATACAAATTACATGTATATGAAGACCAGTTTGTGAATAAATATTTCGAAACTTCAAATAATACTTCTCATTTTGTGATATTTTTACGACTCTGGTCTCTGTAGATGTAGACCATGACCATTTGACCTACACAACTGTGCTTATGAATACTTATCACTTTGGTTAATGAACTTTGCCACAGTTTCTCCAATCTGCCACCGGGGTCATTCGTGTGCCGACAGGCCACATTTTATTGTTCCATGTGGGACATGATGGGGCGTGTCATATTTAAAGGTGTTGGGTCTCAGATGTGGATGAAATGCGAGCAAAAGGTTGGTAAAAGCACATTTTACAGTAGATGTGGTAAAAGCGCACTTTACAGTACATCTGTATCGGTTTCATAAACATATATGACCCTATGAGTGACCTGGAAAAAGAATATAAAAAAAAATGTTGAAAAAATAACTACCAGTAGCGTTGCAAATGCTTGTTTTGCTACATATAGACGACTTATTTCCCATGGATGTAGTCCCATGAAAATCTCATGTAGGCATTACATCGGCGATAACATTCAGTTGCCGCAATGTTAAATTTGGTTCTGTTTGCTTATCATACATGTTCATCGGGCGTTAAGGTACGACAGTGTTTGGTGATTATATCATGTATATAGAAGTGTGCAATGCTATTGCAATAATTCCAGCACAAAAATATTTACACAATTCCCTAACATTTGATTGGCCCGTAGCAAGTCTCTGTCCAAAATTTATATCCCAGTAAACTCCACGCCGAACTACTTTCCGTAACCATGAGGCACAGTTAAAATAATTCTTAAGCAAACGGAAAATAAACACATTTTCTTGATGAATTTATTTCAAATGCTGGAATTATAAGGAATGAATGGCCTTTTTGTGGAGTGAGTGAATAGGGTTTAACGTCCGCTTTTCTGACATAGAGGTACAAGCCTCAGGGAGTCTACACACAGACGGGTCAACGGGGTCGTGTCCCGTATCCACCTGTCCGAGGGGGGTAAATCCCAACTTCAGAACTCAATATTTACAATCCAAATATATATTCAGTCCTGAAATTAGAACAACCTGATCTGGTGCCAGGCCCTCGCCACACCAGCATCATTTATCCCATCCCCTAAAAGTAATAGGATTAGCGCTAATCTTACTTTTATATATGGGGCATAGCCCGACTCAACTCGCATACAAGAAAACCAAAAATGTACATGAGGGCCAAATCCGGTATAGTGGGTTCCGGAAAGTATGAACCCAATCGTTAAGCCAGTTTAGTCGCCTTTTACGACAAGCAATGGCTACTGCAGGCCTTTTTGTGGAATTTATCGGGGATATAAACTTGGAAAAGGCGCGGGAATACTGGATGAGGCCTTAAAAAATTACAATTTTCGAAAGAATGTATTTTTTATTTTTTTCGAAAATTGTAATTTTTTATCGCTTTGTCCAGTATTCCCGCAACTTTTCCAAGTTTATACCCTGATAAATTCCACAAAAAGGTCATTCATTCCTATAATAAAGCTCTTGTATAGGTTCAAGTGGGTATCTTTGTCTTATCTGCAGCAAAGCGGACTTCAGTAGTAACCAAGAATCGGTAGATGGGATTACGTCACTACTCACATTGTTTTCCGATAGATCTGTGACATAATAGGCCTACAACCAAATTCAATTTAACATCTCCTGGAGTTGATGTTAATGATATAAGAAACGGACATTGAAATGCGATAATTAGCCGACAAATGCTTGTTTATGACCAGTGACAACTTTGCGACTGTATTCATACAACACTGATTGATTCAATTTGATTTATTGGTGTTCAACAGCCTATCAACATCTACGGTCATTTAATGCCGGGCCAATGGGTTCGATCCCGCATTTAACCTGCTGCATCGTGGCAAAAATCCCAAAATCATAACGGAATATTTACATCAAAATAAACATATATAACCCCTAAAATTAGAATAACCTGACCTGGTGCCGTCCATACCACACTAAAGTCACTTGGCCCCTTCTCCTAAAAGTAATATAGGTAGGATTACAAGGCATATAACCAGATTCAACTCTCACATACAAGAAAGACAAGATGTACCCAAGGGTCATACCAGTAGTCTATTTCACCAACATTGCAAAGTATACTTATCTAGCAAAGTATACTTTGAGGGAGTAATCATTTATTTTTCCGGAATTGTATTATTTCATATAGAACTAACGACTGCATATATTTGATGATCAAAAGTATGCAGAATTATTATACTGAATTTATTACATTATCACAGCCAAAATGGCTGTGATAATGTACTAAATTCATTATAATAAAAAATTGAACATTTCTCCCTCAAAGTATGCTTTGCTAGATAAGTATACTGTGCAATTTTGGTGAAATAGGCTACAGATCTCCAGTGATCATTAAATTACCCATCGCATGCTCCCAACCAACCACCACACACAACATCGATGGACATCTCAACTGTTTTTGCGAAATGCATCTTGGAAGTACCATCTGAGACACAGCCAATTAACCCTTTCCCTGTTTTGCGATATTTCGACTTCCAAATCAAAAACATCTGAATAAAAGAATCAAATGCTGGGTCAAATGATGGTTAAATTATCTGATAGAGTAGAAAACATTGTGGGAAAAGGAGAAATTGCTTGTTACAAGCAATTTCTCCTTTTCCCACAATGTTTTCAAAAGACATCTTCTGCAGAGGCGTCAAAAGTCGTCTCTATCAGGGAAAGGGTTAAAGTTCGAGATGATTCCATTATGCAGAAAAGGGGATCATTTTGTTAAAATTAAAAATATCCACAAATGGTGTAGATCTTGATTGATCCGGCTCATCATGATCTACATTGTTTGCAAATATTAGGAAAGTCTTTAGTGTCGAAAGGGTTAACAACTTAACAAAGTAATACCGGTAATGATGCATGCTCCAGATAAGGAATTAGTAATTGAGTATTTGCACTCCATCATATCTGAAGCAATTGGGTATTTCAATATTTTAATTGGGTAAAATAAAATCACACTATTGTTTACACATCAACAGACAGCAATTATTGAATAGTTTGCTTCGAAATGAAAACATGTCTTGGCATTTAATTAGAATTGTCTCCGTGGAGACAATTCTAATGAAATACCAAGATGTGTTTTCATGGAAAATAAGAAAAATATGCTATATTTGTGGTCTGTTTATTGTAATCTGTAGCATGATAAAGGTACCACAAATTTGTATTGCTTTTTGATACCCGCTACTTCTGATTTCAATTGGGTCTTTGGCAATTTTAATTGGGTATTTACGAAAATACGCAGCTTATCTGGAGCTCTGATGATGCCATGGGGATACATTACATATTCGGGGTGTTTGAGATTGATCACATCAACACTGTCACTGCTCCATCACTTTCTGAGGTGTGTACAGTGGATTTGTTTGTTTGTTTATTGGTGTTTAACAGCCTATCAACAGCTACGGTCATGTAAGGCCTGGCAAACGGGTTCGATCCCGTTTTAACCTGCTGCTTTGGGGGGAAAATCCCAAAATCAGAATGAAATATTTACATCGAGAACAAATATATTCAACCTTGAAATTAGAATAACCGGACCTGGTGCCAGGTCCATACCACACCAAAGTCACTTGGCCTCTTCCCCTAAAATAGGATTACGAATAATCGTAATACTCACATAAGGGGTATAACCAGACTCAACTGTCACATACAAACTGCCAAAGACGTATGTGAGGGCCAAACCAGGTCTCCAGTCGGAATTCCGTTAAGGATGAACCCCGATCGTTAAATTACCCATCACATTCTCACACCTGCCATCCACTGCTCAGAATGGTAAAATGCCTGATTTATAGTGAAATCTCTCTAAGCCGGACACCCTGGGGACCTCCCAGGGTGTCCGGTTTAGAGCGGTTCCACTGTAGGAAGTAGTTTGAAGCAGGCCGCACCCCGGTTTTCGTGGACTGTCAAAAACAATGTACACAAAGAATCGTGTTTTACAACTTTAATATTCCGTGTGCCAACAATATCCAGTTTAGTTCACAGATGTGTGACATTGAACCAGAAATTGGCAGCTGACTTACATAATACACAAAATACAAGTGGACAATGTATTTGTTGGGGTTTAACGGCCTATCAACAGCTAAGGTCATTTAAGGCCGGGTCAATGGGTTTAGTACTAAATCACATATATTACCTGTACAAGTACATGTTCAAGTACAGTCGAACCTGCTCGGGCGGTCACCTTTAATCAGCGGTCACCGCCGTTAAGCGGCCACTTCAAATTCCTCCCGCGCATTTTTGCTATATAAAACGCTTTCATTCAACGGTCACTCGTCTAACGCGGCCAGCGGTCATTAATTATCGTCCCAAACTAGTGATCCAATTTCATTAAACGGTCACCGCTAATCTCGATTTCAATGTACCCTGCGGCGGTCGTTACCGAAGTGCAAATTAACAATGATGTCAGCAGTCAATGCGGGTAATTAAAACACCTAACACGTCGCCGCGTCGGCGATATTGAGAGGGTATGTTTCACAGGTGCAAATTGTGTTGCCCGAATTGTCGGCTCATTATTGAAAGAACAGCCTATCGCATCCGTGTTCTTGCACCCTTGTCCGTCGATTCGTAATTTCTATAGGTTACCGACACAAATGTTGTAAAAAGGAACAGCCCATTGCCAGTTACCAAATTGACAAAACACGAATAGCTGATGTAATTGATGTGTATTGCACAGGACCGAGTGTAACCGGCTCAAATATAATTTAAGCAAATGGCCTCATATGTCGAATATGAGCCGAATGTCGCACTTATTGACTGCTTTTGCTGACATCGCCTATGAATTATTTACATACACAATTGGAAATGAATCCAAATTCGACTTGACCAATACCCGACAAAAAAAAATTAAAAAAAATCGCACAACTTATCCCACACCATTTCCGATTATACCACATTATGCCCTATTATCTAGTACAATAAGTTGTCTACAATATGAATCTTGCAGATTAGCAGTTGCAGTAGGCTGTAAAATAACAACAAAAACGTGAACATTGGTGTTTTTATTTGTTGACAGATTTTTTATTTCATTAAATTATATAATCCACTCATTACATGTTCAGGTTCAATTATGAAAATATTAAATAAATATAAAGATACACATTTATATTGCATTAAAACATACATATTTAATCAATATGGTACTCTAAATTAATCATTAATATTATTTATTACATTTGTATTATCAACATATATGTCTATGTTATCTTTATCTTCATTTCAATTTTCAAAATTTACCTGAAATGTACCTGAAAACACAACCCTCTATTAAGAGGTCACCTCTGTTAAGCAGCCAGTTTTGTCACTTCCCTTGGGTGGCTGCTTAAGACAGGTTTGACTGTACATGTACAAATGGGGGGAAAATCCCAAAATTAGAACTGAATATTTACAATAAAAGAACTATATATTCAGCCCCGGAATCAGAATAATCCTGATCTGATGCCAGGTCTTCGCCACACCAGCTGCCGATTTCATCAACATGGCAAAGTATACTTATCTAGCAAAGTATACGTTGAAGGAGTTATCATTTATTTTTCCCAAAATGCATTATTTCATATAGAACTAACCACTGCATATATTTGATGATTAAAAGTATGCAGAATTATTATACTGAATTTATTACATTATCACAGCCATTTTGGCTGTGATAATGTAATAAATTCAGTATAATAAAAATTTATAAATTCATCCTTAAAGTATACTTTGCTAGATAAGTATGCTTTGCAATGTTGGTGAAATAGGCTACAGAAAGTGGTCAGTGTAAACATATTGGACTCGCCTTAGGAAAGTAGGCTTTATATTGAATTTGCAACAAACATATCCCCAGATTGGACCGTGTGGATGCAGGCATTGTTGTATTGGAAACAAAAGTCTTGAAGCCTTTAATAAATTTTTTTAGAAAGAACTAGAGGCCGGTTTCACTAAACTTCTTACGATAAGAAATCATCGTACAAACTTCTTAGGCTGAACAAATGGGGGGAAAATCCCAAAATCAGAACTGAATATTTACAATAACATAACTAAATATTCAGCCGTGAAATTAGAATAATCCTGATCTGATGCCAGGTCCTC
This sequence comes from Conchocele bisecta, assembly GCA_029237695.1. NCBI lineage: Eukaryota > Metazoa > Mollusca > Bivalvia > Lucinida > Thyasiridae > Conchocele > Conchocele bisecta. The sequence goes on along the minus strand of CM055279.1, from coordinate 21,048,538 downwards.
GCCACACCAGAATCACTTGGCCCCTCCCAAAAGCAGTAGGATCAGTAATAATCTTACTACTTTTATAATGGGCAATAACCAAATTCAACTCCCAGGTAACAAAAGAGCCAAAGATAAAAATTTACCCGAGGGCCAAACTAGGCAAATCGTGATTCCTATAAGGAGGAACCCCTCCCGTTAATTTACGCCGTCGCATTTGCCGACCACCACCCACAAGTTCCTGATCAGGCTGCAGATGCACAGGCTGATCGGTGTCTACACAGGTCAAAGGTCATGAAATCCATTTCCCCCGACAGTCGCTTTTATGCAACTTCAACAAAATATAAACCTATCAAGCAATACACAAGACTGACTATAGTCACAGGTTGAAGGAACGGACCGAGGTCTATAAATACATTAAATATGCCTAAAAGCATCAATAAATAAAGAAAACAAATATTTTTTTTTGTTTACTCCCTCCATATACTCCATTATATTGAAGTATATGGACGGGAGTAAACAAAAAAAATCTTTTTTTTTCATTTATTGATGCTTTTAGGCAATTTTAATGTATTTATAGACCTCGGTCCGTTACTTCAACCTGTGACTATAGTGTGTAAATATGCACATGTATATGCGAGCAACTGAGCAAAATGCAGCAAGTAAATAACAAAACATGACTTAATATAAATAGCACTTAAATAGTATGCTAATCTGTAAAATAATTAATTGTGGAACAAAGGTCAAGCTTAACCCTCACTACTGGGAAGACGGAAATTGTCGTCTGCTGTTTTTCATTTTTGCCTTAATTCTTAAGAAAAAAAAAATGGTTTTGACAGCACATGAGAATTGTCTCCAGTGGAGACGATTCTCATGGGCTGTTAAAACAGGTTTTGGACGAGAAATATTGAAAATTAGACATTTCCAGCAGAAGATTTAATTCAGCATAGTACGGGTTAAAAGTACATGCCCACTCAATACGCACAAAACGTTCTATAAGGAATTAAATAAGTGTATAATTGTGTCACTCACTATTCGACCAGTTCTAAAAATTACGAGTGCCCGCTATACAGATATAATCATTTAGTAATATTTATTTTACTGATAGTGACTCGCGGTGATATCAGGCTATTTTCATATGCAAATGAGGCATGATATTTTTTAATTATTTATACTAATTAAATGTGTCGCCTGAAAAAATAATATTTTTGACAGATTATAAATTATGATCACTGCACATCAAAAAATAAATATAGAGAATAAATAGAGGATATTCATATTTTTGCAACGAATATGACCTGTTCATCTCGTGGTGTGAAATGTCCATATTTCACTCGTGCCTAATATTCTATTTTACTATATACCGCTCCATGGAAATTAGCAGTTTTTTAGACTGTATACGGTAATGAATGTGTATTTGCAGCCTATTTGCAGTCCGGCACTGCAGGTGCGAGTTATGAATATAGATAGCGGAAGTAGTCCTATTTTCACCGGAAGATGTTTATTTCATCGATGAGAACACATGACTTTTATTTACATTGTATAACTATGTATTTCATGGGTAGGTATATAATAAATAGTAATGTTGGTTAACATTTAAAACAAGAGGGCCATGATGGCCCTAATTCGCTCACCTGACTCCATGAACACCAGAGGAGAATGTGAAATTGAGTTCATGTTTTAAAAAAATTGTGCTATTTTTAGATGGCGGTCATCTTGGATTAAGCGATGACTCTCATTTTACCAAATTTGAAAATGCTTCACACAAGGATCTTAACTTCCTATGAAGTTTGTCCAGCATCGGCCATGTGGTTCCTGAGAAAAAGACGTTAAAAATCTTGAATAAATGGACCTTTTGGTGGCCATCATGGATGACATAATCATCCGATTCCGACAAATATTGCACCAGAGCCTCATCGATACCTTCAATTTGATATATGACATGAGCATATTCGGTCAAAAATAAAATTTGACCCCCAATCCCCACCCCATTTCACACCAGGGCCGGGCCACGCCCATTTTTGACCCCAGGGTCACCATTTTCACAACTTTGAAAGAACATTGTAAATCGATCATTCCTACCAAGTTTTGTCGAAATCCGGCCAGCAGTTCATGAGAAGATTTTTTAAGAATTTATGCTATTTTTAGATGGCGGCCATCTTTGATTAACGATGACCTCCATTTCAACAAATCTGAAAAGGCTTCACCCATGGACCATAACTTTTAAGTTTGGCTACCATGGGCCAAACGGTTCATGTGACCTTTTGACATTTCGGCGGCCATCTTGGATGACATAACAATCCGATTTCGACAAATAATGTACCAGAGTGATCGCCTCATTGATACCTTCGATTTGATATATAACGTGACCATATTCGGTCAAAAATAAAATTTGACCTCACGGGCCATGCCCATTTTTGACCCCAGGGTCACCATTTTAACAACTTTGAAAGAGCAATGTACATTAATCATTCCTACCAAGTTTCGTCAAAATCCGGCTAGCGGTTCATGAGAAGAAGATTTTTTAAGAATTTATGCTATTTTTAGACGGCGGCCATCTTGGATTAGCGATGACCTCCATTTTAACAAAACTGAAAAGGCTTCACCCATGGACCATAACTTTTAAGTTTGGCAACCATGGGCCAAGCGGTTCATGTGAAGAAGAATTTTGAAATTTCTAATAAAAGAACGACCTTTTGACATTTTGGCGGCCATCTTGGATGACATAACAATCCGATTTCAACAAAAAATGTACCAGAGTGATCGCCTCGTTGATACCTTCGATTTGATATATAACATGACCATATTCGGTCAAAAATAAAATTTGACCCCAATTTGACCCCACGGGCCACGCCCATTTTTGACCCCGGGGTCACCATTTTAACAACTTTGAAAGAGCATTGTACATCAATCATTCCTACCAAGTTTTGTTGAAATCCGGCTAGCAGTTCATGAGAAGATTTTTTAAGAATTGATGCTATTTTTAGATGGCGGCCATCTTGGATTAGCGATAACCTCCATTTTAACAAATCTGAAAAGGTTTCACCCATGGACCGTAACTTTTAATTTTGGCTACCATGGGCCAAGCGGTTCATGTAAAGAAGAATTTTGAAATCTCTAATAAAAGAACGACCTTTTGACCTTTCTGCGGCCATCTTGGATGACATAACCATCCGATTTCGACAAAAAATGCACCAGAGTGATTGCCTCATTGATACCTTCAATTTGGTATATGACATGACCATATTCGGTAAAAAATAAAATCTTACCCCAATTTGACCCCACGGGCCATGCCCATTTTTGACCCCGGTGTCACCATTTTAACAACTTTGAAAGAGCATTGTACATTGATCATTCCTACCAAGTTTTGTCGAAATCCGGTTGGCGGTTCTTGAGAAGATTTTTGAAGAATTTGTGCTATTTTTAGACGGCGGCCATCTTGGATTATGTAATGACATCATTTTAACAATTTTGTAATCCCCCTACCTAAGGACCATGACCATGAAGTTTGGTGACTATAAGCTCAATGGTTACCGAGGAGAAGACGTTTGAAAATGTTCACGGACGACGACGACGACGGACGACGGACACATTGCGGTAACGATAGCTCACATGAGCTTCGCTCAGGTGAGCTAAAAACAAGGTTATTGTCCCTGATATCAGTGTGGAAATTTACTTCTGATATAAAATATATAATAAAGCCAATCAATAGTGATGGTGATAGTGATAGTAAAATAGTAATGGTGACTGGTGGAATAGTGACACAATTATACGCTTATTTAATTCCTATAAAGAACATTTTGTGCCTACTGAGTGGGCATGTCCCTTTAAGACAGCTTGCAGTTTGCCATGCTGAACTGAAAAATGTTATACTGTGTATTTAAGCAGCATAAATGACAAATACAGCATATGGCACTGGTATTATTGTAATCGATTACGTGTTGAATATTTTATACACAACAAACTATGCACATAAATCTGTATGGAAGCGTCCTGGAGCCAATGCTAAAATATAATTATCTCCTAATTAGGAGTTAGTATTTCCTAATTAGCAGGGATTCCGCTGGCGATCGCCACTTTCGCAATTGGCGATAAAAATAAACAATTGGCAATAAAAAATTACAATTTTCAAAATAAAAAAAACAAACAATTTTTTCCCCAGCGGAATCCCTGAATTAGGACTTACCAGGAGTTAGCATCTCCTAATTAGGAGATAAAACATTGTTTAGCATTGACACAGAAACATTGACACAGCTGTAGCAAACATGTAGAAAAGCAAAACGCATTGTTTGACAGATTATTTTATACATTTATAACACAGACACATTGTATACATACATATACGTTTGTATAAATATTTAAAGAAATTAATTTTAATTTTGAAGAAATTCATTCGTTATGACTGATAAATAAATCGTAATTAAATTTAACACATTACACAAATACACCTACGATATATGAAATGAAGCCTGTAACTCAAATACATGTATGACTGAATGGAGTAATGGGTTGATAAGACTGCGACTAATGTAGACCCAGATCATCATGTTATATCATAACAGTCTGATCAGGGTCTGCACTGTTTGCCATTTATAGGGATTCCGCTGGGGAAAATAAAAAAATCGCCATTTTCGAAAAAAAAAAAATAAAAAAAAAAAGATTTGTGTTATCGCCAATTGTTTATTTTTATCACCAATTGCGAAAGTGGCGATCGCCAGCGGAATCCCTGCATTTAGTCTGTGAAGTGCCTATCACGGTTTCCAACAGTATAGATCCTATTGCGCTGCACGAGTTACACGTGACACTACTGTCTGTTCTACGTTTTGCTTCTGATGACAAACATTTGGCTATTATAAAAGACATTAAATCTAAAAAATATTTAAACGCTACTTTTTCATCAATAACAAGTCACCCTCCCAAAATTTTTTATTTGATGAAAATCCATCAAATAATGATTTTATTGCAAAATAAATGATTTTCCTACGGGAAGATAACATGGGGGCTAAAAGTAGATTTTCAACTGATTTTCAAAATCTAACTTTTGTTTTCTCAGTTACTGTACATCATTTCCAGGCATCTAGCGATGTTTCGGAGACAAATTCCAAAATAAATTGTTTTTCGATACTTCTGGTCCAGCTGCAGTTCCTTTTTGCCCCATGTTAAATTCCCATAGGAAAATGACATTTTTGTTATTAATGAAAAAGTACTTGCATTTATAGATATGGCAAACTTAACTAACATAAGAATAACTTCACAAATAAAGTGGAAGGGTTTACCCATTGAAGTATGTGGATACAACACTTTTTTATTAAATTTCTCCATAAAAGTATATGTTGTTACCATTCATTTGAATCGTCTCATCGAGACGGTTCAAATGAGTGGTAACAACATATACATTCGAACCGAAATAGAGAAAATAGCAAAAATAATCTCCAAATTTTCATACTACTGTAATTGTATCTCGCCTATAATGGTTAATGTTCCAGCGACAAATAAGATCATATAGAGAGACAGGACCTCGCCTTCAAGTCTCATCCGGAAGACCAAAATTTCAAACAAGGAAAAGACTAATTTTGTCCATATTTTTTTCATTTTCCAATTTTTGTTACTTTATTTTTACCAAATCAATCCGTATTTCTCACCCAAGACTTTTTTCATTGCTAATGACTTTCCAAACAATGCAGATTCCGATGCGATTCAGGCATCTTGTCAGGATCTACAGTGTTTGCAAATATTCTATTTATAGCCTGCAGAGTTGAATAGAATGGAATGGTACATACTGGTAATGGTGGCCCTCGACGAGTGATTGCGGGAAGTGATGTCAGGCAAGCATGGGGATGAAAGGCTTAACTCTTACACCGCTATATTATTATTATCTTTGTCTGCTTTTTATTTTCCATTTTTATCATCAAAAACATGCTTTGACAGCACTTTAGAATAATTTACAACATGTTTTGACAGCAATTCAGAATCATTTCCATTGGAAATGATTCTGAAGTGCTGTCAAACCATGTTTTTAGTGAGAAATAATTCTATAAAACCAACAGCAGACGACAATTGTTGTGAGTAGCGGTCTAAGGGTTAATGCAAATGGTGACTAATGGACATTTCGCATACAGGGTACAGGGACTCATATAGTTTGATTGATCGAGACTGAGCCGATGACAGCAGATCTCAGCCTCGATGATCGAGACTGAGCACAGCTCAGCCTGCATGAAACACCTTTGTCAACTATAAACAGCTATAATCATAAGTCATAATCATAAGCCATAATCATAAGTGTCGGCAGACACTTGAACATTGTGCTCCAAATAAATCCATTTGATTGATCGAGTTCGACATGTGCTCATCAATCAGTTCGATTTAGAGGATGATAGTGTAAATTGACGAACTTCACGGAATAAGCCAATTAAATGCAGTTAATTTATTATGTAAATTCATTAAAGGAGAAGATTGTATTTTGCTTAATCCGTGGGTCCATAAATTCCACCATGACCATTTATAGTTCAAATGTACAGTAACGTTATATATATATTTTTATCGAGCATGTGCTAAAGTAAGCATCACAAAAACCGTCAGAGAAGTGCATGCTTTAAACACAAAAAAGGTCATGGTTGAAGACATACAAAAAATTGGCTAAGTATTTCCACAACCATGTGAAGGTCATAAAGGTCATGTTAATGGCGGGACGAGTGTGTTCCAAATGCTTACATGTATCAAGTGTCAAAATATTGAAGCAATCCATCAAGTAACATTAATGTTATATGATGAAGAAACTTGTACAAACTTTTTGACGCAAAATATAGCCAAGTGTTTCCGCCAAAAATGTGAAGGTTAAAAAGATCAAGATCATGTTACTGGAGGCATGAGTGTGTTAGCCTGACTTTAACATGCCGTATGGCAATTCAACCACAGCAACAATAAAGATTGACTGATTGGGGTGTTATGTCTGTCCAACAGCAAGGTCATATACAGATGGGACTACACATGTATGGGGGGGGGGGGATTTATTGATTCATTCATTCATTCATTAGACCATTATCTTATCTTTTTTGTCATCTGCTGTTTATTTTTTATTTTCCATTTTTATCATCAAAAACATGCTTTGACAGCACTTTAAAATAATTTACAACATGCTTTGACAGCACTTCAGAATCATTTCCATTGGAAATGATTCTGAAGTGCTGCCAAACCATGTTTTTATTGAGAAATAAGGCAAGATATAAAAGCAACAGCAGACAACAATTGTTGTGAGTAGCAGTCTAAGGGTTAAAGTGTTACACCTGTTCAACAGCAAGGTCTTATACAGATGGGAATACACCTGTATGGGGGATTGATGCATTCATTCATTCATTCATTCATATACACCTGTATGGGTAATTGATTGATTGATTCATTCATTAAAGTGTTGCATCTGTTCAACAACAAGGTCCTATACAAACGGAAAAGCCCCTGTATTATGGAGAACTGTACAATTACCACTTAGAATTACAATAGAAACTTTCAGCACTGAAAGATAAAGTACAGTGAAACATCTCTAAACCGGACACCCTGGGAGGTCCCCAGGGTGTCCGGTTTACAGATGTTTCACTGTAATTTATCTTTCAGTGCTGAAAGCCATAGCTGTGTGCTATGCGATCATGAGCAGACTGTACAATTGGTCAGTTATCTATGGGGATAATCCCCAGAGATAACCGACCAATAAACTCATCAAAAATAAGATCAGATGTTTTCTTGTGTTCGGTTTAGAGAGGTTCCACAGTACTGATCCGGTGGCATTGATAAGAGCCAAGTTATTCCCCCGGCTAGGGAACCCAGTAGTAACACGGACGGGTACTGCAACTTTTCTTTCTGGCTCCCAGAATAAGTTCCCATTAACAGGAAATGTCCTGTGAAGCAACGAGTCGTAAGTGGAAGGCTGTCGTCGTCCACCAATCATTTCTCCTTGTTGAGAGCTTCAATGAATTCCTCCAACCGCTCTTGTATCTGCCGAACACGTTCTGAAGTGGAACACAATAGGCCAGATCAAGAATTACAGTCACAACATCTGGGGCGCGTTTTTCTAAACTTCGTACGATTAGTGCAAATTTATGATTGCCTGTAAATTTCACCACGTTCACATTAACAATGTTTTCTTGTAAACAATTATTTGATTTACATTTATTGAGCATAGGCTGCATATGCAGCCTACGCTCAATAAATGTAAATCCATCACATGAAATTTCCAGACGATCCTAAATTTGCACTTACAAACATTTTACTCGTATGAAATTTAGTGAAACGACCCCCAGAGCAGGAGGTCATAAAACTGTTGCCATAGTGTACTCAACTGAGCCGGATAACACCGAGTTGAGCATGAATACATCTTCTGAAATGTAAACCCTTCCTACGCTGTTGACGAAAATTGCCGTCTGCTGTTTTTCATTTTTGCTTTAATTCTTAACAAAAAACTGGTTTTGACAGCACATGAGAATCGTCTCCACTGGAGACGATTCTCATGTGCTGTCAAAACCAGGTTTTTGTCGAGAAATATTGAAAATAAAACATTACCAGCAGAAACATTTAATTTAGCGTAGTAAATAAATTAAAGAATGTGAAAATGAAAGGGTTAACGCTAAATGGGACCTCAGTTTTAAAGTCTCATCCAACAGACAAGTGTCCGTCTGCACACAGTTCTATACTGAATCTACACAATCTGACAAAAGTGAAAGTTAATGGGTTTAACGTCCCAGCAACAGCGAAGGTCACATAGAGACGGGGACCACAGTTTAAAGTCTCATCAGACAGATCATGGGATGGAAATACTATGTTAGTATTTTGCACGCCTAGGGTGAGGATTGAACTCACAGCCTCCAGGATTGAAGTCCAATGCCATATCCCCTACTGTCTGTTTCGTGAAACCTGCCCAAATTTTACGGCCATATCAACAATGATATCCAAGTCCAGCCAGTAATTGCGATAATTGTATACCAAAACAGCTCTACAGCTGGCTCGACTTGGATATCATTCTGGCCCAAGCCAGAAAATACTATGGGCCCAAACTGTGGTTATTTGCTGCAGTATGACTGGGGCTGATGGCATCTGTGGCCAGATTTGCAAGCACACAATTACAACCTGAAGTGATCTATGCATTTGTTAGAAACATGACTGCCGTTTCATTTGACTGAACAGTGGACAGTGCAGACCCTGATCAGACTGTGTGAATGTCTGATCCAGGTCTACACTGACCGCACAGGCCATAAGCCACATTCCTCAAGTAATTGACGACAATGAAGACAGTCCGACTTACTTGATTCCTCCGCGAGCTCAACTCGGCGACCGGTGATCAATTTCCGCAACTTCTCCTTGTCATCGACAAATTCATCCAAAACATCCTTGATAATTCTCTCCAGTCTTCTGGCTGTAATGAATGTTGATTGACTGACTGAACAACCTGTAGAATATCACGACCTCGTTTCAGTCAAGGTGAACATGTTCAAGGTCATTGGAAAATAAACAGCTACCTACCTTCATTGTTCATGACGTGTTGCCGTAGTGAGTTGCTGGTGACTTGTAACATCCGCTGGAGCCGCCAGAATAGCACAACACCATTACAGTCAAGGTAAACATGTAAGGGTCAAGGTCATTGGCAAATAAACAGCTACCTACCTTCATTGTTCATGACCTGTTGCCGTAGTGAGTTACTGGTGACTTGTAACATCCGCTGGAGCCGCCAGAATATCACAACGTCGTTACAGTCAAGGTGAACATGTAAGGGTCAAGGTCATTGGAAAATAAACAGCTACCTACCTTCATTGTTCATGACCTATTGCCGTAGTGAGTTGCTGGTGACTTGTAACATCAGCTGGAGCCGCCAGAACAGCATAACACCATTACAGTCAAGGTGAACATGCAAGGGTCAAGGTCATTGAAAAATAAACAGCTACCTACCTTCATTGTTCATGACCTGTTGCCGTAGTGAGTTGCTGGTGACTTGTAACATCCGTTGGAGCCGCCAGAATATCACAACCTTGTTACAGTCAAGGTCAACATGTAAGGGTCAAGGTCATCGGAAAATAAACAGCTACTGACCTGACGTTCATTGTTCATGACCTAATGCCGTAGTGAGTTGCTGGTGACTTGTAACATCCGCTGGAGCCGCCAGAATAGCACAACACCATTACAGTCAAGGTGAACATGTAAGGGTCAAGGTCATTGGCAAATAAACAGCTACCTACCTTCATTGTTCATGACCTGTTGCCGTAGTGAGTTACTGGTGACTTGTAACATCCGCTTAGGAGCCGCCAGAATATTCACAAACGTTGTTACAGTCAAGGTGAACATGTAAGGGTCAAGGTCATTGGAAAATAAACAGCTACCTACCTTCATTGTTCATGACCTATTGCCGTAGTGAGTTGCTGGTGACTTGTAACATCAGCTGGAGCCGCCAGAACAGCATAACACCATTACAGTCAAGGTAAACATGCAAGGGTCAAGGTCATTGAAAAATAAACAGCTACCTACCTTCATTGTTCATGACCTGTTGCCGTAGTGAGTTACTGGTGACTTGTAACATCCGTTGGAGTCGCCAGAATATCACAACCTTGTTACAGTCAAGGTCAACATGTAAGGGTCAAGGTCATCGGAAAATAAACAGCTACTGACCTGACGTTCATTGTTCATGACCTAATGCCGTAGTGAGTTGCTGGTGACTTGTAACATCCGCTGGAGCCGCCAGAATAGCACAACACCATTACAGTCAAGGTGAACATGTATGGGTCAAGGTCATTGGATAATGAACAGCTACTGACCTTCATTGTTCATGACCTGTTGCCGCAGCAAGTCGCTGGTGACTTGTAACATCTGCTGGAGCCGCCAGAATAGCACAACACCATTACAGTCAAGCTGAACATGTTCAAGGTCATTGGAAAATAAACAGCTACCTACCTTCATTGTTCATGACCTGTTGCCGTAGTAAGTTACTGGTGACTTGTAACATCCGCTGGAGGCGCCAGAATATCATGACCTCGTTACAGTCAAGGTGAACATGTAAGGGTCAAGGTCATTGGAAAATAAACAGCTACTGACCTTCATTGTTCATGACCTGTTGCCGTAGCGAGTTGCTGGTGACTTGTAACATCCGCTGGAGCCGCCAGAAAAGCACAACCTCGTGGCAATCGAGCTGCACAGACAAAGGTGACAGGGAATAGGAGGCCATGATCACATGGGACCAGCTGATTGGGGTTTTATATCCATTTAAAAACAAGGTCATATGAGATGCGTATGAAATACGTTTACAAAATTTACAATACTTTTCCATAAATGGCGGCAAAAGTTGACAAAATTTTCAGAGTATTCCGCATGTACTCTGAAAATTGTGTCAACTTTTGACTTAATTTATGAAAAATATTGTACATTTTGTACTTAATGAAATTACGCAGATGTCTGAAGGAACAAAATCGCAGGGTGTGTGACATTGGAGAAATTGGCCTCCTGGCCTTTATAACCAGTGAAGACCAGGATCAGGCAGTGTCTGCATTGTTCGCTGCTATTCAGACAGTGAAATACCTATCATGGTTCTCATTATTAAACATTATCAACCCTTCGAACACGAGAAATGTAAATTTTCGTCTGGTGTCGATTTATGTTTTGTCTTTTTTCTCAATAAAATCATAGATTGACAACACATTAGAATCATTTCCATGGGAAATGATTCTAAAGTGTTGTCAAAACATGATTTTGTTGAGAAAAATCGGCAACATAAAATAAACAGCAGACGACAAATTTTAATTCAGCATTGTAAGGGTTAACTTTATTTTTTTTTACATAGATTACAAATTGCACTTGTTTGAATGTTGTTAGCACAAATTGAGGCATATGGGCGGTCCTTAACCCTTAGACCGCTATCTGATTTTTTTTGTCGTCTGCTGTTTATTTTCTATTTTCCATTTATATCATCAAAAACATGCTTTGACAGCACTTTAGAATAAAATACAACATGCTTTGACAGCACTTCAGATTCTGAAGTGCTGTCAAAACATGTTATTATTGAGAAATAAGGCAAGATATAAAAGCAACGGCAGACGACAATTTTTGCGAGTACCGGTAATGTGGGAATAACAAAAGTACCAAGAGTCCCATTTTGGTTACAAAAACATCTGAATCTTGGCATATCAGTGACAATTGAGATGTTGGCGCGGGAATGCAGACATGCCAGCCTACCTCGGAATCCGTGAGCCCGTGCCGGTAGCGGTAAAACTCCTTCTTACAGTCGTTGGCCTGCTGCAGCGCCCGCTTCAGGAAGTAGTCCCGGAACACATGGTACCACGTCTCCTTGATCTGTACGGATAGTGCATCGATTGTACATTGGGATAACGCGAAATGTGAAAGTTTAACGTCGCAACAACAGGTATGGTCAGTACGGAACAGGACCACGGTTTCGAGGCTCATCCGACAGACCAGTGGGATGGAAATACTATGACGGTATCTTTTAATGCCTAAGGCGAGGTTTGAACCCACAAGCTCCAGATGTTCAACCCAATCCCACAAGCCATCCCTACATTGGGATAAGTTATTTCGTATTAGATATAGTTCTTGTCCCTTTGCAATGAATTATCAATACTTGACTCAATTTGCTTTTGTGACCTTGGTAATCATAATTATAAAATTATGTATGGGCATTTTTGTTTGTTTGTTGGGGTTTTACGGCCTATCTAGCCTTATTTCTCAATAAAAACATGGTTTGACAGTACTTCAGAATAATTTCCAATGGAAATGATTCTGAAGTGCTGTCAAAGCATGTTGTAAATTGTTCTAAAGTGCTGTCAAAGCATGTTTTTGATGATAAAAATGGAACATAAAATAAACAGCAGACAACAACAAAAATAAGATAGTGGTCTAAGGGTTAATAGCCTGTCAACAGGTAGTCATTTTGTGTTGGGTTACAGGGTCAAATCTCTTCATATGTATGGATACGGGAAAATCTCAAAATCAGAACTGTTTGTTTGTTTGTTTGTTTGTTTGTTTGTTTGTTTGTTTGTTTGTTTGTTTGTTTGTTGGGGTTTAACGGCCTATCAACAGCTAAGGTCATTTAAGGCCGGGTCAATGGGTTTAGTACTAAATCCCATATATTTCCTGTACAAGTACATGTACATGTTCAAGTACATGTACAAATCCCAAAATCAGAACTGAATATTTACAGTAAAAAAACTATATATTCAGCCCTGAAATCAGAACAATCATGATCTGATGCCAGGTCCTCACCACACCAGAATCACTTGGCCCCCTCCCAAAAGCAGTTGGATCAGTAATAATCTTACTACTTTTACATAGCCATTTTAAAAACAATCCAAATTGGATAAGATAAGTATTATATTTACACGAAGAAAATGATTTTGATTTAATAGTGTTTAACACACTGTCAACAGCTAACACTAAGAAACTGAAAGCAACAAGTAACGGTACTTACAAAGTCTGCATCCACCTCAACCCCCTGCGTTTGTAGGTTTTTTCTGACAGTCGTTAGTTCATCTACTGCGAGCGACGTTTTATGTTTCTGAAAACAGAATAAATATAATGTGGCTGTGACTTGAGAAATGGGGCTCATGGTCCTTACGACCAGTCTAGATCCAGTAGCCCGTTTCACCAACATTGCAAAGTATACTTTTCCAGCAAAGTATAATTTGAGGGAGAAATTTTCAATTTTAGGATAACTTTATTAATTTTTATTATACTGAATTTATTACATTATCACAGCCAATTTGGCTGTGATAATGTAATAAATTCAGTATAATAATTCTGCATACTTTTAATCATGAAATATATGCATTTGTTAGTTCTATATGAAATAATGCATTTCAGGAAAAATAAATGATTACTCCCTCAAAGTATACTTCCCTAGAAAAGTATACTTTGCAATGTTGATGAAATAGGCTACAGATCAGCGTGTGCATCCGCACAGTCTGATCAAGATCTGCACTGTTCGCTATTCTATCAATGAAACACCCGTCATGCTTTTAGCAATCAATCATTATCGGGCTACAGGAGCTATGCTCCGGACAAGAAGTGTCTGCGGCGGATGCAGACGATGTTCGGTGTCAAATCAACAGTATCTCACGACTTTCATACGGGGGATACAATAACAGAATGCTCTTATATAACAATAAAACCAATGCCTGGTCAATAGGTGGAAGGTACCTAAAGAAGGCAATCTCCGTGCATAGTCATACCCATAAACAAGTTGATCAAGTCGACACGCGTCTGGTTAGTCAAGATCCAACTAACGTATCAGCAGGGGTCCGTTTCACTAAACTTCGTACAACTGAAATGTTCGCAAGTGCAAAATTATGATAGTCTCTAAATTTCACATTAACAATGTTTTCTTGCAGACAATTATTGGATTTACATTTACTGTAAATTTCACATTAATAATGTTTTCTTGTAGACAATTATTGGATTTTCATTTATTGAGCATAGGCAGCCTATGCTCAATAAATGAAAATCCACCAATTGAAATTTCCAGACGATAAAACATTTGCACTTACGAACATTTTAGTTGTACGAAGTTTAGTGAAACGGGGCCCCAGATATACAAAATCTGGACATGCATCCAAAATTGTGAACATGGATTGGAATCTGAATCTTGACCATGAGGACTCAATTTCCAGTATAGTGGGTTAGATAAAAATACCTACAGAACCGAGTGGTGTACATATATCAGTAGCCTATTTCACAAACATTGCAAACTCACGTTCTGTGACTTGAGTATGCGTTCGAGCTCTGAGCGGGTGGCGATGCGGTTGTAGTGCTCCGTGGTCCTGTAGGCCCAGTTGGTCCATTGTTCCCATTTTCCCGGCCCCGTCAGCTCCCGTAGCGACTCCTCGGCTGATACAAACATACGATATACAGCTTATTCAACTCTTTATAGAATTCACAAATATCGATGGAAATATATTCCACATTTAAAATGATTTCTGAATAAATTATATATTAAAAGCACTGAATACCAGAGAAATTTATTATTATGCTTTTGGAGCTTTCTAACATCAGCAAGTCGATGATTTTGACGTTAGCATATGAAAACAGAGCTCCAGATAAGTTTTATATCTCAAGAGTATTATATATACCCCCAGATTTCAAATTTTTCTTTCTTTTTTTTTTTTTACTTTTAAAAACGTATTATTGATTTTCTGCTTATTAAATAGGGAACAAATGATAAAAAATAAAACAAATTTAAACGTTCACTTATTTGAGCTGCAAAAAGCAATTTTCGTATTTTCACATATTGTACTCCCACTTTTGATAATCAATGCATATTCTGCTAAAATAAGTGCGTAAAATACGCCAGTACACACCTTATCTAGAGCTCTGTGAAAATTCCCTTCATAAGAAATGACATCTAAAGTATGGATGTAATGTCACGTATTAAGCTACCCAGCTCAGCCTTGACCAATCAAACTTCCTAATTTTGAGCATGAGAAGAGTATATGTCAATAACCACAGGCCCAAATCCACACTACTGTCTGTTTCACGAAACCTGCCCAATATTTACGGATATATATACAATGCAAAAACATTTTGATAATTTTAAATTTTATCAAAATTTAGTAATGAGCCTTCTTTTTATTTCATGAAATTTGGTGAATTTTTTATTTCATTACGAAAAATTTGTCTATGGGAATTTAACATGGGGGAAAAGAGGTGGAGGAGGTGGAGGAGCTGTGGGAGAAGTACCAGGCTACTGTCTTTTGATATCAAGGTCATTTATCTCAGGTGGTAATGTCTGTTCGTGATTGCATAGGAAAAATAAATGATTACTCCCTCAAAGTATACTTTGCTAGAAAAATATGCTTTGCCATGTTGGTGAAATCAGCTACAGGTCACACATGCTATAAGCCCAATTTCTCCAACCACAGCAACATATGAAAAGAAATTGAAAGGATATAAGGTCCCGCAACAGCTAAGGTCATTTAGAGACTCGCTTTTAAATCTCATCCGAAAGACCAGTGGAATGGAAATAATAGGACACGCCATGTAATTTTTTTTAACTTCTGACATCTGCGTAATTTCATTAAATACTTTGGCAAAATTGACAATATTTTTCATAAATAAAGACAAAATGAAATTACGCAGATGTCCGAAGGTACAAAATCACATGGTTGTATGGAGACAGGAACAGAGATATAGGACAGGGAATGAACCAAACTCCTCCGGTATTGAAGTTCAATGCTCTATCACCAGACCGCAACCCATCCCTCACGTACGACTCCAGACGTACTTATCTGCAGCTTGTCCCTGAGCGTGTTCTCCATGAAACTTATGGCCGTGTCCCAGTACTGTTTGTCCTGCACCGACCGGTCCTCCAGGATGTTCCTCTGGATCACTCGCTGTGGACAGGGAAATGCTTCATTGATTGGTTCATTGATTGAATTTGATTGGTTGTTTGTTTTTTGGGGTTCAACGGCCTATTAACAGATAAGGTCATTTAAGGCCGGGTCAATAGGTTTAGTACTAAATCCCATATATTACCTGTACAATTACATATACAAATGGGGGGAAAATCCCAAAATCAGAACTGAATATTTACAATGAAAAAAAAATATATTCAGCCCTGAAATCAGAATAATCTTGATCGGATGCCAAGTCCTCGCCACACCAGAATCACTTGGGCCCCCTCCCAAATGCAGTAGAATCAGTGATAATCTTACTACTTTTATAATGGGCAATAACCCATTTCAACTTCCAGGTAATAAAAGAGACAAAGATAATACTTGAGGGCCAAATCATGGAAAATCCTATAAGGAGGAACCCCCACCGTTAATTTACGCTGTCACGTTCGCCCGACCAACCACCCACTGAATGGTTGATTGATTGATTGATTGATTGATTGGGGTATTATATATTCAACAGCAAGGTCATAATTAAGTGGCTGTGATTGGAGAATGGGACTTATGGCTTTTGCGACCAGTGTAGATCCAGATCAGCCTGTGCATTCGCGCACAGTCTGATCAGGATCAGCATTGTTCGACATTGCATCAATGAAATGCCTGTCATGCGTCTAACAAGCAATATATATTGTTATCCGGCTACAGGAGTGAGCTACACTGGTCACAACGGCCATAAGCGTCAATTCTCCAGTCATATAGACACGACATTGCACCAGTATGGGGCGGGGAGTGCCATACATTCAGCACCAAAGTCACACTACAAACTTCCTGCACTGAAGGATCGTCTGGAAATTTCATTAACATTATTAATGTGCAATTTACATAATTTTGCACGTACAAACATTTTAGTCGTACAAAGTTTAGTGAAACGGGCCCCTGGTCGCAAAAACTATCTTCATAATGAAAGGATTTAAAGTTACAGCTACAGTTGAGATCATAACCTCGGCTCGTGCTTAGTCGGAGTATGTACTGTGTTCCATATTTGAAGTCAGAAAGTTTGATTGGTCGAGGGCTACATGAAATCGAGTACAAATTTCAAGAATGTTCTTCTATAACCATAAACCCTGAACTTACAAGACTATCCTTGGCCTTGCTGTCCCAGCTGTGCGTGGATTTGCTGTAGTCAATGACGGCCAGTTTAAGTTGATTATCCTACTGCTTTAATATTCTATGGAAACATCCTATATAATTCCCCACCAAAACTATTTCAGACAAATATGAACACAAATTTACGAGACTATCCTGCGTTGCTGTCCCAGTTGTGCGTGGATTTACTGTAGTCAATGACGGCCAGTTTAACCCGTAGACCGCTACACACAACAATTGTCGTCTGCTGTTGCTTTTATATCTTGCCTTATTTCTCAATAAAAACATGGTTTGACAGCACTTCAGAATCATTTCCAACGGAAATGATTCTAAAGTGCTGTCAAAGCATGTTGTAAATTATTCTAAAGTGAAATAATTGACACAACAAGACGAAAAAAAAAATTTTAATTGAACAACTAGCGAGACGAATAAATGAAAGCACTTACCGAGACTATCCTCTGCCTTGCTGTCCCAGTTGTGCGTGGATTTACTGTAGTCAATGACGGCCAGTTTAACCCTTAGACCGCTACACACAACAATTGTCGTCTGCTGTTGCTTTTATATCTTGCCTTATTTCTCAATAAAAACATGGTTTGACAGCACTTCAGAATCATTTCCAATGGAAATGATTCTAAAGTGCTGTCAAAGCATGTTGTGAATTATTCTAAAGTGAAATATGAACCCAAACTTACGAGACTATCCTCTGCCTTGCTGTCCCAGTTGTGCGTGGATTTGCTATAGTCAATGACGGCCAGTTTAACTCTTAGACCGCTACACACAACAATTGTCGTCTGCTGTTGCTTTTATATCTTGCCTTATTTCTCAATAAAAACATGGTTTGACAAAATGCTTTGACAGCACTTTAGAATCATTTCCGTTGGAAATGATTCTGAAGTGCTGTCAAAGCATTTTGTAAATTATTCTAAAGTGAAATATGAACCCAAACTTACGAGACTATCCTCTGCCTTGCTGTCCCAGTTGTGCGTGGATTTACTAGAGTCAATGACGGCCAGTTTCAGTTTGTCAAAGATCTCGTCATGCTGCTTGCTCTTCTTCTCCCTCTCCACAAAGCTGGCAAACTCGTCATGTAGCGTGTCCCAGCCTACCTAGTATTGATATAATTACAGTGGAACCTCGCTAAACCGGACACAAAGAAAACACATGTGATGTTATTTTGATGAGTTTCTCAAGTGGTCCTTTATCTCAGGTGATAATGCATGTTCGTGATCGCATAGCACACAGCTATGGCTCAGAATTATCAAATGCCTGATTTGCAGTGAAACATCTCTAAACCAGACACCCTGGGGACATCCCAGGTCGTCTCGTTTAGAGAGGTTCACTGTATTAACCCTTACAACGCTAAATTTAAATTTAGTCGTATGCTTCTTTTTCTACATTTTTCATGATGAACACATGTTTTGGAAGCACAGGAGAATCATGTCCAATGGACCAATAGACACGATTCTCACGTGCTGCCAAAACCGGTTTTGTTATAGGTATACACACAAAAACAGCAGACAACGATACTGCTATTGGTAAAGGCAAACGTATTATAACAACATCAATGGGATAATATGAGACATGCCATGTGATTTTGTAACTTCGCACATCTGCGTAAATTCATGAAACACGTTTACAATATTTTCCGTAAATGGCGTCAAAAGTTGACAACATTTTCAAAGTACATGCGGAATATCAAAAGATATCTAGTATTCTCTATGGACATGACAATCCACATTGTGAGCCCTCACCACATGGTCACAAAGGACAAACTGACACGTGGCTGTGACTGGAGAAATGGGACTTATGGGTTATGCAACCAGTGTAGATCCAGATCAGCCTGTGCATCCGCACAGTCTGATAAGGATCTGCACTGTTTGCCATTCCAGGAAAGAATTCCTCTACGAGCATATGCGCGTGGATTTGCTGCGAATGCCTTCATGACATCCAACATAACACTTGCACTCATTGAGAAGAGAATATGCCAGATTCTGTGACATTTTAACTGGTATGTTACAAGTGTAAAATTATATACTGCAGAGGAGCAATTGTTTGTTTACAGAATGAAATTCTTCTTTGCTGAAAAAACATTTATAGTCACAAGGTCAGATGGACAACACACAGTGACAGGGGCGGATCCAGCATTTGGGGGGGGGGGTGTCTAGTTGCGAAGATAACTCTTGCAATCTACTCCCGTACCATCCGGTACGGGAGTAATTGCAAGAGTTATCGTTCACAACTAGGGGATGATTGACCAATTCAATGTGAGTTTTCTGAATCCATAACATCAATGTGATTAGCTGACTGCAAAATAAGTTACACAACATACCTCGACACTTTTCTGTGGGAGACCCAGGTTGGCCCATTCTGTTAACTTGATATCTACCATTGTGTTGAACTCTCTGCAACATAATAATGAAGGTCAACTTTGTTCAACATATTGCTCTCTGTCTGTCTGTTTGTTTGTTTATTGGTGTTTAACGGCCTATCAACAGCTAAGGTCATGTAAGGCCGGGCAAACGGGTTCGATCCCGTTTTAACCTGCTGCATTGGGGGAAAATCCCAAAATCAGAACGGAATATGGAGAAAAAATATATTCAGCCCTGAAATTAGAATAACTTGACTTGGTGCCAGGTCTATACCACACCAAAGTCACTTGGCCCCTTCCCCTAAAATAGGATTAGGAATAATCGTAATACATAAGGGGTATAACCAACTGGCTGATTCTGGATTTTGGCTGTGATAATGTAATATCTTCAGTATAATAATTCTGCATACGTTTAATCATCAAATATATGCACTCATTAGTTTTATAAGAAATAATGCATGGATATATTTCCTATTATGTATGTATGTATGCTTGTGACTAAAAATAAAAAAATAATAAAAAATAACGCATTTCGGGGTTTGGGGTGGGGTTAACGGCCTATCAACAGCTAAGGTCATTTAAGGCCGGGTCAATCGATTTAGTACTAAATCCCATATCGGAAAAATAAATGGTTACTCTCTCAAAGTGTACTTTCTTAGATAAGTATGCCTTGCAATTTTGGTAAAATCCGCTACTACAGAGTAGAACGTACCCAATATTGTTCGCTTGTGCAGCGGGGAGGTAGATGTTTTCAAACACGTGTGTCGCCGTCTTCTCCCAAAGCTTCTTAGAGAACATGGCTTCCCTGCAAACATACATTGTTACAAGACTGTCGTTGTTTGACACCGCGAACAGCCGTGTTCGAAAGTAAAGCGCGTGCTGTTTGACCATGGCTGTAGACAATGCTCATTCCGGGGCAAAGCCAACACCTACATAATGCATGTGTCTCATGACGTTACTAGAACGCACCATTACGTCACCAGACCAGCTCACAACGGTCACACTGAAATTTTAAATTAATTTGGCTGCATGATGCGACGTGTACTGCAGCCCTGGAATATGTATGAATAAATCAGCTGTTTGAATGGAGCAGATTATCAAAGTACAGAAAGTACTGCATCAATGCTGAAATTGCATGATATTTCCGACGGAAATGTAACAATAACGTTGGACCATATCCAGTCGTGGGTAAACGTTTGTCGTGGCACTCGGGAACTGTTTGGCCTTGGAGTTCAAGCAGTTCCCTCGTGCAATGGCAAACATTTACCTACGGCTGGACATTGTCGAACCTTATATGTTAGCAATGTAATATCTTTACTTATACTGTCTGTTTCACTAAACCTGCCCAAATTTTACGGATATATCCACAATGTAAAAACAATATTTTTTTCGGTAATATTAAATTATAGCAAAATTTAAGAATGAGCCTCCTTTTTATTTCGTAAATTTTTGTTAAATTTGGATTTTATTACAAAAAATAATTTTTTTGGAAATTGACTGAAACCTGGCTAGTTAATTTAACTAAGAAAACAAAAGTTAGTTTTTGAAATCGGTCCACTATTTCAGAAAGTCGAAAAAAATTCCCTATGTTAAATCCCCATAGACAGTGAAGATGTCTATAGGGATTTAACATGGGGAAATTGTTTTTTCGCAATAAAATCAATATTTGACAAAAATTCAGGAAATAAAAAGAAGGCTCATTCATATATTTTCATAAAATTTATAACTACCAAAAAAAATATTGTTTTTGCATTGTTAATATAGCCGTAAAATTTGGACAGGTTTGGCAAAACAGACCGTAGGTGTTCATACAGAAACTATGTAGGCATTGAGACTGCATGGTTATGCTGGCTGAGCGAGAGTTTGTTAGGGTTTAATGGCCTATCAACAGCTACGGTTATTTAAGGTAGGGTCAATGGGTTTAGTACTAAACCCCATATATTACCTGTACAAATGGGGGGGAAATCCTAAAATCAGAACTGAATATTTACAATAATTTTTTTTATATATTCAGCCCTGAAATCAGAATAATCCTGATCTGAAGCCAGGTCCTCGCCACACAAGAATCACTTGGCCCCTCCCAATAGCAGTAGGATCAGTAATAATCTTACTACTTTTATATTGGGCAATAACCCAATTCAACTCCCAGGTAACAAAAGAGCCAAAGATAAAAACGTACCTGAGGGCCAAACCCGGCATATCGTGATTCCTATAAGGAGGAACACCTACCGTTAATTTACGCCGTCGCGTTTGCCCAACCAACCACCCACGCATATGCAGATAGAAAATCCCGACCAACCACTCACGCATATGCAGATAGAAAATCCCCAAAGCAAGAAATGACAAATGCCACCAAAGTTATCATACAGATATTTTACAAACAAGACTGTGTGGCCTATTCAGCCCACAAATGCCCAGGGTGGCAGATTCGACACACAGTCCAAAAGGGGGCATAAACAATATGAATATGAGAGTAAACCTGTGAAATCCTATGGGAATTTAACATAGGGCAAAAAGGAGGTGGACAATGACGAACAGAGTAAAATTTTGTTTGGCAAATTGACTCTGAAACATGGCTAGATAGCTTGTAAATGATGTAAGAAAACAAGTTAGATTTTAAAAATCGGTAAACAAATTCCAAAATTATTTTACAAAATCTATTTTTAGCCCCCATGTTAAATTCCCATTAAAAGTTTTTCGCAATAAAATCATATTTCATGGAATTTCATCAAAAAAAAATAATGGGGAGGACAACGGTTTTGTTATTTTTTAGATTTAATGTGTTTAATTGCCACAAGTTTGTCGACTGCAAAACGTGGAACAGACAGTAGGTGAATCATCACAATGCCTTTAAAGGATGAATTTCTTCTCGATTACTCACTCACCATTCTTTGGGCGTGACTTGACTAAGGTTGATAACTTCATCCAGTATTTCACCTTTTGCCTTTTCGAACAGTTCATCCTGCAACCAAGAAACATCTCATGTAGTTAACCCTCACTAAGTGCGAGACAAAAATTGTCGTCTGTTTTTTTTCATTTTTGCCTTAATTGTTAATAAAAAAAGACCTGTTTTGACAGCACATGAGAAACAGGTTTTTATCGAGAAATATTGAAAATAAAACATTTCCAGCAGACGACAGAATTTAATTCAGCGTAGTAATGGTTAAACTAGGTGCCTGTGATGTACGACCATGCCTGTGTGATATTGATCTGTAGCCTATTTCACCAACATTGCAAAGTATACTTTTCTAGCAAAGTATACTTTCAGGGAGAAATTTTAAATTTAAGGATAAATTTATTAATTTTTATTATACTGAATTTATTACATTATCACAGCCATTTTGGCTGTGATAATGTAATAAATTCAGTATAATAATTCTGCATATTTTTTAATCATCAAATATATGTCGTTAGTCGTTAGTTCTATAAGAAATAATGCATTTCTGGACAAATAAATGATTACTCCCTCAAAGTATACTTTGCTAGAGAACAGGTCATCAAATACGGTATCATGGCAGCATGTTAACCCTTAGAAAATGGGAAACGAAAAGTGCCGTCTGCTGTTGTTTTATACTTTATCTTCTTTCTCAATAAAAACATGATTTGACAGTACTTTAGAATCATTTCCATCCTTTTGATGAGAAAAATGGAAAAAATAAAATAAACAGCAGACGACAAAATTTAATTCAGCATTGTAAGGGTTAACCCTTTGAACCCGAAATCCCGCTATATCGGTTTATGCAAAATGTGCAGATCCAGATGAGCCGGCTCGTAACGAGCCGTCTCATCAGGATCTGCACTTTTTGAAAGTAATTTTAATATTTTTGAAAACAAAAACAACCCTTTTCATAATGGACGAATCTGAAAATCATTTTGTGACCATTGGTTTGGTCGGAACATTAGCATATCACAATCCATTCCAGTTCCTTAGGGTTGAAAGGGTTAAGCCAACTTGAAGCATTGTCGGTGAAAAGACATTTAAGGTTTCAGATGGAAAAACTAAAGGATGAACAGACAGTTTGTTTGTTTATTGGTGTTTAAACGGCCCTATCAACAGCTAGGTCATGTAGAGGGGGGGGGAGGGGGAAAAACGGGTTTCATCCATTTTTATTTTAACCTGCTACGTTGGGGGGGGAGGGGGGGGGAAAATCCCAAATCAGGACGGAATATTTAAATCGAGAAAAATATATTCAGCCCTGAAATTAGAATACACAAATGTAACAGGACCTGGTGCCAGGTCCATACCACGCGAAAGTCACTTGGCCCCTTCCCCTAAAATAGGATTACGAATAATCGTAATACTCACATAAGGGGTATAACCAGATTCAACTGTCACATACAAAATGCCGAAGATGTATGTGAGGGCCAAACCAGGTCTCCAGTCCGAATTACGGTAAGGATGAACTCCGATCGTTAAATTACCCATCTCATTCTCCCACCTGCCACCCACAATAAGCAGACAGACACCCAGAAGTCAGTTTGATGACCTTTCAGCAAACAGGAAAGCATTGTGCCATAAGCAGGCTATCCTGCTCTGCTCGAAAGTGTAGAAAGAAACTGAACCTACCCTATCAAGCTCACGTAACCGTGGAAATGTGTTTTTCCATTCTGTTTCTAGGTTGAATCGAGTCGCTGAAATTTGAGAAATATGAACACATGTATTAATATATTTAGGCATCATAAACGTGACAAATTCAACTATATTAAATTGCCATCAGGCAGGGCTTGCTTACACAGGACCACAGCTCGTGATCATGACATTTTCTTAATTTTTTCTTCAAATTGGTACATTTGGACCATTTTAATATTTCCGAGCATTCTAAAATGTTCTACTAAAAATCAGGTAGTTTGATTGGCTGAGACTGAGCCCAGCTCAGTCTCGGACAATCAAACTACCTGATTTGGACCAGGACCCGGTAGTACCTTTGAATGCGTCGGCCTGCTGTTCAACGTTCTCCTTGACCATCGTCCAGAATAACTCAGACACGGCCATACTCAAGTTCTGGGTGTTCATCTGGGTCGGCTTCAACACGCCGTCCCTGTAACGGAGCACCAGGGGGCCATTTCACGAAACTTTGTACGACTAAAATGTTCGTAAGTGCAATTTTAGGATCATCCGGAAATTTCAATTCATGGATTTACATTTATTGAGCATAGGCTGATATGCAGCATATGCTCAATAAATGTAAATCCAATAATTGTTCACAAGAAAACATTGTTAAAGTGAAATTTACAGACTATCATAATTTTGCACAAACATTTTAGTCGTACGAAGTTTAGTGAAATGTGCCCTAGGTGGACAAGCAAATATCTTAATTTTGTCATTCGCAAATATCTTAATTTTGTCATTCGCAGTACACATCTTGATTAGGTAGATGGTTTTAAACAGGGCAAGCAACCATGTTTCAAACATTCGGTTTTGGAAGGTTCTTTGAGCCAATTTCCACCCTTAAATATAAGATAACTAACTGTTTCAAACATTCAAGTATTTTCCAAGAATTTAATTGAAATTCAAGAAAGGCGATGACATTGGGAGAGCGTTTCATTTCCATGGGAACCTTGGTCGTTGTTACATGAATTAACTTTACCGAGGTAATAGCGTACAGTGTGAAATTATTATTTTTTTACTGAAATTATTACATTATCACAGCCAAAATGACAGTGATCAGGGCTCCAGATAAGGAATTTGTTGACATTTGGGTACTGTTACTCCATAGTTTTGAAATCAATTGGGTATTCTCAATTTTCAATTGGGTATTTTTTAAAACGTTACCCCATCAATTTTTTTCAATTGGGTATTTCCATATTTGGATTACAAAGACCGATTCGGAAAGGAAACAATCGTACTAATTTATGTATTAATGGTACTGTTTTGTTGTTCATATAATTAATTGAAGCATAAAATGATTAGTTCAAGTTTTCAAAACCAAGTACATATAAGTAACTGTTACTAGAGTAATTGGGCTTATGGCATTTGTGACCAGTGTAGTTCCGGATCTGCTAGCACACTTATAGTTATAAGTTATGTAACAAGCAGTATCATGTATTAAATAAATCATGCAAGTTGTTTCATTATCTGAATGACAAACAGTGCATACGCTGATCAAGAATGCTTTGATTGGCAAATTGATCTTTGCAATACGCGATCTATTTTTTTTTTGGCTGACCACGTTTGACAGCAATTCATCAATAATGTCAATCACGATTAATTTGGGGTCTCCACACACCGAGCTCAACAAAATGACTGTATGATGCCTTGTGCAATAGATTGAGATTCCACCTTTGCATCGGTCGTAAAATAAATCGAAATAAGGTTAACATTGGTGCTGGACTTTTGCAATTTGTTTCTTCCACGTTTGTTTGTTGTGCCCGCCATTTTGTTGCGCCATGTGTCACGAATTTTCTACGAAAAAATCTGACATGATCCGATTGTGTTATGTATAATGTCTATCGCTAGTACGATTATATTAATTGGTGAATTCGGGCGCCTTGTTTTAACTTAGTTAAATTTGACCGCCATTTTATTCAACGTGTGCGTTGGTAGAAATAGTAATAATGTTACCATATTTTCATTTATTACTTATGATACTGTCTCACATGTAAAATATAAACCTGACACATTCTAAAATAATAAAATGTCTGCTGTGCCCACCCTCCCCCAGGACCATTCCACTGTACCATTTGTTTTATCCGTGCGGATAGTCGTTTACGAATGTCTACAGACGTTTTTTGCGTTGCATCTCCTTGAGTAGACTCGGGGTCCGTCGAAACAAGCAGTTTCACATTGATTTGAATTTAAGAAAATAGACTAGTAATGAGCCTGGATCTCGGGTTCACAAAAGTTTTGCATCGCCGTTTTTCCCCCCACAATTATTGATTTGCCAATCAGTAATATTTTCCGTAAATGACGTGGATTGTGACAACAAATTCAGAGATAAATGGGAATTCAATTCCGGCTCGCGTGAGCTCTGAAGTTTGTGTTAACTTTCGCCATAATTGATAGGCCCCGTCTTATCCGATTTTTGTTCTCAAAATCAATATGGGCAAAAACGGCCGATGCGATAAGGGTGGACATTCTAGATTTGGGATCATTAACTTGAACGGTACTCTAAACAAATGCCATGTGGTGGATTACTAGAGTTTCGTATCGAGTTGAACCCATTTTTCCCGCTGAGAGTCGGAATCGCTCCCGCTAAATCCTGGAGTTCAAATCGAGTACACCCGAAATACTGGTTTCCAGCCGTTATCGGTGAAATACAGCGAGACATTGTCCGCAGCTAGAGCCGGGGACCAGACTTTGTAAACATTGAATGGCCGACCGCACAGATCATCGGCGATGATTTTGTAGGATTGTATACAAATCTAGCAGTACGCGACAGACTGAAAATACATTTGTGGAGTACGCTACAGGATAAAAAAGTATTGCGTACCGGACATTTTAATTGCTTTTTGGTACGCATTGTCTCTGATTTTAATTGGGTTGGACCTCTGAGTGATAATGTAATAAATTCAATATACTAACCAGATGGCTGTGGCCCGCATGTCGAGCCCGCCGAGGCATTTGATTGTCTCAGAGTGTATTTATTTTAAGTTTGAATTAAGGGTTGTGGAGATATAAGGTATGTAGAAGCTTTAACGCAAACTTTAGTCATTTGACGTTGACCTTGGGCATGTGGACCACATGGGCAGGCTTAGAATGAAAATATGGATAATGAATAAGAAGTATTGGATGTTGGAAGTAAATCAGAGTAAGTGTTGTGGAGATATAAGGTAACTAAAAACATTTGACCTTGACTTTGGGCATATGGACCACATGGGCAGGCTATGGAATGAAAATATGGATGATGAAAAGGAAGTATTGGAAGTAAATTGGAGTAACAATTGTGGAGATATAAGGTATGTAAAAACTTTAACGCAGATTTTATAATAACGCAAACTTCTATTTGGCCTTGACCTTGGGGCACAGGGGTCGCATGAGTGGGACACAGAATGATTATATGGATGATGACCAATAAGCATACAAAGTTTCAAGCAAATCTGACTTACAGTTACAGAAATAGTAGGTATGTGAAAACTTTAACGCAAATTTTGACAGAAACTTTAACGCAAACTTTAAAGTCATTTTACCTTGAAGTTGGGCACAGGGGCCGTATGAGTGGGACACAGCATGAATATATGGATGATGATTAATAAATATTTAAAAACTTTAACACAGATTTCGGACGGACGGACGGACCAACACACGCACAGACACCCGGACGTCATTGTGATCACTATGTCTCGTTTTCCACAAGCAGGCTCGACAAAAATTAATAAATAGCCGTAAAATGAAAATTCCTCCCTCAAAGTGTACTTCGCAATGTTGGTGAAATCTGCGACTGGCTTACTTGAAGAGCTGAGATTGCCTGAAGAACTTCTCCTCGTATTCCTTGATGGTCTCTATACTGTCATTGTTGTTACCTGCAGGTCAGACAGGTCGTCGTGAGGCAACACATACATTACATGGCCAATCGCTTCACTGATAAACTGCTTAATTAATTGGTTGATTAATTACTTGGATATTCGAGAGACTGCTTGTCTGAGTGATTGATTGAGTGAGTGATTTATTGGTACTTGTTTTATTACTTGGGCTTTGATTGAGTGATTGTTTTGGTAATTGATTAATGATTGATTGATTGAGTGATTGATTGGTACTTGTTTGATTACTTGGGCTTTGATTGAGTGATTGTTTTGGTAATTGATTAATGATTTAATGATTGATTGATTGAGCTATTGATTGGTACTTGCTTGATTACTTGGGCTTTGATTGAGTGATTGTTTTGGTAATTGATTAAATCAATTACCAAACCAATTTTTAACCAGAGCCAATACAAAGCTGGATTTTTAAGACTGGAGCCATTTTGGCCATTGTAGTTAAGGCTGGTGTCGTTTAGACCAATTAATTGAATTTGGTGATGGCGTTTTGACCAAAGTGGGCCTGTTAATATTCGAGGTTTTTTTAAGTGTTATCAGATGTCAAATTAAAGGGTTTTTCAAGACCTGTGCGAACCTCGTTTATAAATGAAAGGTTTGATTGATTGAATGATTTATTTCTTTACTGAAAGTGATTTTACAAACTGGTTTGTGTTGCTCTTTTACATTTTCATGGATGTTTACAGGTGTAGGTAGTGATTCAGTTAATGTCTTAGTGAGTCCTCGCTGTAGTTAATTTATCTTATTCTCCACGCGGGCAAGCAATCTAAACAAACCTTAGCCTGGAGTATCTATAATTCCTACCGAAACCGGTAAATCTTCCCCGTATGGAATCTCTGTAGCCTATTTCATCAACATTGCAAAGTATACTTTACTAGCAAAGTATACTTTGAGGGAGAAATCATTTATTTTTCCTGAAATGCGTTATTTCATATAGAACTAACAAATGCTATATGTCATGATTAAAAGTATGCAGAATTATTATACTGAATTTATTACATTATCACAGCCATTAAAATGGCTGTGATAATGTAATAAATTCAGTATAATAAAAATTATACTTTTTCAAAAAATTGAAAATTTTCTCCCTCAAAGTATACTTTGCTACTAAAGTATACTTTGCAATGTTGATGAAATAGGCTACAGACTCTCCTTTGGTAGCACCGTCATACGTGCCGACTGGAAATGACTGACCTAGTCTGAAACTGTCTTTTCAAGGATAAATAGAGTTTATTAGACCCAAAATTGTTAATTTTGGACAAACGTTACAAGCTGGTCTAAGAGCAAACTTCATTTTTCTGTAAAATCTGACAAAGAAAAACGTGTGTCCGAACTTGTTTCTTTATTGGATTTCACACCACTCGATGAACATATATGTCATATTCGTTGCAAAAATATGAATATTCTATTTATTATATACCGCTCCATGGAAATTAGCAGTTTTTTAGACTGTACGGTAATGAATGTGTATTTGCAGCCTATTTGCGCTGTTTTATTTCAGGTGCGCGTTATGAATATAGATGGCGTAAGTAGTCGTATTTTCACCGGAAGTTGTTTATTTCATCGATGAGAACATGACTTTTATTTACATCGTATAACTATATATTTCATGGATAGGTATAAATAATTTGTTTCCCCTCCCACGCTACCCGGGTCATATAGGTGTGGGTAGGTTCATAGGGTGAAAAATATTAGGGAAAATAGTTTTTTATTTCCAAATTAATATTCTATTTTATGTTATTATTTCTTTGTTGTAATAGATAATTACACCCCCTCCTTATACCATTTCTATTTGCCCAAACTCTGTATTATTAAAGGTTACAGATGGGATCTATGTATTATCACAAGCAAATATACTGACCAATTTCGTCATGAGTGGGTATTTGAAAAGAAATAAAATTATTTTCCCTACCCAACGACCCAAAATTTATTTTATTTCTGATAATTTTGATGGGTAGGTGGAGGGGAAACAATTAAAATATTATGTTTGGCCCAACTTAGGCACAAGAGGTTCTTCGTTTATGTACTTACCTTTGCCCGTCACAACAGCAAAGTAACCGAGGGCCTTCATGGGAAACAGCCGACCTTCCAATATAGACTTTATCTGCAACAAAGATTATTAATTCTGTATGTATAATAAATATATGTAGTACAGTCCCGTTCATTTCCGGCGAAGAAACAATTCTACGCTAACTGTCAAAATTGTCAATTTTCACGTTATAAGCTGGTTTAGAGCAAATTTCACATTTTTCGAAGAGTATGTAATATACAATTTATTCCACTACCATTTTGAAATTACCGGATTTATTTCCCCCGATACATCTGTAAATCAGATAAAGAAACTCTTGCTCCGCACTCGTTTCTTTATCGGATTTCCAGATGTCTCCGAAAATAAATACGGTATTTAAAAACTGGTAGTTGAATAAACTCTATAAACATGGCAATTTGTATGTTTAGTTTATAACTACACTAAATTTCCAGTGATAGTTTAAAGAATGTTAATAAAAGGTGTGAATTTTCGACATACAGTGGAGATGTTCCACTGTAAATCGGACATGTTAGCGCTTCATGACACATTCTAGTGTTTTGCAATCATGAAAAGTCAATATAATCAGAGATACAGATCTATGGTAAACATCTACATTTTCCAGTAGTGACGGCTTAGATGGGTTCTACTGTAGTATGAAAGCATGATATTTCGAGTAAGTGTTTCCTATTATAGCTGAGAGCATGTGAACGTTATTCTCATTATTATTTTTTATGTTTTAACTCTTTGCATGCTAGCGGCGAAAATATCTGCCAAACAAATTAGGACTATATGTTTTATTTCTCTCTGTAAATATGTCTTGGAATTTCATTAGAATTGAGTCCTCAGGACTCAATTCTAATGAAATTCCAAGACATATTCATGATATTTACAAGGAGAAATAAAAGAAAATATGATGAATTTTTGTCCGCTAGTTTTGAACTATTTATAGCCCAAAAGTTTCCCAGCATGCAAAGAGTTAAATCGACAATAACCAGCTTCAAAAATATTCAATGAAAAAGTATGTTGGAAAACTCTGGCATATAATACGCTATTCAAAACATTGCCTAAATTATACAGATATCTGACATCTGTAGCATATTTCACCAACATTGCAAAGTATACTTATATAGCAAAGTATACTTTGAGGGAGTAATCATTTATTTTTCCTGAAATGCATTATTTCATATAGAACTAACGACTGCATATATTTGATGATTAAAAGTATGCATAATTATTACACTGAATATATTACATTATGATTATCACAGCCAAAATGGCTGTGATAATGTAATAAATTCAGTATAATAAGAAGAAACGAGGCAAAGCCACGAAGGCCAGGTTTTTTCAAAGCATAGACACTTGGATAACATAATTATACCAACTTTTTGTAGATGGCTGTGGCCTGCATGTCGCGCCTTGGGGCAAGGCATGGACACTAAAAAAATAGATATAGTAGACGGACGGACGTATGCCAAAATGCCGACGATATCGCGCTTTCCGCAAGCGGGTGCGACAATGATGATAAACACCCATGTGAAGTATCAAGGTAATGGGTGAAGCAGTTGCAGAGATATAGTACACGAAAAAACTTTAACAAAAAAATTCAAAGTAATTTGACCTTGACATTGGGCACAGGGGCCGCAGGGTTGGGGTTAGAATGAAAATATGGACGATGATAAACACCCATGTGAAGTTTCAAGGTAATGGGCGAAGCAGTTGCAGAGATATAGTATAACGAAAAAGTTGTAACCCAAAAATTTAACCAGACGTACGTTAAAAAGTTAACGTTGAAAATGGCTAAGTCAATTACGTAGAAATAATAGGTGAAGGTAAAAAAATGGTCACATGTTGGATAGTTTTATGTGGTAGGCACCCCTTGGTTATGAAGCTGTGAAAGTTTGGTGGTCCTAGGTGGTACAGTACCATAGAAATGGACTTAAACACGAAAACTTAACATTGTAAACGCGAAAACTTAGCATTGAAAATGGCTAAGTCGACTGCGCGGAAAAAATGGGTCAAGTTAAAACAAGAGGCCCAAATGGGCCTGTATCGCTCACCTAAAAGCCTCCATAGTGGTCATCTTGATTTCACAAAGACTCTTCACTTACAACTTCAAATGTTCCACAGAATTTGTTGGTACCTTCTGATCTAACATATTGCGAATGTGCATGTGATTTACTGCTATACCTTCGATTTGATATATAAAATGACCATATTCGGTCAAAAATAAAATTTGACCCCTATTTGATCTCATGACCCTTTCCTCCATGACCATTTTTGACCCAGAGGCCACTATATGAACAAATCTGAATCAGCGTTAACTATCCATCATTCATAAAAAGTTTCGTCGAAATCGGCCTGGTGGTTTGTGAGAAGATTTTTTTGACAATTTGACCTACTTTTCAACGGCGGACATCTTGGATTTGGTGATGACCTCCATTTTAACAAAAATGGACAGGCTTCACCCACAGACCATTACAGTTAAGTTTGGCCAATATCGGCCAAGCAGTTCACAAGAAGAATACGTTTGAAATCTTTAGTAAAAGAACAACTTTTTTACCTTTCGGTGGCCATCTTGGATGACAAAATCATCTGATTTAGACATGCTCTGATATGACTAGTCGATACCTTCGATTTGATATATTATATAACCATATTCGGGCAAAAATATAATTTGACCCCTAGTTTGACCCCAATCGGGCCACGCCCATTTTTGACCCAGGGGCCACCATAGAACAATCTGAAACAGCGTTAACTATCAATCATTCACACAAGTTTCGTCGAAATCGGCCTGGAGGTTTGTGAGAAGAAGATTTTTTGACAATTTGACCTACTTTTAACGGCGGACATCTTGGATTTGGTGAGACCTCCTTTTAACAAAATGGACAGGCTTCACCACAGACCATTACAGTTAAGTTTGGCCAATATCGGCAAGCAGTTCAACAAGAAAATACGTTTGAAATCTTTAGTAAAAGAACTTTTTTACCTTTCGGTGGCCATCTGGTGACAAAAATATCTGATTTAGACAAAAAAATGCTCTAGAGTGATAGACTAGTCGTTCGATTGATCACCTTCGATTTGATAGTATTATATAACCATAAAACATCTTCGGCAAAAATATAAGCGTTTGACCCCTGAAAGAGAACAATTGACTACCCCTCAACGCGGGACACTTGGATTTGGTGATGACCTCCAATTTTACCCATTGGACAGGTTCCACCCCAGGGGAACCTTACAGTTAGTTGGCCAATATCGGCCAAGCAGTTCACAAGAAGAATACGTGAAACTTTAGTAAAAGAACAACTTTTTTACCTTTCGTTGCCAATCTGACATCATCTGATTGACATGTCTAGATGATTACCTAGTCGATACCTTCGATTTGATAATTATAAAAAATCGGGCAAAAATATAATGGACCCCTAGTTTGACCCTCGGGCCACGCCCATGACCCAGCCACCATGAAACTGAAACGCGTTAAAACTATCATCATTCACCAAGTTTCGTCGATCGGCTGGAGGTTTGTGAAGAAGATTTTTTGACCAATGACCTACTTTTAACGGCGGACATCTTGGATTTGGTGATGACCTCCATTTTAACAAAAAATGGACAGGCTTCACCCACAGACCATTACAGTTAAGTTTGGCCAATATCGGCCAAGCAGTTCACAAGAAGAATACGTTTGAAATCGTGTAGTAAAAGAACAACTTTTTTACCTTTCGGTGGCCATCTTGGATGACAAAATCATTTGATTCACAGGTCAGAGTGATCAAGCGATACTTCGATTTGATAATATTTTTTAAGACATTTTAGGACCATGGTCCAGAGTGATCAACTAGTCGATACCTTCGATTTGATATATATATGACCATATTCAGGCACATATAATTTGACCCCTAGTTGACCCCTTGGGCCACGCCCATTTTTGACCCAGGGGCCACCATAATGAACAAATCTGAAACAGCGCTAACTATCGACTCATCATACCCAGTATCGTCGAAATCGGCCTGGCGGTTCGTGAAGAAGAAGAATTTTTTAAAGAATTGACCTACTTACTCAACGGCGGCCATCTTGGATTTGGTGATGACCTCCATTTTAACAAAAATGAACAGGCTTCAACCACAGACCATTACAGTTAAGTTTGGCCAATATCGGCCAAGCAGTTTACAAGAAGAAGACGTTTTGAAATCTAGTAAAAGAATGACCATTTGAACTATCGGTGGCCATCTTGGATGACGTAATCATATGATTTAGACAAAAAATGTTCCAGAGTGATTGTCTCGTCGATACCTTCGATTTGATATATTACATGACTATATTCGGTTAAAAATAAAATTTGACCCCTATTTGACCCCTCGGGCGACGCCCATTTTTGACCCACGGGCCACCATATGAACAAATCTGAAACAGCGCTAACTATCGATCATTCATACCAAGTATCGTCGAAATCGGCCTAGCGGTTCGTGAGAAGAAGATTAAGAATGACCTACTTT
Organism: Conchocele bisecta; assembly: GCA_029237695.1. NCBI lineage: Eukaryota > Metazoa > Mollusca > Bivalvia > Lucinida > Thyasiridae > Conchocele > Conchocele bisecta. The sequence continues at coordinate 21,013,690 of CM055279.1, read as the reverse complement.
CCATGGCGGCCATCTTGGATTGTCGATGACCTCCATTTTAACAAATCTGAAATGGCATCACCCATATATCATCCCTGTGAAGTTTGACCAATATCGGCTCAGCAGTTCGGGAGAAGAAGATGATTGAAAATGTTCACGGACGGACGACGGACACTTTGCCATAACAATAGCTCACATGAGCTTTGCTCAGGTGAACTAAAAAAAGTAACATGTTGGATAGTAATATGTGGTGGGCACCCCTTGATTATGAAGCTGTGAAAGTTTGGTGGTCCTAGGTGGTACAGTAATAAAGAAATGGACTCAAACACAAAAACTTAACATTGTAAACGCGAAAACTTAACATTGAAAATGGCTAAGTCGACTGCGCGTAAAAAATGGGTCAAGATAAAAAAAAAGTAACATGTTGGATAGTAATATGTGGTGGGCACCCCTTGATTATGAAGCTGTGAAAGTTTGGTGGTCCTAGGTGGTACAGTAACAAAGAAATGGACTCAAACACGAAAACTTAACATTGATTGTGGACGCCGCCGCCCGCCCGCCGCCGCACCGCCCCTCCCACCTGCCCGTCCCGCCCGGCTTTCGCCAATCCAATAGCCTGGATTTTTTTTCAAAAAACCTGGCTAAAAAGGTAGCATGTTGGATAGTGATATGTGGTGGGCACCCCTTGATTATGAAGCTGTGAAAGTTTGGTGGTCCTAGATGGTACAGTAACAAAGAAATGGACTCAAACACGAAAACTTAACATTGATTGTGGACGCCGCCCGCCCGCCGCCCGCCCGCCCGGCTTTCGCCAATCCAATAGCCTGGATTTTTTTAAAAAAAACCTGGCTAAAAATTACTAAAGTTATCCTGAAATTAAAAAAAAATCTCCCTCAAAGTGTACTTAGCAAGAAGTATGCATAAATTAAAAGTATGCATAATTATTATACTGAATTTATTACATTATCACAGCCAAATGGCTGTGATAATGTAATAATTTCAGTATAATAATTATAACTAGAACTATCACAGGAGTGATCATAATGCCCCCACAAAGAGTTGGACTTACAAATAGCTTAACATTAGAAGAGTTTTATAGGTTTGAATAAAAATTTCATGATCATTATTTAATGCTGGCCTTAGAGATGTGTGACATTGACCTTTTACCTGCGTACGTGGTCAATGAAAATGAGATTGCATTGTCGAGCTATGCTCGAGGAGGTGGTCATGGTGCCATGTTGACAAAGAACAGAAGGGAAAAAAAATTGGTATCCTTGATTGATGTAAAAGATAATTTGTATAGAGAAGTGTAGAAAAAATGGCTAAGTTAAAAGGATGATATTTTTGTAAAAAAAATATTTGTTCGGCATAAAAAGTGTGTATAGTTTCAGATCAATCCACTGAACGGTTTCAGAGGAGTTGTGTACACAAACTATGCAGTTTATCTGTCTGTCGCCTGCAATATGTTTGACCTTTGACCTTCAACTGTGAATTTCAATAGATTTGACCTTTGACCTTCAACTGTGACCTTGATCTTGGACGTAGGTGCGTGGTTATTGATCACGACACACCTTCTCATCATGAGAAATATTTGTGCCAAGCCATTTGATAATCCATGCATCGGTGTAGAAGATATAGAGCGGAAGGGAATTTCAATAGGTTTGACTTTTGACCTTCAACTGTGACCTTGACCTTGGACGTAGGTGCGTGGTTATTGATCATGACACACCTTCTCATCATGAGAAACATTTGTACCAAGCCATTTGATAATCCATGCATCGGTGTAGAAGATATAGAGCGGAAGGGAATTTCAATAGGTTTGACTTTTGACCTTCAACCGTGACCTTGACCTTGGACGTAGGTGCGTGGTTATTGATCGCGACACACCTTCTCATCATGAGAAACATTTGTGCCAAGCCATTTGATAATCCATGCATCGGTGTAGAAGATATAGAGCGGAAGGGAATTTCCATAGGTTTGACCTTTGACATTCAACTGTGGCCTTGACCTTGGACGTAGGTGCGTGGTTATTGATCGCGACACACCTTCTCATCATGAGAAACATTTGTGCCAAGCCATTTGATAATCCATGCATGGGTGTAGAAGATATGGAGCGGAAGGGAATTTCCAACAGACCGACAGACCGACCGACAGACCGACCGACAAGCTGACTCCTATAAGTTTGTGGAGGTATAATAAAAATTACTAAAGTTATCCCGAAATTAAAAAAAAACATCCCTCAAAGTGTACTTAGCAAGAAAAGTATACTTTGCAATGTTGGTGAAATAGAAATATAATACTATAGTTGTACTCACTCTGTTTGGGTTATAGAGGTTACTTTCTGCGAGGTCGACCTTTGTGAGGACAAAGATCGTCCGTTTCCCGGTCGGGTCCATCTGACTCACTATGTCCGTCACATTACTCCTCTCCGCATCTAGGGAACCGTCTACAATTGAATACACAATTTAACGGATGGACAAACTGTCCAGTCTGCCACCGCCTGTACAGCGCGAATAAATAAAACGTCCAGTTTTCAAATGGACGTATAAACAAAGTAGAAAATGTGTTCATAGAACACGGATGCCCCACATATCGCTTTGATAGTAAACGAGGCAAGTCCAAAAGGGGGAGATAATCCATGGCTCAGTGTCAAAGCAAAAACAGTGCATCTACACACCATAAAGAAGCTACATACCAAGCATCAAGCCTCCAGCTATTACGGTTTAGAAGTTTTACAAGCTAAAAGGCAAAATGGAAAAATTAAAAGTCGAAAAGGGGAAGATAAAAGGTTAGAATCAAAAATCGAAATAAACTCATCTACTCATCATATCCTAAAAACATACCAACTTTCAGGTCTGTAGCTAGTATGGTTTGAATGTTTTACGAGTTACAAGGCAAAATTGCAAAATTCTAAGTCGAAAGAGGGAGATAATCCATGATCCGGAGGTCGAAGCTAATCAAAAATCGAAATAAGCTTTGCACATCTACTCATCGTAAGGAAGTTTCAGGTCTGTAGCCAGTATGGTTTAAAAGTTTTACGAGTTACAAGGTTGGTGACGAGACGGGATGGATGAACGGGATGGACGGACAAGTGTGGTAGGGCACTATCGTGGTGGGGCATAATTAGAAAATGCGTTCATAGAACATGGATGCCCCACATATCACTTTGATAATAAACAAGGCAAAATTCCAATTCCAAAAGGGGTAGATAATCTATGGCTCAGTGTCAAAGCAAAAATAGAAATTCATTTTGTGCATCTACATGCCATAAAGAAGCTACATACCAAGCATCAAGCCTCCAGCTATTACGGTTTAGAAGTTTTACATGTTCAAAGCAAAATGGTGAAGTTCAAAGTCGAAAAGGGGGAGATAATCAATGACCTGGTGGCCAAATAAAAAATTGAAATAAACTTTGCGCATCTATTTATCATAAGGAAGCTACATACCAAGTTTCAGGTCTAGCTAGTACGATTTAAAAGTTTTACGAGTTACAAGGCAAAATTGGGGAAATTCTAAGTGGAAAAAGGGGAGATAATCCATGACCCGGGGGTCGAATCAAAATAAACTTTGCGCAATCTACTCATCATAAGGAAGCTACATATCAAGTTTCAGGTCTGTAGCTAGTACTGTTTAAAAGCTTTACGAGTTACAAGGTTGGTGACGGACGGAAGGACAGACAAAATGCCTTGGAGTGGTCATGTGCCCGATTTACAGTGGAACCTCCCAGGGTGTCCGGTTTAGAGAGGTTCCACTGTACATGTCATATCTGGAGTGTCCATTTTGACCCTTGACCTATTGAAACCACTGCTGGAAATGGACAGCAAGCTACACACCTACCTTGTATACAGAGGATAATGGCGTTAGGGTTCTCCATGTAACTGCGCACCAGTTTCCGTATTCCGTCCTTCGTATCAGGTGCCATTCCCGTTGTTTCCGTCTGTAAAGCAGGGCAGATTTTCGTTTTTTAAAGAATATAAGGCAATCGCGGGACATTTGTCAACCACTACCAATGTGTAAGGAAGCTGTAGATGAAGTGTAGTAAAGATCCGACCAATGTATCAGGAGATAATTCCAGCACAAAAATATTTACACAATTCCCTAACATTTGATTGGCTAGTAGCAAGTCTCTGTCCAAAATTTATATCCCAGTAAACTACCACGCCAAACTACTTTCCTTAACCGTGAGGAGCAGTTAAAATAATTCTTAAGAAAACGGAAAATAAACACATTTTCTTGATGAATTTATTTCAAATGCTGGAATTATAAGGAATGAATGGCATTTTTGTGGAATTTATCGGGGATATAAACTTGGAAAAGTCGCAGGAATACTGGACGAGGCCTTCCGGCCTTCGTCCAGTATTCCCACAACTTTTCCAAATTTATACCCCGATAAATTCCACAAAAAAGCCATTCATTCCTATAATATGCAAAATTTTGACAGACACACAAAATTGTTAATGCCTACGAGGCAACATAAGATGAAACTGTGACCGCCATGTCTCACTTTCCACTAATATGGGCGAGTCAAAAACCATCTGTCACTGCATTTATTGTGCCAATTGTAATACAGTGAAATCTCTCTAAACCAGACACCCTGGGAGGACCCCAGGGTGTCCGGTTTAGAGAGGTTTCACTGTAAATCAGGCATTTGATAATTCCGAGCTGTAGTTATGTGTTATGCGATCACCAACAGACAGTATCACCTGTCGAGATAAATGGCTAAGAAACCCATCAAAAATAAGATCACAATTGTTTCCTTGGTGTTCGGTTTAGAGACGTTCCACTGTATATGCAGAGGATTCAATAGCCAAATAACTACCATGAACATGCTTGTTTTAAATATAGTCCAACAAATACCTTTAAATTAAAAATAACTACAGTGCATTTTCAAAAATGTAAATCACCGTCTAAAGCATGAAAATTAAGTTTCATCTTGAAAACTAATATCTTGTTGATTTCGCAGAGATAACGATGTCAGTACACGATTTCATCAAAATTGCAAAGTGCAAAGTATACTATGAGGGAGTAATCAATTATTTTTCCCGAAATGCATTATTTCATATAGAGCTAATGACTACATATATTTGATGATTAAGTATGCAGAATTATTTTACTGAATTTATTACATTATCACAGCCAAAATGGCTGTGATAATGTAAATGTAATAAATTCAGTGTAATAAAAATTAATAAATTTATCATTAAATTCAAAATTTCTCCCTCAAAGTGTACTTAGCAATATAATTTTGGTGAAATCGGCTACAGAGCCATTCATAAAAATCACACAATATTATGTGAGGAAAATGTGTTTATCAAAATTACAATTGATGATGTAGAGACATAGTAGGCAGTACAGATGCAATGTAAATATTTACATTTCACTCCCTGCTCTACCGAGACTAGGAGTATAAATATAGTGACAAACACTACAGTTTGTTTGTTTGTTTTTTGGGGTTTAACAGCCTATCAACAGCTAAAGTTATTTAAGGGCGGGTCAATGGGTTTAGTACTAAATCCCATATATTACCTGTACAAGTACATGTTCAAGTACATGTACAACTGGGGGAAAATCCCAAAATCAGATCTGAATATTTACAATAAAACCAGATGGCGGCGGCCCGCATGTCAAGCCCGCCGAGGCATTTGATGGTATGGTTTTATTTTAAAAAAAAAATTAACGCAGATTTCAGACGGACGGACGGATGGACGGATGCACGGACGGACGGACAGACACCCGGACTTCATTGTGATCACTATGTCTCGCTTAACGCAAGCGGGCTCGACAAAGACTACATATTCAGCCCTGAATTCAGAATAATCCTGATCTGATGCCAGGTCCTCACCACACCAAGATCACTTGGCCCCCCTCCCAAAAGCAACATGATCAGTAATAATCTTACTACTTTTATAATGGGCAATAACCCAATTCAACTTCCAGGTAACAAAAGAGCCAAAGATAAAAACGTACCAGAGGGCCAAAGCAGGAAAATTGTGATTCCTATAAGGAGGAACCCTGCCGTTAATTTACGCCATCGAGTTCGCCCAACCAACCACTCACTACAAACACTACAGACCATGACAAGACATATTTATAGTGATATGCAAAGATTGGTTTATAGTTTGGATAACATTATACTTTTTCTCAACTATCCAGGAGCCAAGAAAGTCTCGAGTGACAGCTGGAAAACTTACAGATATGATGCCAGGCAGGTCGACCAGCACCATCCGCTGGATACCCGGCCCCTTCACCGTCATCGATATACACTGGAAATAGACACGACTGTGAATGAATCAGATGGCCGCGGCCTGAATGTCAAGCCTGCCGAGACATTGGATAGTCATGATGCAAATTTCTAAATCATTTGAAATTGAATCTTGGCCACTCCGGCTGTTCATTTATTAATGTGTTTCGTGCAAGCTGCCGAACTTTTACGACAATATAAACAATGCAAAAACAATTTTTTTTTTTGGATAATATTAAATTAAAGCAAAATTTAAGAATGAGCCTTCTTTTTATTTCGTGAAATTTGGTCAAATATTGATTTTATTGCGAAAAAACTATTTCCCCATGTTAAATCCCCATAGACATCTTCACTCTGTGAAGATGTCTATGAGGATTTAACTTGAAGAAATTTTTTGAATTTCAGAAATACTGGACTGATTTTCAAAATTTAACTTTTGTTTTCTTACTTAGATCCTTTCCAAGCTATCTAGCCAGTTTTAAGTCAAGTTTTTTTTCACTCGTCCCACAGCTCTCCACCTCTTTTTCCCCCAAGTTAAATTCCTGTAGACAAATCAATTTTTCGTAATAGAATCAATATTTGACCAAATTTCATGAAATAAAAAGAAGGCTCATTCTTAAATTTTGATAAAATTCGTGAAACAGACAGTAGTGTCCGTCTGCTTTATAGCCAACCAACTGCCCTAACTTAGCGTATCAGTCACGAGTTATAAAATGTAAAAAATACATTCAATTAGATCTGCTGGCCCCAGCTTACCTCTGTACTGACTCGTTAGCTGTCCTAACATAGCGATACCAATCGTAAGTTATAACTATCAATACTGCAATGCTATAAAATATAAATAGACCAGATTCAGGCCTGTTGACCCCAGCGTACCTGTACTGACTCGTTAACTGTCCTAACATAGCGATGCCAATCGTAATTTATGTCAGCTGTGCTAACAGCGACATCAATCATAAGTTATACATATAATTAATACAATGCTATAATTATATGGTCGAGACGCCAGTTTTCGGGGTAGTCAGATTTTATGGGGTATTCACATATTTTGTAATTTATAGACATGTGTGCAGCCGCGATGTGCTTCACGTCAGGTGATTAAAATAAGCATGACTTGACGTACATTAAGTACTTTAAAATGCCACCAAATCCAGTGTTTGGACTAAATACTGGTAATTTTTGCCATTTTATGAATTTAGGTAATTTTGTTCACGAACCTACCGTGAGTTTCTACGTCCGCCATTAATCTGGTCTTTAATATTGTTAAAATCATAAATAACAAAAAAGTTTCAAATTTTCCTTCACTGTGCCTCATTCATCCGTGAGATGATCAACAGCCAATGAAAACTCGGGACGAATTAGCAGATTTATCGACACTTTCGGAACATACCCCGAAAACACGAACCATAAGTCGAGATTCAAGATGGCCGACTCCTGTGTTGCTAAACGCGCTTACGCGGATTTTAATCTAACAACAATCTTATTTTGAAGGCAAGAAAGATTGAAATAAATGTTTATCATTAGATTGCACTGACAAGTTAGCTGATGTGATATGTTTTATAAATATCGCTAGTTGATGAACTTGTTAATACCCCGAAAACTAGGCCCACCATCATATAAGTTATTTGATTTGTATGTGGATATATAGAGAATAGTACGTTAGTGCCGTGAATGGGAAAAAAATATCTGGCAAGGCTCAGGAAAGGGCTTGGGCGAGGCTCTCTATTTATCCCGTCAACATCTACAAATGGCTGTAAAATGCAAAAATATAACCCCAGCCACCGCACATATTCATACGCAGTGATGAGGTCGTATTGACAGGATATCAAAAATGTTTCACGGCACCGTGTTTCACGGCACATACGCACTGTGTTGACGGGATAAATGCACAAGTTCTGCGGAATGCGATATTGCGTGACGTTAGGAGCAAAATTTTGTTGCGCGGCGGAACCTGTGGCATATATATCCACATACAAATCAAATAACCTTTTTAATTATACGTACATCATTCACAATTTATATGCGCTTCAAAAAATATACAAAATGTAATAAAATAAACAAATTAGTGGCGATTTAGAAATAACTATCTCGCAAGGTGGAGCGTAGTCCGACACTGACCAATATGAATTCACAAGACGTCAATATGGAAAAATATTCACGTCTTACGTTGCATTGCGTTTCAATGAGAAACAAATGTAGGTATATAATAAAATATATATACAGCAGATTTGGGCCTGCTGACGCCAACGTACCTCAGTACTGACTGTCTGCCCCTCAACCACACTGGACTTCATCCGCAGCTCCACCTCCGCTCGCAGGGCCGCCGTCTACAACCGAAATAACCAAACTTGTTACAATTGTATCTGTGACTGTAAAAATGGGGCTTATGGTATTTTGATCAGTGTATCTGATCATCAATAACACACTCCAATAGCCAGATATTATAGGAATGAATGGCCTTTTTGTGGAATTTATCGGGGTATAAACTTGGAAGTCGCGGGAATACTGGACGAAGGCCGGAAGGCCTCGTCCAGTATTCCCGCGACTTTTCCAAGTTTATATCCCCGATAAATTCCACCAAAAGGCCATTAATTCCTTATAATTCCAGCATTTGAAATAAATTCATCAAGAAAATGTGTTTATTTTCCGTTTTCTTAAGAATTATTTTAACTGCGCCTCATGGTTACGGAAAGTAGTTCGGCGTGGGAGTTTACTGGGATATAAATTTTGGACAGAGACTTGCTACGGGCCAATCAAATGTTAGGGAATTGTGTAAATATTTTTGTGCTGGAATTATCAATCCATATTGCTTGTTAGAAGCACGACGAGTGTTTCACTGATGGAATGGCGGCGAACAGTGCAGATCCTGATCAGACTGTGCAGATGCACAGGCTGATCTGGATCTACACTGGGCACAAAACAAATAAGCCCCATTTCTCCAGTCACATTTCTTTTAAAACGACTATAGACAAGTGTGAAAGCTATATATCCTTCAATTGACACAGATGAAGGTGAAAGGGTGATATTTAATGCGGAAGGACATCAGGGGCCCGTTTCACTAAACTTTGTATGACTAAAATTTCGCAAGTGCAACTTTAGGATCGTCTAGAAATTTCAATTGATGGATTTACATGTATTGAGCTTAGGCTGCATATGCAGCCTATGCACAATAAATGTAAATCCAATAATTGTTTACAAAAAAAAACAATGTTAATGTGAAATTTCCAGACGATCCTAATTTTGCACATACGAACATTTTAGTCGTACGAAGTTTAGTTAAACGGCCCCCAGAGTAACAAGAGACTCCCAGGGCATCCGGTTTGGAGAAGTTCCACTGTAGTTCTTTGAAAAAAATATTCTTTTGTATTTGAACTTCTGAATCAGTCTGTAACTTCACTTACGTCTGCCTCCTTGGAGAGGTCGAACTCGCGATTGCTGTCCTTGAACTGGGCAACGTGGAAGGGACCTTCACTCAGGGTGACCTTCACCGGTGACCTTGTCATCATCTCACCCGATCCCCTACAACGTCCAGTTAACAAAACGTTAACAAATGAAATTTGCTCAGCCACTATAAAAAATATAGATTGTAACTGCTTGATTGGATTTGTCCATTTAACAAAACAGGATATACACTGTGAGCTAACAGGGGCAGATCTGGAGGGGGTTCCGGGGTTGCAATCCCCCGTTCAGCCACGGCGTTTACCACCAGTTGGAGTCTGAATTAAAATGCCGTAATACACAGGAAAGTGCTCAAAAATAGGACAACCTCCTAGTTGCAAACAGTAACTCTTGCAATTACTCCCGCAAGAGTTACCTTCGATGATGTCTGCTCTAAAATTTATGTCAGTTTTCAACATAATTTATCATGTTCACGTAGTGTGATCAGGGTCGGCAATAATTGCCATACAAACAGTGAAAAACCTTTCATCCGTCGAAAAATCAATTGAAATAGAGTAAACTATGTCTGGTTGTGCCATTTTCCACACTCAAGAACGTATTTGCCCAGATAATGGTAAATCAAATTTGTTTTCTGTTATTTATACTTGTCTTCAATTCAATAAACACTATTTCTGGTATAGACCAGGGGCCCGTTTCACTAAACTTTGTACAACTAAAATGTTCGTAAGTGCAAATTTAGGATCGTCTGGAAATTTCAATTGATGGATTTACATTTATTGAGCATAGGTTGCATATGCAGCCTATGCTCAATAAATGTTAATCCAATAATTGTTTACAAGAAAACATTGTTAATGTGAAATATACAGACTAATATAATGTTGCACTTACGAACATTTTAGTCGTACAAAATTTAGTGAAAGGGGACCCTGGAAAACCTTTCTCCAAGCACAGCTCAGCCTTGGCCAATCAAACTTCTTGTTTTAAAGAATAAGAACACAGCACATATATTTCATAATCGCAGGTCGAGAGCACAGACTGACAGGACAACACTACAGTTACCTGGGGAATATGCGAGCCCGGGCCACCATCTCCAACACACTGGTCTTCCCGGAACTCTGGTCGCCAACGACAACTACCTGCAAACAATAACCCAAATACACAGTCGTATGTTGCCAACAGGAACACTGACAGTCTTGCATATATTGTGTAATACAAGCTACTTCAAACATGATTTACATATCGCAAACCTGCCACAATCTTCCAGTCATATGCCGAATATTGAAATCATACCGGTATATAGGGGAAATATTCATAACAAACTGCTAGGAAATCAAGACTTTTTAGTGTAACATATGTATAAAATTTAATCAGAAATTCTACAAAAAAAATGTGATGATTTAAATTGTATTAAGTAAAATGTGAGAACGGGTTAAATTCCGCCGCAACTGTACATACGCGGGGCAGGTGGTCCTGGGTGTTGTAACTGGAATCGTAGTCGGCCAGGTCATCGAGCACCTCCGAGTACATGTCGATCAGCGCCTTCTGTAAACATAACACACTTTAGTTAATTGCCTAATATATTTACAAATACATACACATACCTTGAAAGGAACTACACACGAGTCCGTTTCTACGCGGTCATTGGGAGCCAGGAATCATGTTCGCGATATAGCCGGATCGCAAATTTGTAGTAATTGTTCTGTTAATGAAACCGGGGATGTTCTGGCCCGACTGAAAATGGACCAAACTTTACGTTGGCGGTATGGGGTCAAGATTTTAACAACGAAAAGCAATGTATAAATAATTAAATTTTACGAATAAACTACTAAAAAATGTAACAGCATACCCTAAATTAATTATATCCTGTTGCATCTCAAGTATCCACAAACTAGTATCCATTTAAAATCACCACAATATGAACATAAATATCCATTGAATGAACCGAAATCAAGCGTTTTAACACGAAGCTGTTATTATTGCAGTTGTTGTTAATGAAAATCCCGCACTGACTTTTGGTTTTTGAGTTTATCCCTTACAGTAAACTTGTTTTACTGTACAGACAAATGAGGCTGATGTTTTTTTTGTGTTTTTTTTAGCTTATATTTAACAGTGGGAAATGGCTCGAAGACATTCCATACCCGGACATATAAGTCCAGGTAGAATCCACCCCTGGCGGCAGTCGACACACAAGTTGGTGCCATATAGTCGGTAAAAACACATGCTATTTTCGTCCACAAATTCGCCACATCCAGCCAGCTACAAGGAAGGCCAGGGCCAGAAGCAGGCAAGGGCAGACAGAAAATTTGGCTGAGCTCGAGCTAACTTGCTGTTTTGGTTAGACTTGTTATACACTGCCGCTCCATTATAACGCGGTGGTCGGGGTCGAAGATTTCAAACCGCGATCGAATCCGACCGCGTTATAAAATTTCACGACATGCACGGGTACTGGTACTGCACGGGTTACTGGTATCATTCGCATTTCGGTTACCAACTATTGCGGGATTATTCCATTAGCAATATAAAATCATGTCATTTGAACAGAAGTTAAAGTAATTATTAATAATGCCTATGACATACAAACTTGTATGTATTAATGTATTAAACATATGAGTTATTTATAAAATCATACTTATTACGTTGTATAGTGCTCGCGATAGACAGACGCTTATTACAATGTATACTACTCGCGATCAACAGACGCTTAAACGGATTAATTGATAATAAATAATGCCTATGGTGACGTGTCCTGCCTATTCATGCGGTTGATACGTGCATAATCTCAGGATGTGGGGTCACGTGATCTATTGTTTACGCTGCAAGTCATATTGATGAATGAAATTTACGATTTAAGCGAGATTGCCGTGGGCTGCAGTGTAAACAATAGACCACGTGATCCCATACCCAGATAATGCTGAAACACCAGTCTATTTACACAGGTGGAAGACTCGGACCTATGCCACCAAAAAAATGCCTATTAAAAAAATCCCATTCCCCCACCCCACTTGGTCTCGTACATTACCATCCTTCTTTATATAAGATGGTAATGTACGAGACCAAGTGGGTGGGGTAATGGGATTTTTTTTAATAGGCATTTTTTTGGTCATAGGTCCGAGTCTTCCACCTGTGTCTATTTATAGAACGCTAAATATTACACCTGGGAGTAAAGAAAAAGAAAGGCGATCGAACACGCAACCATTTATTAGTGATAATTATGTGTAATTGAATTGATTAATAAATATGTCTATTAACATGATTACCTGATTAAAGGTACATGTATTACATTTGCTAACATACTAATAATAATCCTTTCATGGACTTTGAACTTCGTTGTTTGAATAAACTTGCAGAAATCACGAATCAACTAATTACACGATGACTATGATGTCCGACAAATGTTTTTTTTTCTTGATTTTTTTTTTTTTTCTCGATTGTTTTAATTTTTTTTTTTGATCCACGAGAGACCCGCGTTATAATGGAGATCGCGCTATACGCGACCGCGTTATAATGGAGCTGCAGTGTATATGGCTAACTTTCATAAGAAAGTGTGATAACCGAGTTGCCTAGGACATCCTGGACATGGCAGGGACATGAACACCTTGGCTCCCCGTGGTGCCCAGGTTCCCCCATGTGTTAACACGTCAACTGTCCAACTGGTGCGAACTGGCCGCAGTACGACTACACACCTGGACCTGGTTGCTCAAAACCTCTGTTAGCTTAACAGACTGTTAAATCCTTAGCAATGCTAAGGATTTAACAGTCTGTTAAGCTAACAGACAGTCTGTTAAGTTTTCAGCAACCAGGCCCAGATAATAATAGTAATATGTAGATGGTATATATATATATATATATATCTCATCCATGCGCATATTCAATTCAGAACCCGGTAATGGCCGCGGGATACACCCGGCATGTCCGCTATATCAGAACCCAGGCAGAGCCACATGGGTGTCACCACAAACCAGTCCGAGTTGTGTTCTATAAGTGGCAGTCAGATGCACAAAGTAGTCAACTTCCCTACTGTGAGGCCAGGCAGATCCATAAGGTGCCACAATCAACCACCCAGAACACGGAGATATGAATAATAAGAACAAAACGTGCTCCAGCAACTAGTCTAAATTAGCTCAATTCCAGCCGAAAAATCGCCCACCACAAGCCCACCCCAGCCCCGACCTACCTTTTCGCAAATCCAGAAGTAACAATCCAGTGAATAAGAATAAACACAATGAAAATCTAAGTTAATTTCCAACAGTTAAAATGGCCGCCACCGGTAACCTTGAGATAATTCCCGGCCGGTAAAAACACACGCCTGCTCAGTTCAAGGTCGCCATTCAAAGGCTGATGGGTCAATATGGGTTATTTTTATGTGTGTGTGATACATACATGTACACTGATTGAACGGCGTTAACACGTGATTAAGCAAAAGCATTTCATAGGCTGAGCAATATGGCAGATTCTGTGTCCTAGTACATGCAGCTGATCGGAAACTTCAAAGCTAATGTCAGCTGTTTGTCAACTTCTGGAATATGGATAACTGTCAGTGCTCAGATCCGTTACTCTGCATATTATTCCGCATGTAAACAGCTATTATCCCGGACAGCCCAGCAGCACAGAGGAAGTAAACACACAGGGCGGTCTACATTTACGAAGTCAATTTAATTTGTCACAGATATGGGCCATATTCGGGGGTTGCGATCTTGAAAGGTACATGTTGATAGTTTAGTTAGTGGGTTAAAAAAAAATTAGGAGCCTTGAGAGCACCGCGTAGTAACCTCGTTCGCATAGTAAGCGGTCGCATAGAAACAGGACTCCCCTGTACGTGTATGTGTATGTTCGCCCCCCATCATAAATACTCTGACCCCCACACCGACTCACCTTCCACCTGCGTTTCTGGCGTTTGCCATTTATGTTCTCCTTGAGTATGAGGCGTTTCCGCAGGTCCTTGTTCTCCTTCTCGAGGCGGTCAATCTCCTTCTGGTATCGCACCTGGATGTGCATCACCTCCTCCTGTATCGAGTCAAGCTTTTCCCGCTCCTTCGACTTCGTGGCCTTCTCCTCCGGGTCCGAGCCCGAAGACGTACCGAACCCCAGCTTGGGCAGTGCCGAGTGCATCGTCGACTCCGCATCTGGGGATATAGATATGGCACTGTTGGCAAGTGCTGACATTGGCAGGCTAAATTCATCCCCCGCATCATCAACTTCATATCTGGGGATACGCAACCGCCTTTGCTAGTCTTGCTCAGACTATAACACTATATGTAAATGGAGTCAGATAATGAAAGAAATTTACTCCAATATTAACCCTTAGACAGCTACTCACAACAATTGTCGTCTGCTGTTGCTTTTATATCTTGCCTTATTTCTCAATAAAAACATGGTTTGACAGCACTTCAGAATTATTTCCAACGGAAATGATTCTGAAGTGCTGTCAAAGCATGTTGTAAATTATTCTAAAGTGCTGTCAAAGCATGTTTTTTATGATAATAAGAATTCCGCGGAATCAAATGTCTCACCTTGTTCCGCCTTGACCTTGACCCTGGGGCCTTGACCTTGGGGCCCCAAGAATAGTCCTATATTCATCTACATATCATAGTAAAGGTATGTATAAAGTTTGATGACTGTAGCTGATAAGGTGTTGAAGTAATGACCGTAACACGAAAACTTAACATTGAATGATGACGACGATGACGGAAAAGCAAAACCTTAGTCTCGCTTCCCGCTTTCGCGGGCGAGACAAAAATGGAAAATAGAAAATAAACAGCAAACGACAACAAAAATAAGATAGCGTCTAAGGGTTAAGTGATTAAATGGATGCAAGGATGGAAATGACTCCACTACATACTCTATACTACTATAACAACTATTACTATCAGAGCTCCAGATAAGCTGTGTGTCCAAAGCTTACTATACCCCCTGATTTCAAAATCATTGCGTATTTTCCTTTTGCAAATGGATTATTAATTGTTTTCGTCACTAAATAGGGAACAAATGATATAAAAATATAACAAATTTAAACATTCACTTAATTGAGCTGCAAAAGCAAACACTGTTTGCTTTTTTGCAGCTCAATTAAGTGAATTTTCAACTTTATGACAGTATTTCCACTACTCAAATTGAAAATCAATGAGTATTTTCACATTGCTGTGCGTATTTTGTACTCCCACTGTTGATAATCAATGCATATTTAGCTAAAATATTTTCGTAAAACACGCTAATTCGCACCGTATCTGGAGCTGTGTACTATCACCATGACTACTAGTGGTATACAGAACACAGGATGACCATCAACGTGGCAGCTTCATGCAAGTATATTGTTAGTAATAGTACTAACATGTACAGTGGACCTCTCGAAACCAGGCGGCCGTCTCACTAAACTTTGTGCGACTAAAATGTTCGTAAGCGCAAATTTAGGATCGTCTGGACATTTCAATTGATGGATTTACATTTATTGAACATAAGGCTGCATATGCAGCCTATGCTCAATAAATGTAAATCCAATAATTGTTTACAAGAAAACATTGTTAATGGGAAATTTACAGGGTATCATAATTTTACACTTACGAACATTTTAGTCGTACGAAGTTTAGTGAAATAAATGTAATCCAACAAATGAAAACATTGTTAAGGTGAAATTTACAGACTATTATAATTTTGCACTTTTGAACGTTTTTGTTGTACAAAGTTTAGTGAAGCCGGCAGAATCCTAGGAGGGCCCCAGGGGTTAAGGGTTTAGAGAGGTTCCACTGTAATTCAGTTACTGAATATACATTGTATGTCTGTGTGCATCCATTGTAAACATGAAGACAAATGTAATTGAAGATAAATTACAGCGAAACCCATAAATAAACTAGAAAATGTGTAACATAACAAAATGGCTCGTGGAAATGATTCTGCAGTGCTGTCAAACGATGTTTTTGATAAGAACTAGAAAATGTGTTCATAGAACACGGTTGCCCTACATATCGCTTTGATGGTAAACGTGGCAAAATCCAAGTCCAAAAGGAGGATAATCCATGGCTCAGTGTCAAAGCAAAAATAGAAATTACTTTGTGCATCTAAAAGCCATAAAGAAGCTACATACCAAGCATCAAGCCTCCAGCTATTACGGTTCAGAAGGTTTACAAGTTACAAGGCAAAATGGTGAAATTCTAAGTCGAAAAGGGGGAGTTCATCCATTACCCGGGTGTCGAATCAAAAATCAAAATAAACTTTGCGTATCTACTCATAATAAGAAAGCTACATTCCAAGTTTCATGTCTGTAGCTAGTACGATTTAAAAGTTTTACGATTTACAAGCCAAAAGAATATAGGGTTAACTGTGTTGTAATTTTCAAATTTGTGGCGTATATCAGAAACTAATAGGTCGCATCGCCATTAAACATGTTTTCCGACCTATCATTTTCTGATATACGTCAGCAAATTTGAAAATTACGTTGCACCAATTTACAGTTTTTAAATTTTTATCGAGCCTCTAGTACTTTGTGAAAATCGTACCGAACTTTGATTCGCAGTAGCATATTTCACCAACATTGCAAAGTATACTTATCTAGCAAAGGATACTTTGAGGGAGACATTCTTAAATATTGATAACATTTAATATTGTTTTTACATTGTTTATATGGCCGTAAAATTTGGACAGGTTTATTGAAACTGACTGTAATTCATCTGTATATGGCCTTGTTGTTGAATGGACATAAAGCCCCCATTCAATCAATGAATCAGTACCTTCAACCACAGGTTGAAGTAACGGACCGAGGTCTATAAATACATTAAATATGCCTAAAAGCATCAATAAATGAAGAAAAAATCTATACCAAATTTACAACACTTAAGCATGGCATAGGACGTCACCATGTGATGTCCTATGCCATGCTTAAGTGTTGTAAATTTGGTATAATTTTTTTCTTCATTTATTGATGCTTTTAGGCATATTTAATGTATTTATAGACCTCGGTCCGTTACTTCAACCTGTGCCTTGAACAGCAAAGCTTAATGTTCACATGGAGAGGTAGAGATTTGTACGAACCTTGAGAATCAGTCCCCAGGATAAACAGGGGTCCACCTGGGAATAGAGAGAAGGCACACAAACACGTTACTATGGCAGCACTGGGAACTACGGGAGTTACTGGGAATCATGGGCGATACATGTCAGGGCTCCAGATAAGCAATTTGACACTGGGTATTGTTATTCCATACTTTTGAAATCAACTGGGTATTCTCAATTTTCAATTGGGTATTTTAAAAACGTGACAAGGGTGGAAATTCTAGATTTGGGATCATTAACTTGAACGGTACTCGAAACAACTGCCGTGTGGTGGGCTACTAGAGTTTTGTATCGACTTGGACCCATTTTTTCCCGCTGAGAGTTAGAATAGCTCGCGCTAGTAAATCCTGGAGTTCAAATCGAATACACCCGAAGACTGGTTTCCAGCCGTATTCGGTGAAATACAGCGAGACATAGCCGGGACCAGACTTTGTAAACAATGAATGGCAGACCGCACAGATCATCGGAGATGACATTTTAATTGCTTTTTGGTATGCATTGGCTCTGATTTTAATTGGGTTTTTGCATTTTTTAATTGCGTATTTGCGTACCTTATCTGGACCTCCGACATTTAAATAGCAATGTAAATAGCAAATATGCTAACTCGGCCAACACTCTGCAAGCAGCATACAGTGTCATTTTCAGACATAGAATGCTGCAAACAAGTCGCACAATCAAAGAGATTGACTTGAATTTTATCTCTGTTCAACAAGGTCATATACAGATGAGAATATACCTGGGGGCTGGGGGGCCGTTTCACTAAACTTCGTACAACTAAAATGTTTGTAAGTGCAAAATTATGATAGTCTGTAAATTTCACATTAACAATGTTTTCTTGTAAACTATTATTGGATTTACATTTATTGAGCATAGGCTGCATATGCAGCCTATGCTCAATACATGTAAATCCATCATTTGAACTTTCCAGACAATCCTAAATTTTCACTTATGAACATTTTAGTCGTACAAAGTTTAGTGAAAAGTGCCCCTGTACGTGGAGTAGTTACTGACTGGGTTTTTTATGTCTGTCCAACAACGTGGTCATATATACACAGGAATATACTGGTATGGTGGTATGATTGCACATTTCAAACTGAAATTACAACATTTGTCGAGCACTAAACCACAGTAGCCTGATCTAGTGCCAGGTGACTTTACCACACAAGATCAATTGGCCTGGAAGCGTGAAGCAAGGCAGGATGGATTTACGACAGATATCGCGTCCGTCGCTGAAGCGTATCCGGTGCAAACTATAAATTGTATTGGCGAAAAAGGTATTTCCCTTTCCGTTGCTCGGCAATGGTTTTCTATTTTAAATTATGTGCGAAAACTATCATTTATGCACCGGACAAGTATTGCATTGATGCCTCGGCGAAACTGCCAAACATTCGGTCTGGTAAACTGGAAATTGTAAGAGCTTTTTAGCTTTTTAAGTATATCAGTCATAGAAGAAAAGCTAGCTAACACCAGAAGCACATACCAAAGGAAGGTGATTTCATTGAAGGTTAGAATGAAAAAAAAATGAAAAAAAAATTATTTTGTTTTACTTTTTTTTTTATAGTCGGACATTTGGGAAAGTGATTTTATTGAAGCTTAGAATAGAAAAGTACCAAAAAAAAGAAGAAATTTTCTTTTTATAGTCTGACAATCGGTCTGGCTACATCCGGTTTACCGTTGGACCGGCGGCAATTTTAACGAACATGTCTGACGGACCGACGACTTTTGCGGAGACTGCGCACATACACACACATATATGTACAGGAGCAAATATGTGTTTACTTCCGTCATGCAAATTAGCCGCATGCCAGCTCGCGGAACGATGGGTACACAGCAAGTGAACGGATTAAAAATAAATTTGAATTCTCCACAGAGTGAAAATGTACTGGAAAAAAGCATATATATATCTAAAGCACTTTTTTCATAAATGCACAGCCATTGGGCAAGGTCTATTATGTTGAATAATTAAATATTTATATATTAATCAATTGTAAAGTGGATTCTGTCGAGTACACTGTTTCAGGGCTCCAGATAAGGAATTATTAATCGAGTATTGTCACTCCATCATTTCTGAAGCAATTGGGTATTTCAACATTTTAATTGGGTAAAATCAAATCACACTACTGTTTGCACATCAACATACAGCAATTATTGCTTCGAAATAAAAACATGTCTTGGCATTTCATTCGAATTGTCTCCTTGGATACAATTCTAATGAAATACCAAGAAGTATTTTCATGGAAAATAAGAAAAATAGGCTATATGTGTGGTCTGTTTATGACCCCAAGAAAAACTTGGGAGAATAAATAAATGTCCTTAACCCTTTCACCCCCAATGGATTTTGATATGTTAATTTTACGACCAATCCAATTGTCACAAAATTATTTTCAGACTAGTCCATTTATGAAAAGTGGGTATTTTTTGTTCCTAAAAATATGAAAATTACTTTCAAAAAGTGCAGTTCCTGATGAGACGGCTCGTTACGAGCCGGCTCATCTGGATCTGCACTGTTAGTATAAACCGCTATAGCGGGCTTTCGAGTTCAAAGGGTTAAACTACACTAGAACAGCCACAAAGCAAGCAGTTTATACAACACTGCCGAGATGTCGGTAATAATAAAATGCTAAGTTATTAGCGGTGTGTGTTATTTAGCAGTGCATGTGATACATAGGGGTGTAGCTGCACATTTTCCGCTTAAAGGAAACAGGTTGCACTATATCGCTACACCACGCTACACAGTAAAAATGTGTGTAATAGTATTTACACTTCGCTCACTAAAATATAGAAAAAGCCTATAGGGCATTGACGCTCATACTTCGCTATATTGTTCTACAATATGACACAAAACTATTATCATAAACGTACCTAATAAAGTGTGTTTAGCAAAATTCTTAGGTCACTTTCCACGAAGTAGAAAGTAAACAAAGAACACTTCAGACGCACATTTGGAAAGACTACTCCGTCATAACTGTTATGTAATGCAGTGTAATGAAATGTAATATAGAGGTATGTACTCAGAACTAATAGAGGTGTTGCCAGAGGGAGTCAATACACTTACCTAATTCATTCAATAGTTACTTTGTAATCACAAGTCTTGCTGTCAAATGATATGCCATACTATTACAGTAATTTCCAATAACGTCCAAAGGGCAGCACATTTAATATATTATTTTAATAGTCACTGTTAATAGTCATACGAAGATTAGTGAAACGGCCCCCTGATCCGCTAGCACACTAAGGCAACCTGGTTATGACTTACCTACGGAGCCCCGCAGGGGACGTAGAATTATCTTTTATTAATTTGTTCCCACAAAATAACAATTCGCTCCCATGAAATAACAATTCGTTCCCAAGAAATAACAATTTGTTCCCTCAATTTAACAATTCATTCCCACGAATTAACAATTAGTTCCCACGAATTAACAATTTGTTCCCTCAATTTAACAATTCGTTCCCACCAAATAACAATTGTTATTTCATAGGAACAGATTGTAAAATTGAGGGAACAAATTGTTATTTCATGGGAACGAATTGTTAATTCGAGGGAACGAATTGTAATTTTGTGGGAACGAATTGTTAATTCGTGGGAATGAATTGTTACATGTATATCGAGGGAACAAATTAAAAACTAGAAACGTGGCCTGCCGGCACACGAATACCCCCGCTGGCAGCCAAAGAAAACGAGGCACATTTGAAACAAGGAAACAGAAATTATAAGCCATTTACTCGAGCGTTAAGGTTTTGAACGCACCAAGTCTGTGACCTTGACCCTGGGCTTAGTGGAGGCGGGATGAATGTGGATTTGTCACAGGGCAGTAGAAGACCATTGGAGCAATGTGTGTGAGAAATGTGAAGCAGATCAGAGCAAGGAAACTATAATAAGAAACAAGAAATGCGTCTGTCGAAAGGTGATGCCACCTACAGCATATTTGAGAAACTGTGACAAAGTGGTTAACCGAAAAGTGTGACGGACGGACGGACGGACGTTCTTACTTTCAGGTAACTATGTGGCTTATCGCATGTTAAATATTAGCCACATAAAACCACTTTTAGCCACATAAAATGATATCTTAGGTGGCTAATTGTAACCAACCCTATCCTTTAACAAGTCCATAACCCTGTGGGGCTAGCCACATAAGTACCTGAATGTCTGCCCGGACAGACGGACGGACGGACGGACGGTCCAAACACTATATGCCACCCGTTTCTTCGAAACCCGGTGGCATAATTATAAGCCATTTACCCGAGCGTTAAGGTTTCGGTACGGACACCAGTAACACTATATGCCCCCCTCACCATTCGGTGGCAGAGGCATAAAAATCCATGTCCACTGCGGGGCTCCGTACATACCTGTATGGATAGAATTCTACTTCATCACATAATTTGCAACCCATTCAGAGCTCCAGTTAAGGTGCGTAATTTGGAGGTAAATTTCTTATTTCTCCATCAAAAATGGCAAGTTGGGAGTGCTTTAGAATCGTCTCAATGAGACGATTCTAAAGGATTCCCAACTTGCCATTTTTGATTAAGAAATAACAAAATTTCACCCTAAGTTGGTCAAATTACGCACCTTAACTGGAGCTCTGCCATTGTGTAAGCTAGCAACACCCATAGTAGATATACACTACAGGGTACAAAAATTCTTGAATTTTTTACACATCCTTACTTTGACAGGAATGGCAAAATTTAGAAATCTACATTACCAAAATTGAAATTTCCACTCGTCCTGCAGGCATTTCCACTTGTCAGGACAAGCGGACGAGTGGAGTTTTCATGCCTTGATATAGATAGATACTAGGCTAACATGGCATGCATCAGACAAACTCCAAACAACAGTTTTAAACAGCTTTCTTCTAGCTTTGTAAAGTATGCTGTGCATATAGGATTCTCAATAGCCTCCAGAATTCAACGGTCAGAATGGCCGATCAAGTCTATATTTAAATGTAAATAACAACAAATTTGTTTGCTGAATTAGATTGGTTTCACTGACATTTATGTCGGATGTAATTAATGCCTGTTCATGATTGCAAAGCACGCCAAAAACGTCTTGGAGGCGCTCATATTCAAGAAATACATTGGAATCTGTCTAAACCGGACACCCTGGGAGTCTCCCAGGGTGTCCGGTGTAGACAGGTTCCACTGTATGTGTTATATAGGAAATTTTACCTTTGCAAATTCAATTCCGATGGTCAAAGTGCCCCAAAGGGTCACTACTGAAAACCATGAGACCTGTTTTGTTTCATTATAGGAATGAATGGCCTTTTTGTGGAATTTATTGGGGTATAAACTTGGAAAAGTCGCGGGGATACTGGACGACATCGTCCAGTATTCCCGCGACTTTTCCAAGTTTATATCCCCGATAAATTCCACAAAAAGGCCATTCATTCCTTATAATTCCAGCATTTGAAATAAATTCATCAAGAAAATGTGTTTATTTTGACAGACGGCAGCCATTTGTTTACATTGACAGCACTGACAGCGCACCTGTAGAAAGTAGTTCGGCGTGGGAGTTTACTGGGATATAAATTTTGGACAGAGACTTGCTACGGGCCAATCAAATGTTAGGTAATTGTGTAAATATTTTTGTGCTGGAATTATTTGATAATAAGAGTGCCGAAGGTCACAATATACGTCTATCAAGGTGTGGTTCTAAACAAGGGGAGATAACTTACTGGGAAAATGTGAAATCAATAGAAAGATTGCTCTTGCCATGAAACAAAATGCATAGCGGATTTGGTTAAGATGTCACACAGAAAACTGGAGTTATTGGCAGAACAAGCTGTGACTGCCTGCCGGTACAGTGTGAATACATAATACGTCACATTTTTTTTAAACGCGAGTATAACAAGAGTGCCATAAGTCACAAATATGCCCGTCAAATATGGGCCAGACAGCGAAGATGCAGAAATGTGAAGCTGTCACCAAGGCAAGAAACCTTAATGTGAATTTGAAAATCTATAGCATTATTTCTTCCTCTTGTTGTGATAAACAGGTATACTAAATTTAATAGGTAGAGATGTGTAAAGTAGAAATTATATAGAATTGGACACAAAAAGTTAAAAAGGTTAAAAAAAAAATTGGCATAAAAACACCAAGGGGCACATCTTCAATATGTGTAGAAGTCATGTGTATAGTTTCAAATTGAATGACTGAACGGTTTCAGAGTAGTTGTGTACACAAACTATGCAGATTTTCTGTCTGACAAACGTGATAAAACATAATACATACCGTTTTTGTTTAAAGTCGTATAAAAAGATGATATTTTTGTTAAAAAAAATAATTTCAGCATAAAAACACCAAGGTGCACATCTTCAATATGTGTAGAAGATGTGTGTATAGTTTCAGATCGATCGACTGAACGGTTTCGGAGGAGTTGTGTACACAAACTCTGTACCCTATATAGAATTGTATAGAAAAATGTAGAAAAAATGGCTAAGTTAAATCAAAGTACTGAAAGTACTGACTGGCGGGAGACAAGTAGCCACTTGTGAATTTGCATACTCAGAAATTCCTTGTTAGAAATATATTCGATGTTGATTATTGGATGTACAATCTACAAATTTGGAGAACTTGATCAGTTACTGGTGTTAGTAAAATACAGCCTGCTCTAAACACAAATAGGTTGATGAAGCAAAGGTGCTTTATGTCCGACTAATAAACCGTTTTACGAGGTATATTGCAGACGTATTATGTGAAATCTTTTTAAAATTATGACTGGGCGTAGGCCTACATACGTGTATGCTGCATGAAAGGCAAAATGTTTTCATGAATTTAGTTTCGCTCCTCTGGGTAATTTTTTGAAAATCGCCCGTAAACCACAATATGAAAAAGAAATGGCCTTCGACGTCGCATTGCGACTGCGTGGTACACGATACGGTGGGCGTCTCAATAACAGCAATTTGTTTTCTTCAAAGGTAAAGTTGGGCATGCCAACTATTTTACACATAATGTTGAGCATTGCCGTTGCTATTAATAACTTGCTTTCAGTTCACTCGCTGACTTTAAATGTCACCGGACTGTTGTTAATTGCGAACGCAAATTGAGCCTATTGAGACGTCCCCCGATGAACAGAGAATCACGATCCCAATAGCGATACGGGGGGCGTCTCAATAACAGCAATTTGTTCTCTTCAAAAGTAAAGTTGGGCATGCCAACTATTTTACACATAATGTTGAGCATTGCCGTTGCTATTAATAACTTGCTTTCAGTTCACTCGCTGACTTTAAATGTCACCTGACTGTTGTTAATTGCGAACGCAAATTGAGCCTATTGAGACGTCCCCCGATGAACAGAGAGCCACTTCCGAAAGTAGACCCGTGCAAACGGCCAGAATCACGATTCCAATAGTGTGGAGACAGTATGTCTCCCGCCAAAAAGTGATATTTCTGTTAAAAAATATTTTTTCGGCATAAAAACACCAAGGTGCACATCTTCAATATGTGTAGAAGACGTGTGTATAGTTTTAGAACGATCGACTGAACGGTTTCGGAGGAGTTGTGTACACAAACTCTGTACCGTATATAGAATTGCATAGAAAAATGTAGAAAAAATGGCTAAGTTAAAAAGGTGATTGGTTGAAATGTTTTAGTATAGGAGTTGTGTACACAAACTCTGTACCCTATAAAATGGCATACAAAAATGCAGACAAAATGGCTATTTAAAGTTAAAAAGGTGATTTTTAAAAAATATATGTGTAGAAAACATGTGCATAGTTTCAGATCAATTGACTGAAAGGTTTTAGAGGAGTAGTGTACACAAACTATGTACCCTATATATAATTGCATACAAAAATGTAGAAAAATGGGCTAAGTTAAAAAGGCGATATTTTGTTCAAAAATATTTTTTCCGCACAAAAACACCAAGGTGCACATCTTCAATATGTGCAATAAAACATAATACGTACCATTTTTTTTAAAATGGTCATATAGAAAATAGAAAAATATGAAACAACAGCAGACGTAATCTGCTATACATAGTTGGTTAACAGCAGACGACAACTTTTGTTTCCCGCTTTCTAAGAGTTAATTTGAGTAAAGACATTGCAGGGATTCCGCTGGCGATCGCCACTTTCGCAGTTGGCGATAAAAATAAACAATTGGTGAACAAAATTTACAATTCCCAGCGGAATCCCTGCCATTGTCTACAGTTTAGTCGTAGCTGAGAACATAATGATGTACCGTAATAACTCTAAATATTCGGACACAATTTGCATTGGGAAACCCCTATTAAATAGGGGTTTCCCAAAGCAAATTGTGTCCGAATACATTGTTATTGTGATGAAACCAGTACTGCCATATTAACTATAAATACTGGCACGCTCACTGCTGTAGGGAAACCATATATTGTATGTGTTTCCCCAAACAAATGTTGTCTGAATATTTAGGGTTATTACAGTATATAGCGGCAGGGAACCAACCTTCCGAGAGAATATTCGCCACATCTCCGCCCGTGTGTTGCTCAATCCACTCCGTCATCTCCTTCAACCTCGGCAACCGTTCTCGGATTTTACCCTGAAACGAGACATACGCCGTGTGATTTTGTATCTTCAGAAATCTGCATACATTGTATATTCATGAAATGAGTTCAAAATTTGCAATATTTTCCGTAAATGGATTCAAAAGTTGACAAAATTTTCAGAGAACATGAGGAATTATATTTTGCAAACTTTTGACTTTATTTTAGTTTTCGGCATAAAAAAAGCCGTTACATCTGATTAACAATGAGGTGATTTACAAACAGGTGCCTCAGCAAGTTCCACCTATGGGTGGGACATTTCAAATTTAGTGCTAAGTCAGTCCATAATATCACGATCAGTAGCCTATTTCACGAACCTCCGTTAGTCGACTAACCTCGGTTAGTCTGCTAAACTTCAGGCCGTTAGTCGACTAACGGGAAAAAATACATTTCACGAACACGTTAGTCGACTAAGCAAAGTCTACTTTGCTTAGCCTCCTCGTTAGTCGGCTAAACTTTCGGTTAGTCTACTAAGCAAAATAGCAGACGACGGAATTCTAAGATGGCGGCACCCACGGTTGTTTTGAACGTGGCTTACAAAATCGTTCGTGAAATGCAAACATGTCAAAAAGTTTAGCAGACTATGGTTAGTCGACTAAACTTAGTTTAGTCTGCTAACAGTTTAGTCGACTAACAGAGGTTCGTGTATTGATGTCCAGTGTAGATAAGCTGTAATACATTTATCAAATACAAATATTTCAGGGCCTACTGACCAATGGCCTTGAATACAAATGGAAAGACAACTCACAAATTCCAGGGCCGACTGACCAATGGCCATAACCCCCTTCTTCGTATCCTGGTATATCTTGGCCAGTCGGTCCAGGGAGTCCGGCTCGGGCAGATACTGCTTCATCCAGCCCATGTCGGGGATGTACTGCCGCCATGACTCTATAGTCTGAAATACCACGCAATCACAAGACATTGACTTCATTACAGCCACCATGACTATATTGTCTGAAATACCACACAATCACAACACAGTGGCTTCATTACTGCCGCCATGACTCGATTGTCTGAAATACCACGGAATCACAAAACATTGGCTTCATTACTGCTGCCCTAACTCTATTGTCTGAAATACCGTGGAATCACAAGACATTGGCTTCATTACTGCCGCCATGACTCTATTGTCTGAAATACCGAGCAATCACAAAACATTGGCTTCATTACTGCCGCCATGACTATTGTCTGAAATACCGCGGAATCACAAGACATTGGCTTCATTACTGCCGCCATGACTATTGTCTGAAATACCACTGAATCACAAAACATTGGCTTCATTACTGCCATCATGACTCTATTGTCTGAAATACCACAGATTCGCAAAACATTGGCTTCATTACTGACGACATGACTTTACTGTCTGAAATACCACAGATTCACAAAACATTGGCTTCATTACTGCCGCCATGACTATTGTCCGAAATACCACGGAATCACAAAACATTGGCTTCATTACTGCCGCCATGACTCTATTGTCTGAAATACCACAGATTCACAAAACATTGGCTTCATTACTGACGACATGACTTTACTATCTGAAATACCACAGATTCACAAAACATTGACTTCATTACTGCCGCCATGACTATTGTCTGAAATACTACGGAATCACAAAACATTGGCTTCATTACTGCCGCCATGACTATTGTCTGAAATACCACGGAATCACAAAACATTGGCTTCATTACTGCCGCCATGACTTTATTGTCTGAAATACCACAGATTCACAAAACATTGGCTTCATTACTGATGACATGACTTTACTGTCTGAAATACCACAGATTCACAAAACATTGGCTGCCGCCAGGACTTTTATCTGAAATACCTCGTAATTACAAGACATTAGCTTCATTACTGCCGCCATGACTTTTATCTGAAATACCACGTAATTACAAGACATTGGCTTCATTACTGCCATCATGACTATTATCTGAAATACCACGCAATTACAAGACATTGGCTTTATTACTGCCGCCATGACGCTATTGTCTGAAACACCACGGAATCACAAAGACTATATTGTCTGAAACACCACGGAATCACAAGACATTGGCTACATTACTGCCGCCATGACTCCATGGTCTGAAATACCACAGAATCACAAAACATTGGCTTCATTACTGCCGCCTTGATTATTGTCTGAAATACCGCGGAATCACAAGACATTGGCTTCATTACTGCCGTCACGACTATTGTCTGAAATACCATGGAATAACAAGACATTGGCTTCATTGCTGTAATGCATTTATCCAATACACATATTCCAGGGTCTACTGACCAATGGCCTTGAATACAAATGGAAAGACAACTCACAAATTCCGGGTCTGACTGACCAATGGCCATAACCCTGTTCTTCATATCCTGGTATGTCTGGGCCAGTCGGTCCAGGGAGTCCGGCTCGGGCAGATACTGCTTCATCCAGCCCATGTCAGGGACATACTGCTGGCATGACTGCCGCCATGACTCGATTTTCTGAAATACCACGGAATCACAAGACATTGGCTTCATTACCGCTGCCCCGACTCAATTGTCTGAAATACCGCGGAATCACAAGACATTGGCTTCATTATTGCCGCCATGACTCTATTGTCTGAAATACCGCGGAATCGCAAGACATTGGCATCATAACTGCCGCCATGACTATTGTCTGAAAGACCACAGAATCACAAGACATTGGCTTCATTACTGACGCCATGACACTATTGTCTGAAATATCACAAATTCACAAAACATTGGCTTCATTACTGCCGCCATGACTATAGTCTGAAATACCACAGATTCACAAGACATTGGCTTCATTACTGCTGCCTCCGACTCTATTGTCTGAAATACCGCGGAATCACAAGGCATTGGCTTCATTACTGCCGCCATGACTCTATTGTCCGTAATAGCACAGAATCACAAGACATTGGCTTCATTACTGCCGCCATGACTCTGTTGTCTGAATTACAGCAGAATCACAAGACATTGGCTTCATTTCAGCCGCCATGACTCTGTTGTCTGAAATACCACGGAATCACAAGACATTGGCTTTATTACTGCCACCATGACTATTGTCTGAAATACAACAGAATCACAAGACATTGGCTTCATTACTGCCGCCATGACTCTATTGTTTGAAATACCGCAGAATCACAAGACATTGGCTTCATTACTACCGCCATGACTATTGTCTGAAATACAGCGGAATCAAAAGACATTGGCTTCATTACTGCCGCCATGACTCTTTAGTCTATTGTCTGAAATACCGCAGAATCACAAGACATTGGCATCATTTCTGCATTCATGGACTATGGACTGAAATACCGCAGAATCACAAGATATTGGCTTCACTACTGCCGCCATGACTCTATTGTCTGAAATACCGCGGAATCAAAAGACATTGGCTTCATTACTGCCACCATGACTGTAGTGTCTGAAATACCGCGGAATCACAAGACATTGGCTTAATTACTGCCGCCATGACTATTGTCTGAACTACCATGGAATCACAAGACATTGGCTTAATTACTGCCGCCATGACTATTGTCTGAAATACCATGAAATCACAAGACATTGGCTTCATTACTGCCGCACTTACTCTATTGTCTGAAATACCACGGAATCGCAAGACATCGGCTTCATTATTGCCGCCATGACTATTGTCTGAAATACAACAGCATCACAAGACATTGGCTTCATTACTGCCGCCATGACACTATTGTCTGAAATACCGCGGAATCGCAAGACATTGGCTTCATTACTGCCGCCATGACTCTATCGTATGAAATACCACGGAATCACAAAACATTGGCTTCATTACTGGTGCCCTGACTCTATTGTCTGAAATACCAGGGAATCGCAAGACATTGGCTTCATTACTGCCGCCATGACACTGTTGTCTGAAATACCACTGTTCTTTTTATCAGGGCCATCATCTGAAGCATTTTCTGGCAAAATAAACATTCATTCAACATTACTCGACATATTGATTGGCATTACTATACATTTTACATCAGACGTAAATTTCCACACTGATATCAGGGGCGATAACCGTGTTTCCTTAAAATGGTAACGGACATTACTATTTATTCTCTGTATTTATTTTCTGATGTGCAATGATCATACTTTATAATCTGTGGAAAACATTATTTTCTAGAGTGACACATTTAATTAGCATAAATAACTAGAAATGGACGCTTGTCGACGAGCGCATGTGTATCCCCCTCCCCAGATACACAAGTAGTTTGAAAAAAGGGTGTTCGAGTTATGCTCCGGAGACAAAATCAAAGGGAGATAACTAAAAAATTAGTGATGCAAGAGTTGTCATTCTTGCGTGACACACCTTTAGGGTCGTGGTCTATGCATGTGTGAAGTTTCATGAAAATATTCCAAAGGGTGTTCGAGTTATGCTCCGGACACGCAATCAGTGCACGAAACAACAAAGGGAGATAACTAAGAAATTAACGACGCAAGAGTTGTCATTCTTACGTGCGACACACCTTTGGGTCGTCTTCTATGCATGTGTGAAGTTTAATAAACTAGAAAATGTGTTCATAGAACACGGATGTCCCACATATCGCTTTGATAATAAATGAGGCCAAATTCCAAGTCAAAATTTTCTTTTACCTGAGCGTTAAAGTTTTTGAAGCACCAAGTATGTGACCTTGACCCTGGGCTTGGCGGGGGCAGGACGAACATGGATTTGGCACAGGGCAGTAGAGGACCATTAGAGCAATGCATATGTGAAATATGAAGCTGATCCATGAAAGAAAACAGAAATTATAAGATATTTACCTGAGCGTTAAAGTTTTTGAAGCACTAAGTATGTGATCTGAACCCTGGGCTTGGCAGGGGCAGGACGAACGTGGATTTGGCACAGGGCTGTAGAGGACCATTAGAGCAATGTGTATATGAAATATGAAGGAGATCGGTCGAAGGATGCAGAAATTATGAGACATTTACCCGAGTGTCAAAGTTTTGTGACGGACGGGACGACGGGACGCACGTTCCTACGAATGAATACTTGTTGGGTTTCTACTCTATAAAAATACCCAACAAGAGTACCCAACACTATCCTAACCCTACCCAATAAGATCCCCGTACGCTTACAACAAGTACCCATTCGTGTGTGCGGACGGACGGACAAGGGTAACACTAAATGCCCCCTCCACTATCGTGGTGGGGCATAAAAATATTCCAAAGGGTGTTCGAGTTATGCTCTGGATACAAAATCAGAGCACAAAACAACAAAGGGAGATAAGTAAACAAGAATTCCGCGGAATCAAATGCCTCGCCTTGTCCAGGAGCCTGGGCCCGAAAGCAATTTTCACTGGCCCGAACATATTATACAATTATTGACTAGTGAGCCATAGAATATCAGATTATATTCTATGGCTCACTAGTCAATAATTGTTTTATTATATGATAATAGTCTGTATATAGCACTTACGACCTTATGATACTAGACAAAAATTTAAAAAGAATTTGAAGGAAAAAAAAATGAAAAAAAAGTTTAAAAATTAAAAATAATAATGCTTGCTACTGGAGCCCAGATTTTTTTTTTAATAGTCCTATATTTATCTACATATATATCTGCACAGGTCCACATAATGCCACAATATTTTCAACACAGTTTACGGAAATGTAATATCCAATGTAGTAATTTACCTGTATAAATTACCTGTGGTCAAGAGTGGTCAAGACTGGACATTTGCACATGCTAGCACATGCACAGGTGAATGGTTCTCCCAGTCTCTATTGTTCTCTCTACAGGTAAGGTGTACAGAGCACACGAGAAAAGGTGTACAGAGCAGACGAGAAAACAGGTCTTCATGCATTATTGTCCAGTTTGTAGAGTGCGCAAAACAAAAAAGGGAGATAACTCAAAAAATTAGCTACGCAAGAGTTGTCATTCTTGTGCGCGACACACCTCCGGGTCGTGGTCTATGCATGTGTGAAGTTTCATGAAAATATTCCAAAGGGTGGTCGAGTTATGCTCCGGACAGGAAATCTGTGCGCGAAAACAAAAAAGGGAGATAACCCCTAAATTAGCTCTGCAAGAGTTGTCATTCTTGTGCATGACACACCTTCGGTTCGTGGTCTAATTGAATGTGTGAAGTTTCATAAAAATATTCCAAAGGGTGGTCGAGTTATGGTCAATCAGTGTGCGAAACAAAAAAGGGAGATAACTAAAAAATTAGCTATGCAAGAGTTGTCATTCTTGTGCGCGACACACCTTCGGGTCGTGGTCTATGCATGTGTGAAGTTTCATGAAAATATTCCAAAGGGTGGAGGAGTTATGCTCCGGACACGAAATCAGTGCGAGAAACAAAAAAGGGATATAACTCAAAAATTACCTATGCAAGAGTTGTCATTCTTGTGCGCGACACACCTTCGGGTCGTGGTCTATGCATGTGTGAAGTTTCATGAAAATATTCCAAAGGGTGTTCGAGTTATGCTCCGGACAAGAAGTGTCTGAGGCGGACGCGGACGCGGCCCGCTGTCAAATCCATAATACATGTATCCCCCGACGGAGATATCCTGCCATATGAAAATAGCCTGATACCACTGCGAGTCACTATCAGTAAAATAGATATTACTAAATTGTTATATCTGTATAGCGGGCACTCATACTTTTTAGAACTGGTTGAATAGTGACACAATTATACACTTATTTAATTCATATAAAGAACATTTTGTGTCTACTGTGGGGCATGTACCTTTCACCCTTTCAAAACTACAGGCCTTAAAGGTTTAACACAGATTTTCAAAGTAATTTGACCTTGGCCTTAGGCATGGGGGCCGCATAGGTGGCCTATAGAATGGTAGGGTTGTGAAGATATTAGGTACTTAAAAAAAATTTTACCACAAATTTGAAAGTCATTTGACCATGACCTTGGGCATTATAGAATGGATATATGGATGATGATAATGAGGAATTTGAAGGTTCAAGTCAATTGGACTTAAATGTTGTGGAGATATTGGGTACTTAAAAATTTAAGTGATTAAAAAAAAAAATTAACACAAATTTCAACGTAATTTGACCTTGGGCATAGAGGGTGGCATGGGTGGGCTATTGAATGAAAATATTGATGATGATAAAGAGGTATCTGAAGTCAATCACACTGAGGGTTGTGGAGATATTTGGTACTGAAAACTTTTAAGACAGATCAGAAAAAAAGATTAACCAACATTTCTAAGTAATCTGACCTTAACATTGGCCATGGGTGGGTTATAGAAGGAAAATATGAATGCTGATAAAGAAGTATGTGATGTTTCAAGTCAATCGGACATTGGGTTGAGGAGAAATTTGGTACTTAAAAAACTTTAATGCAAATGCCGGATGCACAGACGCACGCCAAAAGCATAAACAATAAAAAAACATCCCCTTCTTATATTTCACTTTGTGAAATTGATTTAGTAGGAAAAGTAACACATCACAGTAAATTACAGTTATTTATGGTTGAAAGGGTTAACCCTTACACCGCTATCTTTATTTTTTGTCGCCTACTGTTTATTTTCTATTTTCCATTTTTATCATCAAAAACATGCTTTGACAGCACTTAAGAATAATTTACAACATGCTTTGACAGCACTTTAGAACCATTTCCATTGGAAATTATTCTCAAGTGCTGTCAAACCATGTTATTATTGAGAAACAAGAGTGCCGAAGGTCACAATATACGCCCGTCGAGGCAAGGCCAGCAAGGGAGACGAATTCATATAAGCTTCACGCTTGTTTTCATATCCCTGTCATTGTATACCTTGTATTGTACCATACACTGTCGAATAAATATTGTTTAAACTAAGGCCAGTCAACAAAGGGAGATAACTCATCTTGACGTGATAAACCATGTAAACATCAAAATCAATAGGCTTTTCGTCTTGCCGTGATAAACATGTATACCGAATTTGGTTATGATCGGTCAAGTAGAACTTTAGTTATTGCGTGGACAAGGATACAGAGTGTGAAAATTAACAACAGTGCCGCAAGTCACAAAATACGCCCGTCGAGCGAAGATGCAGACATGTGAAGCTGTCACCAAGGCAAGAAACATTAATGAGAATTTGAAAGTCTATAGCATTATTTCTTCATCTCGTTGTGCTAAACATGTATACTAATTTAGGCAGAGATAGAAAAGTAGAGTGTAAAGTAGAAATGATAGGGAATTTGATACAATAATGTAGAACAAATGGCTAAGTTAACAAGAAATGCGTCTGTCGAACGCGGATGCCACCTGTAGCATATTTGAGAAACTGTGACAAATTGGTTAACCGAAAAGTGTGACGGACGGACAGACGGACGGTCCAAACACTATATGCCACCCGTTTATTCGAAACCCGGTGGCATAAAAAGGTGATATTTTGGTTAAAAAATATGTTTTCGGCATAAAAACACCAAGGTGCACATCTTCAATATCGGTATGTGTAGAAGACGTGTGTATAGTTTCAGAACGATCGACAGAACAATTTTGAAGGAGTTGTGTACACAAACTCTGTACCGTATATAGAATTGTATAGAAAAATGTAGAAAAAATGGCTAACTTAAAAAGGTGATATTTTTGTTAAAAAATATTTTTTCGGCATAAAAACACCAAGGTGCATATCTTCAATACGTGTAGAAGACGTGTGTATATTTTCAGAACGATCGACTGAATGGTTTCGGAGGAGTTGTGTACACAAACTCTGTACCGTATATAGAACTGTATAGAAAAATGTAGAAAAAATGGCTAAGTTAAAAAGGTGATATTTTTGTTGAAAAATATTTTTTCGGCATAAAAACACCAAGGTGCACATCTTCAATATGTGTAGAAGACGTGTGTATAGTTTCAGATCGATCGTCTGAATGGTTTCAGAGGAGTTGTGTACACGAACTATGCACTTTTTCTTCAGCCGCCCGCCCGCCATGCGGTAAAACATAATACGTATGAGTTATTGCGTGGACAAGGATACAGAGTGCGAAAATTAAAAATGGCTGCCAAGGGGAGATAAGTATCGGAAATTTTTCAAAAATCAATAGGCTTCTTCGGCTTGCCGTGATAAACATGTATACCGAATTTGGTTACGAGCGGTGAAGTAGAACTTCAGTTATTGCGTGGACAAGGATACAGAGTGCGAAAAATAAAAATGGCCGACAAGGGGAGATAAGTCATCTGAAATTTTTCAATATCAATAGGCTTCTTCGGCTTGCCGTGATAAACATGTATACCACATTTGGTTACAATCCGTCAAGTAGAACTCTAGTTATTGCGTGGACAAGCTGTGCCCGCCCACCCAAGATGAATACATAATACGTCGGGCGTATAAGAAGGCAAGATAAACAAGAGGGCCATGATGGCCCTAATTCGCTCACCTGACTCCATGAACACCACAGGAGAATGTGAAATTGAGTTCATATGTGTTAAAAAATTGTGATATTTTTAGATGGCGGTCATCTTGGATTAAGCGATGATTCTCATTTTACCAAATCTGAAAATACTTCACCCAAGGATCTTAACTTACTATGAAGTTTCGCCAGCATCAGCCATGTGGTTCCTGAGAAAAAGACGTTCAAAATCTTGAATAAATGGACCTTTTGGCGGCCATCATGGATGACATAATCATCCGATTCCGACAAATATTGCACCATAGCAATCGCCTTATCGATACCTTCAATTTGATATATGACACGAGCATATACGGTAAAAAATTTGACCCCACGGGCCACGCCCATTTTTGACCCCGGGGTCACCATTTTAACGCCTTTGATAGAGCATTCTACATCAATAATTCCTACCAAGTTTCGTCGAAATTCGGCTGGCGGTTCA
Organism: Conchocele bisecta; assembly: GCA_029237695.1. Lineage (NCBI taxonomy): Eukaryota > Metazoa > Mollusca > Bivalvia > Lucinida > Thyasiridae > Conchocele > Conchocele bisecta. Next base: position 20,977,729 of record CM055279.1, on the reverse strand, counting down.
TGAGAAGATTTTTTAAGAATTTGTGCTATTTTTAGACGGTGGCCATCTTGGATTGGCAACGAACTCCGTTTTAACAAATCTGAAAATTTGAACATAACTGTGAAGTTTGGCCACCATGGGCCAAGCGGTTCGTGTGAAGAAGAATTTTGAAATCTCTAATAAAAGAACGACCTTGTGACCTTTCGGAGGCCATCTTGGATGATATGACCATTCAATTTTGACAAAAAATGTACCAGAGCAATCGCCTCTTTGATACCTTCGACATGACCATATTCGGTCAAAAATAAAATTTGACACCAATTTGACCCCACGCGCCACGCCCATTTTTTACCACGGGGTCACCATTTTAACAACTTTGAAAGAGCATTGTACATCGATCGATCCTACCAAGTTTCGTTGAAATCCGGCAGGCGGTTCATGAGAAGATTTTTTAAGAATTTATGCTATTTTTACACGGCGGTCATCTTGGATTAGCGATGACCTTCATTTTAACAAATCTGAAAAGGCTTCACCCATGGACCATAACTTTTAAGTTTGGCTACCATGGGCCAAGCGGTTCATGTGAAGAAGAATTTTGAAATCTGTAATAAAAGAACGACCTTTTGACCTTTCGGTGGCCATCTTGGATGACATAACCATCCGATTTCTTTGAAAGAGCATTGTACATCGATCATTCCTACCAAGTTTTGTCGAAATTTGGTTGGCAGTTCTTGAGAAGATGATTTTTGAAGAATTTGTGCTATTTTTAGACGGTGGCCATCTTTGATAACGTAATGACGTCATTTTAACAATTTTGTAATCCCCCTACCTAAGGACAATGACCATGAAGTTTGGTGACTATAGGCCCAATGGTTGCCGAGGAGAAGACGTTTAAAAATGTTCACGGACAACGGACGGACGGACACATTGTGGTAACAATACCTCACATGAGCTTCGCTCAAGTGAGCTAAAAAGCAACAGCAGACGACAATTGTTGTGTGTAGCGGTCTAAGGGTTAAATTCCTAATTTCAAAGAAACTTGGCCCTATTCCCAAAATATTGAAAAGAAACACTGAGCACCTTTTTGTGAAGGAAGTTTTACCTTGTTAGCTGCAATCCCTCCTCCGACAGCTCCCGTGAGTACCAGATATCTGAGACGAAGAAGTTTCGCTAAACTGCGGAGCAGCCTCGCAGTAGAACCAATATCACGTGAATGCTTTGAATGCAAAACTATCTTGGGCGCGAGTAGAACATTCTGTGAATTTTTAAACTTCCCAGGAATTCTACTGTGAAAGATTGTCTGTGCTGCACCTGTGTGTAAAGTTCGAATCTGGACAGAATCCTTCATTAACTGAATGTGTACAGTGTTTGGGATGGCTGCCCGACACATCCGATGTGAGTGTATTGCATGGCCAGTTTTCGTCAACTGTCTGTATGGTACGACTGCCTGGCTGGAACATCGCGAAACTTGTTTTGTCTGTGCAGCAACCTTCCTCGTACATACTGCACAGTACGGCCTGAAAAGATATATTGGTACATGTATACAAAAGAGAGCCTCTCTCACAGTTCAGTAAATTCTACGTGAATTCAAAAAGAGGGTATAATCAGCGAGACTCCGAGTGTTAATACATTAACCCTTACACCGCTACATGTATCTTAATTTATTTGTCATCTCGGACATCTGTTTATTTTCCATTTTTATCATCAAAAACATGCTTTGACAGCACTTCAGAATCATTTCCATTGGAAATGATTCTGAAGTGCTGTCAAACCATGTTTTTTATTGAGAAGTAAGGCAAAATATAAAAGCAACAGCAGATGACAATTGTTGTGTGTAGCAGTCTAAGGGTTAATAAACAGCAGACGACAAAAAATAATATAGCGATGTAAGGGTTAAAGGTACATGCCCACGCAGCAGGTTACACTGTACTACCACTTTTCATTTTCTGTCATGCCTTATATGAGCCATTTGTCTACCCACTAACGAGTTATTTTCAATTACGGCGCGTGTTAATTGGTGTTGAATCGCATTTTATATGCCACGACCAGAAAGGGTATTTTCCGACCTCGTGCTATTTTTACCAATACGCATCACGTGACACGGTCAATCATATCACATCTTTGACATGCGCAGCGAATAATAGAAAGTTGAGAAGAAAAATCTCTGTTCGAGTCCAAATCTAAATCTCCATGTAACTCTTTCCATTTGGTGATCTGGTCGCCAATATTAACCACTCTCTCTCTCTGTACTGCCTGTCCCTCAGACATTTCGCCTTTTTTTTGGCCGATGCCGTTTCATACAATTTCCGTCCTGGACGTTTCGACATGTTGATATTCTTGTTTACATATTGGGAAGCCTACTGGCGCGCGTAGTATACTGTGCATGCGCACCGCAAGCAGTGATGTGAAAGTCGTCATCCCCGCACATTATCAAAATAGACTGTTACCGCCGCGCGTCGCTAACAGTAACTTGATAATTAATAAATGATTATATTTGTATAGCGGGCACTCGTAATTTTTAGAACTGGTGGAATAGTAAATAATAAATGATAAAAGTCAGATAATGAAAAATAGAAGTTAAACATGATATAGACATGGCATGTTAGTCTAATAAGAAACCTGATGAGCTAAATACTTTACTCCCCTATGAAAGCAGTCTCCGCGAAATTCTTCGGGCTGTCGGACATGACCTTTAAAATTGTCGCCGGTCCAATGGTAAACCCAAAGACGCCGGACCGAATGTTGGTTAGCTCAATGGGTAAGAGCATATATGGTAAGAGCGCCGTGCTAGTGTTTCGGGGGTCGTGGGAACGAACGCAACATCTGCGACACTTTTTCCAATTAGAAATACTTTGTAAAGAACACTTTGTGCCTACTGAGTGGGCATGTATCTTTAAAATAAATTATTTAGTTTTGTATCAGCAGTAATAACAGGGCGAACTGTTCACAGGGTGAACTTTTGTCAAGTTTTGGGAGGTGAGTGTCAAGAAATAAATAATTTATGTTAATTGCATTATTGAACAGATCGTACCCAAATTTTCCCGTTATTATTCTAAGCATCTCTGCTTCTTGCACGGACTGTTAGTTGCGTTGTCCCATCGTAAAAGTCATTTTATTTTTAGGTAAAAATGACGAAAGTTCTGTTCTCCTTCATCGCAGAGGTCGAACGTAAAACACAGAGTAATACGAATGAAGCAAGGGACGTAACTCGTGCATTCGTCAAATCGCCCCTAGGACAACTCGCACAAAGACAATTAGCCCATTTGATACGTCAACTTACCTTGTCTTGTCTATATTACATGATATACAAGCCTGAAGGGGATATCCAGAAGTTTGTAGACAAATGCTATAATTTCAACACGAGTCAACATATTTTGGCAAAAGTTTGTGCTTCAGGGCATGCAAACACGCAGGTGCGCGAACACGAATTTGACCAGTATGCGAATTTGTGAAACATTGCGTCAGATGAGAAGTTTTCACATTGGGCAGTAATTAATCCAGTTCTGTGTAAATCTCGGGAAAACTCTAGTACATATATACTATGGATTTAATGTACAGAGCTTCCGGAAAGCAATTTGTGGCACGATATCTCATTTACAAGTGACATAAGCGATACTGTATAGCAATTAATGGCCAGGACTTCAAAGACGTGTAAATCTGTAGTCAATGAGATTGTCAATGAGAACCGACATATTGCAATACATAGCATATGCAGTGAATTCGACATGGCTGCACAGACACTTCTATATTCGTGTGAACAGGACTGGCTATATAGTTCCAGGATGTGTATTCAAATTGAATAAACATCTTTTGACTCATGTTGAAACGATAGTGTGTGTCATCGAACTTCTGGATATCCCTCCGTATAGGCTCTGTATACTTTTACTTTCATGACAGTGTAATACAAATACTGTAAACGGAAATTGTGCCAGCCAATTATGAGAGGAATTGCATACGCATCTGATCAATGACGTTTATAATATATTTATACCTGGAAGTACGTGCCTTTGATAACTGCCGTTGAATGCCCATGGAGGTACCCGTGAAATGTATCAAAAGTATGACCTCCCCTCAACACTCACACGCACGCATGTACGCACACACGCACGCACGCCGCACGCACGCACGCACAGAGTATCAACATGTATAAGAAACTCCTACAAATATTGGATTTGAACGCAAACTATACACGAGTGTTTTTCACTTCCACTACAGACCAAAAAAAAAGAGACAAGGAACAACATATCTAAAAGTTTATCAACTTTCTCAGTAATTTACGTAAATATTTCTTTAATAAAACGAATTATCGGCAAGAATGGCGGCGTGATAAGGAAGATAATATCAAAAGACAAGTACATTAATTCAAAGACACTGTGTCCCATGGCCAGCTGATACATCATTTTACACACACCAAAAACTATACTGAGAAATATAATTTCTATTATATGAACACAGTCATGACTTAATTGTCATTTTTCCAAAACTTGATTTTCCCGCTAATTATCATAGTTGTATGTCAGTTTTCAAAGTCGCAATCAGCAAGTTCAAAAACGTCTAACCTGATGAAGAATAACATATAATCGTGTTCATAGTTAACATTTTAATAATAATGATTATGAGCATTCACTGATATATATAAGTAGTGAGTATAGCCAACGTCCTGTTAACAACTATGCCATACAGTTACTTGTGGAATCCGCCATCTGGATAGAACCAATGCATAATACAGAGGGAAAACATAAATATACCACGTGCCACATAAAAAGGGCTGTTGGACATGTGTCATTTTCCCAGTGAGCATCCACACACAAGTTACACGTTGTAACAAAAATGATAGTACACCTTTGCAAAAGAAATTAAATGAATGAAGCAATCTAAAGAGAAATGAAAATAGGTCACATATAATAAGAAGTATAAATTAGATGATTTAGGCCAAAAAAAGCAAGTGTAAAGATGGGCAATAAAATAATTGAGGTATCATGAATCATAGAACATGCGATTTAAATATTACTTCGTGACTTTGAGGCTTATATCGACTGGTGTGATAGACATGATAGGAGTACATGGAAACCTTTTCTTATTGTCATCAATCGAACTATTATAGGAGGGCTGAGTTGCTTATATACATGTATATCCCAATGGTCAGATGCAAGGCAAAATATATGGTATTATGCGGCCATCTTGAATAAAACAAGACTACCCAGCAAACACACAACTTAACCACAACGTGGCGCGAATGTCGTAATCAGGTTGCGTGTTCAACAACGTTTTTAGGCAGTTGAGGTAACGTTTTAATATTACGTTACCGTAAAAATGTTGCTACAACCAGCTTTAGGCAAGTTCCAATTACGTTCAATTTACGTTGTTAGTTTGACATTTGGTGACAACATCTTAATAACGTTGTCGCAAAAACGTTTCCACAATAACTTTGCTGCAACCAATTATTGTATGTTGTCATATGACGTTGCATATGACTACGTAATTACAACGTTATCACCGAAACGTTGCCATAATAACGTTGCTGCAACCAATTCTAGGAAAACTCTCATTACATACTATTCACGTTGTCATATTACGTTGAGTGACAACATCAAATCAACGTTGTCGCAAAAACGTTTCCACAATAACGTTGCTGCAATCAATTCTTTGAAAGCTCTTATTACGTAATAATTATGTTGTCATATGACGTTGCATATGTGACTACGTAATTACAACGTTATCACCGAAACGTTTCCGCAATAACGTTGCTGCAATCAATGCTAGGAAAACTCTCATTACGTACTATTCACATTGTCATATTGCGTTGGGTGAAAACATCACCTCAACATTGTCGCAAAAACGTTTCCACAATAACGTTGCTTCAACTAATTCTTTGGAAGCTCTTATTACGTAATATTTATGTTGTCATATGACGTTGCATGTGACTACGTGATTACAACGTCATTACCGAAACGTTGATGCAATAACGTTGCTGCAACCAATTATAAGAACACTATCATTAGGTATTATTCATGTTGTCATATTAAATTGGGTGAAAACATCTTATCAACGTTGTCGCAAAAACGTTTCCACAATAACGTTGCTGCAACCAATTCTTTGGAAGCTCTTATTACGTAACAATTATGTTGTCATAAGACGTTGCATGTGACTACCTAATTACAACGTTATCATCGAAACGTTGCCGCAATAACGTTGTTGCAAACCATTCTAGGAAAACGCTCTTAACGTACTATTCACGTTGTCATATTACTTTGGGTGAAAACATCATCTCAACGTCGTCGCATAAACGTTTCCACAATAACGTTGCTGCAACCAATTCTAGGAAAGCTCTCTTAACGTACTATTCACATTGTCATATTACGTTGGGTGAAAACATATCAACGTCGTCGCAAAAACGTTTCCACAATAACGTTGCTGCAACCAATTCTTTGGAAGCTCTTATTACGTAATATGTATGGTGTCATATGACGTTGCATGTGACTACGTGATTACAACGTCATTACCGAAACGTTGACGCAATAACGTTGCTGCAACCAATTATAAGAACACTCTCATTACGTATTATTCACGTCGTCATATTACGTTGGGTGAAAACATCTTATCAACGTTGTCGCAAAAACGTTTCCACAATAACGTTGCCGCAATAACGTTGCTGCAACCAATTCTATGAAAACTCTCTTCACGTACTATTCACGTTGTCATATATTACGTTGGGTGAAAACATCATCTCAACGTTGGGACAATAACGTTGCTGCAATAACGTTGCTGCAACCAATTCTAAAAAAGTAATCATTACGTACTGTTCACACTGTCATATGGCATTATGTGACTAAGAGAATCCATCATATGCACTGGTGTGGGACAAGGATATTTCATCCGAGTGTCAGAATACGTCGTCGGAAACGAGGCTTTGCCGAGTTTCTGACGACATATTCTGATCACGAGGATATCACGAATATCCTTGTCCCACACCAGTGAATATGATGGATACTTTTTCTCGCCCCTTTATATAACATATTTGCGAATCTTAAGATATTTATCTGACCCAGAATAAGACTCAACTTTGTACTCTCTGAATTTATGCGACTTTTGATATGTCCAACGGGTTTTCCATATCAACAAATTGGACGCTAATGCCAGTTCAGTGGATCGTTTACAAATTATTATCAAAGTAATCGTTAATGCCATCACCATTCAGCCCTGACAACGCCAAAATGTACGTCGCACATTGCTGACGTCATCAAACTTAAAACGACGTCATAACGCTATGACGTGATAATAAACACGTCAACAACCATTGAAAAACATAAACATCAAACGTATTAATTATTGTATGGCATAATTGTAAGACACATTAGCCATACTATTGCGCTCTTAGACAATGTGTCGTTGCAAGATGTGAGACACGCGCGTGTATGGTGAGACAAGGAAATCCAACATCATCATCTCCACATTGTCACAATAACGTTCCTACAATAATGTTGCTGCAACCAATGCTAAGAACGTTTTCATAACGTATTATTCACGTTGTCATATAGCATAGCGTGACAACATCATATCCACGTTGTCAAAATAACGTTGTTGCAATAAAGTTGCTGCAACACATACTACTTAATAATAGGGAAGTTATAACAACGTACTATTCACGATGTCATCTAGCATAGCATTGCGTGACAACATCGTCTCCACATTGTCAAAATAACGTTGCTGCAAAAACATCGCTGCAAACAATTCTTGGAAAGTTATATTTACGTATTGTTAACGCTGTCATATAGCATTGCGTGATCATCTTCACATTGTCAAAATAACTTTGCTGCAATAACGTTGATGCAACGAATTCTAGGAAAACTCTCATTACGTACTATTGGAGTAGGTGCCATAGGGGTGTACAAGACAAGTCGTCATTGTCATGATGTGTATAATCATGTAAATGCTGACCACATACATGATGTCTATGTTTCACATATGCGTAGTACATCGCTATGTTCATGATGTGATACATGCACTTTCCATATACCATATATACATATACACTATATACTTACATGGATAGGATAACCGTGCCAGCTTAATTTAAATAACTTCCTCAAGTTACGTCGACATTCAACAGATTTCCTGTTACTTTTGGATAAAAATAACCTATGCCAGTAATGTGTAATCTCTGTCGTGACAGCATTTGATCAGTCTCGTTGAGACGATTCAAATGGTAGTCAAAAGTTCAAAACATGTCATGTGGATAGGAAATGTCAACACTACTGGTTTTCACCAACAACATGGTCACTCTTTTGACTGTATATGATGCAATCATGGTAATCTGGCAATCATCGTCATCATGGTAGCGGTTAGCTGGCCTGCCAGTACCAGAATTTGAAAATTGCTTTTGTAGTAAATTAATAAATTATTTTGTAATTTATATGAAAGTTCCTATTATTCTCCATGGTTAGCTACATAATTATCTGTCAGAAAATAATCTACATATTGTGCAAGTTGTGTTTCTATTTATTGTTTCCTCAAATATGCGTGGTATGTCTCATTTTGATCATCTCCGTGAGGTGGTTCAAATGAGTGATGACAACATTGACCTTTGTAGATAATGTAAATGCCGATAAAATGTTTCACAACCCGCCAAGTCACATAAACTGAAAATATTCCAAATATCATCACGTTTGAGGCATTTTGAGGCATTTACTTACTTACTTACTTACTTACTTATTTATATATAAATCAGTTGTAAAGCATGTACAGTTGCCATGTCGGCAGACGCTATAAGGCTATAGCCAAGCTAGTTATTGTAACATATTTAATAACCACTTTGATTATCATTGTTATTCCCATGATTAAAACGTGTGCGTATCCGTATTTTATATTTGCAGCAGACCAACTCTCCATTTTCCCCCAAAATAATTTGCTCGTACTCGGATGACAGGAACTATGAATACAAACCTGGCATTTATAGAAATGTTACTGTTTTGACACATTTTTGTGTATTGTGCATTTATAATCTACATGCGTTCTTCATTTTCTTTTGACAGACATTTGTCTGTAGAATCGTGAATAATTACTGCACATTTGAAAATGATATCCTCGCATATCGTAAATCTGTATATAATTCCATAGGGCAATTTGCCACAGTATGGCCGTAGAAAACTATGTTTGTGAAACATGGATATGCCCCCATGGCATTCTAGACTCTAACTAGAGAGTGTGTGTAAAAAAGAAGACACAAGTTTCAAAGTCATTTGAGAAAGTCTTACAAACATTTTGACGTAAGAAAATGGCTAAGTCATTCATTGGTGGTGTTATTGCGTCACACATGTTCAGGTGAATGAACTGTCCAAATATTAAAGCAACCCTTCAAGTACTATTTATGGCTAATTTAAGTGCTTCAGCGAAATTTCAAAGGTGACACAGGTCAAGGTCGTGTTAATGGTGACTCGAGTGTGTGACAAATGTTCAGGTGATTCAAGTTTCCAAGTATTGATCGAAGCAGTCCTTCGCATAATATTGAAGATATACCATGTTGGAGCAACTCTTACAAACTTTTCGACGTAACAAAATGGCTAAGTGTTTCAACGACATTTCGAAGGTGACAAAGGCCAAGGTCGTGTTAATGGACGGCGCGAGTGTGTTATGTTCAGGTAATTCCAATGTCCAAGTATTGAAGCAATCCTTCGCGTAATATTGGAGATATTACATGTTGGAGAAACTCTTACAACTTTTTTGAAACTTTTTTGCCCCCTCCCACCCCCTCCGATGTGTTTGTTTTGTACATCCTGTTTTTCCTTACAGAATGATAGATATTATTACTGACAAATTAATAGATGTAAATAACACTTCCCCCCTCTGTACATGTACACCACATCAGGCTGAGCCAATCAAACTGCTTGGTTTTAATGCACCGTGAATGTTTAATTATGTTCAGTTAAACAAATATCGTCAAGAATAACGCAGGCCGTGGTGTGACTAGCTATTATAGTTCGTATTGTTCACACCTTCAACTCGAGTCTCAGTCCGTATTGTTCAACACCACACCCACAAGTCTCAGTCCCGTATTGTTCAACACCACACGATCTCAGTCCTATTGTTAACACACCACCCACGTTCTCAGCTGTATTGTTCAATCCACCACACGAGTCTCGTCCGTATGTTCTACAACACCACCACGAGTTCTCAGTCCGTGTTCAACACCACACGAGTTCTCAGTCGTATTGTTCACACACACCCGAGTCTCAGTCCGTATTGTTCACACCACACCCGAGTCTCAGTCGTATTGTTCAACACCTCCACACCAGTTCAGTCGTATTGTTTCACCACACACACCGTTTGTCTCAGTCCGTTTGTTTTCACTACCCACACCGTGTTCTATCAGATTGTTCAACACCACCCACACGAGTCTCAGTCCGTATTGTTAACAACACCCACCCGAGTCCCTTCACAGAAGTCACAACACCACCACGAGTCTCGTCCGTATTGTTCAACACCACCACCGAGTCTCAGTCGTTATGTCTACACTAGTCTCAGTCCGTATTGTTCACACACCATTTCCACCGAGTTCAGTCGTATTGTCCCACACCCCCAACGAGTTATCGTCGTATTGTCAACACACCACACGAGTCTCAGTCCGTATTGTTCAACACACTCAGAGTCACAGTTCCGATTGTCACATCACACACGAGTTTCATCCGTAGTTGTTCAACACCACCACACACGAGTCTCAGTCCGTATTGTTCAACACCACCACACGAGTCTCAGTCCGTATTGTTCAACACCACCACACGAGTCTCAGTCTGTATTGCTAAACATGTACCCTAAATCCGTGATTATAATAATCGCTCATTGAGAGTCAAACTAGGTCATGGGCGGGTCAAATTATATTGAGTCATTATAATAATCGCTCACTGAGAGCCAAACTGGGTTATGGACGGGTCAAATTATATTGAGTCGTAAAAATAATCGCTCACTGAGAATAAAACTAGGTTAAGTCATTATAGCAATATCTCATTGAGAGTCAATGTAGGTCGAGTCATTATAGTAATCGTTCACGGACGGGTCAAATTCTATAGAGTCATAATAATAATCGCACATTGAGAGTCAAACTAGGTTAAGTCATTATAGTAATCGCTCATGAAAGGGTCAAATTCTATTGAGTCATTATAATAATCGCTCATTGAATTTTTAACTCTGTTGAGTTATTATAGTAATCGCTCATGGAAGGATCCATTTTCATTTAGCTTATAGTTAAAGGTGGGAATTGACTCGAAGACCTTCCACACCCGGACATATTTAAGTCCAAACAGGCCGAAAGTGTTTTATGCGATATATGTTGATGCAAGGGCGGACAAATGTGTATAATTGTGTGCCGAAATGGGACACTGCTTAGGTCCAATTCGGTCCTGTAATTCCGCACAGTGTCCCGGGCGGAAGAATCCAATTATGTTACAGCCCGCAACTAAGTTATCGTTCACTGAAATGGACTCCTCCATGAATGATTACTATCACTAAATATATTTGGACTCTTCCATGAACACTTGCTATAAAAGTATAACGTACTCAACGGAAGAATCCAATTCTGTTGAGTTATTATAGCAATTGTTCATGGAAGAGTCTAACTATATTGAGTGATAGCAATCATTCATGGACGAGTCCATTTCAGTGAACGATAACTTAGTTGCGGCCAGTAACTCTGCAAAACACCCGTATGCTACTGACTGGCTATAGTTTGTTTCATATAGACATCGGGCATTAATTACTGAGGATATCTATTCGATGGACTATGCAAAGGCAGATATATATAGCAAGATACCCAAACGAGACACATGAGCCACGCAAAGATCTGGCTCATGTTGGGTATGTAAAGTGGTTGGAAATAATTAAGCCCATGTTGTTTGATTCTCTTGGCATATCCATTCTCCAATACCTATTTCTTCAGATGAGAAAGTACGAGGGGTTTCTCAAATGTAATGCGCTTTAATCAATTTCTCGCTAACCACATGGAGTTGCGCACCAGCAATGCTACATGTATACACTAATAGATCTATTCAAAATGAAGACAAGACTAAGTAAAAGGCTTACTAGTATGTTATGTTATACCCCCTTGTAAAAGAAGATGCTTATCCAGTGTTGTTATATTTAATCCTTATTATGCTGCATTAAAATCTGTCGTCTGCTGTTTATTTTTGTTTTCCTTTTTTTCTCATCAAAAACATGTTTTTACAACACTGTAGAATAATTTCCAATGGACATGATTCCTTATATAAGTGCTGTCAAATAATGTTTTCATTGAGAAAGAAGAAGGTATATAAACTATAAAAGAACAGCAGACAATAAGTTACGTTTCCAGCATTCCAAGGGTTAATTGACCCATTCACAATTAATTTGGTCACGGTATATCCAGCTGTTCACGGATGATTTAAAAGTAGGCATTATGTGCGTTTGCTAACAAACAACCGTCAGACAATCCTGAGCAAAAAGAATTTATTTTGGAACTCAGGACAAACTGACACATGTGTTGAGTCACAGACCTAGAATACATTTTCTAGGTCTGTGGTTGAGTGTTTATTGACCTTCCTTTCTGTCAGAGTAACAAGGCCATGCATACTATATCGCCGAATAGTTAATCATTGAAGATTAGTATTTAACTATGTAAACAATTTGCCCCGCGGATCCCGGTAATGCATCATTTTCTGATGTGTTGTTCGCAAATTACCAAAACAAATGGGATTTTAAATATCAACTTACTTTCGCAATAAGGGGGGGAATATTTAAGTAGAATACATGCTTCCTGTACGTGTGTGAAGCATCAGCTATATATATAAACACTTTCAAGTTTTCGAGCTATTCACAATGCTAACAATATAGACCCTGATCAGACTGGGAATTCATGTAAAGTGCAAAATATATAGTCAGATATATATTTTGCCAATTGTCTACAGTAACGGTACACATGCGACAATTGTCTTGATATTGTTGTGGATATTCGATGCCCGATCAGCTGGACCAATGTCTCTGTACTGATATTGAGTTATGTCCAGATGGTTTTGTCTGTTCTGTGCACGCTTGCTGCGGTTTTTTCTCGAGACACTGCGATTTTCCTCCACATTAAATACAGACCGCGGCCACCCAGCTAACTCTGTGCCCGCATGCTGGTCGTGTCTACAGGGCAAACCACGTTTTTCTTGAGTATTTTTTATACCAGGTACATGTCAACTGGGTTGTGTCGGAACTTTGTGACCGTACTGTAGAGAGATTAGGGCGAAAAATAAGCGCCTGAATTATAGACATACAACAACAACATACTTTTTTCCAGCGAATTATTCTCGGGTTGCTTTCTCAATTTTCATATCATCATCGTCTGTGTAGACAGGCGTAACGATGGCAACTGAAGATGAAAAGGGATACAGATGGGAAACGGAATACGAGAAAACATGGTAATAATTGCAAGTGTTTGTTTTACTAGATACTACATGTAAACCAATAAGCGCTTGATGCCAGTAACCGACAAATTATACAGTGAATCCATTGAACAAATGGTGTTACTGTCTGTTACACGTTTTGGAAATAATTTTGTTCTGTAGGCCTGGCCCCCTCAATAATTATGTAATAATTAAAGCACATATTCTCAAACTTGCAGTGAATGCAGGAAATCGCGTTTCACGCCACTTAGATTTTAAAAAAAATCCGGGAAAATCATGCTTGCGGACCCCCCTAACAACATGGAGCCCTTAAGACTGGGCCCTGCGAATGCAAGAAATGACGTTTCACGCCCCTTAGATTTCAAAATATTCCGGAGGTGCATGCCTGGACTCCATTCGGCCCTCAAGAATTGGTCACCCCAATAATGTTCCCATGTCTGTGAATATGTCTATGGGGATATAACATGTGAAAAAAATTGCAATAAAATCAATATTTGACCAAATTTCACGACATAAATTTTGTTTCCCTCAATGAAGCACACTTCACACTTCTAACAAGTAATTTTAGTCATTATCAGTTGTCATGAGTGCTATTTGATCAGGATCTACACTGGTCATAAATCCCATAAGCCCCATTTCTCCAGTCACCGCCACATTTGTGTAACTATTCAGGGAGGCCCTCCAGGAAGATGCGGAAGGATCGCTACAGACAAACGTGGATGACATCGCCTACAAGGCCAAAAGGAGAAAGCTGCTGGAGAAAATTGGCAATATCCGCCTTGGCATGGTATGGATCATTGTGATTTGCAATTCAGGGTATGGATCACTTCTATATCCCTTGATGGGTTTACTTCAACACAGCATACTGGTGGACAATTGCCACACATTCATGCTGCCCTTAATATGACCTTGACCTTTTGACCTTCATAACTTTGAACGTTTCACACATTAAGAGGCTCGTCGGAGTTTCTCAATTCTGTCATAACTTCTATATCCCTTGATGGATTACTTCAATGAGGGCTCCAGATAAGGAATTAGTAATTGAGTATTTTCACTCCATCACTTCTGAAGCAAATGGGTATTTCAAAATTTTAATTGGGTAAAATAAAATCACACTACTGTGTACACAACAACAGATAGCACTTATTGAATAGTTTGCTTCGAAATGAAAACGTGTCTTGGTATTTCATTAGAATTGTCTCCTTGGAGACAATTCCAATGAAATACCAAGATGTGTTTTCATGGAAAATATTGTTATCTGCAGCTTGATAAAGGTAACACAAAATTGTTATTGCTTTTTGATACTCGCAACTTCTGATTTCAATTGGGTTTTTGGTAATTTTAATTGGGTATTTAAGCAAATACGCAGCTTATCTGGAGCTCTGTTCAATAGTTCAATACATCATATGCGAAGACATAAATTAACGGTAGGGGTTCCTCCTAATAGGAATCACGATTTGCCTGGTTTGCCAATTGGCCCTCAGATACGTTTTTATCTTTGGCTCTTTTGTTACCTGGGAGTTGAATTGGGTTATTGTCCATTATAAAAGTAGTAAGATTATTACTGATCCTACTGCTTTTGGGAGGGGGCCAAGTGATTCTGGTGTGGCGAGGACCTGGCATCAGGGCTAAATATATATTTTTTTTATTGTAAATGTTCAGTTCTGATTTTGGGACACCCCCCCCCCCCCCCCCCATTTGTACATGTACTTGAAGTACATGTAAGTAAACTGTTACAGATGCGGCATCTATTCATTGTGATTGATATGTCGTCAGCAATGGAAGACCAGGACCTGAAACCTACACGATTCATATCTACGCTCAAGGTACGTACATGTGTGACTGACTCAACTAAAATACATCATTGTCACACCTGGCAGGGGCGGCTGAATAAGTCTGGCAGGTCCAGCGACTGCCGGATGAATAATTTTTACATAAATATAATGCATATATATACATGTACATGTATATAAAAAAAAACGGAATGTAAATATTTTTTATGCAATTTTTTTCATTTCTCAACAAAAGTGTATGTGTTATCACTCAGTTGAACCCACCGAAAGTGTATGTTGTTACCACTCATTTGAACAGTCTCGACGAGACGGTTCAACTGAGTGGTAACAACATACACTTTCGGTGGGTAGCAGGGTCACCCACTAGATTCTCCCCACCAATCTTATGATGCTTCCAGCGCACCTGGGGCCCGTTTCACTAAACATCGTATGACTAAAATGTTCGTAAGTGCAAAATTATGATAGTCTGTAAATGTCCCATTAACAATGTGTTCTTGTAAACAATAATTGGATTTATATTTATTAAGCATAGGCTGCATATGCAGCCTATGCTCAATAAATATAAATCCATCAATTGAAATTTACAGACTAATCTAAATCTGCACTACAAACATTTTAATCGTACAAAGTTTAGTGAAACGCCCCCTGCTTAGCCATTCTGTCAGATCCACATCTACTATACATTCAGCAAAGACTAGTGGTTGTCAGCGATTTTAACCCTTAGAATGCGGGAACCGAAATTAGTCGTCTGCTGCTGTGCCATATTTTGTCTCTTCTCTCGGTTGGAAATGATTCTAAAGTGCTGTCAAACCATGTTTTTGATGAGAAAAATGGAAAATAAAAAATAAACAGCAGACGACAAATTTTAATTCAACATTGATAGGGTTAATAGGCTGTGAAATTCAAGGTCCGAAATGGCCAATCAAGACTAAATTTTCATATATACAACAAACTGTACAATGTTTTACTTAGCCAGTTGACCCTTGTGCTGCAAACTCTAAGGTTCAAAGGTTCACTTAGAGCTCCAGATAAGTTTTGTATCTAAAGAGTATTATACCACCAGATTTCAAATTCAATGTGTATTTTACTTTTACAAATGTATTATTAATTTTCTTCCTTAACTTTATTACAGTATTTTCACTACTCAATTTTCACTACGTATTTGGTGTGAGTCTTTTGTACTAACACTTTTGATAATCAGTGCGTATTGAGCTAAAATAAGTGCTTAAAATACGCCAATGCACACCGTATCTGGAGTTCTGTTCAGTATTGAAAACCCTGATTGTTAGCCAGGTTTTTTTAAAAAAATCCAGGGTATTGGATTGGCGAAAGCCGGGCAGGCGGGCGGCGTCCACAATCAATGTAAAGTTTTTGTGTTTGAGTCCATTTCTTTGTTACTGTACCACCTAGGACCACCAAACTTTCACAGCTTCATAATCAAGGGGTGCTCACCACATATCACTATCCAACATGTTACTTTTTTTTTTAACTTGACCCATTTTTTTCCGCGCAGTCGACTTAGCCATTTTCAATGTTAAGTTTTCGCGTTTACAATGTTAAGTTTTCGTGTTTAAGTCCATTTCTTTGGTACTGTACCACCTAGGACCACCAAACGTTCACAGCTTCATAATCAAGGGGTGCCCACCACATATCACTATCCAACA